>CM076579.1:1315515826-1316137549 GCA_034641835.2 Pinus albicaulis | reverse complement strand
TCTCAATCGCAATCAGAACTTTTGTGTTGTGCGTTGCGATTGCTCCCCGCTCCGATCTCCGATTGCGATTGGCCCGATTTCATCATGTCCGTCCATTAGGTCGGATGATCTAACGGTCTAGATCTAATCGCCCCCCACCACGGTCAGCCCCACATCTAATGCTCCGCTCCATTGTTTTGTGCCCCTTTTCTTTGTAATTCGCCCAGGTAAAAGCCTTTGGCCTTTACACTATGATTCTTTCTCCACTGCTCCGCCACCTCTCCTCCTGCCTCCACAGCATTTCTCCGCCACCACCGCCTGGGTTTGTAACAGGTTTATTTCATCGTGCGGACAACACAGATGGCCATTTCAGCACTGCCAGCAGATCAGCAGATGGTTTCAAAGGGGTTAGTGGTTTCTGTTGACATAATTAATGTTAACCCCGCAAGTCAAAGGATCAAGGCACAGTTTGAGGACCAAGAACACACTGTAAAAGTCTTATCTGTGTTAAATATGAGCAGAGCGTGTTTACTCCAGAAGTACACCTTCCTACAGCAATCTCCATGCCTCCTCGAGCCCTGAGAAGATTAATTGCACTGTCTGAAACCCATTTAAGACAGTCAGGCAGCAGTTAGAAAGTATGGAGCGACCTGCAGACCTTCTACCCAATTCATTCATTTCAGAAGGCAGCACAGAGTCCCAGACCACCATAAGGACTCCAAGGAACATATCAGAGGTCAAAATCGACCTGACAGAGATCTCCGAACCAGTCTTAGAGAACATGCAGCGTTGCATATTGCCATTAAGTAGTATGGGCGAGGACACTTCCGCCTTACTATCTTAATGAGGTTCATTCAATGGTTCACCTACTGCTGTTTCTTCCTCTTCTCCTATAAGAATTCCCAAGAGCGAATTGTAAAGGTTGTTGTTGCCTTGCTGGGCATTTTTCTATCAGAGGGATTCATTCGACTGTTAGAACAGTCTTGGGAGGGAGTTGCAGAGTAGTTGTATGTAATAGGCTGGGAAGAGAAAGCCTGGACTGTATTAGCCATTGAGCTCAGTGTACATGACTGGTTTTGCATCAATTAATCAAAGCACATTTCACAGGATCCTGGTCTATTACTATTGGTGATGTTGTTCCTAACTCTGTTCATTACATTTTTCATGTTGTTTCATGTTCTTCTGGTAGGCAACAAAAGTATAGCATAGGATTCACCCTTGTTAGGTGCCCTATGTTCCTGATCTCCCTACCTTTAATGTTTTCTGTCTGATGTGTATCTAAGAGTAAATTCGTGAGGTTTAACCAGTGCAGCGGATGTTATTGCCTGCTGGCTGATGTATGAACTTGGGGGTTTGCTGCTTGGATGTTTCTTTGTCAAATTTATCTCTGTTTTTCCCTTGGATTTGCTAAAGCAGACCTGGAGTTAAATGACCTCTGGTCTGATCTATAAGCAGCCCCTTTGTCCCTCTTTGAGAGATGCCGTTGAGTATGTCCAAGCAGGTCTGGAGTTAAATGACCTCTGACCTGATCTATAGACAGAAATTGGGTTGTCTTTCCTTATTTCACCTTCTTCTTTAATGTTCCATCCCATCATCTATCTAAAAAGATCCTTTAGTGTAGATGACTTGCCCTTTGGAAGCCTTGGCTTGTTTTTGCAAGTAATTCTCCTTTCATGACTCCATAGCCCAATGGATGGCACTTCCTCGGCCTATCCTCTTAGCTAAAACCTCCTGCTGTTTTGTTTCCTTTCTCCCATTACTTTCTCAGCCTATGATCTCCTGACCAACCCAGCAACCAACCGAACTAAATCATTTATCCCCCCTTGTGGCCCATACCTGAGATTTTATTCATTTGTGCTCAAAGATTTATCATTCTTTGCTCAATTTGGAGAGATCCTCCGGTCTCAGAGGCTGATCCCAGTTCACTGCTGCTGGTTCTTTCTGTAAAACAGAAACCCTATTTCCTTCTTTCCTTCTTCCACATCTTCTTCCATACTACAGCAAAAATGACCCCATTTATGGCACTTTATGGATATCATCCACCATCGATTACATCATCTTTAAGGGAAAATTCGAAGGTTCAAGCAGTCGAAGATCACATCGAGCGTCAGCAAGAAGTTCTCCAACTCTTAAAGGATAACCTGACTTTGGCACAAAATCGAATGAAACAACAGGCAGATCAACATCGCAGCGAGAGAAGTTTTGATGTAGGAGATTAGGTATTTTTACGGCTACAACCATATAAACAAATGTCCCTCAAGAAAGTTAAGAAGGATAATAAATTATCGCCAAATTACTATGGTCCTTACAAGGTGTTGCAAAAGATTGGTATTATGGCATACAAATTGGAGCTTCCTGCTTCTTCGCGAGTACATCCAGTTTTCCATGTTTCGTGCTTAAAGAAGGTTATAGGTGAAAATCTTCTAGTTCAAACAATATTACCAGAACATGATGAGGAAGGAAAAATCATATTGGAACCGAAAGCGGTCACGGAAACAAGAACTCGACAACTACGGAATCGATCAATTTCAGAGTATCTCATCAAGTGGAAGAACTTACCCACTGAAAATTCTACATGGGAGGATGAGAATTTTATACAGAAGCACCCAGAGCTACTCAAGCGTTGAGGACAACACTTTTTTGAAGGAGAGGGGCATGTTAGGTCCCTATATCACTAGTATAGTCCCTTATTATTGTTAGTGTAACCCCCTTATTGTTATTATTGTACCCTTGTAACCCCATTTTGTTATTATTGTGCCCTTAAATTATTATTGTTAGGTCGGCTAGGATTACATTGTGGCCCACTAGGATTACATTATGGCCCCATGGACTCCTATATATAGAAAGGAGGTTCTGTAAATTGTATCATCGAAGAATTGTGCATTTATGTAATGTATTGGAGGTTTCCCCCTCGAAGTGGCTTATTTCTAAGGCGTTGATATCTCTTTTCTTCTCTTTTTGGAGCTGGTTACACAACATCCTTGGTGGTTATGAAATATCATGGGAGACAGAGACCATTTAATTTCTACCATGCACCCCATGTGACGTTGTACCACACTCTTAAATTCGAGGATTTGGGTCTACCCAGCAGGATTTTCTACAGCTCTTGATGTGAAATCAAATTCAATTTTTGAACTCCCTGTCATCGATTCCAGTGTTCCTCCTCCTATCTTATGACGCGTGGATGGTGTGGATCCATTATGGATTCAAGGTTTATTCAATGTGTGTCTCAGTTGACGTTTTAGGTTTTAAGCGGCATTTTCACTTTCAGTTTTGGATTTTCGCTGGAGAGTGCTTACTGCGTCTACTTTCTTGCCCTTTCAGAGGAAAGCCAAAAGGAATATCGATTAGTTTCACCTTATAACATTTTCATTCCTCAAGTAATTTTGTCTTTACCTCTGTGGCTAATTTCATTCTTGGAGGCACTTAATTTTTCAGTTCAATGGTTTTTTTTTCTCTCTCTCTCTGTTGTTTTTGAAATTGGTGTGAACCACTATTGATGTTGATATATGTGTTTCTGTGGAGTACCTCGGTTAGTTTACTCTTATTTGATTTACTGGTAGAATTTTCACATTTTTCTTTTCGTTCATGGTAACCCTAAATGGGAAACCTGGGTTACATTTTTTGCTCTGTCCATGAGTATTGAAAAGGAGCCTCCCTTATGAAAGAGTGCGGATTTTCTACATTCTATTCAAACTTGCATTACAGTAGTATCTTACCAAGTCAAAAATAAACTCTGTCTCTTTCTAAATTTAAACGATATAATTTCTCCATATAGTGTTTATGAGAACACAGTTTATTTTGGTTTTAATTTTCTAGTTCAATCGTTTTTTTTTTCTCTCTCTCTGTTGTTTCTGAAATTGGCGTGAAGCACTATTGATGTTGATAAATGTGTTTCTATGGAGTACCTCCGTTAGTTTAATTTTGTTGGATTTACTGGTATAATTTTCACATTTTTCTTTTTGTTCATGGTAACCCTAAATGGGAAACCTAGGTTACATTTTTTTCTTTGTCCATGAGTATTGAAAAGGAGCCTCCCTTGTGAAAGGGTGCAGATTTTCAAAGTTCTATTCAAAATTGCATTACAGTGGTGTCTTACCAAGTCAAAAATAAACTCTGTCTCTTTCTAAATTTAAACGATACGATTTCTCCATATAGTGTTTATGAGAACACGGTTTATTTTTATTTCGGTGTCCATTGAAATGCATTTTTTTTCATTTTTCATGGTTTATATGACTAAATAATTTTCACTGAATCTCTCACATTATTTGTAAAATGCAGTTTCTTCCCTCATGGCTTTTTCATCGTTTAAGCTTAGCCACATTTTCATTTTGTGAAGGATAAGCCAATTTCTGTGTAGCAGTTCCAGCCTTGAAGTGCTTAAATGTTTCTTTTGGGAATCTAGGGTTTCAAGGATGACATTACTGATTCTTTCTTTATAGGTTTAAGGATTTTTTTCATCCATTCGAATACCACAGGTAGACTGTTGCATTCAATTTTTGTTTACAAGGGTTTCTTTACAAAATATATCCACACATTTTATTTCTCCCTGACATCACTACTCACTCTCATATCTGCATTGTTTGATTTATTTACAGGCCTGATTTCCGCGAAGGTAAAACCTTTCTGAGGTAAGTCGTTTTACATTGAATGGTTCAGCTCCATGTAAATCTCATTAGATTTAATTTATCAGTTTATTTCCATGTTGACATTTCTAATTGATTTATTTGTTTTATGCACGTACGTCCAGCTACTGTTTACTCCTCTTACTATTGACGAACTTGGTTAACCATGCAACTTATTTCCCTTTTGATAGTGAACCCTTGCTTGAACAGGTTGGTATCATCATTTTTTAGTTTCTCTTCTACACCGGTCATCACTCCAGATTTGCAGATGATGTTTACTATTGTTTTACAGTGACCATAGAATCTTCTATGTCACTGTATTTAGTTTTATATTTTACTGTAATGTATACATAAACATTTCTGGGTTTATAACTCAAGAATTGGACTATTTTAAACTGTCATTTAAATTTTCTCTATACATTTTTAATATACATATCTTCCTGTTGTCTCTATTTATTTTTCATTACCACTTACAGTTTGGGGAATTAGCATTCTTGTATCATTATATATAGTATTTATCTTCAGAATACATCTTTAATATTAGTGAAATAGATGTTACATTTATACTTCCTCTATTGTTCCCAACAAAGTTGTTTTGTTGTAGTTTGCAAGTACTTATGATAATTGAATATCATTTAATTTATTATAACATTTATCTTGGTTATGATGTAACCCTCCCCTGTATTTCTAAGGTCATATTATTTACATCCATTATCATTAACTCACTATAGAACATAATGTATTAATGTTTTTCTACCTCCACATATATATCATATAGTCTCAAATTTCTCCGTAGTTAATTTAATATGTTGCCGCAATAAGCATGTTGTGGTTTTATATAAAGAGTTCGAATTTTTAATGTCTTACTTTATATCAGTTTTCAAACATATGTCCACTTCTCTTATATTCAATTCTGAATAAATGTTTATCTATTTAGGATAGAAGTATATAATAGTAAAGTAGACTAGAATCATACTGTAAGGAATTTATTTATTTCCTATCTGTATTTAAAGTTTACTTGTAGCACTTTAAATGTTATACCCGTATATATATCTTTTCTGTTTTGTTTTATTCCTCTGTTTCAAAATAGGATGTTCTAAAAGTATAGAATAGTAAATATATGATGATACATTAGATATTTATTCCCAATTTGATTGTTATTTTTTGTTCCATAATGTCCTTTCAGATGCACTAAAACCATTTTTAAAAACAATATACTAAATCAACTAACTTAGTGAAATATCAACTACCTGTGAGGTACCTAACCTTAGATTTAAACCCAGTATTGGGTTTAGACATTCTGATTGTTGGTCCTCTATAGAAATTCATCTATGCAACAAGAAAAATTTTACTATTCCTACTATAATAATTTATGTTAAATGTATAGATCAACAACTAAACATGTAACTCCTAATTCGACCAACTTTTGACACAACCTCACATTCATACTTTTCCTATTTCATGGTTACCAAAGCTAATTAAAATTCAATATTAGTTAAATCAATATGTGCATACTAGTTAGATCTGACTAGTTGCCACCCAACCGTAGAGTTTTTTCTCCGTAACTCACCCCCGAGCAGAGATCTTTAGCTCCAGTGATAGAAAACCCTTTGTCTATCATGGAACAACTTATTTAAGCTTTTCTTTGCCTAGTCTATTTTCGTTTACTGCATCTAGTAAATTCAGGATGCTTTATTCCTATTTTTCCTTGGCTTTCCCTCTGTTTCTTCCACAAAGGTACTTTTAAAGCTGTCTTTTCCGCTTTTCTAGCTTTATTCCACCTCCTCACAATACTTTTGTCTGTATTGGGGAAATTATATATTTATCTCCAGATCTAATTTTTAGTAACTTGTTTTATTCCATCCAATGATTTCTAGAAGTTGTGGGAAAGTCTTATCACGTTATCCATCCTCATGGATTTGGTTTTTCAGATCTTAGTTCTCAATCTAGTCATTGCACACATAATTTTCCATTTTATTTTATTAATTTAAAAATGAAATAAATCCACCCAATAGTTCTCCATTGGGGTCCACTTTCCCTTTTAGACTTGTTCAATTTTCAAATAAAAGCATAGAAGCTTGGGGTATTACATATTCCCCTCTAAAAACAAACACCGTCCTCGGTGTTGACAAAATAAACAACTAATTCAATGTGTAAACAATAATGGATATTTTTCCATCATATTAGCCTCTTGCTCCCAAGTAGCCTCTTCGGGTGTAAAGTGCCTCCACTGCACTTTCACCCTGGCCAATGTCTGCTTCCAGAGTTCAATTTCTTCCTCCTCCAAGATTTGAAGTGGCTCTCGAAGGAATTCCCCTTCTAGTTCCACCTGAATCACATTTCAATCAATAACGTGAGCAGAATCGTGTACATATTTTTTTAATAACGAAACATGAAATACATGATGAACCTTAATGTGAATGGGTAAGGCTAGCTTATAGGAAACTGGTCCTATTATTTCTAACACTTCAAAACGTCCACAATATCGTGGAGCTAGTTTTGCACAACATCCAGTGCACAAAGTACTGTTCTTAGGATTAATCCTTGGATACACATGATCACCCACACTAAATTCTTTGTGAATTCTCTTTTTGTCTACATAACTTTTCTATATTTCCTGCGCTATTTTGATATTTCATCGAATTTGTTTCACAACCTTTTCCATTTCTTGTAAAGCTTCTGGTCCAAGTATTAGTTTATATTCAGGTTGAATCCAACTTAGAGGGGTGTGGCACTTTCTGCCATAAATAGATTCAAAATGACTCATATTTATGGAAGCTTGGTAGCTATTGTTATAGGAAAATTCTGCTACGTGTAGATAGTCTTTCCACTTGGTTAGCCTATCCATATCATATATTCTTAACATAACCTCTAGAATTTGGTTTGTTCTTTCGGTTTGACCATCCATTTGTGGATGGTAGGTAGTACTAAAATTTAATTTGGTACCCACGCTTCCAAAAAAACTCCTCCAGAAATCTGTAGTAAATTTTGCGTCTCTATCTGAGATGATCATTTTAGGAACATCATGCAATTTTAGAATATCCTTCATAAATACATTTTCTACTTGGGCGGTACCAAAGGTAGACTGTATAGGTATAAAATGAGTAGCTTTAGTCAAAGTATCCACTACAACAATAATAGAGTCATGTCGATATTTGGTTCTTGGTAACCCAGTAATAAAATCCATGGAAACAGTCTCCCACTTCCATTCTAGAATGGGTAAAGGATTCAGCAACCCAGCTGGATGATGATGTTCAACCTTTACTTGTTGACATTTAATACATCTAGCCATGTAATTTGCTACATCATTTTTCATACCACACCAAAACAGGTTCTTTCTCCAAGATGAGATTAATTTATGGTATCCAAGATGTCCAGCATAGGGTTTTTTATGATACTTATCCAGAATTTATTTGTTTAGGGAGTCTACATCAGGAATGTATAACCTATCTCTGTAACAAATTAGCCCTTTTTGAATCTGTGTATATCCTTTCATTATTTGTGACTGAAGTTTTTCCTAGTTTTGTTCTTCATTCACCACTTCTTTTATTAGTCTCTCTAAGTAAAAATTGACACTACTCCCCATATTACTCACACTTTGCCAAGCATTTCTACTTAATGCATCTACAATATTGTTTTCCTTACCCTTAATATGTTTGATCTCCATGTCAAACTCACTAAGAAAGGACACCCACCTAGCTTGCCTATCATTCAAATCTGTTTGAGTGAAGAAATAATTTAGGCTGATGTGATCCGTCATCAACACAAAATTTTTCCCTAAAAGGTAATGTCTCCACATCTTGAGAGCGTGTATTACAGCAGCTAGCTCAAGATCATAAACACTATAATTCTGTTCATGTTTCTTAATTTTTCTAGATACATAAGCTATAACAGAATTTTCTAGTAGGAGCACTCCTCCTAATCCTTCTCCACATGCATTTGTGCATACTACAAATTCCTGATTTGGATCAACAATCTTTAAAATAGGTGTTATTGTAAGTTTCAATTTTAGCTTCTCAAAGTTGTTTTGACATTTTTCAGTCCATTCAAACTTAACTCATAGTGTCCATACCTAGTTCTAGAGGTGTTTTTTCTTATATCTTCATCCTTAATCCTTAGCTGATGGTAACTTGTCCTTAAATCAATTTTTGAAAAAACTGTTGCCCCTCTAACTTGGTCAAAGAAGTCATCTATCCTAGGTAAAGGGTATCTTTTTTTTATTGTCATCTTCTTTAATTGACGGTAATCAATACACATTCTAAATGTACCATCTTTCTTTTTCACAAACAACATTAGTGCTCCCCATGGGGATACACTCAGTCTTATGTAAACTCTATCCAATAGCTCTTGTAGTTGCATTTTCATCTCCATTAGTTTGGAGTACTTATTCTGTATGGGCCTCTAGAAACTGGAGTTTCTCCCAATACTAAGTCAATTCAGAAATAAATCTCTCTACTAGGGGGAAGATGAGGAATTTCATCTAGAAAAACATCTTTGAATTCTCCTATTATAGGTAATGTTTCCAAAATATTTTCCTCTACATGTTGTCCCAATTCCTCTACATGAACATAATACACTTAATAACATTTTCTACCAATTCTCTTCAACTGAAGTGCTAGAATTTGTCTCACAGATATCGGCTTAGGCTTTCCATTTACTATAACGAGTTTTCCCTCCTTGTCAATGAAATGTAAGGTTTTCTCTAGAAAATTCATCATAGCCTTCTATTTCTCTAACCAGTCCACCCCTACCAGTACATCATAAGACCCTAAAGGCAGAATATTTAGATTTAATTCTGTTTCATATCCATTCAGATTTATGGTTGTCTGGGGTAACTTATGAGTTACTTTCCATTTTGTACCCGTGGCTAACTGAACTATCCAAGACTTCTAAAAATTTTCTACCTTTAATTTACATTTTTCTACCATTTGAGGACTGATATAACTTAAATATGCACATGGATGTATTAAAACAATAATATATTTGTCAAAAATCATACCTTCTACTTCGACCATAGTGGACTAGTGTTCTGCTTGACAATATTCTAGAGCAACACTGATTTTGGGGATTCTCCTTGCCACATCATTAACAGTCATTACCTCTCTCAGTACTTGTAAATTCTCAATATTTCTCTGTGGACAGTCCCTCAATAAATGAGGTTAACCAAAACCCCAACACTACAAAGGATCTCTCATTTTAACCATCCGCTCTCTTTTATTATTTCCTTTCATTTATTTGGATGCAGTTTGTGATTGAGCAATTTGATTTTCATCCATTTTTTCTAAACTTCTTTCTTTGGTTGTTTCTCCCAAAGTTCTTCAGATATGCTGGTTTTGTTTCCTTTCCGCTGGAGTCACCTTTGTTTGACAAATTATTTTCTTATTCACTCTTACCCTTAAATTGTTGGTAACACAATCTTGCCTTACCCACCACCTCATCCATAGTCTTAGGGTTATCAAACTCTATCTTTTCTTTGTAAATAGTTCACAAAAAAATTCAAGAACTGTTGTACCTTTGCCTTCTCCTCTCTTATATAAGGTACATATCTTAACATATTTGTGAATTTGGTTAAAAACTCATAAATCGTGAGTTTTCCCAACCTGTGTTCACGAAACTCTTTGGCCTTATCATCATAGTAGCATTCATTCAAGAATCGGGTTTTGAACTTAACTTGGAAATAGTCCAAAGTAATAGTTTTCTCATCAATGGCATGAACCATTTTTGTTTCTTCCCACCACAAGGTAGCCTTACCTTGCAGCTGATAAATAGTCATCCTGGCTCTTAAGTTACTTCCATATTCGTAAACCTGAAAGTACTTTATCATATTCAGAAGCCATGCTTTATCATCTCCTCCTTCTCTCCATCATAGGAGGGAGGTTTGATTTTATGGAATCCACCTTGCAATTCCTTGTTCCTTCTAAACTAATGTTTAGAGACGTCATCTTCCTCAGAATCTTCTGAGAAATTGACTCTTCCTTTTCTCTTCCTTCTGGAATCTTCACCCTCTTGAATATTACAAGAATTCAATTCTCTTATCGATCTATCATGCTCCTCATTGGCTAAAGATAACCTTTCATTATGGCTTTTGAGCTGCGCCATTTGTCTTTGGATTCTATGCAACATAGCCATCGATGGAGCATTTAAATATGGCGTGTTTTCCCCACCACCCAGATCCACATACATATCCTCCCCTTCATTCATGCTTCACAGTTGTATACCTCAGCACTGCTCACTATACATGAAATTTAAACATTAGAAAAATTAAAATTCCATAAAATTTTACAGCACCATACAATTTCTGTGTGAGAAGATAAATCGCCCAGTGTTTTAACTAATGCTCTGATACCATTTGTAATATGTCTCAGTTACCAATTTTTTTTTTTCTTATACCTTGTATTTATGCTATTTTAAGAATTGGCTATAATTTGAAGATAGATTATCCTCCTTCTTAACCAATTTAAGTATAGTTTCTAGTTCCAATATAACTAACAATTGCATTTTTCCTTATAAAAAATCAGAGTCTCTTATCGCATGAATCTTCCATGGCCTATTATATGAGTCCATCCTCAACCTAATCTTATTTTTATTACACTTAGGATAAATTTAATTCGTTACTCCACACCACTAAGGACATTGACCCTTATATCCTTACTTTATAGATTTCATATCATGATTAATTTATAACTTACATTGGAGTCATATACTAAAGGAGCCTATATAATTTCAATCATTTTATTAACCATACATACATATACTATATATGTATATAGTACCTCTTTAGCCTCATTTTAATTATTCGACACATATTACGTTAACATTTGGTTTGGCCTCATCATTTTGAAAATGATCACCTTGTGAATTATTTGAAGTTACCCTAATTAATGAGTAACCTATGGACGTTCTTGTTAAATTGAGGTCATAACCTTTGAGAGATTAAACCATGTCCTATGGTTTTTCTATTTGTCTTATCAACATAATTGTACACGCTTTAAAGTATCATCGGGTTTGAGTTGTTCAATGCAGGGTTACCATCTAACGTTTACTCCACCGCGTACTATGGCCTTTCATGGAACCTCCTTGGTGGTTATGAAATGGCATGGGAGACAGATACCATTTAATTTCTACCGTGCACCCCATGTTATGTTGTACCATACTCTTAAATTCGAGGATTTGGTTCTACCCACCGGGATTTTCTACAGCTCTTGATGTGAAATCAAATTCAATTTTTGAAATCCCCATCATCGATTCCAGCGTTCCTCCTCCTATATTATGATGCGTAGATGGTGTGGATTCATTCTATACTTAAGGTTTATTCATTCTTTATTTCAGTTGATGTTTCAGGTTTTAAGCGGCATTTTCACTTCCAGTTTTGGATTTTCATTGGAGACTGATTACGACGTCTAATTTCTTGCCCATCCAAAGGAAAGATGAAAGGAATATCAGTCAGTTTCACCTTAGAATTTTTGCATTCCTCAGGTAATTTGGTCTTTACCTCTGTGGCTAATTTCATTCTTGGAGGCACTTTATTTTTCAATTCAATGGTTTTTATTTTTCTCTTTCTCTGTTATTTTTGAAATCGACTTGATCCATTATTGATGTTGATATATGATTTTACGTGGAGTACTTGGGTGAGTTTACTGTTGTTGGATTTACTCGTAAAATTTTCATATTTTTATTTTTGTTCATGGTAACCCTTAATGGGAAACCCGGGTTAGATTTTTTCTCTGTCCATGAGTACTGAAAAGGCGCCTCCCTTGTGAAGGGGTGCAACATTTCTGCATTCTATTTAGACTTGCATAACATTGGTATCTTACCAAGTCAAAATAAACTCTGTCTCTTGCTAAATTGAAACGAAACGATTTCTCCATCTAATATTTATGAGAACGGGGTTGCTTTTTGTTTCGGTGTCCATTGAAATGCATTTTTTTCATTTTGAATGGTTTATATGACTCAAGAATTTCCACTGAGGGTCTCACATTATTTGTAAAACGTAGTTTCTTGCTCATGGCTTTCTCGATGTTTAAGCTTAGCCACATTTTGATTTTGTGAAGAATAAGTCAATGTATGTGTACCAGATCGAGCCTTGAAGTGCTTAAACATTTCTTTTATGAATATAGGGCTTAAAGAATGATGTTAGCACTACTTAATTTACTGGTTCAAGGATTTCATTTCATCATTCGAATATCACAGGTACACTGTTGCATTCAATTTTTGTTTACAAGAGTTTCTTTAGAAAATATATCCATATGTTTTATTTCTCCCTGACATCACTACGCACTCTCATCTCTGCCTTGTTTGATGTATTTATAGGCCTGGTTTCCGTGAAGGCAAAACCTTTCTGGGGTAAGTCGTTTTAAATTGAATGATGCAGTTCCATGTCAATCTCATTAGATTCAATTTATCAGTTTATTTCCATGCTGACATTTCTAATTGATTTATTTGTTTTCTGCATGTACGTTCAACTACTATTTACTCCTCTTAGTGTTGAAGAACTTGGTTAACCATGCTACTTATTTCCCTTTTGACATTGAACCCTTGCTTGAATAGGTTGGTGTTATCATTTTTTAGTTTCTCTTCTGCATTGGTCATCACTCCATCTTTGCAAATGATGTATACTATTGTTTTACAATGACCATAGAATCTACTATGTCACTGTACTTAGCTTTATATTTTACTGTAACATATACATAAACATTCCTGGGTTTATAACTGAAGAACTGGATTGTTTTAAACTATCATATAAATTTTCTCTATACATTTTTAATATACATATCTTCCTTCTATCTCTATTTATTTTTCATTCCCACTTATATAATTAGCATTCTTGTATAATTATATATAGTATTTATCTTTAGTATACATCTTTCATATTAGTGAAATAGATGTTACATTTACACTTCCCCTATTGTTCCCAAAAAAATTGTTTAGTTATAGTTTTCAAGTAGTTATGATAATTGAATATCATTTAATTTCTTATAAAATTTATCTTGGTTATGACGTAACCCTCCCCTGTATTTCTAAGGTCATAGCATTTACATCCATTATCATTAACTCGCTATAGAACAAAATGTATTAATGTTTTTCTACCCCCACAGATATATCATATATTCTCAAATTTCTCCATAGTTAATTTAATATGCTATCGCAATAAGCATGCTGTGGTTTTATATAAAGAGTTCGAATTTCTAATGTCTTACTTTAGATCAGTCTTAGAACATATGTCCACTTCTCTGATATTCAATTCTGAATGAATTTTAAGCTGTTTAGGACAGAAGTATATAATATTAAAGTAGAGCAGAATCATACTGTAAGGAATTTATTTATTTCCTATCCATATTTAAAGTTTACTTGCAGCACTTTAAATGTTATACTTGTATATATATATTTTCTATTTTTTTTATTCCTCTTTTTCAAAACAAGATGTTCTAAAAGTATAGCATAGTACATATTTAATGATACCTCAGATATTTATTCCCAATTTGATTGTTATTTTATGTTCCATAATGTCCATTCAGATGCACTAAAACCATTTTTAAAAACAATATACTAAATCAACTAACGTAATGAAATATCAACTACATGTGAGGTACCTAACCTCAGATTTAAACCCAGTATTGGGTTTAGACATTCTGAGTGTTCATCCTCTATAGAAATTCGTCTATGCAACAAGACAAATTTTACAATTACTACTATAGTAATTTCTGTTAAATGTATAGATCAGCAACTGAACATGTAACTCCAATTCAACCAACTTTTGACACAACTTCACATTCAGACTCTTCCTATTTCATGGTTACCACGACTAATTAAAATTCAATATCAATTAAATAAACATGTGCATAGCAGTTAGCTCTGACTAGTTGCCACCCAACTGTAGAGTTCTCTCTCCCTAAGTCACCTTCGAGCAGGGATCTTTAGCTTTAGTGATAGGCAACACTTTGTCTATCCTGGAACAAATTATTTAATCTTTTATTTCCCTAGCCTGTTTTCATTTACTACATCCAGTAAATTCAAGATGCTTTATTCTTGTTTTGCATAGGCTTTCCCTTTGTTTCTTCCAAAGAGGTACTTTTAAAGCTTTCTTTTCCACTTTTCCAGCTTTATTCCACCTCTTCCCAATACTTTCCTCTATATTGGGGAATTTAGATATTTATCTCCAAATCTATTTTTTAGTAACCTTTTTTATTCCTTCCAAGGATTTCTAGAAGTTGTGGGAAAGTCTTATCACCTTATCGATCCTCATGGTTTTGGTTTATCAGATCTCAATTCTCAATCTAGTGATTACACACATAATTTTCCATTTTATTTTATTATTTTAAAAATAAAATAAATCTAGATAATAGTTCTCCATTGGGGTCCACTTTCCCCTTTGGCTTGTTCAATTGTCAAATTAAAAGCATAGAAACTTGGGGTATTACATCTAGTCTTATTTTCTGTCGCCACTGCCAATTCTCTTATTGCTCCATGTGTACTTGTCATTGTTGGGATGAATGTGAATAAGCCTGTATGTTTCCATTATATTTTTTATGGTATCCCTAGATGCATATGCATGGTAAAATCCTCCACATTTCTCTTCCACATTTAAAAGTAGATTGAGATCAACTCAAAATATAACATTTCACTTTTAGGCATTATTTAGTGTTCCTTTAATAGTGTTCTAGCATGTTTATTTATCCTTATAATTATTTGGAGCATATATGTTTACCATGGATTATTTTTTATTAGTGGCTATATTTTTTAACTCTGTTATAATCCAGTGTTGTTTTTTTTTTTTTTGCTAAAGTAGCTCCTAGTTTTGCTTTCTCCACAGCGTAAAAATATGATCCAGGTGGATATTGGTGGATACCCACCTATTCCATTTGGACCCGCGACATCAATTGTTGTAGCTTCTCACTTCCATCATCTTACTGTATTTAGCAGGTTTGCGGGTCCTGCACGCCCGAAGCCATTTTGTGGCATTAATGATCCAGGTGGATATTGGTGGTTGGCCACCTATTCGATTTGAACCCCTGCCATCAGTTCTTTCCATTTTCAAGTTTTAGCACAAATTACTGTTTTTGATAGTTTTCAGGTCCTGAACTTTTGGAGCCGTTTTGAGGCCCTAAACGACGTTTTTTTGGAAACTGAGAGTGATCGTGCTTTTCTTTCTTGCATAAGAAGTTTTATTCCTCAGATAAATATTTCTAATGAGCTATTCAGTGCACCAAACGGAGATCGCATTCCAAATTTATGTCCCGAGAAAGTTGAAACACCAATTTACCCAAACGCGGCCCATAGTTTTGGCGCTTCATCTCCTACGGTTAGGTTTTTTGACGTTTGGAGTTTTACATTGTTTATCAAAAATAAATAGGCCCTCGAGCCTCAATGTAACACAGTTCAGGGGCTGGTAGCCGTCACATCTCTTCTCAGGGATACATTGCCACTACCGTAGCTCATCTATTTCCATTATGTGTGTAACAGGCCTTCGATCCTAAATGTAGAACAGTTCAAAGGCCCGCGTATGCCACATATCTTCTCAGAGATATGCTTCCAGTGCCTTAGCTTGCTTCCATTATGTTTGTAAGCTTATTTCAGTCATTCTTTTATTAATAAAATGAAGCATTATTTCCGATGCATCTCTGTTTTTATGGGTATATGTGTATTCTATTGTGTTCTTCAATAAATATGAATCAAAATACCTCCTAAGGCCCCTATTGCTTGTTGGGATGTTCCTTCATAGTTTTTTTTTTTTTTTTATCGTATTCTCATATTATTGTGCACATGTTTTGGTCTCCTTTAGAATTAGTATATCTCGGATTTTCATTGCTAATACATCTCTGATTGTATTTATTTTCATCGATGTCCCCATACCACAGAAATTTGAGAAGACCACAACCATTATTTGTTCTGATTGGAGGTTGAGGTACCTTTCCCTCTTGGATGTTGATTATTTTTCTCCTGGTTTCCTGAAATTTTTCCAAATAATGAATCCATGGCCTATTGGTTTCCCATAGAAATCCATTTTTCTGTCTCTTCATCTCTTAACACTTTGTTTTTCTTTGCTCCTGGTTTTTTTATGTTCAAGGGAAAGTAGAGAGTATTTTGATTGATTCTTGGTCAATATTCGATCAATAGAGGGCGGAAGTGGGAGGAGGGATAGAGGGGGAAGATGGGGTGATGAGAGGAGGGAATTAGTGATCTGGGGAGGGAGGGGAAAACAGGTTGGGATGGGGGGTATTCAAGAGGTCCAAAAGGTTTGGATTTTAGTGAGGGTGGAGGTAGTAAGAGGGCGGTTAAGAGGAGGAGGTGAGGAGGAAGAGGGGAAATATTGGGAGGGAGAAAAAGGTTGGGTAGTGGACGAGGGAGGCTCTTTTTTTGCTACTTTCTTCTTTTTTACTTGTACCCATTTAGATTCCTGAGCTTCTACTTCTTCATTTTCTTAATTTTTCGAGCACCTATTTGGAAAATAACCGTATTCATGATATACCTTGCATTTAAATGGTACTTTTTCCTAATCCAACTACTGCATGTGCATCGAGTTGTCTACTTTGATCTTCACTACTTCTGGTAAATCGTTCCCTAAGTCAAATTTTATGCATATCCTCACACAAGCATTCATGTTCTCCTTTGGCAAGCACTTCTATCAATATAATTTCCAAATGTGTTCCGTATTTCCTTGACTGATTCATCACCGTAACAGTGGAGAGGGAGGTGAGGATGTGAAACCCAAACAGGCACTTCACTTGGCACATCTAGTTTAGTGTCGAAGTTTGGTGTCCGTATGTTGAGATAGAGACTTCGCATGTCCTTTAAATATGGGTCATTTATACATGTTAGGTCTCTATATTCCATTGTTTCAAAGTGGAAGGTATAATACCCTCTTCCAAAAAATTTGATAGATAATTTACCATTTGCCGAAAAGGACCATTTCCTTTCAACCCACTTGGGAAAAGTCCAAAGGCCAATGAACTAGCCAGCCACACATCGTTCAAAAATGGAAAGTGATGCTCTATGTGGGAGGCAAGGAGGGAGAATGATCTCTTGAATGTCATCTAGTTTCTTCACAAACTTTGATACAGAGATTTTGGTTCTAGGGGGATCAATGGAGGAGATTAGAGATGCAAATGCTTATGCATTTTATCATTTTTATGGATCAAAGAGTTAGAAAGAGGATCCTCGTTTGATGGAGGGTCTTGTGGGTACATGAGAATTAGACAGAGAGGGGCGCGGGCCCTCTGGTAGCGCACACAGTAGTGATGTTCAAAATTTCTAAGAGCGTGAAAAAAAATTAGAGCGATTATAATAATATTGAAAAAAATGTGATGTTGACTATATTGCAATGTAATCTAAAATTTTGACAATGCTTGTCACAATGCAATGCTGTGTAGATTTATGTATCATTCCAACATCATAAAATTAAACCCTATCATTAAACAAGATATTATAAACCCTGATATTAAACCCTAACATTATAAATCTCAATATTGAAAACCCTATTATTAAACCCAATTTTATAAACCCAACACTAAACCCCATATTATAAACACTATACTAAACCCAATATGATACACCCTAATATTAAGTTGAATATTATAAATCCAATATTAAACACCATTGTCAAATCCAATATTATATATCCTCATACTGAACCCAATTTTTATAATGTCACAATATAACATTGAATAATTTATAATATAATGTAACATTGCGAGAGTGATTGTCACATTACAACAATATTTGTAACAATATAATGTTTTAGAGATTTATGTCCAATTCCAACATGATAATATTTTTAAAGCCAATATTATAAACAGTAATATTAAACCGTAATTTTTTACTTCCAAAATGTGATTTTAAATTAATTTAAATTGTCATTTAACATCGTGATAATAATTGTTGCATTGCCAATGTTTTTCACAATGTAATGTTCGATAGATTTTTGTACCATTCCATCCTCACAATAATAATTCTTAATATTAAACCAAATATGATAAACTATAATATTAAACAAAATATTATAAAAGCTCATATTAATTCCAAAATTATAAACCTAATTTTAAACCCTAATATTAAACTCAATAATAGAAACCCTAATATCAGACACTAATTTTATAATGTCACGGTGCAACGTTGAATAAATTGTAATGTAATCTAAAGTTGTGACAATGATAGTCACATTATATATTATATGACATTGAAATTGATAGTCACAATATTAGAGAACTTAATATTATAAAGCGAATATTATAAACCCTTAAATTAAAAATGTAACGTTATAAACTTGATATGATAAATCATAATATTAAACTCAATATTATAAACCCTAATATTATAAAACCCACTATTAAAAATTAAATTATTTTAAACTCTAGTGTTAAATGCAATATTATAAAACCTAATATTAAACCCAATATTATAAAGCCTAATATTATAAACCCTATTCTTAAACCCAATATTATAAATCCAATACTAAACCCAATACCAAACAAAATGTCATAAGCCTAGATATTAAACCAAATATTATAAACCATATTTTTTTAATATCATAATGCAACATTAATAAATTGCTATGTAACATACAATTAAATCACCATCCACACCAACATAAATCCATGTACAATTGTTTTTAACCTCGATCTTTCATAATCAATTTTTCTTATATCAAATTTACACTGATATTTTTAGATCTTTGAGCTTCTAGTCATCTTACACTTGAATTTCACTTATCAAAGGCTTTAATGTCATTAACTTCATATTTTTCAATTTCTATAATATCCTCTTCTTATGAAAAATAAACCTTTAATTTACTTATATCTATAAGAAAATATGATTTTAGATATGGTTTTCCTCCATTATGATAAGCTATAAGATTTAGCAGAGGCTTTCTAAAAAATTTCAAATCATCAAATTTACCTAATTTACAAAATTGCTTTCAAAATGATCTATTCTACCATTCATACTACCAACTCAATCCTTCCTTTCAGTCCTCCACTTTCCTAACTCCAAAACACCAAAATTTGTGTGTAATGCAAACTATTATAAGGTTTTCGACTTGTTTCATGTGTGAAGTCAAAAGGGGCTTAACCGGTTAACATAAATCAAGACTGTGACCGAAATTTCGCTCTGAAAGCTGACACATAAACTAGACATTTAACCTTGTTTTAACCTCCATTTGGCCTCCTTTTTTTACTAGCCTTGAGATCTTAACTAGTATTCATAAAATATTTCACACTCGTATTTTTATCCCATGATAAAAAAATAAGTCTCGATTTTTATCGTCCCCTGCTTTTATTTCTGATGAGCGTTTGAAAGACATTCGGTGTTATGTCACTAACGGACCCACCTTCCACCTGTATATGTCATTCTGTCCTGGAGTGTTGTCATCCGGGAGCAACCTTAACATGTGCATTTTGTTTTCTTTTGAGGTCACTCCTCGAGGGTGATATGTATAGTTTCAGCCCAAATGCCAACTATTATATTCCCATTTTTTCTACCACTCCTGGTCCATATACAACATATCCATTCCATATATATTATAGGATTTCCTATAGCCTAGTCATCCTGAAGACGCTTGCATGTGCACCTTATAAACCTTCTAAGGCTACCCTTCTCGAGTGATAGGTCCCATGAGGTCCCAGAATTAAGGAATGAACCATTCACGTACAATATTGTGTGAGTTTTTCATTGCCACCTGCAATCCACCATCTCTTAGAACTCTATCCACACACGCACTTTAAACATCTTTCGATATTCTTCTTACGGGGTGACTCATTCTCAAGCGATTTAGGTAGCCTGGTGTCTCCATTTGATATATATGAGCCAATTTGGGTAAAATTCTTATTAGTCCATTTTTTCGAATCGTCAGAGTATAGAAAACGTTAACTTTTGTGCATCTACCCTTGCTCTTTATCATTGTCTCGCCTCGAAGCCCAAATTGATCCCATAAGGTCGTGGCTTAGTGTATGTTTCAGGAATCATTAAATACATTAATATAATTCCAATATTTGACTCTAATTTTTTTAATTCCACAAGGTAATTTAACACCTTGCGATAATAGTTGTCACAAGTCACAATAATGAATTTTAATATTAAACCTAATATAATAAACTCTAATATAAACAAAATATTATAAAACCTAATATTAATTCTAATATTACAAATCCAATTTTAAACAATAATATTAAACTCAATAATGGAAACTCTAATATCAAACCCTAATATTATAATATTGCAGTGCAAATAAATAATATAATATCATCAACGGAAAACTATTTAAATAATGATTATAGAAATTCACTTTGCTTTAACTATTAATAGAAGATTATGTGTCCCAAAAAAAAAAGAATGTTGACTTTCAAACATAATCAAACAAACTGAACAACTTCACAACTTAATGCAGGATAAACAACTTCATAAAAACAAACCTAGGTGGAAGTCCCTATCAAAACATTAAATATTTATACACAAATGTTTCTCTAAAACAAGAAATACGATCTATCAGTGAAGCCCACGGATATTGACGCTCGATAGAAATTCTTACTACATAATCAGAAATAAACAACTTCATAAAAACAAACCTCGGTCGAAGTCTCTGTCAAAACATTAAATATTTATACGTAAATGTATCTCTAAAACAAAAAATATGAACTGAGAGAAGCCCACGGAGATTAGAAAATATTACTACATAATCAGAAATAAATTTTCATAGTAATAAAATTCTAGAGGGTTTAGTTATCGAAAGCCCAAGGAGCTTGACGCTTGATGGCCTCCACGTCTTCGGGAGTGAGGTCATTTTCAATGTTCAGCATCTCTCGCACTTTTTCATGTGTTTTGCACGCAGTAATTTCACCCGCAATAGTTCGACAGACCAAATCAAGAAGCGTCGCGATATCCAGACTCTGGGCGGCCCATCCAATTTGGAAGAGAGTGGGAAGATCCACATTCACAAACTCCGCATCCCATGGGTCAACTTTACCTATGGTTCTGATGGGATGATCAACATGGTATGTGCAATATTTGATAATCTTTTCTAAAATGTCGCTGGACACAGACGGCAGAGGAATTGGATTTTCAGAGCGGAGGTCCTCCACCACCGTCTTTATTATCACCGACAGCAACGCCACCGCTTTTGGCACCTCGAATATTTTGCCATCGGAGCTCTTCAGTCTCACAATCTCATCATTGCGTACTTCTGCCTCCTGCTGCGTCTGAATTTCCATTTCCATTGCCATTGTAATTGCACAAGAAGTTCAATTTGATTCCACAAGGGACGTCGGTATGTACTATTTTTTCAATCCACTTCGACTCTGTTATCGCCCACGATTATTATTTCCTTGGACAAAGAACGGAGAACCTTTTGTTATGATTTATATTTATGAAATCTAACCTATATATAGTGGGCATGTTAAGAATATTCATCTTACTTGAATGCGTCTGGACGTTGCTTTTCGTAAAACAATGCTTTTATGAATCAAATAAAAGTATGAGCCGACGGTGGAGACCGGAAAAATATCAGCTATGCATTAATAAATAAATAAAGGTTAATTAATATTGGATGGCTAAAATGAAAATCCTTTGTTCTTCTAATAAATAAATAAAGGTTAATTAATATTGGATGGGTGAAATGGAAATTTCTTATTCATTTAATAAATAAAGGTTAACTAATATTGAATGGGTGAAATGGAAATCTTTTATTCATGTAATAAATAAAGGTTATCTAATATTGGAGGGGTGAAATGGAAATCTGTTATTTATCTAATAAATAAAGGGGTTAATTAATATTGGACATGTGAAATGGAAATCCGTTATTCATTTAACAAATGACGGTTAATTAATATTGGATGGGTGAAATGGATCAAGTTTATATCAGGTTAATTAATATTGGGCCGGTGAAATGGATCAAGTTTGTATTTTATGTTTTAGGCTCAAATTTCAAAGGAAGGGGTGAGCATCTAAACCATAATAGAGGAAATAAGTTTTTATTTATAAGAGAATCTTAGTTGGCTAGTTAGGTTTAGCTTTATATATAGAAAAAATATTATTAACTGATTATAAATAAATATGTAAAATGTAAATATTTATAAAGTTGATTATAATTTATAAAAATAATTTTTACAGGTATTATAAAGAAAATATTTATGATTTTGTAATTTTAAAACATATGTATATAGTTAAATCGTTTCAACTCAAAAATTTTGAAAGAGTTCTCAAATTTTTTGAAAGAGTTCTCAAATAAACATTAGTAATTTTCACCATTTATTTGCATGAATTTGAATGGGACACATGCATCTTGGTTAGGCCCTCTCGACTAGTAATAGGATTTAGTAGAGAAAAGTTTGTTAGAAAGCTATAGTGTTAAGCTTGGATTCATAATTTTTTTTATCCGAGCCACTATGAACAATTCATAAAATCCACGACATTAGCCCACATTACATATTATTCATTATCTGAGATGTATATGGTGCCATTACTTACTCTGCGACATCATGGATGAGTGTTGCATCAAGGGAGAGAAATAAGAACCTCAATTCTATGAATTAATTTTTTAGGCTCGAGCACCGTGAATAATTACTTAAACCAATATATATGACCTCTATAGGGTATGATTCACCTCAAACTAAGATATGGTTACCATCAACTAATTAATTATAAAACAAGAATAGTTCTAAGGCCCTAATGAAGCACATTGAGGAGAGCAAAAGCTTTATAACCTAAATGAAGATTCTCAGACTCAAGAACCATTAATACAGGGAGGTGGGATAGAAAGGGAGAGTGAGGATGGAAAATATAGGAGTGAGGGAGTGAGAGAGAGAGAGAGTTGAAGCGGGAGGAGGAGGGATGTAGGAAGAGATGCATATAGAAGAATAGGCCAAGAGGGAGAGGGAGTGACAAGGGAGAGATCGAGAGAGAGTGAGGGAGAAAGGAGAGAAAGAGGAAAGAGAGAGTGCAAGAAGGCGAGGAGAGATATAGAGAGGGGTAATCAAATGCAAGAGAGAGGGAGCTGAACATGGATGGTAGGAAAGAGGGATATTTAGGTATGTAGAACTAATTTGTACATTTTGTGTTGGTATAGAGAGATAAAGGAGAGATCGAGAGAGGGAGGGAGCCGCGCGCATTAGAGAGAGAGAGAGAGAGGGATAGGTATATATATAGAAAGATTGTGTATATATTCTGGGTGGGAGAGAGAGAGAGAGAGAGAGAGAGAGAGAGAGAGAGTTTGGGGTGAGATAGATTGGTAAAAAAGGAGACACAAAGGGAGATGTTGATATATATGACATGGGAGAGAGAGTGAAGAAGAAATATATAGAGAGGGGCATAGATAGATAGAGATAGAGAGACGCAGATAATGATAGATTTTGCAAATATTTGATCCTGGTTTTCAAGTTCTGTGTGGGAAATTTCTATCAAGGGCACATCCTCTTATTTGTCCACCAAAAAAGGTTTGAAGGCCTTCATGGGTTGAGCAGTCTTCCTGGGAGGTTGTGCATGGAAAACATCCTTGTAAGAGAAGGCTTGAGTGGCAGTTGGTTGTCCAACTCGCCCTCCTCGCAGACGAAGGGGTAAAAACACAGAGGCATCCTTTTCAATATGCTAAAATCAGTGTGGAAGAGAGTTATCAAGTTTTTTACCTCCATATATAAGACGAGGAGAGGTGTAAGGAACACCTAGCTTGAGTTCCAGAGCATGCAAGAGATCATTTACGAGATCTGTTGAATGAACCCAGAACATCATGGTTTTTCTGGATAGAAGAACGCTCTGAATCTGAAAGGAGGGGGAAAGGAAATTAGGGGCTCCCTATCCACCAGATTCCAATCGAGGGGCCAGAGTGCCAAGCTTTGAAGGCTCACTGCTACACTAGGCATCCTCTTTGCTTTTTTCTTTTCCTTTGGACCAAAGTCCATCCTGACAGCAACACCCTAGGGTAGCGTAGTGGGACGGTGAGTTAATGACCTGTAGGGGCAGGCCGAAATAATCATTTTGTCTTCTCGTTACTCCACATCACGATGGAGTCAAAATGCATCACATTGGCGATGGGATTCTTACGGATCCAATATGCAAGGGATCTTCCAACCTTCCAATCGTGGAGAACTGCATCCCTATCTGCGGCTGAGCGTGCAGAACTTTCTATGAGCCGGTCACCCTCCATCTAAGCCCTTTTGCCAGGGCTGCTACTATGAAGGTGCGACTTGTGAATATTCAATGGAGCATCGGGTCTCAGGCTGTAACAGGCTTCAGAGCCAAACTGCAACTTGATGGTGGAAAAGGGAAGAGGAGCATAAACCCTAGATTTCCTCATCATACCCCTTCAAAGTTTCCCTACAGTAATTTTAGTATAGTTGTTGATTTCTAATATTATTTGACTGCTTGCACTAGAGGAAGTGATTTTCACAGTAGACGTTGATTTGTAATCCTATTTGATTTCTTGCACTAGATACATTGATTTTGGTGTATGTTTTTGTTTTTATCATATTAGTAACATTCCTTAAAAAAAAAAAATTATTATTATTTCAATGTGAGTGGACATTTTTTTTCTTTTGAAAAATACTCTTAATGAAGACCTCTTACAGAGGTATTATCTCAAGAAAAATATAGGAAATTATGTTTTCTTATATGTATTTTTCATTATCTTTGAATTGATAAGAATTAATAGGTTTTAATTCTATATCTAATTCTAATATCAATAGTTACCATGCCTCACTTACTTTGGCTCTAGGAATTCGATACATATATGTCTACTTTATAATCATAAATTTTGTTTTGTTCTGTGTGTGTGTGTGTGTGTACACACACACACACACACACACACACTTTCCTATGTTTGCAAATGACAAGAATTGACACAATTTCACATTCTTTGCATAAGTTGGGGAGGCTAAACAAATTTTGAATTTCACATTATTGTTTTAGAACAAGTATGTATGTGGAACATTGGGTAGTACTCTACCCAATGATACCAAAACCAACACATCTGTACATAATTTACATAGGGGAAGGTGGCATAAAAATCTTTTCGATTAGTATTTCATTATCTCGAGATGATTATTACTTTTACAGATTCAAAAATCGTATATTGTACTTGTAATGACATTATTGAAACCATAACTTCAACATTTTACCAAATTCATGAAACTGATCATATTTTTACTAGTTAATATTGCTGCTACTTTGAGTGCCACGAATAGGCATGACAATGGAATGTAAAAACTATTGATCCAAAAATTTTAATGACTCCAATAAAAATAATAACCAATAATTAAAAAACCTCGTCATTTCTCTCATTATTTTTTGACGTGAATCCTTGTCATTTCATAAATCAATTCTATCCCAAAATACTAAATTATCAATTGAAAGTGGACATTCAAAATCATGACATTAATTGCTATAAAATTTCATAAATTAGAAGGTTGAGTATAGTGGAGCTTTTCATGTAAGCAAGTGTGTAGATATTTTCTTCTATGGAGCTTTCTACACAGGTGAAAGATCCACAAAGCAAATCCCTGCATAAGACTAGTAAATAATTTTAAGTTTTATTTATTAGCATGGGCTAGTGAGCTAAGTAAGAGAAAATTATTAATTTTACAAATTTACACATTGGTAATGTAATTATTGAAACTATAGTTTTAAAGTTGTAATAAATTCATGAAATTAATCATATTTTAGGATTTAAACTTTTATGACTATGATTTTCATGAATAGACATGGTGATACAATTTAAAAAGAATAAAAAAAAGCTATTTAATGATTTGAATAATAAAAAAAACATTTATTAACACTTGGAATTAAGTTGTTCTCCATAATGTGGATCTTTTTTATTTCAAATCATGTTAAATTAAGAATTTAGGTACATATGGCGTTGTTTTTTTCTTTCTTTTTTTGAAGGAAGGAATGTGAAATTAGAAATTTGTTAACCCATGTCGTTTAATGCTTTTAAATAGTGTGGAAATATTTTCATGTAAGAAATACGCAGATGACTTTGCACAGTGAAATTTATTCACAATTCTACTAAATATTTACTATACTAAAATAAATTTTATCATGCCACGTGGTCGTCTGCAATCACGAGACACAAAGGCCCCCAATCTTGATCTCGCCAGAGCATACCCATCCTTGCATTAAGGATGCCAACATGGAAAACAAAAATCAACCTTTAAGACTAGAAAAATAATTTTTTTAAGATACATGTGTCTTTTTCAATAACAAAGGCATAGACTGCACATCTATTTTTCGAATAGAAGTGTATTGCATACATCTGGTAGGAAAAAGGTTGCGTCAACCTATTTCTCAGGATTGTGCATCTACTCAGTGAGAAGACATGTAGATCACACATCTATTCTAGTAATAGACATGAAAACTCTGCAGGGATAGAAGCCTTAACCATGGAGATGTCAATCTAGTGACTTCGCAGGTTTAGGCCTGTCAATTGCATGAACCATGCGCATCATAGGCCAATTCTTGCATCGACTGCACGACCGAACCAAATTCCCCCATGTTTTTGAAGAAATTATACCCTAAAAGGGACATACAATGCATTGTTATATGGCCTACCTAACCGAAAGCAACCAAAATAACAAATCATAAGGTTCATGCTCTTACCTGTATCTCTGTGTGTGTTTCCCGAGCTTACTGGAAAATAAAAATGACAAGGAAAGCTCCTGGATCGGCTCTGGCCTCCCAACATAGAAAGTGAAAATGAAGTGGCATAGGGCCCAATTTTCCTTTTATATCACCCTCGATTTATATCTTTTTTTTATGAAAATACACTTTATTTTCCATACTATCCATCTATACACCATCATATTCACCCTATTTTTCCAAATAAATTCATATACATGTATTTAAATTAATTTTTTCAATTCTTAGAAGTTTTTATAAAAATTGAATTTTAAGTGCATTTTTGGACCAGATTAGAAATTCCCGTAATGGCCTCATGGTTTGCATATTTGTAGGACACTTGGGCTTGAGATGGATATATCTCCATAAATCTTGGGAACTAAGATTAAATGTACACATGTTGGTTCAGTC
Source organism: Pinus albicaulis (assembly GCA_034641835.2). Classification (NCBI taxonomy): domain Eukaryota; kingdom Viridiplantae; phylum Streptophyta; class Pinopsida; order Pinales; family Pinaceae; genus Pinus; species Pinus albicaulis. Next base: position 1,316,109,944 of record CM076579.1, on the reverse strand, counting down.
AAACCGAGCTTTAATAGGCCTGGTCAACAGTGGTCAAACATGACCTGTTTTTATGGAAGATCCCTAGGAACTGGGTCAAATTTCTTATTTTATGAGATTTTATAGATTTTGATGGATTTTATGGATGAAATCGAACTAATTGGATAAGATAAAAATTTCCATGGCTATAGGATACATTTTAGATGAATTTGTTCCATATTTTATCTATTTAAACCTCAGACTTTGGAGGCATTGATATGTAGAAATTATATAACTTAACTTTATTATTTCTGAGACTTTGGAGAGTTATTTCTGAGACTTTAGAGCTCCATTTTCCAAACCATATGTACCGTTGGAAAGCTCTCACCGAGCTCTCAAATGGGTATGTGTTAGTTTTTTGTGATTTTATACTTCACCATGACACATTTTTTCCAAGAAGGGTCACTTCACCACTCAAAATCAAATTTCTTCATTTGCAACAGCTCCACTTGGGGCACCACTTTGCCTATATACTTTTCCATGCTCGTGTCTAATTTCATCATGAGTAACCATCTTGTACTTATGTTTTTTTGGTCCCCATCAGGCCTTTTCTGTGTGGCAGCATCATCGAGTCGCCCTTGTTTAGAGCATCCAAGTTGAGTCATCATCACATTCATGGAGTCTATCACAAGTCCCTTCATATCCCACTATAGTCCTCCATCCTTCATTTCTTGGTTCCTCTCTTGTGTAGCACATTATGGCCTTCAGTCCTACTGTCCCCTATCCCCTTTCATGTTGTGTCAGTTGCTGCCAGGTCATCCATGCCCTTTATGCTCTAACAAGGGAATTCGTCTGTCTGCTACTCAGCACCCACCATTTCATCATCATCCTTGGTGTTAGTCTATCAGTCGCTCTACTATTTTATTTCATGCCTTATTTGAGCATCCCCTATTGTATCACCTATGGAAGACCTCCTTCTGTCGACATCAGTACATTCATTCTAGAAGACAAGTCTAGAGGGCGATGTACCTTGGTTCCAGCTTCCACTCCTGTTCGGTGCCTAAAATCAGGCAAAGGGATTCCTTATTTCTCTTTGAGTTAATTTTTTCTTAGTTCTAGCTCCTTACGGAATGATCAAGATCTGTATACTTGATGCAGCAGATTGTACCAGTCATTCCCAGGTGTATGTTATATGTTTCAGACCTTATGAGGGGGTGGCCCATTAGGTAGCCCCCCACATGCCCGGATGACCTCTTCATTACAGCCTTTGATGCAGCTCCATATTTTTTATGATGTCAGCCTCAGCTGCTTGCAACACCTTTTAGTTTGCATGTATCATTCATATTTTTAGAGCCCTTTCCAGTTTACAAGGCCTCTTTGGTTGTACTAATATCTCATTTACTCAGATATTATTGTATAATTTCTAGCTATTATCCCAGGCACAATATGTATGTGGGATCCATTATCATGTTTTTACCTAGCCCATGTTCATGCTAGTATGCACTATGTAGTTTAGTCCCTTGTTTACTGGATGCATTATTCTTTGTACCTTGTCTCTGTAGGCATAGGTATTCCTCCCCCGCCACCTATAGCACAAGTACTCACTCATAAATGAGACTTGTCGCACCTTTAAGTCTGGCCTCCTTAGCGTCTTGTCCTCTAGGGCTTTGGTCTACCTTATATTTCTCTCTCTCTAACTTCCCCTTCAATGTCTAGTGATTGAGTTCTTACAATCTACTTCAATGATACAATTAGCTCATAACGCTCACACGCTGGGGGGAAATCCATTACACCATTTTTCGGTCGTCTAACCTGTTATTATTAGATGGACCAAAGTACACCATTTAAGACCAATTTTACCCTAAGTAAAATTTCTTTCACTATGAAAAATAACTTAGTAATCCTTATTTATTAAGTTATTTATGCTCTAAAAAGGAAACCCCATGAGGAAATATTGAATAAATCCATATTTTTTTTGTTTTCCTCAAGAAATAATTAGTTAATCAACAGTTTAATTAATATTCCTGGTCATATTTAACCCAAAACAGCAAAATTAATTAGATAAATCATTATTTATCTTATTACTTTCTAGGAATAATTATTTAAACATTATTTCAATAATTTTCCTTGTTAAATTTGACTAAATCATTTATAAATAACTGAATAAATCACTATTTATATAATTATTACTCAACCACATCCTTAAAATAATAAATAAATCATTTATTTATTTATTATTTACAAATAAAGGGATTTGACCAAATTCAAATTCTTTTTCCCTCCAACAAACATAATAAAATATTCCATAAAAGATGGATCTCGGTTTGGTTAATATATTTTAACTATGCACCAATATCTAGACTAAATAAATGTTTTGTTATAAATAGAATGGCTTTTCCATTCACTCACTACCTTTTGTTAACCTAAAGTTCACTCTGGATCTATACTTTTGTTCTGACTTTGATCCTCCATCATTGTCATATTTTGCTACCATTTTTCTATGTTGAGCTACCTTTGAGTTCCATTTTTTGTCTGGGTTTTCTACACCATCAAGAGATAGAGATATTAGATCTGAAGTGCTGAGGACTTAAAATATCCCATCCCATTGAAGGGGACCGGTAACATCTTTCTATGTTCCCTTCCGAGGTGTCAAAAAATACAAAAAATCTTAAAAAATATTCTTGTCTTAGCTATTGGATGCATGTAGCAACTCTTGCTTTTATTTACCGCTTAAAGTAGTTTTACTGCATAGATATAGATTTTGTTGTATTTATCTTGGTCAACTAATTGCAAATCTAAAGAAATTGGCAGCCATCTTTGATGTTAGGGTTATTTTTTATGCACAGCTAAAGTGAGTTGTTTTCATACAATTACGATTAAAATTCATCCTAATAGGGATTATCTTATATCATCTGGCCCTTGATTCAAGTCACCAAGGAAGGAGTGAAATAAAAATTATTTGGTTGGAATCTCAACATAAGGTTTTAATAGAATTGAAACATTTCACCTACTCTGCCCTAGTGCTCCAATTACCAGACTTACAACAACCATTTGAGATCAAGACAGGTGCCTCTGACTATGCTATTGGGGTATTTCTTACTCAACTGGGGAATATAGTGGCATGTTATTAAAAAATAAATGTATTCCATTGTGAAGTCGTTCCGACAATGGAATAATTAAATTTTGGGGAAGGAAACGATCATCCACATAGACCATTGACCCCTGTAGTTCATACTGACACAAGGGAAGTTACCGAACGATCACCATAAAAAGTGGTCCACATATATGAAATAATTTCATTTTAACATGAAGTAGAAGAAGGGAAACACCAATAATATTTCAAATTTCCTAATTCAACCACCAATCATGGCACTAACCACCATTATCATCTCTTGTGGGAACAAGAATTCTGATTGGCTGCTTCTCTACAAGAGCAACCCAAAATTCAGTCATACATACAAGACACTCTTGGAGGGTATGAAAGCTCCAAATTTTCACCTCCAAGACGCACTGTTATGTCACCTATGACATATTTATCTTCCTTCAAGTGGTCGTCTCAGGAGATTTTGGAAGCGCACTGCAGTCGAGTCGCTGAGCATTTCTGGGTCGAGAAAACATTGGGAGTATGGCAGAAGTATTTTTATTGGTCGAACCTTCGACAAGATGTCAGGAAGTACATTATATCATGCATTTCTTATGACATTTCCAAACCGACCATCAAGAAGAAAGGCCTCTATACTCCACTACCTATCCCTAGTCGACCTTGGGAATCCATCTCCATGGATTACATGTCGGATCTTCCTTCTACTAAGCGTGGAAATGACCGTATTTTCATCATTGTTGACAACTTATAAAATATTCCCATTATGGAGGTGTGCAAGAAAAATATCATAGTAGAAGCCACTACTAAATTATTCTTTCGATGAGTGTGGGTGTACTTTTGGATCCCACAGTCTATCATCTCAGATCGGGACAATAGGTTCCTCAATGCATTTTAGTCTAGACTTTAATCAATGTTGGAAACCAAGCTCACGAAGTCCACAAATTTCCATCCCTAAACTGATGGCGAGACAGAGTTCATCAACAGGATGATTGTACACATTATGCACATGTACAATTCAAAGAATCTATGAGCATGGGATGAGAGCCTTCCCTATGTACAACACAGTTATAACCAGGTTCTCCACAACTCAACTGGCCACAGCCCCTTTCCCATGGGCTTGGGATTCCAACCAATATGTCACTGACGTAGCCATGGAATATGTGGATACTGAGGGCAATGAGGCTCATGTCGAGTTTCAAGGTGGCAAAGCAAACAACTTTATTCACCACATTCAACACATCCGCTAATAGGTTAATGACATATTGGACATAGCCAATGCTAACTACAAGAAACGACATGATCAATATCAGGTGCCACACAATTTCTAGGGGTGTGAAAAAGTGTGGCTAAATTTTCAGAAGGAATGCCTCACCAGACCGCATTGCAAGCTTCGCCTGCTTAGATATCAGCCATACACCATCACCAAAGCTATAGGGACCAATGCATTTGAGCTCGATATTTCACCATTCCTTGGACTGCAACCAATATTCAATGTTGATCACCTTTGGCCCTGCTTCCCACCTCTACTAGACACCTCCGAAATTGTAGAAAAACTCATACCAAGAGAGTTAAACCCATACTACATGGAATATGCCAGCATGGATTGTATCATGGACATGCAAATCAAGAACACTCTCTAGAATAAGATCCAACTATATTGGGTTGTCAAAGCTGGCCAAATCCTGCACCAAGGCAAGTGGTTAACCAGGGACCAAGTTCAGCAGATGTTTCCTCATCTCATGGTGGAGCTCAATGCAATGGGGACCATTGCTTCCTAACAGGGGAGGATATTCATGGTCGCCCACCTATTCCACTTCGGGCCCCACCATTGTTTATTTCAGTTTTTCAGTTTCCTTAATTGTAGCAAAACTTACTATTTTTAGTATTTTTTGGAGTCCCAAACTTCCATAGCCATTTAGAGGCCATAAATAGTGTTATATTGGAAAATCGAGATCCACATGGGTTGTTCGCCCTCGTTTTTAATCTCTTTTTGTTTATAATGATACACTTTATTTTCCATACTATCCATCTATATACCATCATATTCACCCTATTTTTCCCAATAAATGCATATATAGGTATTTAAATTAAGTTTTTCAATTCTTGTAAGTTTTTATAAAAATTGAATTTTAAGTGCATTTTTGGACCAGATTAGAAATTCCCTTAATGGCCTCATGGTTTGTATATTTGCAGGAAACTTCGACTCGAGATGGATATATCTCCAAAAATCTTTGAAACTAAGATTAAATGTACACATGTTGGTTCACTCAAACCGAGCTTTAATAGGCCTAATCAAAGGTGGTCAAACATGACCTATTTTTAAAGAAGATCCCTAAGAACTGGGTCAAATTTCTTATTTTATGGGATTTTCCAGATTTTGATGGATTTGATGGATGAACTTGAACTAATTGGATAAGATAATGATGGCCATGGCTATAGGAGACATTTTAGATGATTTTTTTTGCATATTTTATCTATTTAAACCTTGGAATTTGAAGGCATTGCTATGTAGAAATTATATAACTTAAGTTTATTATTTCTAAGACTTTGGAGAGTTAACTAAATACTTTTCCTATTCCATTTGTTGTTGTAGCTTTGATCTAGTTCGTTTTATGATTAAATTTTTTATTAGATATATGTTGATGTTGTATGAGTGTTGATGAATATAATTATCAATCTTATTCTGCATATGAAAGGAAAATAAAATGTTTAACTTAAATATTCTTTCTATCTCATTAAGATCTGGAGCTAGAATTCTTCTTTTCCTTCTTTTTAATGCTTTTCTGAATTATTTTTTTCTAACAATGGTGATGTAGGTAAACCCTACAAACCCAGAATCTCTCCAATACTATGCATATATAAATGCATCTCCAAATCTTTGCCCAAATAAGACTCCTTCTGGGCAATTTCACACACCTCAATTGCGGAAGCTCCTCAGTCATATGGATTTAAAATCATAAACTCATCAATCTACCTTTCCTGTGATTGAACCCAACTTCAATTAGCATTAGAACCCCAAATAATACTCTCATAAAAAGTTTTTCCAAAAGTCTTAGAAAAATACTTTGGTTCACCAACCATCTGTTGTATTTTTTAAACTCCAACTTTATAGTTTTCCCAAATAACAAGATTCAACAAATTCCTTTGTTTCCATTATATATATGTGCCCTTGTTTTGTTCTTTAAACAAGCTTGACATCATTTTAATTAAACCAACCCGTAAGGAATTATAATGTCAACCAACGTTTACGCAAATCATTTAAAATGACATCGCCCACACAACATTACACGTTGATCATTGGATTAACTATGCAACATCCCCAATCCAGTCAACGCAAATAGAGATATGCCATTGTTTTAATACAAATGTGCTTACCACCAGCGGTTATGCAAATCCATAATGCACCCTCACTTTGCCCAAGTTTGACCAATGCTTTCACACTTCAACTTTTGCTATGGAAATTATAAAAATGTAGGCTTTGATTAAATTCAAATACTAACAATAATTTTCCATGCATTAATTTACCTCCTCCATCGCTGGCTAACACTACAATTTAAATCTTCAATTGCAGAGAGTTTGAAGAAACCTCTGCATCCTCGATTCAATTCAGTCTCCAAAACCCTGCCTTCTAATCGAACGCCTTCCACATCATTGACTGTCCAACGTGTTTATCATTTTCTCGGCATTGAACGCTACAGTTCAACCTCATATAAACACTACAAAATGTTTCCATTGCACCATCGAACACTCCACTCACTTTTTTTCGATTCCAGATTGACTAGTATTCACCCTATATGCATTGCTCCGATTTGTTGGATGCTTACACAGATTCTGTATGTATGAAATTATATATCTCCAAGTGGATCCTTCGCAGGTCTTTTTTTTTTCAATGTAATTAGTTCACAGTCTAACATTAAATATAAACCAATGTATACAGATAAAAATGATTCAATGCATAGAAGCATTCTTCAACCAACTTTCTTACCATTCGATGCTCTTCCACGTTTATATCGACCACCAGCTGCATCAATCGGTTCACTATTTGATCTATTCAAAATAGACAGCGCTTAAAACGAACTCTGCGCCCTATCACACATGCCAGTCATTCAAGATTACACAATATCAAATAGAATTCAAAAAAACACCCCTACACAGAGAATTTAGACTCAGTTTTGCGCTGGGTATTGCCATTCAATAATAAATCAATTACTTTTAATTCCATCACTCCAGCAAATAGAGGTTTAAAACCATCGATTCATCCATCGCTTCTATGTTCTAATTTGAACGCCTTCACTTCAACAATTGACCCGATCAGTCTCCTATGGATTCAAATTGATGTTTTGTTCCCGCATCTTCAATTAACTTGCAGGTCAATTTTAAGACTTCACTAAGGTGTCTCTACCTCTGATTGATTCACTGTTCCATTCAAAATAGACAGAATCTGAAACGAATTATGCGCCTCTTATATAAGAGACTTCATCACATGCTTTGTCCAGAACCTGCGTCCAACACCCTTTGACAGGTCCAACTTCCTTGTACGTTGCTGAGGGTCTCCCCAGCATGTTGGCTCGACTTCGCATGGAGAATACAGCTGTTCAACGTTGTATATATTCTATACATTACAATCTGCAATTTAATCAATGCATTAATTAAACAGTTAAATCGATCTCGCCAAAGCTGATATGAAAATACCCATGTGAATTGAACTTCGATTTAACTCCAGCATGAATCGATACTAACTTAAAATCGATTCTCTCCCATATGATATTTCACAGAAATACAAACATTCCGGAAGCCGAACTTAACCAACAACATATATAATTCACCCAGAAATTTCAAACAAATCCTCTATAAACAAATATAGTTAATTACAAAAATCCTCTTCATCCATGGCCAGATTTTCAAATCAATGGCCCCTTTAGAAAAGCCCGTAGGCTTGCAGACTTGCTGTCCAAACTTCACTCTCAATCACTCTATTCTACCTGCCCACTTTTGCCTTTGAGGCATATTAATTTATACAAATTTAATTGAACCAACTTTGGTTCACAAACCCTCAAATATCTCAACAAAATCCTAAAATCACTCTTGAATCCCTAAGGATCCTCTCTCACCCAAAATTAATGAAACTAATTTCTAAATGAAAATATCTCATCCCTTTACATTCTCAACAGACCAAATTCTCTCATATTTTAGAATTATTTACAATATTTAATTAAAAATAAATAAAATCCACTCAAATTATTTATAAAAATCTACCTCTTTTAAAAACATAAACACCCCTAAGTTTTAATAAATACAAAATATTTCTCTTTGCCTAATGCTCCTACATCAAATGGTATTATTTATGAATGAATCTGTGATGAAGGAAAACCAGAATATCTTTAGTTAAGAGCCTCTTCAATTATTGTTTCATGAATCTTAATCTATTTCTCAGTTAATGTTTTTTGGTTTCTAATTCATGAAGTAATCTTGTGAGAGAAGGACAAAAAAATCTTTTAAGTTAAGAGATTATTCTACTACTGATTGCATACTTGAATTTAGAAATTATTTAGTTTAGATTTATACTTGTAATAAACATTTCCTTAATCACTGATAAATCATATTCTAACTTGATCATGGTTGAAACTCGTATACCTTGGGGATGCTTCTAAGTCCTACTACCCCAGATTGATAATAAATATTTTTTTTTGTTTAATTGTTAAAAAACCCAACATTTTGGCATCATTTCTAGGGAATCATATTTCAAAGTGGTCAATTACGAAGATCAAAATATAAAAATATCAAAATCAACAAAAAACATATTTTTTCTTTACAGTTATGTTCCTTTATGCCTACAGATAGCGATTAGAAGGGTAGATTTGGGAAAAAAAACCCCCCAACAACTCATTCAGCCACAACACTAACAACACCAATTGTTGGAAGACCAACTATAGAAGAGTTAGAGAAAAAATAGAGATCAGGACAAAGATTAACTTTAGTTGAAAGATAAATCTTGTTACCCTTCGAAGTAAAAAGAAAAAAATCACCTAAAGAACCTCTTTCCTTAGGGAAACAAAAAGATACAAGAAAACCAATTGTTGACCAACTAGATCAACCTGTCCTTGAAAAAATAGAAGTATTGGAGGAAACACAAAATAAACCTCATATTGAAACTCTACATATCTCTGAACAAGAAATGGCTGAAGAGGGAGAAGGATCAAATAGGCTAATTATGACTCCTGAACAAAGAATTGAATATGAGAGACAAAAAAAGGAGTGGAGAATAAAAATAGAGGAAGAAATCAAGGTGGAGGAAGACAAAGAACATAAGCACTTAGAAGGATAGAAGAAGAAGAAATAAGAGAAAACCAAAACAGAAGAACACATGAAAATGAACAAGAAAATAAAAATGATCACGAAACTAATTTTGGCTTTTCAATATTAGATGCAAGAGAAATATTAGGAGAAGAAGTAAGAATATAAAATGTCCCACCTTATGTATTTCCTAATTTCTATGGAATGTCAACAGAAGATCCTAATTCATTCATGTTCGAGTTTGATATCTTGTGTAGAAATTATGGATATACAGATGATACACGCAAGCTTTGACTCTTTCCTACTACTTTGGAAGAAGCAACCTTGGAATGGTTTATGGGTTTAGGAGAACATACAATTTCTTCTTGGAATGAAATGCATAATTTTTTTCTTAAAAAGAATCAAGCTTACTGCAGGGCTAGAGACTCAAAAGAAGACATTTTTAGAATGACACAACAAGAAGATGAAATTTAAGAAGAATATTCGGAAATATTTCTTTACAATTTTCAGAAATCCAAACATCATTCTCTAAGTCCCGACACCATCCATACAATATCTCTTAAGGATATAAAAAATAAATATTTATACATCCTTAATGTGATGGGAAGAAGGATATATCTCCAATTTACCATTTGAAGAAATTTTTGAACTCTATCAGAAATACTCTAGCAGAAGAGAAAAGAGTGGAAAGAGAGATATTTCATCAAGAGCTTCCAAATCTATAGCAAGTGCAGTAACAAGGGTAGAGATAGGAATTTTATTAGAAAATTTCAAAATAGATCTATTAAGCACTTTGGGAACACAAGTAGATGTATTAAAATCTAAGAAGAAGAAGGAAGAAAAATATGAAATCCTAACAATCTTCAGTCCAAAGTGTAGGAAAAAACATGCACTCAGGGAATGTCATTTGCAAGGTATACAAGTGTGTGGAATTTTCACAGAAAAGCATGCAACAGAGAACTATCCCAAATTAAAAGAATTTCATGTGGAAGAAGTGAAAGGGGTATATTCTCTCTACTATATGGCACCAAGGAGACCTTGGCAAACTAGGATGGCTGACCAGTTCCCTCAACAAAACCCCCATAATTTTCAATATCCTTAAAATTCATGAAATACTCCAATTCCATGGTAGGATTGGCCTCCACAACAATATCAAAATCAACCTGCACAAGGTTGGAGGGGATATGGTTTTGGAAACCAGCCAGTATCCTCAAAAGTATTAGTATCAACAACCATACCCTCCACAACCATTTCCTCAATACCAAAAATTCCATAAAAATCAACCAATTCAATTTCCACCCCAAAATCAACCGATGTTAAGTCAACCTCAGCAACTTCAGCTACCTACTAACCAACCACCTCCTATAAGAACAGAATTTTCAGCTCAACTAGTAGCTAATCCAAGTAACAAGGTGGATAGACCAAAATTCCATGTGGAAGAGGAAACATATTATCCTTCTTATTCTATTCTTCCCATACAAGATGTCCACCTAAGGTCTCAGAAGGTGTTACAAAAATATTCTCCTCTAATAATAGAAGAAAAAACTAAACAAGGAGAACCAAGTCAAAAATATCAACCAGAAAAAAAAATTCAGAATGGTAAATCTATTATGACTCGTACTCCAGCATATCCAGAGAGATTAATACAATAGAAAATCCCAATATCTCTACCAAAATTTGATATTTTAGATGAATTGAAGAATACATATGTCAAAATTCCTTTGTTGTAGGAAATTAAAGATATTCCGATATATGCAAAAACAATAAATGAGTTATGCATTAAGAAATCTGGCAGAAGAAAGGGAGATCAACCCAAAATACAGGTAATTAGAAGTTTATATAGTCTGATGTCTACAAATACAACCATTGAAAAATGTGTTGATCTAGGGATTCCTATGGTTACTATTTCAATCAACAAATTTTCAGTGCCAAACACTTCAATAGACTTTGGAGCAGCTATAAATGTTATGAATACAGAGAGTATGAAACATTTGAATCTGAACAACATTAGACCTACTACTATATTCTTATAACTTGTAGATAGATCTAAAGTTGTACCAGAAGGTATAATCGAAGATATCATTGTCTCACTGGATTCATGGTAGTATCATGTAGACTTCTTGATTTTGCAGCCAAAAACAAATTTAGAGAGCATCCCTTAATTTTAGGTAGACCATGGTTAGCCAGTAGAAATGCTTACATTGTATGCATGTCAGGAAGTATGAATATTGCACTTGGAGATGAAATAAAACATGTTACAATGTATCTTCCAGCTCAATCTCCTTCTTTATTATCATGGCTTGATGGAGAAGAACAATAAGAGCTTCAATTTGTTCTTAGTAGTAATCAAGTTTATAATTTTAGAGAGGAGGATGAAAATAAGGAATTATTAGATCTTTTTATCCCAGAACCAAAAATTTCAGAGAATCTTAGAATAACTCAATACGAAGCTGCAAATCACCTTTAAATCAGTGTTTTTAGGAAAACTTCACTATACAATCATTGCAAAATACATTAGAAAGTATTTTTCCTATTAATTCAGTTACCAATTCAAAGAGAAAACTCATTGAGATCGGTCCTAGGAGACATTTGAATATTTGTAATAACTTACAATCATCACATGAACAAGAGTTAACAACACCGTGACAAAAATATTCAAAATGTTTTTCTTGGGATTACAAAAACATGTAGGGGATTCATCCAAAAACATGTATCCATAACATTTAAAGTGATGATAAAATTAAACATGTAAGGCAAGAAAAAAGAAGGATGAGCCCTATGATGAAGGAAATAGTGAAAGAAGAATTAAAAAAAATATTACAAGTTCGATTTATCTATCCTATTTCAGATAGTCAATGGGTTTCACCCTTACTTGTAGTACCTAAGAAAAATTTAAAGTGCGGAATCTGTCTAGATTACAGAAAACTCAATAAATCTACATTAAAATATCATTTCCCTTTACCATTTATTGATCAAGCATTAGATTCATTAGCTGGAAATAAATTATTTTCATTCCTTGATGGATTTAACAGGTATAATAAGATAAAAATAGCATTGGAAGACCAAGATAGGACAACATTTACATTCCCATGGGGAATATATGCATAAAATGTATTACCCTTTGGTTTATGTAATGAACCTGCTACTTTTCACAGAGCAGCCCTTTCAATATTTGTTGATTTTATCCATGAGTGTGTAGAGGTTTACATGGATTACTTTACTGTGTATGGAAGAACATTTGATGATTTTTTACAAAATATCGAAAAATTATTGAAAAGATGCATAGAGACAAATCTATCACTCAGTAATGGAAAATGTTTTATGATGTTAACTGATGGAATAGTGTTGGGACACCATATTTATTCTCCAGGAATTAAGGTGGACCCAGTAAAAATTCAAGTCATTGTGAATTTAATACCACCCACAACACAAAAAGAAGTTCGAACTTTCTTGTGTTATCCACGCTACTATAGGAGATCTATTGAAAATTTCAGTAAAATAGCTTTTCCATTATTCAAGTTACTTGTGAAAGATGTGAAATTCCAATGGAAAAATAATTGCAAAATGCATTTGAAAAATTAAAACAAACATTGCAAATTGCACCCATTAAAAGAAAAATTAAAAGAAAAATAAAAGAAGAATAATTAGAGAAAGTGCTAGATTTAGTTGGGTCAATCGAGATCTCTTTTATACTAGTGCTGATCTCATAATTAGAAAATATGTTAGAGAAGATAAGATTATTGATATTTTGAAAGCATGTTATGATGATCCATGTGGTGGTCATTTTGCAGACAAGCGTACATCATACAAAGTGCTGAAACTTGGCTACTACTGGATGACCATATTCAAAGACTACAAGGCTTATGTGAAGAGATGTGGCATTTTCCAAATAAGTGGGAGACCAGTGGCATCAGATGAAATTCCATTAAAGCCACAAGTACTAATTGAACCATTTGAACAGTGGGCTTTAGATTTTGTAGGACCAATAAACCCTCCATCAAACGGATATAAGTACATCCCGGTATGTACATATTATGTAGCTAAGTAGGTGGAGGCAAAGGCAGTGGCACGGGAAACATAACATATTGTTGTGTATTTTCTGTTTGAAGAGATAGTTGTAAGGTATGGAGTTCCAATATGGATAGTTGACTAAGGCACAGAGTTCAGATCAAATCTTATTCGAGATCTTACAGATAAATAATACATCAAACAAAAAAATCAACTTCATATTCATCCTCAAGCAAACGGACAAGTCGAATCAACAAACAAAGTGTTGAACCCTTGGTTAAAATGAGAGGGGGGGTGAATTAGTTTAGTGCAGTCATGTTCTAATTAAACTTTCTTTTATACTCATTCACATCATCATTTTCTAATCAACTTAATATACAATGGAAAAACAATCTTAATAAATGAGCAGCAGGTATAAAGCAGAAAAAATATACTGTATCAACACATAATCATCATGCATATAGACAACAGATATAAGTGGAAACCCATAAAGGGAGAAAACCACATCTTATTATTGTTGTGATTCAAAGGGAATCTCTTACTCCCTCTCACCACTCATTTTCTGTAGGCTCCAACCTACAGGAGGCTCCTACCTCAATTCTGCAAGGTACAACTTGCAAGGAAGCTCCAACTCCCATATATTTTCTACAGGCTACAACCTACAAGAGGCTTCTACCTCAGCCAGCTACAACTGACATCTATCAAGCTAAAACTTGATATGGAAGCACCAACTTCCTCACTCTTTCAAAAACACTTGCTGATTTACCTGGATATCAGCTTTTATCTATTCCTTCTTCACTGTTGTCCACCAGCTTTCATATTTTCCTTACATCATCTCTGAATCTTCACAACTTCTCAATTTTCTCTTCCTTCTTCTTACCCTCTCTACCTCATTTATGTATTCTCTAAAACCTATTTAAGCATATCTATGTGATAACATTTATAGAGTTCATATATCGAGAAACTTAAGTCCATTTGTTTCATATATGCAGTACCAAAAGAGATATGTAATCCTCAATTCCCTTTCTTGAACTGCATAACCATAATGAAACAAATGGAGCACCACATCATAAAAATGTGTTTATATTCCCCTTTTTCTAAATATATTTGGGCATGACCACAACATGTTTGGGGGTACCTATGCCCCTCAACCCTAAAAACTCCAAATCTCTGCCAAAAACATCCCTCAAACCACATTTCTCTAACAAGTCGCACTTTTCACGTCATTTCCTAGGACAGGTCGCACTTTTCTTCCCAGTACTTGCTACCCAGGTCACAAAATAGACCCGAGATAGTGCGACCTAGAATGTTCATCAGCTTTGGGTACCTAAAATGAAATTTTAATCCCCTTAATTGAAAGAGTATGGTTAGGCCTCTTACTTGCAATTGGTGGATCTCAATTCCAACGGTCGCTTTGTCTGCTATGATTGCTACAAGATTTAGGGCTTTCTCCCCTCTCTACATTCACCACAACCACACTTGAAAATGAGTGAATTTGGGGGGAAAACTCCTTATTAAAAGAGAAACCCCATATTTTTCTTTCACCTGCTGTGGCCAAACCGTAGCTCAGTTTTCAAAACCGTTTGTACCATTGAAAAGCGCTCACCGAGATCTCAAATGGGTATGTGTTAGTTTTTTGTGATTTATACTTCACCATGACACATTTTTTCCAAGAAGGGTCACTTCACCACTCCTCAAAATCGAATTTCTTCACTTGAAACACTTGTACTTGGGGCACCACTTTGCCTCTATACTTTTCCATGCTCGTGTCGAATTTTGTCATGAGTAACAATCTTGTACTCATGTTTTTATGGTCCCCACTAGACCTTTTCTATGTGGCCGTATCATCGTGTCACCCTTGTTTATAGCATCCAAGTTGAGTCATCATCGCATTCATGGAGTCTATCCAGAGTCCCTTCATATACTGCTATAGTCCTCCATCCTTCATTGCTTGGTTCCTCTCTCGTGTCACACATTATCGCCTTCAGTCCTTCTATCCCCTGTCCCCTTTGATATTGTGTCAAGTGCTACCAGATCATCCATGCCCTTTATGCTATAACAAGGGATGTAGTATGTTCACTACTCAGTACCCCCCATTTGATCATCATCCTTGGTGTCAGTCTGTCATTTGCTCTACTATTTTCTCTCGTGCCTTATTTAAGGATCCCTTATTGCCTCACCTATGGCAGACCTTGTTCTATTTACATCAATTCATTCGTTCTAGAAGACAGGTCTAGAGGGCGGTGTACCTTGGTTCCGGCTTCCACTCTTGTTCGGTGCCTTAGATCAGGCAAAATGACTCCTTACTTCCCTTTGACTTGATTTTTTCTTAGTTCTAGCTGCTTACGACATGATCGAGATCTGTATACTTGTTGTTTCAGTGATGCAGCAGATTCTACCATTGATTCTAGTATGTGTGTGAGATGTTTCATACCTCATGAGGGGGTGGCCCCTCTGGCAGCCCCCCACATACCTGGATGACCTCTTCATTACAACCTTTGAAGAAAATCCATATTTTTTTATGGTGTCGGCCTCAACTACTTGCATCACCTTTTAGTTTGCATGTATCATTTAGATTTTCAGAGCCCTTTCCTGTTTACATGGCCTCTTTAGTTGTACTTATATCTCATGTACTCATATATTATTGTATAATTCCTAGTTGTTATCACAGTCACAATATGTATGTGGGATCCATTATCATGTTTTTATCTGGCTCGTCTTAATACCAGCATGTACTATATAATTCAATCCCTTGTTTACGAGACACATCATTCTTTATACTTTGTCTCAACAGACATAGGTATGCCTCCCCCACCACCTATAGCACAAGTACTCACTCATAAAAGAGACTTCTCGCACCTGTGAGTCTCGCCTCCTTAGGGTCTTGTCTTCTAGTGCTTTGGTATACCTTATATTTCTCTCTCTCTGACTTCCCCTTCGATGTCTAGTGATTGAGTTCTTACAACGTACTTTGGTCATATGATTAGCTCTGAAAGCTCGCACGCTGGGGGGCAATATTTTACACCATTTTTTGGTCGTCTAAACTGTTACTATTAGATGGACCAAAGTACAACATGTAAGACCAATTTTACCCTAAGTAAAATTTCTTTCACTATTAAAAATAACTTAGTAATCCTTATTTATTAAGTTGTTTATGGCCTAAACAAGAAAATCCATGAGGAAATATTGAAAAAATCCATATTTGTTTGATTTTCCTCAAGGAATAATTAGTTAAACAACATTTTAATTAATATTATTGGTCATATTTAACCCAAAAAATTAGATAAGTCATTATTTATCTTATTATTTTCTAGGAATAATTATTTAAACATTATTTAAATCATTTTCCTTGTTAAATTTGAGTAAATCATTTATAAATAATTGAATAAATCACTATTTATTTAATTATTACTCAACCACATCCTTTAAATAATATATAAATCATTTATTTATTTATTATTTATAGATACATGGATTTGACCAAATTCAAATTATTTTTCCCTCCAACAAATATAATAAAATATTCCATAAAAGATGGATCTAGATTTGGTTAATAATATTTTAATTATGCACCAATATCTATACTAACTCAATATTTTTTTTATAAATAGAAAGGATTTTCCATTCGCTCACTACCTTTTTTGGCCTAAATATCACTCTGGATCTATACTTTAGGTCTTACTTTGATCCTCCATCATTGTCATATTTTGCTACCATTTTTCTATGATGAGCTCCCTTTGAGTTCCATTTTTTGTCTGGGTTTTCTACACCATCAAGAGAGAGAGAGAGAGAGATCTTAGATCTAAAGTGGTGAGGAATTACAATAAACCATCCCATTGAGGGTGACTAGTAACATCTTTCTATGTTCTCTTCCTGGGTGTCAAAAAATACAAAAAATATTTAAAAATATTCTTGCCTTGTCTATTGGATGCATGTAACAACTCTTGCTTTTATTTACTACTTAATGTCTTTTTACTGCCTAGATCTAGATTTTTTAGAGTTTATCTTTGTCAACTAACTATAGAACTAAAGAAATTGGCGGCCATCTTTGATGTTTGGGCTATTTGTTATGCATAGCTAAAGTGAGTTGTTTTCATACACTTGCGATTAAAATTCATCCTAACAGAGATTATCTCATATCACTTGGCCCTTGAGGCAAGTCACTAAGGAAGGAGTGAAAGAAAAATTATATGGTTGGAATCTCAACTGAAGGTTTTCATAGAATTGAAACATTTCCTCTGCTATGCCCTAGTGCTCCCATTACCAGACTTACAACAACCATTTGAGATCAAGACAAATGCCTCTGACTACGTTATTGTGGAAGTTATTACTCAACACGGGAATCTAGTGGCATATTATTAAACGATTGTGTATTCATTTACCTCACTGGTATCTTTTCTTTATTATAACATTTATAAGAAGATACGTTTTGAATTTGTATGGTTTATTCCATATTAACAGTGTCCCGTCATTATAACGTATTTTAATTCTCTATTATACTTTTTTTTTGATGTATATATCTGTTCAAATTCTCATTACGTTGACAGAGAGGATTTTATTACCCGACCATAATTGGGATTATTTCTCCACCCGAGATTTGTCTCCTTCATATGGGTAAGATATATTAAATTTCATAGTATTAACTCTATCTATGCATTTTAAATTTCATTAAAACACAAGTTTTGGTTTTGCATGGCTTCAAGAGAGGTATGCAAATTATCTTAATTGGACTTTGAGTTCATGAAATTTTCTAATTTTTCCATGTTTCTTGTAAGGCTCTGTAATTGTCTTAATTTTACTACTTGTATAATATGACTCTATCTAATATACAAAGTATGATTTTCATTTCCATATATATAATTAAATTGATATACTCAGATTGGAATTCTTATAAAAGGATATCGTTCTGAATAGAATTTAATTTTGTTTAATTCTCATAATGCAAATTCCTTTTATACTCTAATCCTAGAAACCCCATTTTTCTAGATTTTCATAGTTTCCTTAACTATGTCAAAATACACGGTACAGGGCCACAACCATCCTCATGAATAATTAATTTCTTATCTTTGGTTTATAATTAATTACAATATTCACATTCATTCAGTCTCTTTTAATTTTGTGTTCTTAACATTTTATTTCTGTCATATAGAGGAGGAGTTCCCAATTTGATGCTCCTTAGAGAGGTACAATATTTAATATTATTACTTATATAAATTCTTTGTATTTTGTGAATTATTTTCATTCAGGTTGATATTATTCTAATACCAATGGAATTTTTTCATTATAGATATTTTATATCGCATTTAATTCCACTATAGTTCTTTTTAATCCCCTGTCAAAAGATATGATGACACTTTTCGCCTTCTTCCAGGTTGGTCATCCGAATATAGAGGGTTCAACAACCTCTCTATCCATTTTACAATTTTCAACTCAATACTATGTAGCTGAATTTTCATAGATGACTCAGTTAAATTTTTAATTAAACTATTGAATTTATTTTTTATCATTAACTGGATAGTAACATATTTTTATTCTCATCTCCATAAGAGGATGTTCATATATGTAAGGAATATCATATAAAATTTAAAAATATTTCTTTTTAGTACATATATGTCCCTATATGCCAGAATATGCATAGAATAGAAATTATTTCTTTTGTGACAGCGTGCTATACTTCTATTTAAATTTTACATTTGAATTGTCTATGCATCCTTTAGATATATGTTTATGTGAACACTATAATTATAATTATATTATGTTTATATTTTTCTATATTTTCTATTATTTATTGTTATGATTATGGTTGAATTATATATTTTTCTCTGTTGTTGCACTAAATTTTATCAGATGAAACTAATAGCACATTTAAACCCTTAACGAG
Source organism: Pinus albicaulis (assembly GCA_034641835.2). NCBI lineage: Eukaryota > Viridiplantae > Streptophyta > Pinopsida > Pinales > Pinaceae > Pinus > Pinus albicaulis. Next base: position 1,316,090,700 of record CM076579.1, on the reverse strand, counting down.
GATTTAGAAATTTTGTATGTTGGTCATAACATTAAATTTAGTCTATGTAACCGTACAGAAGATCAACTATACTTAGATATGGTTAATCTTTGTTAAATACATATGACCCTTAATTTTTTTCTGAACTCGAGACATACTATTACACCTAATTGATAAATTAAGAGTAAGAAACTTTCAACCATAGTTCATAAAACATAACCATATCTAATCACTTCATAATTCCATAAAATACAATAGAAATATAAGACAAAACTTCAAATAATGTGCATACCAACCTGCTAAAGACTATTTTCCTCCCAAGGTTGATCTTAATCCTCAGCTCCCCCTGAGGAGAGACCAATTATTCCATAGTGTAGACATCCCCCCTTGTTTGACTAGGAATAGCTTATTTAATCTTTCTTTATGTCACAATGTTTCCATAACTACGTCCAATTAATTTGGGAGGTCATTTCCTTTAGCCTAGGGTTTACTTTTTTATTCCACAAAAGCTTCTTTAAAACTAGTTTTTCCACTTTCTAGTTTCATGTTTACCTCGTCTCATTAAATTTCACTTTATTGAGGCTTTCATTAGATATTTTTCTCCCATCTAATTAAATTTATTTTATTTTATTTTTCTCCAAGGATTTTTGGATAATTTTGGGAAACTCTTAGGAATCTAGTCCATCATCATGGATTTTGACTCCCTGGTCTCAATTTACTTTGTCTTTACACCATGGTAGTATTTCCACATTTATATATTAATTTTCACAATTAATATATTTACATATTTTATTTCTGAGGTCCCCATGACCTTTATGTGTATTTTCCATTTATACAATGTAAAAAATAGAGATATTACACGAATTTTGTATGCAAAAGTTATGCCACTCAAATTTTACCTTCATGTTTTCACATCCATAGTCTAATAAGATGCTACACCAACACCCATTGCACATGGAAAAGGGGCTATGCACTTTTTTTTTTATGTAAAAGACCCTGGAGGAGTCTATTTTGTAACTCTATTCAAGAGTTGATTTAGTAAAACTTAACTACTACTAAGCTATTAGGTTATATTACAACTAGACCACTAAGAGGAAGAGTCCTTCCACTCTTTTGAGAGAATTTTGTTCCATAGATGAGGAATGAGAACTAGGAGAGATAGGAGGTATATCACATAGAGAGGACCTGTGCACTGTAGCATCCCATGGACGACACAAATTACTTATTTGTACCTACAAGGATATTTCCATACAGAGAAAGAGAGTGAAGTGACCTCATCATTCAGCGAGGTTGTCTCCCGAATGAGTTTCTGAGAGAGCATATATTGTGTCTTATGTGTGTGTGTGAGATTATTTTTTCATTCCCTACTTTTCTGCATAATTTCCATTTGCATGAATACAATAATTATCGTTTTCTTTTGAGAAGGTTATTGATTGTAAATACTACTCTGAGGTTCTTTTTCCAGTGGTTTTGGTAGGTGTGGTTTAACACCAAAGATGTTTTTCCCCAAGGGGAAGGTTTTGTAACAGACTCGAGAAACATTTAATGTAATAAAAGTTAATAAAAGAAAAAATAATACTAGGGGAAAGGGACACTAATTCCAATAAGGGATAAGCCTAGGAATGCCTTGACTGGGTTTAGCAGGATACATTGTAAAGAATAAGGGATGTGCCAGAGTTTATTGCCTAGTGATATGGGATTATATTGGAGTAATACCTAAGAGACAGGGAGACAAAAAATTCATCAAGGATAATGATGGATTTTGGATGGCATTTCCAAGTTCTACTTAATTTTGTGATCAGAGCACCGGTTTGGTGTGAACATGGTATGGTGGGGTGGAACGTGGAAGTCCCAAACCCGATTTTTATTTTCCTATGTTTAATGAAATTTAAGCTATATTTATTTTGTAACTATTATTATGTGGATTTAATGGCTATATTCTCACTATTATTTCCATGGTTTTATGCTAGTTATAATCATGTTTAAATTACTAGTTCATGTCATCATTATTTCACATAATTTATGCCATATCTAGTTAAGCAATAACGTGGTGATCCATATTGTAAGTGTGATCAGTCATTCATGTTATTTATTGTATCTTAGACATGTAGATTAGATTCATGCCAAGTGTTTGACAGAATGTCAGTCCGAGTTGGCGATGGTCAGGCCTAGTCCTGGAGTCAATTTTTGATTAATTGTCATTTTCGTTGTGTATTTGATGATTCTTGAAATCTAGAGGAAGTTATGGGAAGTGTCTGAGATGATGGGCGTAAAAATATCCTTTAATCGAACAAACGTAAGCACAACTTTGTGCAATTCAGTCCCTGGACATTGGCATGCAGGCTCATGCATTCATATATAACCTCCCAGATGCATGGACACATGCCTATGCCTGCGTCTAGGGGATTTTCTTCATGAAATATTGGTAGGACCTAAGGACAGGTCACGTGGCTGAGTAGGATAGCCTTTGGGGATCCTATAATAGGTCATATAGGTATGTGTTATGGTTTTCTGGTTCGATTCCACTTCCTCAAAGTGACCAAGGAGGTTGAGTCTATATCTTAACTACCCCTCATATCGTGTTTACCCCGATTGGACGGTTACTTGGGTAGGCAGAAGGGGAGGCTTATGTTGCACCAACCAGACCTAATTGGGTCTTCATGCTAGTCAAAATTCGTACTGAGTGTGGGTGTACAACAAAGAGATCGCTTCAAGTTGGGCTTCCAGGTGAGCCAAAGATAAAGAGAAAGAGTATATAAACAAAATTTAATTTTTTCTAGACTCTCACCCTCTACAATGTAATTCCTAGTTTTGGTATTTTATTTTTATTAAGAAGGCTAATGAAAAGAAAAAAACTAGGAACCCTGTACAATTCAAAAAAATGGACTAATAAGAAGTTACATGGACTAGTTTTCATTGGCTCACAGATATCACATGGATACACAAGGCCATGATCATGTTAGCAGACATGGTACCTATGAAGGTGTGATAGATGACATGAAAATTCGACATTTTTAGGTACCTATATCGATTGAGAATGAATCACCGTATAAGAATAATGTCGAAAGATATTTAAATTACATGTGTAGATAGAGTTCCAAAACATGATGGATTGCAAGTGGCAATGACAACTCACCCCATATTGTACATATTGATTCATTCCTTAAGTATGGTACTTATGGGACAAGTCACCCCATAAGGGCAGCCTTAGAAGTATTATAAGGTTCACATACAAGCCTCTTCACCATGACTAGGATATAGGAAATCCTATAATATAGATAGAAGGGATAGGTTGTATATGGACCACAAGTGGTAGAAAAATAAGAATATAATAGTTGGCATGTGGGGTTAAACTAGGCATTTCACTCTCGAAGAGTGACCTCAAAAGAAAACAAAATGCACATGTTAAGGTTGTTGTCGGATGACAAGCCTCCATGAAAAAATGACATGCACGTGGAGCTAGAAACCCAATGATCGGAGCACACGTGAAAGGTGGTCCGCTAGTGACATATAACATCGAGGGTATTTGAAATGCTCATAAGAAATAAAACCAGACGAGGATAAACATGGAGACTTGTTTTATTATCATGGGATAAAAGTACGTGTGTGAAAGATTTTGTCAGTAGTAGTTAAGATCTCGAGACTAATAAAAAAAAGAGAGGCCCAAACAAGGTTAAAACAAGGTTTAGTGCATGGTTTATGTCTCAGCTTTCAGAGCGAAATGTTGGTCTGAGTCTTGATTTATGATAACGGGTTAAGCCCCGTTTGACTTCACAAATGAAACAGGTCGAAAACCTTATGATAGTTGGCATTACACTAACTATTGGTGTTTTGGAGTTCGACTACCGGAGGACTAAAAGGAAGGAAAGAGTTGGTAGCATGAATAATTTTTAGAAAAAATTTATAAATTAGCTAAAGTTGATGATTTGAAAAATTTCGAAAAACCTTTGTTATAGAGATAGCTCATCTCAATGGAGGAAAACAATAGCTAAGTTCATATTTTGTTATAGAGATAAGTATCGTAAAGGCTTATTTTTCACAAGAAGAGGATTTTATAGAAATTGAAAATAATGAAGTTAATGAGATCAAAAGCTTTGATAATTAAAATTTAAGTGTAAGATGACTAAACTTAAAGAACTAAAAATATCGTGACATTACAAAATTATTGTTTTGTATTAGGTTTATAAAATTAAAATTAATATAAGATTTAATATTAATTTTTAATATGTAGTCATGCTTTAAGGAGAACAACTAAAAATCAAAGATATACATTAAAAACAGGGAAAAAATCCTTAAAAAAATTGAAAAAAACAGATTAAGGTGAAACATTCCAACAATGTCTAACAAAATATAACATTTGATAACTTTTTGTACCACTCGAACATCACACTACTAAACCAATTAATATAATATCATCATACTAAACTATTTAAATAATTATTATAAGCTCGATGTCATATATGTAACTTTTTGACAAGAAATGCACATCAGAATTCCATAGTCAACAACTTTATCGTTTTCCCTCTATTTTAATTTGTCCATGATGGATCGGTATCCAATTGCCATAAGCCATTCTATTTTCTTAATTATATCATGGACGATAAGCAACTTCATAAAAGCAAAACTCAGTCGAAGCCTCTATCAAAACATTAAATATTTACACATAAATGTTTCTCTAAAACAAGAAATACGCATCTACCAGTGAAGCTCACGGAAATTGACCCTCGATAGAAAATCTTACTACATAATCAGAAATAAGCAACTTCGTAAAAACAAACCAGGGTCGAAGTCTCTGTCAAAACATTAAATATTTATAAATAAATGTTTCTCAAAAACAAGAAATATGATCCATCAGTGAAGCCCACGAAGATTGACGCTTAATAGAAAATCTTACTACATAATCAGAAATAATTTTTCATAAGAATAAAATTCTAGAGAGTTTAGTTATCGAAAGCCCAAGGAGCTTGACGCTTGATGGCCTCACGTCTTAGGGAGCGAGTTCATTTTCAATGTTCAGCATCTCTCGCACTTTTTCATTTGTTTTGCACGCAGTAATTTCACCCGCAATAGTTCGACAGACCAAATCAAGAAGCGTCGCGATATCCAGACTCTGGGCGGCCCATCCAAGTTGGAAGAGAGTGGGAAGATCCACATTCACAAATTCCGCATCCCATGGGTATGTGCAATATTTGATAATCTTTTCTAGAATGTCTATGGACACAGACGGCAGAGGAATTGGATTTTCAGAGCGGAGGTCCTCCACCACCGTCTTTATTATCACCGACAGCAACCCCACCGCTTTGGGCACCTCGAATATTTTGCCATCGGAGCTCTTCAGTCTCACAATCTCATCATTGCGTACTTTTGCCTCCTGCTGCGTCTGAATTTCCATTTCCACAAGAAGTTCAATTTGATTCCATAAGGGACGTCCGTATGTACTATTTTTTCAATACACTTCTATTCTGTTATCGCCGACGATTATTATTTCTTTGGACAAAGAACGGAGAAGTTTTTGTTATGAATTATGTTTATGGAATCTAACCTATATATATATAGTGGGCATGTTAAGAACATTCATCTGCCGTGAATGCCTGTGGACGTTGCTTTTCCTAAAACAATGCTTTTATGAATCAAATAAAAGTATAAGCCGACGGTGGAGACCGTTACCCGGAAAAGGTCGGTTATTCATTAATAAATAAATAAAGGTTAATTAATCTTGAGGGGGTGAAATGGAAATCTTTTTCTTGATGGGTGAAATTGAAATCCTTTATTCATCTAATAAATAAATAAAGGTTAATTAATATTGGACGGGTGAAATGAAAATTTCTTATTTATTTAATAAATAAAGGTTAACTAATATTGAATCGGTGAAATGGAAATATGTTATTTATCTAATAAATAAATAAAGGTTAATTAATAATGGATGAGTGAAATGGAAATCCCTTAAATAAAGGTTAAGTAATATTGGATGAATGAAACGGAAATCTGTTATTCATCTAATAAATAAAGGTTAATTAATATTGGATATGTGAAATGGAAATCTGTTATTCATTTAATAAATGAAGGTTAATTAATATTGGATGGGTGAAATGGATCAAGTTTATATTTGGTCAATTAATATTGGGTCGGTGAAATGGATCAAGTTTGTATTTTATTTTTTAGGCTCAAATTTCAAAGGAAAGGGTGAACATCTAAACCATGATAGAGGAAACAAGTTTTTATTTAGAAGAGAATCTTAGTTGGTTAGTTAAGTTTAGCTTTATAAAGAAAATTTATTAATAATTGATTATAAATAAATATGTAAAATGTAAATATTTATAAAGTTGATTATAATTTATAAAAATAATATTTACAGATATTATAAACAAAATATTTATGATTTTGTAATTTTCAAACATATGTATATAGTTAAATCGTTTTAACTCAAACTTTTTGAAAGAGTTCTCAAAATTTTTGAAAGAGTTCTCAAATAAACATTAGTAATTTTCACCATTTATTTGCAAGCATTTGAATGGGACACATGCATCTTGGTTAGGCTCTCTCGACTAGTAATAGGATTCAGTAGAGACAAGTTTATTAGAAAGCTATAGTGTTAAGCTTGGATTCATATTTTTTTTTATTCGAGCCACTATGAACAATGCATAAAATCCACGACATCAGCCCACATTACAGAGTATTCATTATCTGAGATGTATATGGTGCCATTACTTACTCTGCGACATCATGGATGAGTGTTGCATCAAGGGAGAGAAATAAGAACCTCAATTCTCTGAATTATTTTTTTAGGCTCAAGCACCATGAACAATTACTTAAACCAATATATATGACCTATATAGGGTATGGTTCACCTCAAACTAAGATATGGTTACCATCATCTAATTAATTATAAAACACGAATAGTTCTAAGGCCATAACGAAGCACATTGAGGAGAGCAAGAGCTTTATAACCTAAATGAAGATTCTTAGACTCAAGAGCCATTAATACAGGGAGCTGGGATAGAAAGGGAGAGTGAGGATGGAAAAGATAGATGACTTGAGATAGAAGGAGTGAGGGAGTGAGAGAGAGAGGAAGGGAGAGAGAGAGAGAGTTGAAGCGGGAGGAGGAGGGATGTAGGAAGAGATGCATATAGAAGAATAGGCCAAGAGGGAGAGGGACTGGCAAGGGAGAGATCGAGAGAGAGTGAGGGAGAAAGGAGAGAAAGAGGAAAGAGAGAGTGCAAGAAGGCGGGGAGAGAGATAGAGAGGGGTAATGCGATGCAAGAGAGAGGGAGCTGAACATGGATGGTAGAAAAGAGGGATAGTTAGATATGTAGAACTAATTTGTACATTTTGTGTTGGTATAGAGAGATAAAGGAGAGATCGAGAGAGGGAGGGAGCACGCACATTAGAGAGAGAGAGAGAGAGAGAGAGAGAGAGAGAGAGAGAGTTTGGGGGTGAGATAGATTGGTAAAAAAGGAGATACAAAGGGAGATGTTGATATAGATAACATGGGAGAGAGAGTGAAGAAGAAAGATATAGAGAGGGGCATAGATAGATAGAGATAGAGAGAGGCACATAATGACAGATTTTGCAAATATTTGATCCTGGTTTTCAAGTTTTGTGTGGGAAATTTCTATCGAGGGCACATCCTCTAATTTTTCCACCAAAGAAGGCTTAAAGGCCTTCGTGGTTTGAGTAGTCTTCTTGGGAGGTTGTGCATGGAAAACATCCTTGTAAGAGAAGGCTTGAGTGGAAGTTGGTTTTCCAACTCGCCCTCTTCCCAGACGAAGGGGTAAAAACACAGAGGCATCCTTTTCAATATGCTAAAATGAGTGTGGAAGAGAGTTATCAAGTTGTTTACCTCCATATAGAAGACGCTGAGAGGCGTAAGGAACACCTAGCTTGAGTTCCAGAGCATGCGAGAGATCATTTTTCAGATCTGTTGAATGAACCCGGAACATCATGGTTTTTCTAAATAGAAGAACGATCTGAATCTGAAAGGAGGGGGAAAGGAAATCAGGGGCTCCCTATCCACCAAATTCCAATCGAGGGGCCAGAGTGCTGAGCTTTGAAGGCTCACTGCTACACCAGGCATCCTCTTCGCTTTTTTCTTTTCCTTTGGACCAAAGTCCATCCTGACAGCAACACCCTGGGGTAGCGCAGTGGGACGGTGAGTTAATGACCTGTAGAGACAGGCCAAAATAATAATTTTTTCTTCTCGTTACTCCACATCATGATGGAGTCAAAATGCGTCACATTGGCGATGGGATTCTTATGGATCCAATATGCAAGGGATCTTCCAACCTTCCAATCGTGGAGAGCCACATTCCTGTCTGCAGCTGAGCGTGCAGAACTTTCTATGAGTTGTTCACCCTCCATCCTAGCCCTTCTGCCAGGGCTGCTACTATGAAGGTGCAACTTGTGAATCTTCAACGGAGCATTGGGTCTCAGGCTATAACGGGCTTTAGAGCCAAACTACAACTTGACGGTGGAAAAGGGAAGAGGAGCATAAACCCTAGAGTTCCTCATCATACCCCTTCAAAGTTTCCATATAGTAATTTTAGTATAGTTGTTGATTTCTAATATTATTTGACTGCTTGCACTAGAGGAAGTGATTTTCAAAATAGACGTTGATTTGTAATCCTATTTGATTTCTTGCACTAGATACATTGATTTTGATGTATGTTTTTGTTTTTATCATATTTGTAACATTCCTTTAAAAACAAAAAGTTCTTATTATTTCAATGTGAGTGGACATATTTTTTCTTTTGAAAAATACTCTTAATGAGGACCTCTTACAGAGGTATTATCTCAAGAAAAATACAGGAAATTATGTCTGCTTATATGTACTTTTGATTGTCTTTGAATTGATAAGAATTAATAGGTTTTAATTCTATATCTAATTCTAATATCAATAGTTACCATGCTTCACTTACTTTGGCTCTAGGAATTCGATACATATATGTCTACTTTATAATCAGACATTTTGTTTTGTTCTGTGTGTGTGTGTGTGTGTGTGTGTGTATACACACACACACACACACACACTTTCCTATGTTTGCAAATGACAAGAATTGACACAGTTGCACATTCTTTGCATAAGTTGGGGAGGTTGAAAAAATTTTGAATTTCACATTATTATTTTAGAACAAGTATGTATGTGGAACATTGGGTAGTACTCTACCCAATGATACCAGAACCAACACAGTTGTACATACTTTACTTAGGGGGAGGTGGCATAAACAACTTTTCGATTAGTATTTCCTTGTCTCGAGATGATTATTACTTTTACAGATTTAAAAATTGTATATTGTACTTGTAATGACGTTATTGAAACCATAACTTGAACATTTTATTAAATTCATGAAACTGATCATATTTTTACTAGTTAATATTGTTGCTACTTTGAGCGCCACGAATAGGCATGACAATAGAATGTAAAAACTGTTGATCCAAAAATTTTAATGACTCCAATAAAAAGAATAACCAATAATAAAAAAACCTCGTCATTTCTCTCATTATTTTTTGACGTGAATCCTTGTCATTTCATAAATCAATTCTATCCCAAAATACTAAATTATTAATTGAAAGTGGACATTCAAAATCATGACATTAATTGCTATAAAATTTCATAAATTAGAAGGTTGAGTATAGTGGAGCTTTTCATGTAAGCAAGTGTGTAGATATTTTCTTCTATGGAGCTTTCTACATAGTGAAAGATCCACAAAGCAAATCCCTGCACAAGACTAGTAAATAATTTTAAGTTTTATTTATTAGCGTGGGCTAGGGAGCTAAGTAAGAGAAAATTGTTATTTTTACAAATTTACACATTGGTAATGGAATTATTGAAACTATAGTTTTAAAGTTGTAATAAATTCATGAAATTAATCATATTTTAGGAGTTAAACTTTTATGACTGTGATTGTCATGAATAGGCATGGCAATAAAATTAAAAAAGAATAAAAAAAATCTATTTAATGATTTGAATAATAAAAAAAACATTCATTAATACTTGGAATTAAGCTCTTATCCATAATGTGGATCTCTTTTATTTCAAAGCATGTTAAATTAAGAATTTAGGAACACATGGCGTTATTTTTTTCTTTCTTTTTTTGAAGGAAGGAATGTGAAATTAGAAATTGGTTAACACATGTCATTTAATGCTTTAAATCGTGTGCAAATATTTTCATGTAAAGAAATATGCAGATGTCTTTGCACAGTGAAATTTATTCACAATTCTACTAAATATTTACTATACTAAAATAAATTTTATTGTGCCACATGGTCGTCTGCAATCACGAGACACAAAGGCCCCCAATCTTGATCTCGCTAGAGCATACCCATCCTTCCATTAAGGATGCCAACATGGAAAACAAAAATCAACCTTTAAGACTAAAAAAATAATTTTTTTAAGATACATGTATCTTTTTCAATAACAAAGGCATAGACTTCACATCTATTTTTTGAATAGAAGTGTATTGCATACGTCTGGTAGGAAAAAGGTTGCATCAACCTATTTCTCAGGATTATGCATCTACTCAGTGAGAAGACATGTAGATCACACATCTATTCTAGTAATAGACATGAAAACTCTGCAGGGATAGAAGCCTTAACCATGGAGATGTCAATCTAGTGACTTCACGAGTTTAGGCCTTTCAACTGCACGAACCATGCGGATCATAGGCCAATTCTTGCATCGACTACACGGCTGAACCAAAGTCTCCCATGTTGTTGAAGAAATTATACCCTAAAAGGGACATACAATGCATTGTTATATGGCCTACCTAACCAAAAGCAACCAAAATAACAAATCATAAGGTTCATGCTATAACCTGTATCTCTGTGTGTGTTTCCCGAGCACACTGGAAAACAACAATGACAAGGAAAGCTCTTGGATCAGCTCTGGCCTCCCAACATAGTAAGTGAAAATGAGGTGGCATAGGGCCCAATTTTCCTTTTATATCACCCTTGATTTATATATATATATATTTTTTACGAAAATACACTTTTTTTTCCATACTATTCATCTATACACCATCATATTCAGCCTATTTTTCCAAATAAATTCATATACATGTATTTAAATTAATTTTTTCAATTCTTAGAAGTTTTTATAAAAATTGAATTTTAAGTGCATTTTTGGACCAGATCAGAAATTCCCGTAATGGCCTCATGGTTTTCATATTTGCAGGACACTTGGGCTCGAGATGGATATATCTCTAGAAATCTTGGGAAATAAGATTAAATGTACACATGTTGGTTCAGTCAAACCGAGCTTTAATAGGCCTGGTCAACGGTGGTCAAACATGACTTGTTTTTATGGAAGATCCCTAGGAACTGGGTTAAATTTCTTATTTTATGAGATTTTCTAGATTTTGATGGATTTTATGGATGAAATAGAACTAATTGGATAAGATAAAAATGTCCATGGCTATAGGAGACATTTTAGATGAATTGTTTGCATATTTTATCTATTTAAACCTTAGACTTTGAAGGCATTGATATGTGGAAATTATATAACTTAACTTTATTATTTCTGAGACTTTGGAGAGTTATTTCTGAGAATTTGGAGGTCCGTTTTCCAAACCATATGTACCCTTGGAAATCTCTCACCGAGCTCTCAAATGGGTATGTGTTAGTTTTTTGTGATTTTATACTTCACCATGACACATTTTGTCCAAGAAGGGTCACTTCACCACTCCTCAAAATCGAATTTCTTCATTTGAAACAGTTGCACTTGGGGCACCACTTTGCCTCTATACTTGTCAATGCTCGTGTCAAATTTCATCATGAGTAACCATCTTGTACTTATGTGTTTGTGGTCCCCATCGGACCTTTTCTGTGTGGCAGCATCATCGAGTCGCCCTTGTTGAGAGCATCCGAGTTGAGTCATCATCACATTCATTGAGTCTATCACAAGTCCCTTCATATCCCACTATAGTCCTCCATACTTCATTTCTTGGTTCCTCTCTCGTGTCGGACATTATGGCCTTCAATCCTACTATCCCCTATCCCCTTTCATGTTGCGTCAGTTGCTGCCAGGTCATCCATGCCCTTTATGCTCTAACAATGGAATTCATTTGTCTGCTACTCAGCACCCCCCATTTCATCATCATACTTGGTGTCAGTATGTCAGTCACTCTACTATTTTATTTCATGCCTTAGTTGAGCATCCCCTATTGCCTCACCTATGGAAGAACTCCTTCTATTGACATCAGTTCATTAATTCTAGAAGACAATTCTAGAGGGTGGTGTACCTTGGTTCCAGCTTCCACTCCTGTTCGGTGCCTCAGATCAGGCAAAGGGACTCCTTATTTCTCTTTGATTTAACTGTTTCTTAGTTCTAGCTCCTTACGGCATGATCGAGATCCATATACATGATGGTTTAGTGATGCAGCAGATTGTACCAGTGATTCCCGGGTGTGTGTTAAATGTTTCAGACCTCATGAGGGGGTGGCCCATTAGGTAGCCCCCCAAATTCCCGGATGACCTCTTCATTATAGCCTTTGATGTAGCTCCATATTTCTTATGATGTCGGCCTCAGCTGCTTGCAACACCTTTTAGTTTGCATGTATCATTCATATTTTCAGAGCCCTTTCCAGTTTACAAGGCCTCTTTGGTTGTACTAATATCTCATGTACTCAGATATTATTGGATAATACCTAGCTGTTATCCCAGGCACAGTACATATGTGGGATTCATTATCATGTTTTTATCTGGCCCATGTTCATGCTGATATGCACTATGTAGTTCAGTCCCTTGTTTACTGGATGCATTATTCTTTGTACCTTTTCTCAGCAAGCATAGGTATTCCTCCCCCGCCACCTATAGCACAAGTACTCACTCATAAATGAGACTTGTTGCACCTGTAAGTCTGGCCTCCTTAGCGACTTGTCCTCTAGGGCTTTGGTCTACCTTATATTTCTCTCTCTCTGACTTCCCCTTCAATGTCTAGTGATTGAGTTCTTACAACTTACTTCAATCATACGATTAGCTCGTAATGCTCACACGCTAGGGGGAAATCCATTACACCATTTTTTTGTCGTCTAACCTGTTACTATTATAGGGACCAAAGTACACCATGTAAGACCAATTTTACCCTAAGTAAAATTTCTTCACTATGAAAAATAACTTAGTAATCCTTATTTATTAAGTTGTTTATGCTCTAAACAGGAAACCCCATGAGGAAATATTGAATAAATCCATATTTTTTTTATTTTCCTCAAGAAATAATTAGTTAAACAACAATTTAATTAATATTCCTGGTCATATTTAACCCAAAACAGGAAAATTAATTAGATAAATCATTATTTATCTTATTATTTTCTAGGAATAATTATTTAAACATTATTTAAATAATTTTCCTTGTTAAATTTGACTAAATCATTTATAAATAACTGAATAAATCACTATTTATATAATTATTACTGAACCACATCCTTAAAATAATAAATAAATCATTTATTTATTTATTATTTACAAATAAAGGGATTTGACCAAATTCAAATTCTTTTTCCCTCCAACAAACATAATAAAATATTCCATAAAAGATGGATCTTGGTTTGGTTAATAATATTTTAACTATGCACCAATATCTAGACTAAATAAATATTTTGTTATAAATAGAATGGTTTTTCCATTCACTCACTACCTTTTGTTGCCTAAAGTTCACTCTAGATCCATACTTTTGGTCTCACTTTGATCCTCCATCATTGTCATATTTTGCTACCATTTCTCTATGTTGAGCTACCTTTGAGTTCCATTTTTTGTCTGGGTTTTCTACACTATCAAGAGAGCGAGATATTAGATCTGAAGTGCTGAGGACTTACAATAACCCATCCCATTGAGGGGGACCGGTAACATCTTTCTATGTTCCATTCCGGGGTGTCAAAAAATACAAAAAATCTTAAAAAATATTCTTGTCTTGGCTATTGGATGTATGTACCAACTCTTGCTTTTATTTACTACTTAATGTAGTTTTAATGCATAGATATAGATTTTGTTTCATTTATATTGGTCAACTAACTGTAGATCTAAAGAAATTGGCAGCCATATTTGATGTTAGGGTTATTTTTTATGCATAGCTAAAGTGAGTTGTTTTCGTACAATTACGATTAAAATTCATCCTAATAGGGATTATCTTATATCACTTGGCCCCTGATTCAAGTCACCAAGGAAGGAGTGAAATAAAAATTATTTGGTTGGAATCTCAACATAAGGCTTTCATAGAATTGAAACATTTCACTTGCTCTGCCCTAGTGCTCCAATTACTAGACTTACAACAACCATTTGAGATCAAGACAGGTGCCTCTGACTATGCTATTGGGGTATTTATTACTCAACATGGGAATCTAGTGGCATATTATTAAAAAATAAATGCATTCCATTGTGAATTCTTGCCGACAATGGAGGAATTAAATTTTGGGGAAGGAAACGATCATCCACACAGACCATCGACCCCTGTAGTTCATACTGACAAAAGGGAAGTTACCGAACGATCACCATCAGAAGTGTTCCACATATCTGAAACAATTTCATTTGAACATGAAGTAGAAGAAGGGAAACACCAATAATATTTCAAACTTCCTAATTCAACCACCAATCATGGTGCTAACCACCGTTATCATCTCTTGTGGGAACAAGAATTCTGATTGGCTGCTTCTCTACAAGAGAAACCCAAAATTCAGTCATACATACAAGACACTCTTGGAGGGTATGAAAGCTCCAAATTTTCACCTCCAAGACACACTATTATGTCACCTATGACATATTTATCTTCCTTCAAGTGGTCATCTCAAGATATTTTTGAAGCACACTGTAGTCGATTCGTTGAGCATTTTGGGGTCGAGAAAACATTGGGAGTATGGCAGAAGTATTTTTATTGGTCGAACGTTCGATAGGATGTCAGGAAGAACAATAGATCATGCACTGCTTGTGCCATTTCGAAACCGACCATCAAGAATAAATGCCTCTATACTCCACTACCTATCCCTAGTCGACCTTGGGAATCCATCTCCATGGATTACATGTCGGATCTTCCTTCTACTAAGCATGGAAACGAACATATTTTCGTCATCATTGAAAAGTTATCAAAGATTTCCATTATGGCAGTGTGCAAGAAAAATATCATAGTAGAAGCCACTGCTAAATTATTCTTTGGATGAGTGTGGGTGTACTTTTGGATCCCATAGTCTATCATCTTAGATCGGGACAATAGGTTCCTCAATGCATTTTAGTCTAGACTTTGGTCAATGTTGGACACCAAGCTCACGAAGTCCACAAATTTCCATCCCTAAACTGATGGCGAGACAGAGTTCATCAACAGAATGATTTTACACACTATGCACATATACAATTCAAAGAATCTATGCGCATGGGATGAGAGCCTTCTCTATGTAAAACACAGTTATAACCAGGCTCTCCACAACTCAACTGGCCATATCCCCTTTCCCGTGGGCTTGGGATTCCAACCAATATGTCACATTAACGTAGCCATGGAATATGCGGCTACTGAGGGATATTCGGCTCATGTCGAGTTTCAAGGTGGCAAATCGAACAGCTTTATTGACCACATTCAACACATCTGCCAATAGGTTAATTACATATTGGACATAGCCAATGCTAACTACAAGAAATTACATGATCAATATCAGGTGCCACATAATCTAGGGGGGGTGAAAAAGTGTAGCTAAATTTGCAGAAGGAGTGCCTCACCGGACGACATTGAAAGCTTCTCCTGCTCAGATATCAGCCATACACCATCACCAAAGCTATAGGGTCCAATGAATTTGAGCTCATTATTTCACCGTTCCCTGGACTGCAACCAATATTCAATGTTTATCACCTTTGGCCCTGCTTCCCACCTCTACTGGACACCTCCGACATTGTAGAAAAACTCATACCAAGAGAGTTAAACCTAGACTTCATGGAATAGGCCAGCACAGATTGTATCATGGACATGCAAATCAAGAACATTATCTAGAATAAGATCCAACTATATTGGGTTGTCCAAGCTGGCAAACTCCTGCACCAAGGCAAGTGGTTAACCAGGGACCAAGTTCAGCAGAAGTTTCCTCATCTCATGGAGGAACTCAATGCAATGGGGACCATTGCTTCCTTACGGGGGAGGATAGTCATGGCCGCCCACCTATTCCACTTCGGGCCCCACCATTGTTTATTTCATTTTTTCAGTTTCCTTAGTTGTAGCACAACTTACTATTTTTAGCAGTTTTTGGAGTCCCAAACTTCCAGAGCCATTTTGAGGCCATAAACAGTGTTATATTGGAAAATTGAGATCCACATGGGTTGTTGGCCCTCGTTTTTTATGTCTTTTTGTTTATAATAATACACTTTATTTTCCATACTATCCATCTATATACCATCATATTCACCCTATTTTTCCCAATAAATGCATATACATGTATTTAAATTAAATTTTTCAATTCTTAGAAGTTTTTATAAAAATTGAATTTTAAGTGCATTTTTGGACCAAATCAGAAATTCCGTTAATGGCCTCATGGTTTGCATATTTGCAGGACACTTGGACTCAAGATGGATATATCTCCATAAATATTCAAAACTAAGATTAAATGTACACATTTTGGTTCACTCAAACCGAGCTATAATAGGCCTAATCAAAGGTGGTCGAACATGACCTATTTTTAAAGAAGATCCCTAGGAACTGGGTCAAATTTCTTATTTTTTGGGATTTTCTAGATTTTGATGGATTTGATGGATGAAATTGAAATAATTGGATAAGATAATGATTGCCATGGATATAGGAGACATTTTAGAAGAAATTGTTGCATATTTTATCTATTTAAACCTTCGACTTTGGAGGCATTGCTATGTAGAAATTATATAACTTAACTTTATTATTTCTAAGACTTTGGAGAATTAACTTAATACTTGTCCTATTCCATTTGCTGTTGTAGCTTTGATCTAGTTTGTTTTATGCTTAACTTGTTTATTAGATATATGTTGATGTTGTATGAGTGCTGATGAATATAATTATCATTCTTATTCTACATATGAAAGGAAAATAAAATGTTTAACTTAAACATTCTTTCTATCTCATTAAGATCGGGAGCTAGAATTCTTATTTTCCTGCTTTTTAATGCTTTTCTGAATTCTTGTTTTCTAACAATGGTATTATTTATGAATGAATCTGTGATGAAGGAAAACCATAATCTCTTTAGTTAAGAGCCTCTTCAATTATTGTTTCATGCATCTTAATCTATTTCTCAATTAACATTTTTTGGTTTCTAATTCATGAAGTAATCTTGTGAGAGAAGGACAAAAAAATCTCTTAAGTTAAGAGATTATTCTACTACTGATTGCATACTTGAATTTAGAAATTATTTAGTTTAGATTTATATTTGTAATAATCATTTCCTTAATCACTGATAAATCATCTTCTAACTCAATCATGGTTGAAACCCATATACCTTGGGGATGCTCCCAAGTTATACTACCCCATATTGATAATAATTTTTTTTTTTGTTTAACTATTAAACAACCCAACATTTTGGCATCATTTCTAGGGAAGCATATTTCAAAGTGGTCAATTACGAAGATAAAAATATAAAAAGATCAAAATCAACAAAAAACATATTTTTTCTTTACAGTTATGTTCCTTTATGCCTACAGATAGAAATTAGAAGGGTATTAGAAGGGTAGATTTGGGAAAAAAAAAACCCCAACAACTCATTCAGCCACAGCACTAACAACACCAGTTGCTGGAAGACCAACTATAGAAGACTTAGAGGAAAAACAGAGATCGGGACTAAGATTAACTTTAGTTGAAAGATAAATCTTGTTACCATTGGAAGTAAAAAGAAAACAATCACCTAAAGAACCTCCTTCCTTAGGGAAACAAAAAGATACAAGAAAACTAGTTGTTGACCAACTAGAGCTACCTGTCCTTGAAAAAATAGAAGTATTGGAAGAAACAAAAAATAAACCTCATATTGAAACACTACATATCTCTTAACAAGAAATGGCTGAAGAGGGAGAAGGATCAAATAGGCTAATTATGACTCCTAAACAAAGAATTGAATATGAGAGACAAAAAAAGGAATGGAGAAGAAAAAGAGAGGAAGAAAGAAAGGTTGAGGAATAAAGAAAGGCGGAGGAAGACAAAGAACATACGCACTTAGAAGGATAGAAGAAGAAGAAATAAGAGAAAATCAAAACAGAAGAACACATGAAAATGAACAAGAAAATAAAAATGATCAGGAAACTAATTTTGGCTTTTCAATATTAGATGCAAGAGAAATATTAGGAGAAGAAGTAAAAATATAAAATGTACCACCTTATGCATTGCATAATTTCTATGGAATGTCAACAGAAGATCCTGATGCATTCATGTTCGAGTTTGATATCTTGTGTAGAACTTATGGATATAAATATGATACACACAAGCTTCGACTCTTTCCTGCTACTTTGGAAGAAGCAACCTTGGAATGGTTTATGGGTTTAGGAGAACATAAAATTTCTTCTTGGAATGAAATGCATAAATTTTTTCTTAAAAAGAATCAAGCTTACTGCAGGGCTAGAGACTCAAAAGAAGACATTTTTAGAATGACACAACAAGAAGATGAAATTTTAGAAGAATATTTGGAAAGATTTCTTTACAATTTTCAGAAATCCAAAAATCATTCTCTAAGTCCCGACACCATCCATAAAATATTTCTTAAGGATACAAAAAATAAATATTTATACATCCTTAATGTGATGGGAAGAAGGAGATATCTCCAATTTACCATTTGAAGAAATTGTTGAACTATATCAGAAATACTCTAGCATAAGAGCAAAGAGTGGAAAGAGAGATATTTCATCAAGAGCTTCCAAATCTATAGCAAGTGTAGTAACAAGGGTAGCGATAGGAAGTTTATTAGAAAATTTCAAAACACATATATTAAGCACTTTGGGAACACAAGTAGATGTATTAAAATCTAAGAAGAAGAAGGAAGAAAAAGATGAAATCCTAACAATCTTCTGTCCAAAGTGTAGGAAAAAACATACACTCATGGAATGTCATTTGCAAGGTATACAAGTGTGTGGACTTTGCACAGAAAATCATGCAACATAGAACTATCCCAAATTAAAAGAGTTGTATGTGGAAGAAGTGCAAGGGGTATATTCTCTCTACTATATGGCACCAAGGAGACCTTGGCAACCTAGGATGGCTGACCAGTTCCCTCAACAAAACCCCCATAATTTTCAATATCCTTAAAATTCATGGAATACTCCAATTCCATGGTAGGCTTGGCCTCCACAACAATATCAAAATCAACCTGCACAATTTTGGAGGGGATATGGTTATGGAAACCAGCCAGTATCCTCAAAAGTATCAATATCAACAACCATACCGTCCATAACCATTTCCTCAATACCAACAATTCCATAAAAATCAACCAATTCCATTTCCACCCCAAAATCAACCGATGTTAACTCAACCTCAGCAACTTCAGTTTCCTACTAACCAACCACCTCCTATAAGAACATAATTTTTAGCTCAAATAGTAGGTAATCCAAGTAACAAGGTGGATAGACCAAAATACCACGTGGAAGAGGAAACATATTATCCTTCTTATTCTATTCTTCCCATACAAGATGTCCACCTAAGGTCTCAGAAGGTGTTACAAAAACATTATCCTCTGATAATAGAATAAAAAACTAAACAAGGAGAACCAAGTCAAAAATATCAACCAGAACAACAAATTCAGAAAGGTAAATCTATTATGACTCATACTCCAGCATATCCAGAGAGATTAATACAATAGAAAATCCCAATATCTCTACCTAAATTTGATATTCTGGATGAATTGAAGGATACATATGTCAAAATTCCTTTGTTGCAGGAAATTAAAGATATTCCGATATATGCAAAAACAATAAAGGAGTTATGCATTAAGAAATCTGGCAGAAGAAAGGGATATCAACCCAAAATACACGTAATTAGAAGTTTATATAGTCTCATGTCTACAAATACAACCATTGAAAAATATGTTGATCTAGGGATTCCTATGGTTACTATTTCAATCAACAATTTTTTAGTGCCAAACACTTCAATAGACTTTGGAGCAGCTATAAATGTTATGAATACAGAGAGTATGAAACATTTCAATCTGAACAACATTAAACCTACTACTATATTCTTAGAACTTGTAAATAGATCTAAAGTTGTACCAGAAGGTATAATTGAAGAAATCATTGTCTCACTGGATTCGTGGGAGTATCCTGTAGACGTCTTGATTTTGCAGCCAAAAAAAAATTTAGAGAGCATCCCTTAATTTTAGGTAGACCATGGTTAGCCACTGGAGATGCTTACATTGTATGCATGTCAGGAAGTATGAATATTGCACTTGGATATGAAAGAAAACATGTTACAATGTATCCTTCGGCTCAATCTCCTTCCTTATTATCATGGATTTATGGAGAAGAACAATAAGAGCTTCAATTTATTCTTAGTAGTAATCAAGTTTATAATTTTAGAGAGGAGGAAGAAAATGAGGACTTATTAGATCTTTTTATCCCAGAACCAAAAATTTCAGAGAAGCTTAGAATAACTCAATACGAAGCTGTGAATCACCTTTAAATCAGTGTTTTCAGGAAAACTTCACTATACAATCATTAAAAAATGCATTCGAAAGTATTTTTCCTATTAATTTAGTTACCAATTCAAAGAGAAAACTCACTGAGATCAGTCCTAGGAGACATTTGAATATTGGTAATAACTTACAATCATCACATGAGCAAGAGCTAACAACACCGTGAAAAAAATATTCAAAATGTTTTTCCTGGGATTACAAAAACATGTAGGGGATTCATCCAAAAACATGTATCCATAACATTTAAAGTGATGATAAAATTAAACAAGTAAGGCAAGCACAAAGAAGGATGAGCCCTATGATGAAGGAAATAGTGAAAGAAGAATTAAAAAAACTATTACAAGTTCAATTTATCTATCCTATTTCAGATAGTAAATGGGTTTCACCCTTAGTTGTAGTACGTAAGAAAAATGGAAAGTGGAGAATCTGTCTAGATTACAGAGAAGTCAATAAATCTACATTAAAATATCATTTCCCTTTACCATTTATTGATCAAGCGTTAGATTCATTAGCTGGAAATAAATTATTTTCATTTATTGATGGATTTAGCGGGTATAATCAGATAAAGATAGCATTGGAAGACCAAGATAAGACAACATTTACATTCCCATGGGGAACATATGCATAAAATGTATTACCCTTTGGTTTATGTAATGAACCTGCCACTTTTCACAGAGAAGCCCTTTCAATCTTTGTTGATTTTATCCATGAGTGTGTAGAGGTTTACATGGATTACTTCATTGTGTATGTAAGAAGATTTGATGATTTTTTACAAAATCTCGAAAAATTATTGAAAAGATGCATAGAGACAAATCTATCACTCAGTAATGAAAAATGTTTTATGATGTTAACTGATGGAATAGTGTTGGGACACCATATTTATTCTCCAAAAATTATGGTGGACCCAGAAAAAATTCAAGTCATTGTGAATTTAATACCACCCACAACACAAAAAGAAGTTAGAAGTTTCTTGCATTATCCGGGCTACTATAGGAGATTTATTGAAAATTTCAGTAAAATAGCTTTGCCATTATTCAAGTTACTTGTGAAAGATGTGCAATTCCAATGGAAAAATAATTGTCAAAATGAATTTGAAAAATTAAAAGAAAAATTGTCAATTACACCCATTAAAAGAAAAATTAAAAGAAAAATAAAAGAAGAATAATTAGAGAAAGTGATAGATATAGTTGGGTCAATGGAGATCTCTTTTATACTAGTGCTGATCTAATAATTAGAAAATTTGTTAGAGAAGATAAGATTATTGATATTTTGAAAGCATGTCATGATGACCCATGTGGTGGTCATTTTGCAGACAAGCGTACATCATACAAAGTGCTGAAACTTGGCTACTACTGGACAACCATATTCAAAGACTACAAGGCTTATGTGAAGAGATGTGACATTTGCCAAATAAGTGGGAGACCAGTGGCATCAGATGAAATGCCATTAAAGCCACAAGTACTAATTGAACCATTTGAACAATGGGCTTTAGATTTTGTAGGACCAATCAACCCTCCATCAAATGGATATAAGTACATCTCGGTATGTACATATTATGTAGCTAAGTAGGTGGAGGCAAATGCAGTAGCACGGGAAACATAACATACTGTTGTGTATTTTCTGTTTGAAGAGATAGTTGTAAGGTATGGAGTTCCAAGATAGATAGTTGAATAAGGCAAAGAGTTCAGATCAAATCTTATTTGAGATCTTACAGATAAATAAAAGATCAAACACAAAAAATAAACTTCACATTCATCCTCAAGCAAACGGAAAAGTTGAATCAACAAACAAAGTGTTGAACCCTTGGTTAAACTGAGAGGGGGGGTGAATTAGTTTAATGCAGTCATGTTCTAATTAAAATTTCTTCTATACTCATTCACATCATCATTTTGTGATCAAATTAATATAAAATGCAACAACAATCTTAATAAATGAGCAGCATGTATAAAGCAGAAAAAATATAGAGTATCAAGACATAATCATCATGCATATAGACAACAGATATAAGTGGAAACCCATAAAGGGAGAAAACCACATCTTATTATTGTTGTGATGCAAAGGGAAGCTCTTACTCCCTCTCACCACTGATTTTCTATAGGCTTCAACCTAGAGGAGGCTCCTACCTCAATTCTGAAAGCCACAACTTGCAAGGAAGCTCCAACTCCCATCTATTTTCTACAGGCTGCAACCTACAGGAGGCTTCTACCTCAGCCAGCTACAACTGACATCTATCAAGCTACAACTTGATATGGAAGCACAAACTTCCTCACTCTTTCAAAAACACTTGTTGATTTACCTGGATATCAGCTCTATTCTATTCCTTCTTCACTGATGTCCACCAGCTTTCATATCTACCTTACATCATCTCTGAATCTTCACAGCTTCTCAATTTGCTCTTCCTTCTTCTTACCCTCTCTACCTCATTTCTCTATTCTCTAAAACCTCTATATGCATATATATGTGATAACATTTATAGAGTTCATCTCTTGACTGTTTGTATTCCATAGGGAAATTTAAGTGAACAACCATGACTCCTTGACTTATGCCTTCTCATTTCTTTGTCTAGCTCATTCAGAAAAAATATAACAATATGTACAAATTTCAATATTACAGTGGAGTTTTGTTTGCCTATGGAGACTTGCCTTTGCATCACAAACAATATAAAATCAATTAAAACATTTACATTTACTTTTCTAACTGATATATCTCATTCAACCCTTTTAGTTCTTGGCTCATTGTATGTTTTTCTTTTCTGCTGATGTATTGTGACAAACCCACATTTTCATTCCTGTTCATTTCAAATTCAGATTCTGCAAATCTGAATGCCTTCATTGCAATTTTGTATCTGCTGCATATATATAAATGCTTTACATGTTTTGCCCCAAATAAATCTCAAAGTCTCATGCATTTAAAAATGAATTCCCATTAATGCCCAATCTCAGTTCACTTTCGGGGCAAATTCATCAACTCTGCATGTGGAAGCTTTAATTTCTATTTTCCTTAAAGACCTATAGTTATAAACCATAAACTCACTTTATGAAATGGAAACAATAACTATCTTTGGAATAAAATCCAATAATCACACTTCGGTCATACAAAAACCCTACAATACAACCTAGATTTCTTATCTTTATGTGGAAGATCTACTTCTCAGCTTCAAACCTATGGTTAAAACCATAATCAAACCCTTCTTCTAGTATGTTGAATTAACATTCGAATATTCCAACCAAACCATTATATAATTTTTTAATTCCAACACTAACACATACTCAGACCCACCTTATCTAAGTTTCCTTCCTTTCAGTTATTCACAAGCGAAAACTATTCTCATTCACCAAATAAATACTCCTTTTGTCTTACAATCTTGAGTTTGGATAAAAACCCAAACACTATATAATACCATCTAGTCCACACTAATAGTTTTGTAGCTGTAAATGCATTTTAAACATTTCCATTGTCTCGAATGTAATTAAACATTTCTACTTCATATTCGTGGACTTTGTTAAACCAACACACTAATGCATATATCAATAGCGACTTTTGGGCCCACAACTCTATTCACCCGCATATTAAACATTCATCAAGGTTTATATAATTCGACCGCATATCAAATTATATTGTATATTGGTTCCGGCATATATTAAACCAACAATAAATCTTTTCTCAGCACACACACACACACATATATATATATATATATATATGTATATGTATATGTATATGTATACGTATACGTATACGTATACGTATATGTATGTATGTATGTATGTATGTCAACACTTTGCCACGTGAATATTTCAATTCAACCAAAACGGCAATGTAATATTTATTGCGGCCCCACAACTTACCTACATACCTTTCACCATTAATATCCACGCAACTTTACTGGCAATCCAACGGTCAAATTACTCTTGCGTTCCAACAATGCGTTAGGCACCCATTCGACGGATATCACGCAATATCGTCAATTAAAATGCACGAAACTTAGCTATCAAAATTTACGCGATGAAAGTGGTAATTAGGACACGTGTCGAGCGATGGGGTATATCGCGTTTTTTTGAGGAATTCCACTTACCATTTGAACTGTCGTGTGATACTACCGATTTTCCCTTCCAAACCGCCTTCACTATTCACCAATCATGGTTCCATTTTTAGCTTGCGGTTCCATCTCTTTGGGTTTCATATATATTAACTCAGATTTTACATTATAAAATTAACATAATTTTATAACTCACCATTAATTGATTTACACCATATAATATGGCCCACACATAGCTTCATTCCCTTTGCTTTTAATCGACCTTCGTTCACTTATGCTTCTCTGCTCTCAAATTTAATTCCACTTCAAACCTTCCACTACGTATCTCTGCAATTGTATTATATTTTCCTCCGCGTCTTCACTCATGGTTCCACCATCTGCGCCATCGTTACAGTTCCATTGTTCACCTTCATTTCAAATTAATTCTTCTGCATATAAACCCTTTCACGATTTCATTTTTCTGCATTGATCCGCTTCACCCTTTGCTTCTAATTCCGATGTGCCATTAAATCAAATCTAGTGTGATTCTTTGGACCTTGATTGCTCGCCTTCTATTCAATGGAGCTCATGGTTGATCGATCCTTCTAGTGGTCGATACACATCGATATATATATCTTGCATACATGTATACAACCCTTGATGCTAACTCTACGATTAATCACCTATTCCTCAACTATATATAGAATCACAAATTAAACCCCTTTACACAGAGTTTTACACTACTCACAAACCATGAATGATTAACTCATACTATCACAATTAGTCAATAACACAGAGTTTTATATTTTCCACAGAAACTCAAGTATTCTTAATACATAATTTGACCAAGAATATATGTAAATTCCACACAGAACTTAGAAACAATTTCCTCATTAATATATACAATTCAAATCAATTTCCTTTGCTTCCTATGCTACTTATATGTCTTTACTGCCTTTTCTGCCTCTGTTTCTTGTCTAATGATGATCCTTGCTTCTCTTTTCCATCAATGACAATATTTCCAACAGTCTCCCCCTTTAGCATTGATGGCAATACATTTCCTCTGCTTGCCTTTTAGAAGACCCTTTCTTCTGTTACTTGCTTTTCCTCCCCCTTTTAAATCAATGGCAAAGGGTTGCACATTTCCTAACCCTGTGGGCCCATATCCCTGTGGTTTCCAAATCTTGTCCATAATATTCTGATCTTGAGGACCTGTTCCATGTGCTACTTACTTGCTCTGGTTCTTTTATGACAATATTTGTTGACTGATCTCCCCCTGGAATGATGCTTTCTTTTCTAATCTCCCCCTAGAACGATGCTTTATTTTCATGTCAGAGAGTAACATCTGCAGGCACTACCCCTAGCTTGTCTCTTAGATATTCGCATAGTTCTTTAGAAAGAGGTTTTGTGAATATGTTTGTTGTTTGTTCCTTTGTAGGTACATATTCCAACTTTACTACTTTCTGTGCTACTTGTTCTCTGAGGAAATGGTACTTAATTGGGATGTGCTTTTTTTTTGAATGAAGAACATGATTTTTTGATATACTGATTGCACTTGTATTGTCACATTTGATTGAAATGGGATCTTCTATGCTTACCTTCACGTCTTGGAGAGTTTTTTTCTTCCACATTACTTATGTGCAACATTCTGCTGCTGCTATGTATTCTTCTTCTGCTATAGATAGAGAGATAGAAGTTTTCTTCTTTCTTAGCCATGCCACCAGACTTTTTCCCAAATAGAATGCACCTATTCTTGTGCTTTTCCTGTCATGCAAGAAGCTGGCCCAATCTGCATCTGTATATGCTGCCAAAGTGAAGCTTTTACTTTTTGGATACCATAGCCCATACTGTGTAGTTCCTTGTAGATATCTAAATATCCTCTTGATTGCTAGTAAGTGATTTTGTTTTGGTGATGCTTGATATCTTGCCACAAGTCCTACTTCCAACAAAATGTCTGGTCTAGAGGTAGTTAGGTATAGCAGACTTCCTACCATGGATCTGTAAAGTTTTTGATCTACATCTGTTGATCCATCATTTGCACATAGTTTGCATCCAATGATCATGGGAGTTGACACAAGTTTGTAGTCTTCCATTTTTAACCTTTTCAGCATCTCTCTTAAGTATTTTTCTTGTGAGATGAATGCTCCTGTGTTCTTTTGTTGAATTTGACATCCTAAATAGAATGTGAGCTCTCCAATCATAGACATCTCAAATTCTGATTTCATTTCTTCAGCAAATCCTTTTGCTAACTCATCTTTGTTGCTTCCAAACATTCTGTCATCTACATACACTACTACAATTAAGAGTTCATTTTCATTAGCCTTTATGTACAGCTTATTGTCTACTCCTCCTTTCTTGACACCTTGTTTTTGCAAGTATTTGTCCAGCCTTGAATACCATGCACAAGGAGCTTGTTTCAGCCCATATAAGGCTTTCTTTAGTCTGCACACATAGTCTGGTTTATCTGTTAAGGAGAATCCTTCAGGTTGTTCCATGTAGACTTCTTATTCTAGATCTCCATTCAGGAAGGCAGACTTCACATCCATTTGATATACCTTGAAATCATGGTAACATGCAAAGGCCAAAAACATTCTGATTACTTCCATTCTAGCTACAGGGGCAAATGTTTCATCATAATCAAGACCTTCAATTTCTGAATATCCCTTGCATACAAGTCTGGATTTATTTATGATTACCTTCCCTTGTTCATTCATATTATTCTTGAATATCCATTTTGAGCCAATGAAATTTTTCCCAGTGGGTCTTGGAATTAATTCTCAGGTGTTGTTCTTCTCAATTTGGTCCAATTCTTCATTCATATCATTTACCCAGTTTTTTTCTTTGCTAGCTTCTTCAAAATTCTTTGGCTCTATTTGAGATAGCATGGCTAGGTGTACTTCTTCTGTCTGTTCAGCAAGCTGTCTTCTTGTCTGGACTCCCACACTCTTGTCCCCAATGATTTGGTCTTCTAGTTGATTATTTTGAGTGTGTCTTGAGGGACCTTTTGAGCTTAATTCAGTATCTTCAGTTTTCTGGCTCAGTTCATCATTATCTTGGTTTTATTCTTCATTATCTTCTGGAGGATTGCTGCATCTTTTACCTCTTGCTCTGTTTGGTAGATCTTCATCAAATCTTACATCAATGCTTTCCACAATTTTTTGAAGTGTTTTGTTGTAGCACCTGTAACCCTTACTCTTGGATGCATATCCTAGAAATATTCCTTCATCTGCTCTTGCATAAAACTTCCCCAGTTTTTCATAATTATTTTTTATGAAACACTTGCTTCCAAAGACTCTAAAGTGTTTGATTGATGTTGGTTTACCATTCCATAATTCGTAAGGAGTCTTGTCACATTTTGGTCTTAAATGAGCTTTGTTAAGAATGCGAACAACTGTGTGTACTGCTTCTTCCCAGAAAGTTTGGGGAATGTTACTTTCTTGCATCATTGCTCTGGAAATCTGTTGTACTAACCTATTTTTTCTCTCCTCCACTCCATTCTCTTGAGGTGTACCTACAATTGTAAATTTTTATTTTATCCCATGTTCATTGCATAGGTCTGCAAAATCATAATCTATGAATTCACCTCCTTTGTCTGATCTAATGCACTTTAGCTTGCATCCTATTTGATTTTTTGCCAATGCCTTGAATATCTTGAATATCTGAAGTGCTTTAGAATTATATTTGAGAAATTCTACCCACGTCATTCTGGAAAAATCATCTATTATCAGCATGAAATAATATTATCCACTAGGTGCTTTAGTTCTTGAAGGCCCACACAGGTCCATTTGTACAAGATGAAGTCGCCTACTAGTTGATAGTTCATCTTTGGTCTTAAAAGATGTGCGAGTCTGTTCACCCAATTGGCAAGATTTTCATATGGTATTTGAAGGCCTTTTTATTGCTGGCATATCTCTATCTGCTTTCTTCTTGCTCAGACTGATGATGTGGTCAAAGTTAAGGTGTCCCAATCTTCTATGCCATAACCATGATTAATCAAGTTTGCTTAGGTGGCATGCTTCATTCTCTTATTTCTGTATATAGACATTAATTTCTGTTCGAATACCTTTGATCAAGGTCTTTCCTGTGGTGCTTGATCTTACTTCATAGTCTTCTGATCTAAAAAGAACATCACAACCTTTATCACACATTTGACTAACACTTAGCAGATTTTCTTTCAGTCCATCCACAAATAGTACATATTGGGCCTTTCCTCTTCCATTATCTAGACTGACTGAGCCTTTTCCTTTGATTTTCCCTTCTTTATCATTTCCAGATTTCTTTTCATCCAAGGTTATAAACTTGCTTCTATCTCCAGTCATATGCTTTGAGCATCCACTGTCCAAATACCATTGGATTTTCTGATCTTGGGCTATTAGAGCTAGGTTACACTTATTCAAGTTCTTTTTTCCACTGCAGGCAACTATTTTTTTGGCACCTTTTCAGGGAAGATGGAGCACATTCTTTGAGAGGACATTGGGAAGACATATGTCCAATTTTATGGCATACAAAGAATTTGATCATATTTTTAGCATAATTATGAGTATGAGTAAACTCTCCATAATTCATAAATCTCCTTGAGGTTTTGAACATCAGTATTTGTCCATAAGTTTTGCACTCCATGACTTTATGGCCGAATTCCTTACAGTAAAAACAATACCCATAAAAACAATTAGCATACCTGATGAAGGGTTGTCTTCTCCATTTGTTTGCTTGAGGTAGTCCTTTCACTTTTTTCATCCTTTGTTGGTTGGAATCAATTCTCCTTGTATGACAGTATGCAGCAATATGTCCTAGTTTGTGGCAGGCATAACAGGTGACATTTTTCTTTGAGGGCAAGAATCTCCTTTGATAGCTTCCAAATTTTATATATTCAGGAGTATATGGGCCTTTTTCAGTTGACTGTTTATTTATTTCGTTCTTTGTCATTTGAGGTTCCTTCTTGCTTTTGTTTACTTCATTAGAGGCTTCTACTTCTGTAGGAACCTTCTGAGCTGCTTCATTATCCTTATCAACTTTTACAAAAATGATATTCCTATTATCCTTTTCTTTGACTTTACTTGTTTCTCCTTCATAGCCTATCCTAGTTTTTATCAGAGGAGATGTTTGAGCATCTAGTATTTCATTCAAATTATCAGAGCTTGTCATTTGAGGAGTGTTTATTGACACTTTCCTATGGGTGTTTTCTAATTTCTTCCTCAAGCATACTACTTCTTCTTCCAATATCTCTTGCTTCTGAATTTTATCCTCAATTTTCTTAAGTAGAGTGTCTTCTACCTTCTTGGATTCTTCAAGCTCTACTTTCAACTGAATGAGGTCTTCTGAATTTTTTTCTTCTCTTACATATTTGAGGATAATGTCTTTCTGTTTTCTGCATTTTATTTTAATTCTATCTATTTCCTCCAGGGCACTTCTTAGCTCCCCCTCAAGATCTACTTCACCTTCTTCTTCATCTTCTAGAAGGAATCCTTAAAGTTCTTCCTTGGCCATCAATAAAAATTTAGATGTTCCCTCTTCATTGGAGGAATCATCTAAGCTTTCAGATGTACTGTTGTCTTGCTAAGCATAAAATGATTTTCTATTGAATCTCTTCCCTTTCTGCCAGTGCTTTGACATGGTTTTCTCTGATTCTTGAGTCTGATTCTTTGTCTTCTTATGAGGACACTTAGAAGCATAGTGTCCAACTCATCCATAGTTAAAACATTTAAATGGAATTTTACCTTTATACTTTCTTGAGCGTATATCTAATATTATGATAAATTTGGCCTCTTCTTCATCAAAGCAGGAGCAAGTATCTTCTTTTTCTTCTTTGTTCTTCTCTGTCTTAAAGGCTGCCTCCCTCACACTTGACTTCCTCTGTGCCAGTCTCATCTCATAGGCTGTTAAGTTTCCAAGTAATTGGTTCATGGTAAAATTTTCCCAGTCAGTTGTTTCTTCTATGGCAGAAACCTTGGGGTTAAAGATGGATGGTAAAGATCTTATAATCTTTTGAACAATTACACATTATTTTATGGTTTCTCCTAGAGCTTTCATGTTATTCACAATTTTTGCAATCCTTAAAAAGAAGCTGGAAATGTCTTCATCATTCATTCATTTTTATATCTTAAAACTGAGCTCTATAGACTTGAAGTTTGGCTATCTTCACCTTTTTGTCTCCCTCATGGATGTTTTCTAGTGTATCCCATATTTCTTTGGCAGTATTTTTTTGCATTACTTCGATAAATTATGCCTCATACAGTCCACTTAAGAGTGCATTCATGGATTTTTCATTAGCTACAAAGTCTTGTTTGTCATCTTTCTCTGAGTCAGTCTACTTTGGGGCATATCCCAATTCCATAGTAGCCCAAAATTCTATTCCTAGAGACATTATGTACGTCATCATTCTTATTTTCCAGAAGGCATAATTTGTACCAATGAACAAAGGGGCTTTATTTTTTGAGCATCCTTATAGACTAGCCATATTGCGGACCTAGGACCTCCTTCCAGTTGTTAAACTGATATAGAAGGAACCCTCTCTAATATGAAATATTGAACCCTTGGTTAAACTAAGAGGGGGGGTGAATCAGTTTAATGCGGTCATGTTCTAATTAAAATTTCTTTTATACTCATTCAAATCATGATTTTGTGATCAAATTAATATACAATGGAACATCAATCTTAATAAATGAGCAGCAGGTATAAAGTAGAAAAAATACAGAGTATCAACACATAATCATCATGCATATAGACAATAGATATAAGTGGAAACCCATAAAGGGAGAAAACGACATCTTATTATTGTTGTGATGCAAAGGCATGCTCCTACTCCCTCTCACCACTGGTTTTCTGTAGGCTCCAACCTACAGGAGGCTCCTACCTCAATTCTGCAAGCTACAACTTGCAAGGAAGCTCCAACTCCCATCTATTTTATGCATGCTGCAACCTACAAGAAGTTCCTACCTCAGCCAGCTACAACTGACATATATCAAGCTACAACTTGATATGGAAGCATCAACTTCCTCACTCTTTCAAAAACACTTGTTGATTTACCTGGAAATCATCTCTGTTCTATTCCTTCTTCACTGCTATCCACCATCTTTCATATCTGCCTTACATCATCTCTGAATCTTCACAACTTCTCAATTTACTCTTCCCTCTTCTTACCCTCTCTAAATTATTTCTTTATTCTCTAAAACCTCTCTATGCATATCTATGTGATAACATTTATAGAGTTCATCTCTTGATTTTTTGTATTCCATAGGGAATTTTAAGTGAATAACAATGACTCCTTGACTTCTTCCTTCTCATTTCTTTGTCCAGCTCATTCAGAAAAAATATAACAATATGTAAAAATTTCAATATTACAGTGGAGTTTTGTTTGCCTATGGAGACTTGCCTTTGCATCACAAACAATATAAAATCAATTAAAACATTTAAATTTACTTTTGTAACTGATATATCTCATTCAAACCTTTCAGTTCTTGGCTCAATGTATGTTTGTATTTTCTACTACTGTAGTGTGACAAACCCACATTTTCATTCCTGTGCATTTCAAATTCAGATTCTGCAAATCTGAATACCTTCAATACAATTTTTTATCTACTGCATATATATAACTACTTTACAATTTTTGCCCCAAATAAATCTCAAAGTCTCATGCATATAAAAATGCATTCCCATTAATGCTCAATCTTAGTTCACTTTCAGGGAAAATTCATAAACTCTGCACGTGGAAGTTTTAATTCTCTTTTCCTTAAAGACCTCTGGTTATAAACCATAAACTCACTTTATGAAATGTAAACAATACCTATATTTGGAATAAAATCCAATAAACACACTTCCGTCATATAGAAACCCTACAATACAACCTAGATTTCTTATCTTTATGCAGAAGCTCTACTTCTCGGCTTCAAACCTATGGTTAAAACCATAATCAAACCCTTCTTATAATATGTCAAATTAATATTTGAATATTCCGACCAAACCATTATATAATGTTTTAATTCCAGCACTAACACATAGTCGGACACACATTATCTAAGTTTCCTTCCTTTCAGTTATTCACAAGCGAAAACTATTCTCATTCCCCATATAAATACTCCTTTTGTCTTACAATCCCGATTTTTGATAAAAACCCAAACACTATATAATAGCGTCCAGTCCACACTAATAGTTTTGTAGATGTAAATGCGTTTTAAACGTTTCCACTATCCCAAATGTAATTAAACATTTCTACTTCATATTCGTCGACTTTGTTAAACCAACACACTAATGCATATATCAATAGGGACTTTTGGGCCCACAACTCTATTCACCCGCATATTAAACATTCATCAAGGTTTATATAATTCGACCTCATATAAAATTATACTGTATATTGGTTCCGACATATATTAAACCAACAATAAATCTTTTCCCAACACACACACACACACACACACATATATATATGTCAACACTTTGCCACATGAATATTTCAATTCAACCAAAACGGCAATGTAATATTTATTGCGGCCCCACAACTTACCTCCATACCTTTCGTCGTTAATATCCACGCAACTTTACGGGCAATCCAACGGTCAAATTACTCTTGCATTTCAACAATGCGTTAGGCACTCATTCGACGTATCTCGCGCAATATCGCACAATTAAAATGTACGAAACTTAGCTCTCAAAATTTACGTGATGAAAGTGGTAATTGAATACCACTTTAGGACATGCGTCGAGCGATGGGGTATATCACATTTTCTTGAGGAATTCACTTACCATTTGAACAGTCGCACGATACTACCGATTTTCCCTTTCAAACTGCCTTCACTATTCACCAATCATGGTTCCATTTTTAGCTCGGGGTTCCATCTCTTTGGGTTTCATATATAGTAACTAAGATTTTACGTTATAAAATTAACATAATTTTATAACTCACCATTCATTTATTTACACCATATCATATGGGTCACACACAGCTTCATTCCCTTTGCTTTTAATCGACCTTCATTCACTTATGCTCCTCTGTTGTCAAATTTAATTCCGCTTCAAACCGTCCACTATGTATCTCTGCAATTGTATTATAGTTTCCTCTGCATCTTCACTCATGGTTCCACCATCTGCGCCATCATTACAGTTCCATTTTTCAACTTCATTTCAACTTAATTCTTTCACATATAAACCCTTTCACTATTTCATTGTTCTGCATTGATCCGCTTCACCCTTTTCTTCTAATTTCGTTGTGCCATTAAATCAAATCCAGTGTGATTCTTTGGACCTTGATTATTCACCTTCTATTCAATGGAGCTCATGGTTGATCGATCCTTCCAGTGGTCAATACACCTCGATATATATATCTTTCATATATGTATACAACACTTGATGCTAACTATGTGATTAATCACCAATTCCTCAACTATATATACATAATAAAAAATTAAACCCCTTTATGCATAGTTTTACACTGCTCACAAACCCTGAATGATTAACTCATGCTATCACAATCAGTCAATAACATAGAGTTTCATATTTTCCATAGAAACTCAAGTATTCTGATAGATAATTCGACCAAGAATATATGTAAATTTGACACAAAACTTATAAACAATTTCTTCATTAATATATACAATTCAGATCAATTTCCTTTGCTTCCTCTTCTCCTTGTCTGTCTTTGATGCCTTTGCTGCCTCTGTTTCTTGTCTAATGCTGCTCCTTGCTTCTCTTTGCCATCAATGACAATATTTCCAACAAAAATTCCTATAGAAAATCATGACAAAGAACATCCTTCAGATGATCGTTTGATCGTCTTCGATGTTGACTGGTCAGAACATCCTCCGCTTATTGCTTCCTGTTAGAAAATTATATATTATGGAGCAATGCAACACATAAAATATGTGGAAAATAAAAGCACACAAAAAACACATAAAACTAGAGAGACACAGATATATGTGGTTCACCCAGTTTGGGCTACGTCCACCCCGAACAGCTAGTCCTTCCTTTCTATTATCCAGCAAAATGAAAAGACAAAACCTACATCAGATCAGCTGTAATATCCTCTATTCTTTCTCATAGTATCCCTCTTTGTTTCTCTCTCCGAGAATACACATAAAATACACAGCCGCAATACAATACCCTCATAAAAGCAAGGGGTTGCCTTCTAGGGCAAAAAACCCTAAATTAAACATAACTTCTACCGTCAGATCATTTGCCTAAAGAACGGCCCAGATTGACTAGAAATTACTATACTTTTACAAGGAAATTTTACATCTATTTGACCCCCCATGGCAGCGATTAATTACGGGCGGCGTTGCCGCCCCTTTTAAGGTACAGGGGTCCAATGCTGTGATACAAAGTAAACAAGATAATTAGGCTCCACACCCAACAATCTCCCACTTGGAGACTGATTGTAGCAACTCCACCGTTGCTTCATTTGCTGGAAAATGACTCCTCTTTGGACCTGGCTATTTCTCATCTTCATCGTCATCCTTGAAGACCAATTGAAACTGAGCATGTTCTCAGTTTCTCCCTGGTTACAAATTTTGTTAGCATATCTGCAGGATTCTGGCTAGTGTGTATCTTTTCTAGCTTCAACTCTCCATCTTCCAATGCTGACCGTATGAAATGGTACTTGATATGTATGTGTTTAGTCCTGGAATGAAATGTTGAGTTATTTTAAAGATGAATAGCACTTTGGCTATCACTTTATAGCGTGCCCATATCATGCTTCTTACCCAATTCATCCATAAACCTTTGCAACCAAATCATTTCTTTACTAGCCTCTGTAGCAGCAACATACTCTGCTTCTGTTGTTGAAAGTGCAACAACACTTTGGATTTTTGAAACCCAACTAAAAGTTGTAATGCTCCTCCTTTTATCTCTGTCACCTGCCAGATCTGCATCAACATATCCCTGTAGAGCAATGTTTGAACAACCAAAACATAATGCTTGATTTGTGGTACCTCTCAAATATCTGAGAATCCATTTTACTGCCATCCAATGTTCTTTTCCTGGATTGTTCATGTACTTGCTTACAACTCCCATTGCATGTGCAATATCAGGCCTTGTGCAGACCATTGCATACATTAAGCTTCCAACTGCTGATGCATATGGAACTTTAGACATATAATCCATGTCTTCTTGTGTCTTTGGGCACATCTCCTTACTAAGTTTGAAATGGCTAGCAAAAGGTGTACTAACTGGTTTTTCATTCTGCATATTAAATATTTTCAACACCTTCTCTATGTACTCATTCTGAGACAATGTTAATTTGCGATTTTTCCTGTCTCTAGTTATCCTCATACCAAGGATTTGTTTTGCAGCTCCCAAATCCTTCATTGCAAATGAATTTTCCAATTTTCTTTTGAGCACATTTATTTCCTGCATGTTAGATCCCGCAACAAGCATGTCATCTACATACAATAAAAATATAATATAGCTGCCATCATTTTGCCTTTTTAGATAAACACAATGATCAGAGTGACATCTAGTATAACCTTGTTCAGACATAAACTTGTCAAATTTTAGATACCATTGCCTTGGAGCCTGTTTTAAGCCATACAAGCTCTTCTTTAACCTGCACACCAATTTTTCTTTCCATTTTACCTCATATCCTTCTGGTTGCTGCATGTATATCTCTTCCTCCAAATCTCCATGGAGAAATGCTGTCTTTACATCTAACTGTTCAAGATGTAAATCTTCCGCTGCTACAAGACTTAAGATATTTCTGATTGAAGTCATCTTAACAACAGGAGAAAATATTTCATCAAAATAAATACCTTTCTTCTGTGCAAACCCCTTCACCACAAGTCTAGCTTTGTACCTCTGTTTTCCTCCATCTTCTTCCTTCAGCCTGTAAACCCATTTATTCTACAATGTAGTTTTACTTGCAGGCAACCTGACTAAGTCCCAAGTCTGGTTATGCATTAAGGAGTCCATCTCTTCTTCCATGGCTAGCTCCCACTTCTTCCTGCTTTCAACCCGCATTTCTTCTTCATAACATTCAGGTTCACCAGAATTAGTCAGCAATAAATAATAAATGAAGGAGAGTATCGTTCAGGGGGTATACTTATCCTGGTAGATATTCTAACACCACTTTCAGGTGTTTGAGGTGCCTATTGTTGTTGTGGTTGTTGATCATTATTATTTTCAGGCACCTTTACATTGTCAGTTATCTCTTCAAGAACCGTGTATTCCTTGCTTTCTTTTTCTTGTTTCTTTTCCTGCAACTAATTCTTATACAATACCTTTTCATTGAATATTATGTCTCTTCTCCTAATGATTTTTTGATTTTCATAATCATATAAGCGATAACCAAAATCATTAGCACCATATCCAATAAAGGTACATTTCTTTGATTTTGCCTCAATCTTTGTTCTATTTTCATTATTAATATGAACAAAGGCCTCACAACCAAAACGCTTTAAAAAAGAGTAGTTTATCATTTTACCTGTCCATGCTTCCTCTGGAATACCACCACCCAAGGAACTTGAAGGCCCTCTGTTTATTAGATAAACAACAGTATCTACAACAACTGCCCAAAATTGTAAAGGCAATCTTGCATGCAATCTCATGCACCTTGCACACTCCATGATTGTTTTTTTCATCCTTTCTAACACACCATTTTCTTGTGGTATTCTTAGAACTGTCTTCTCTCTGCGAATTCCATGCTCTGAACAGTACCTATAAAACTATTTTCTGCAATATTCACCTCCATTGTCTGATCTGAGACGCTTCAACTTATTTCCTGTCTCAATCTCAACCAAAGCTTTCCATTTCTTGAAAGTATCAAATACATCAAATTTATTCTGAATACAATAAATCCATGTTTTTCTAGTTGCATCATCAATAAGAGTAACATAATAACAAGAGCCACCGAGAGATGATACCTGAGCAGGTCACCATACATCTGTATGCACAAGCTCCAATTTTTCTCTCTTCTTTTCTTTCCCAACTCTGAGAAATATAAATCTCTTCTGTTTTCCATAAATGCAATTCTCACAGAAATCCAAATCAACATTCTTCAAACCTGGCAACAAATTTCTTGAGTGAAGAATTTTCATCCCCTTCTCACTCATGTGTCCGAGCCTATGATGCCATAATGCTGCATATGCTCCTTTGTAAGTTAAAGCATTAACAAAGTTAGGAATACCATTGCATAAATACAATGTACCAACCTTTTCACCTTTTTCTATTACCAGGTCTCCTTTGGTGACCTTCCAAGTTTTATCTGTGAAAATTGTCACACAACCTTCACCGCCTAACTGCCCTGTTGAAATCAGATTTTTCTTCAGATCTGGAACATGCCTTACCTCCTTTAGTAGCCATTGGTTTCCATTCTGTTGTTTTACAATAACTTTACCCATTCCAACAATTTTACATTGTTTATCATCACCCAAACGAACTTGTCCAAAATCTCCTTGAACATAGTCATGAAAATATTTCTTATCAGGTGTGGCATGGAATGAAGCCCCTGAATTGACAACCCAAGAATCAGTAACATTTTCCAAAGAAAGAATCAAAGCATCTTGTAACACATCACCTGTCACATTTTCTTCATGATTGTTTTTTTTACGTGTGTCTCCTTCTTTTCCCTTCCGAGATCTCCAGTCTTTCTTTAGGTGTCATTTCTTTCTGCAATTCCAGCACACTATTCCTGATCTAGACTTGGATATACCTTTCCTTGATTTACTGCAATATCCCGAGCTCTTTCCTCTTTCCATTCTTCTTCCCCTAGACTCTGCACTCAAAGCATTACCTGATGTCTCACCGGAGCTTTTCCGTCGCATTTCCTCACTAAGGATAGCACCAACAACATCATAAAAATTTAAAGTACTAGATCCAGAGACAAAGTTACTAATGGCCATAACTAAACCATTCCAGCTTTCTGGTAATGAGCACAAGAATAACAGAGCTCTAACTTCATCATCAAAGTTTACCCCTACAGAACTTAACTAACTGGTAACTATATTAAATTCATTTAAATGGTCTGCAATAGATCCACCTTCCGACATCTTCATATTAAATAGTTGTTTCATAAGAAATACCTCGTTTGAGGCCGAGGGTTTTTCATATAGTTTCGCCAACTTCTGCATCAAACCCTCTGTTATTTTTTCCTTCGAAATATTGAAGGCGACTGATGCCGCAAGACACAACCGTATTGTTCCGAGTGCCTTTCTATCAAGAATGCTCCATTCTGCATCTTTCATGGCCGCCGACTTCTTTGTTTTTCCGCTCAATGGTAGGTATAGATCTTTCTGATACAGATAATCTTCCATCTACATCTTCCACAGTGGGAAGTTTTGGCCATTAAATTTCTCGACCCTAAACTTACCATCGTCCGCCATTGCTCCCACTCAAACCAGGAACCCTTCTTTCCTGCGAGTTTATCAGCCAAATATACCTTCGGCTCTGATACCAGTTGTTAGAAAATTATATATTATGGAGCAATGCAACACATAAAATATGTGGAAAATACAAGCACACAAAAAACACATAAAACTAGAGAGACACAGATGTACGTGGTTCACCCAGTTTGGGCTATGTCCACCCCGAACAGCCAGTGCTTCCTTTCTATTATCCAGCAAATGAAAAGACAAAACCTACAATAGATCAACTATAATATCCTCTGTTCTTTCTCACAGTCTCCCTCTCTGTTTCTCGCTCCGAGAATACACATACAATACACAGTCACAATACAATACCCTCATAAAAGCGAGGGGTTGCCTGTAGGGAAAAAAACCTTAAACTAAACATAACTTCTACCGTTCGATCATTTTCCTAATGAACGGCCCAGATTGACTAGAAATTACTATACTTTTACAAGGAAATTTTACATCTGTTTTTAGCTTTAGGGGCGCTGCCCCCAAAAACCCCCGCCAGGGGGGGCTCCGAAAATCACTGCCGCACACCGCTGGACCCCCCACAGCAACGATTAATTATAGGCGGCGTTGCCGCCCCTTTTAAGGTACAGGGGTCCAATGCTGTGATACAAAGTAAACAAGATAATCAGGCTCCACACCCAACAATTCCATCGCCTTCCAAATCCCTGTCAAGATATGGAATGCCAACATCTCTCGTTATATCATTGATGAGGGGTCATCCACGTGTGTGATGTCAGCTTTGGTTTGGAAGCAACTTCAATCACCTAAGTTGGCCCCTTCCACTATCACCCTCCAAATGTGGGATCGCCACTCTTCCAAGCCCATTAGCATGTTCCACAATTTTCATATTACTCTTGCAGGGAAGACTGTTTTCATTGACATAGATGTCATTGATTCCCCCTTAGATTACAACATTCTATTGGGTCGTAGCTACACTTATGTGATTTATGTTGTCCCATCTGCAGTTCACCACAAGATGTCCTTCCCTCATAACGGAAAGTTAGTCACCATTGACCAGTTGACATATTACGAGCCGAAGTCTCAGACCTCCCATGAGTCCATCATCTCTTCGGTGGAAAATAAACAAACCATCGAAATTTTGACTAGTGTCTCACCCGGAGTCTACAAAGGCTCCTCTTTACTTGGTTCCTTCCCTGGTCTTCCTCCTCCTGTCTTTGATCCCATCTCATTGAATTTTTGTATGATGTAATTGTCTCGGGCTTCCCTCAAGTGACCCACTTTTGCTATTCAAGAGCCCCGCCCTCCGCAACATGCTCCTAGCACTTAGCCTCAGCCTTCTGGACCTCCTCCTCCTAGCCCTACATTTGTAGATGGTATCCATGAGCTTCTCTACCCTCATGGCATGGTTCCTCATGGCCATTACCCCTCTAGTCAGATACCGTTCCTAAATCCCCCTCCTAGAGTGTTATCGGTACTTGTTATGGCTAAATTATCTATTCCTAACTTGACCCTATGGATCCCAGTATGGTAGATTAATCCTCTAGTCACTACCCTACTTGGTCAACCCAAACCTTATATTTCTTCGACCTCAGTTCAACCGGTCCCCATGGCCCCTCCTTCTGCTACCGTGCCCCAGCCACCTCAACAGGAACCTTCTTCTGTTGCGACATCTTCACGTAAATGGGGCAAAGCTCTCAAAAAGGCACCTAAAGACAAGTTTTCCCCAACTGAACCTACTCCTCCTCAACCTCCAAAGCCTTTTTCTTTATGTGATGTTGTCAGTCTTGCCACCCATAATTGTCCTGAATTGCCTCGTCTCAAGCCCATGGTTAATGAAGAATTTCCAAAGTTTGATATCCCACAGGTATATGCCACTATACTCGATTCAGTCCTGAAACTCAAGTGTTTATGCACAAATCATCCTTGTGCTTTGTGTGATTTCCATGGCCACTATACTCACCTCTGTCTTCGCCTCGAGGACTTTTGTACCTCTCTAGTGGCAGTTCGGAAATTCGATGCCAAGCACAATGAGTCCATCGCTCTCTTATTTGCACGTTTTTCTTCAGCAGAGCTAGAGGAAACATCCACTCCCATATACATTCCCCCTCCAGATGTTGAAATGAAAAAGTCTTCAGCCACTGCTCATTACCTGTCATCCTCTAGGAGATCCATGGTGGAAGACCCCCCTAGGACTTCCTCTTCTGTTTCTTCTGACCTCACTTTAGTGATCACCTTGGGCTCAACATCGGTGGATCCTTCATCTAACTATTTTTCTGTCACCCCTTGTGATGATGTGCATGTGAACCTCTCTTCTCATGATGATGATTCAGGTAGCTTCACTGCGTCAGGTGGTATTTCTTCCACCAATCACCTCATCTTCTATCACGATGATTAAATTATGGAAGTGGTCACCACCCCTAAATTTATCTATCACCCCTTACATCGAACCCCTGCATTCAAACAACATACACCTTATGGCCATTATATTGACACCTAATGTTTAGGGAAGGAGGCACCCATATTTGAGAGACCAGGAGAAGAAATTCTCCACAACTCTCCTAGTGTATCTGATCATGTTGACTCTAGTACCATTATTCTTCCCCATTTAGAAGAAGCTCTAGGGTCCCATATCACATCAGATCACTCTAGGGATGATATTCCTCATCATTCCTTCATCTTACATCAACATTCGAGTCCCTTAGATATTTTTGTTGACCAACCTATCGGTTTTCTAGGAGAGCACCCATTCATTATCTCCAAATCCTCTCTTTGGGATAGTGACACCATGTATGTCAACTAAGAAACTCAAGTCCATTTGCTTCATATATGAAGTACCAAAAGATATTGGTAATCCTCCATTCCCTTTCTTGAACTGCATAACCATAATGAAAACAAATATAGAACCACATCATAAAAATGTGTTTAGATTCCGCTTTTTCTAAATACATTTTGGCATGACCACAGCATGTTTGGGGGCACCTATGCCCCTCAACCATAAAAATCCTAGATCTCTGCCAAAAAAAACCCTGAAACCCCCTTTCTCTGACAAGTCAAAATTTTCAGGTCATTTCCTAGGATAGGTCGCAGCTTTCTGCCTGTACCTGCTACCCAGGTCACAGAAAAGACCTCAAAAAGTGTGACCTGGCATTTCCATCAGCTGTAGGTACCTAAACTGAAATTTTGATCCCCTTAATTGAACAAGTATAGTTAGGCCTCTTACCTACAACTGACAGATCTCGATTCCAATGGTCGCTTTGTCTGCAATGATCATTGCAAGATTTGGGCCTTCTCCCCTCTCTACATTCACCATAGCTACACTTGCAAATGAGCGAATTTGGGGGGGCAATGCCTTATTAAAAGAGAAACCCCAGATTTTTATTTTGCTTGCTGCGGCCAAACCGTAGCTCAGTTTTCCAAATGATATCTACCATTGGAAAGCTCTCACCAAGCTCTCAAATGGGTATGTGTTAGTTTTTTATGATTTAATACTTCACCATGACACATTTTCTCCAAAAAGGGCCACTTAACCACTCCTCAAAATCGAATTTCTTCACTTTCAACACTTGTACCTGGGGCACCACTTTGCCTCTATACTTGTCCATGCTCGTGTCAAATTTCGTCATGAGTAGCCATCTTGTACTCATATTTTTGCAGTCCCCACAAGACCTTTTTTGTGTGGTAGCATCATCGAGTAGCCCTTGTGTAGAGCATCCAAGTTGAGTCATCATCACATTCATGGAGTCTATCCCGAATCCCTTCATATCCTGCTATAGTCCCTCCATCCTTCATTGGTTAGTTCCTCTCTTGTGTCGCACATTGTGGCCTTCAGTCCTACTGTCCCCTGTCCCCTTTGATATTTTGTTAGTTGCTGCTAGGTTATCCATTCTCTTTATGCTCTAACAAGGGAAGTTTTCAGTCCACTACTCAGTA
Source organism: Pinus albicaulis (assembly GCA_034641835.2). Taxonomy (NCBI): domain Eukaryota; kingdom Viridiplantae; phylum Streptophyta; class Pinopsida; order Pinales; family Pinaceae; genus Pinus; species Pinus albicaulis. The sequence continues at coordinate 1,316,047,876 of CM076579.1, read as the reverse complement.
CCCCCCATTTAATCATCATACTTAGTGTCATTCTGTTAGTCGCTCTACTATTTTCTCTCATGCCTTAGTTGAGGATCCCTTATTGCCTCACCTATGGCAGACCTCCTTCTGTCAACATTATTTCATTCATTCCAGAAGATAGGTCTAGAGGGCGGTGTACCCTGGTTCTAGCTTCCACTCTTGTTCAGTGCCTCAGATCAAGGAAAGGGACTCCTTATTTCCTTTTGACTTGATTGTTTCTCAATTCTAGTTCTTTACGACATGATCGAGATCTGTATAATTGATGGTTCAGTGATGCAACAGAATGTACCGGTGATTCCTGGGTGTGTGTGATATGTTTCAGACCTCATGAGGGGGTGGCACGTCAAGTAGCCCTCCACATGCCCAGATGACCTCTTCATTACAGCCTTTGATGCAACTCCATATTTTTTATGGTGTCAGCCTCAGCTGCTTGCAACGCCTTTTATTTTTCATGTATCATTCAGATTTTCAGAGCCCTTTCCCATTTACAGGGCCTCTTTGTTTGTACTTATATTTCATGTACTTAGATATTATTGTATAAGTACTAGCTGTTATCCCAGGCACAGTATGTATGTGGGATCCATTATCATGTTTTTATCTAGATCATGTTCATGCCAACATGTATATATAGTTCAGTCCCTTGTTTACTGGATGCATTATTCTTTGTATTTTGTCTTGGCAGGCATAGGTATGCATCCCCCACCACCTAAGCACAAGTACTCACTCATAAAAGAGACTTGTCACACCTATAAGTCTCGTCTGCTCAGGGTCTTGTCCTCTAGTGCTTTGTTCTACCTTATATTTCTCTCTCTCTCTGACTCCCCCTTCGGTGTCTAGTGATTGAGTTCTTAAAGTATACTTCGGTCATACGATTAACTCCTAACGTTCTCACGCTAGGGGGCAATCTATTACACCAATTTTTGGCTGTCTAACCCGTTACTATTATATGGAACAAATTACACCATGTAAGACCAATTTTGACCTAAGTAAAATTTCTTTCACTATGAAAAATAACTTATTAATCCTTATTTATTAAGTTTTTTATGGTCTAAACATGAAATCCCATAAGGAAATAATGAATAAATCCATATTTATTTGATATTCCTCAAGGAATAATTAGTTAAACAACAGTGTAATTAATATTCTTGGTCATATTTAATGCAAAACAAGAAAATTAATTAGATAAATCATTAGTTATCTTACTATTTTCTAGTAATAATTATTTAAACATTATTTAAATAATTTTCCTTGTTAAATTTGACCAAATAATTTATAAATAATTGAATAAATCAGTATTTATCTAATTATTACTCAAACACATCCATAAAATAATAAATAGTCATTTATTTATTTATTATTTACAAATAAAGGGATTTGACCAAATTCAAGTTCTTTTTCCCTCCAACAAATATAATAAAATATTCCATAAAATATGGCTCTAGATTTGGTTAATAATATTCTAATTATGCACCAATATCTAGAGTAACTCAATATTTTGTTATAAATAGAAGGTTTTTTCCATTCATTCACTACCTTTTGTTGCCTAAAGATCACTCTGGATCTATAATTTTGGTCTGACTTTGATCCTCCATCATTGTCATATTTTGCCACCATTTTTTTTATGTTGAGCTCCCTTTGAGTTCCATTTTTCATTTGGGTTTTCTACACCATCAAGAGAGAGAGATCTTACATTTGAAGTGCTGAGGACTTACAATAACCCATCCCATTGAAGGGGACCAGTAACATCTTTCTATGTTCCCTTCCTAGATGTCAAAAAATACAAAAAATATTTAAAAATATTCTTGTCTTGGCTATTGGATGGATGTAGAAAATCTTTCTTTTATTTACTGCTTAATGTATTTTTACTGCATAAATCTAGGTTTTGTTGCATTTATCTTGGTCAACTAAATGCAGATCTAAAGAAATTGGCAGCCATCTTTGATGTTAGGGTTATTTTTTATGCATAGCTAAAGTGAGATTTTTTAGTACACTTGCGATTAAAATTCATCTTAATAGGGATTATCTTATATCACTTGGCCCTTGAGTCAAGTCACCAAGGAAGGAGTGAAAGAAAAATTATTTGGTTGTAATCTCAACATAAGGTTTTCATAGAATTGAAAATTTTCACCTGCTCTACCCTAGTGCTCCCATTACCAGACTTACAACAACCATTTGAGATCAAGAAAGATGCCTCTGAGTATGCTATTGGGTTAGTTCTTACTCAACAAAGGAATCTAGTGGCATATTATTAAAAATAAATCTATTCCAATGTGCAAGCTTGCCGATAAGGGAAGAATTAAATTTTGGGGAAGGAAATGGTCATCCACACAGATCATCGACCCCTGCAGTTCATAGAGACACAAGGGAAGTTGCAGAACGATCTCCGTCAGAAGTGGTCCACATATCTAAAACAATTTCATTTGAACATCAAGTACAAGAAGGGAAACACTATTAATGTTGAAAATTTCCTAAGTCAACCACGAATTGTGGCGCTAACCACCATTCTCATCTCATTTGGGAACAAGAATTTTGATTGGCCGCTTCTCTACAAGAGTGACCCAAAATTCAGTCATACATACAAGACACTCTTGGAGGGTACAAAAGCTACAAATTTTCACCTCCAAGATGCACTGTTATGTCACCTATGACATATTTATGTTCCTTCAAGTGAACGTGCCAAGATTATTTTGGAAGTGCACTACAGTCGAGTCGATGAGCATTTTGGGGTCGAGAAAACACTGGCAGTAATGCAGAAGTATTTTTATTGGTCAAACCTTTGACAGGATGTTATGAAGTACATCATATCCTGCACTGCTTGTGCAATTTCCAAATCGAATATCAAGAAGAAAGGCTTCTATACTCCGTTACCTATCCCTACTTGACTTTGGGAATCCATATCCATGGATTACATGTAAAACCTTCCTTCTACTAAGAGTGGAAATGACTGTGTTTTCATCGTCGTTGAAAAATTATCCAAGATTGCCATTATGGCAGTGTGTAAGAAAAATATCATAGTAGAAGCCACTGCTAAATTATTCTTTGGATGAGTGTGGGTGCACTTTGTGATCCCATAGTCTATCATCTCAGATCGGGACAAAAGGTTCCTCAACACATTTTATTCTAGCCTTTGGTCAATGTTGTACACCAAGTTCACGAAGTCCACAAATTTCTATCCCTAAAATGATGGTGAGATAGAGTTCGTCAATGGGATGATTGTACACATTCTGCGCATGTATGATTCAAAGAATCCATGCACATGGGATGCGAGCCTTCCCTATGTACAACATAGTTATAACCATGCTCTCCACAAATCAACTAGCCACAGCCCCTTTTAGGTGGGCTTGGGATTCCAGACAATATGTCCCACTGACGTAGCCATGGAATATGCGGCTACTGAGGGCTATTCGGCTCATGTCCAGTTTGAAGCTGGCAATGAAAAAAAATTTATTGAGCACAACCAACACATCTGCCAATAGGTTCATGACATATTGGACATAGCCAATGCTAAGTACAAGCAACAACATGATCAACATCAGGTGCCACATAAATTTGAGGTGGCTGATAAAGTGTGGCTACATTTGCATAAGAAGCGCCTCACTGGACCCCATAGCAAGCTTTGCCTGCTTAGATATCGGCCATACACCATCACCAAGGCTATATGGACCAATGAATTTGAGCTCAGTATTCCACCATTCCTTGTTCTACAACTAGTATTCAATGTCAATCGTCTTTGGCCCTGCTTCCCACCTCTACTAAACACCTCCAACATTGTAGAAAAACTCACACCAACAGAGTTAAACCCTTACTACATGGAACATGCCACCACAGATTGTATCATGGAAATGCAAATCAAGAACAGTCTCTAGAAGAAGATCCAACTATATCGGGTTGTCAAAGCTGGCCAACTCCTGCACCAAGGAAAGTGGTTAACTAGGGACTAAGTTCAGTAAAATTTTCTTCATCTCATGGAGGAACACAATGCAATGGGACCATTGCTTCCTAAGGGGGGAGGAATGATCCAAGTGGATATTCATGGTCACCCACCTATTCCACTTCGCACCCCACCATTGTTTATTTTAGTTTTTTATTTTCCTAATTTTATCACAACTTACTATATTTAGAATTCTTTCGGGTCCCAAACTTCTGAAGCCATTTTGAGGCGCTAAAAAATGTTATTTGGGAAAATCGAGAGCCACATGTGTTGTTGGCCCTCGATTTATATCTCTTTTTGTTTATGAAAATACACTTTATTTTCCATACTATCCATATATACACCATCATATTCACCCTATTTTTCCGAATAAATGCATATATAGGTATTTAAATTAATTTTTTCAATTCTTAGAAGTTTTTCTAAAAATTGAATTTGAAGTGCATTTTTGGACCAGATCAGAAATTCCCGTAATGGCCTCATGGTTTTCATATTTGCAGGAAACTTGGGCTCAAGATGGATATATCTCCAGAAATATTGGAAACTAAGATTAAATGTACACATGTTGGTTCTGTCAAACTCAGCTTTAATAGGCCCGGTCAAATGTGGTCAAACATGACCTGCTTTTATTGAAGATCCCTAGGAACTGGGTCAAATTTCTTATTTCATGAGATTTTCTAGATTTTGATGTATTTTATGGATGAACTCAAACTAATTGGATAATATAACAATTTCCATGGCTATAGGAGAATTTTTAGATGAATTTGTTGCATATTTTATCTATTTAAACCTCAGACGTTGGAGGCATTGATATGTAGAAATTATATAACTTAACTTTATTATTTCTGAGACTTTGGAGAGTTAATTAAAGACTTGTCCTATTCCATTTGCTATTCTTATGGGATGATTTCTTGACTGAATTTTTAGTATCTGAAATCACTTTCATTGTGCAAGGCAAGGGTGGAGGGCCTCCACACCGAGCGAAGTGCACTTTCTAGTTATTTGTAGTTGTATTTTTGATCTAGTTTGTTTTATGCTTAACTTGTTGATTATATATATGTTGATGTTTTACGAGTGTTGATGAATATAATTATCATTCTTATTCTTCATATGGAAGGAAAATAAAATGTTTAAGTTAAACATTCTTTCTATCTCATTAAGATCTGGAGGTAGAATTCATCTTTTCCTTCTTTTTAATGCTTTTTTGAACTCCTATTTTCTAACAATAGTATTATTGATGAATGAATCTGTGATGAAGGAAAACCAGGATCTCTTTAGTTAAGAGCCTCTTCGATTATTTTTTCATCCATCTTAATCTATTTCTCAATTAATTTTTTTTTGTTTCTAATTCATGAAGTAATCTTGTGACAAAAGGACAAACAAATCTCTTATGCTAGGAGATTCTTCAACTGTTGTTTGGATACTTGAATTTAGAAATTATTTACTTTAGATTTATATTTGTAATAAGTGTTTCATTAATCATTGATAAATCATCTTCTAACTTGATCATAGCTGAAACCCATATACCTTGGGGATGCTTCTAAGTCCTACTAGCCCGGATTGATAATAAATATTTTATTTCTTTAACTGTTAAACAACCCAACATTTTGGCACCATTGCCAGGGAATAATATTTCAAAGTGGTCAATTAGGAAGATAAAAATATAAAATGATAAAAATAAAAATAAAAACATATTTTTTCTTTAAAGTTATGTTCCTTTATGCCTAGATATAGAGATCAAAAGGGTAGATTTGGGAAACAAAACCCCCCAACAACTCATTCAGCCACGGGACTAACAACACTAGTTGTTGGAAGACCTACTATAGACGAGTTAGAGGGAAAACAAAGATCAGGAGAAATATTAACTTTAGTTGAAAGATAACTCTTGTTAGCCTTGGAAGTAAAAAGAAAGCAATCACCTAAAGAACCTCCTTCCTTAGTGAAACAAAAAGATACAAGAAAACTAGCTTTCGACCAACTAGAGTAACCTATCCTTGAAAAAATAGAAGTATTGGAAGAAACACAAAATCAACCTCATATTGAAACACTACATATCTCTAAACCAGAAATGGCTGAAGAGGGAGAAGGATCAAATAGGTTAATCATGACTCCTGAACAAAGAATTGAATATTAGAGACAACAAAGGAATGGAGAAGAAAAAGAGAGGAAGAAAGAAAAGTTGGCGAATAGAGAAAGGCGGCGGAAGACAAAAGAACATAAGCACTTAGAAGGATAGAAGAAGAAGCAATAAGAGAAAATAAAAATAGAATAACACATGAAAATGAAAAAGAAAATAAAAATGATCGGGAAACTACTTTTGGTTTTTCAATATTAAATGCAAGAGAAATATTAGGAGAAGACATAAAAATGAAAAACGTCCCACCTTATGTATTTCCTGATTTCTATGCACTACAAGGAAAAGACCCTGTAGCGGAGGTTATAAAGGAGGTTTTTAGTATTATAAAATTGGCCAAAATTGTCAAAAAACCATATGCTACCACATCCATTTCTAGGAACAGAAGTTTTGGCAGAAATTTTAAGGGAAATTCAACACAACTAAAAACAGTGGGTGGCCGGAGGTTATTACGGATGTTTTTTTCATTAGTGCTCTAATCAACATTTAATGCATCTGTGCGTACTTGTAGCGAGAGCCCCGGGGCGGTCAAAGGAGAATACACCAGGCTATTAAGGTACAAAACAACATCGGGTGTAGTGTTGGTGATACAATGCACGGGGCTGTTCTAATTGGTCTTGGGATTTGAGTGATGCCCATAGGTCGTATCAACGCGCCAGTGCGTATACTTAGAGAAACTTACCAGTACACTGTATCACACAAATGCACTAAGATTTATAATTGGTATCGGTATTTTTGCAGTGCAAATATGTCATACAAATGCATCAGTGTGTATCAAGACATAAACGCCCCGATGCGCAGTATCACACAAATGCACCGTGATTTATAATTGGTATTGGTATTCATGCAGTGCCTATGGGTCATCCAAATGCACCGGTTCATATAGATACAAAAAATCCTTGGTGCATAGTATCACACAGACACACCGAGATTTATAATTGGTATCAGTATTCGTGTCATGCTCATAGGTCGTAAAACGGAACCGATGTGTATATAGACATAAAAACACGGGAGCATCATACCTCACAAACGCCTCGATATTTTTAATTGATTTTGGTATTTGTGTAGTGCCCATAGGTCGTAAAAATGCATCGGTGTGCTTAAGAATAAAAGCACACTCGTATAATAATACATGCACCAGTTTTCATTTTGTATTTTTTAGAAACATCGACCTGTAACAATGCAATTATTGTGATTGTTTTAAATTCGTTATTCATCAAAAGTAGACACATCTTATAACAATATTCATATTAATTAATTTTTTATTAATGGATTTGAATGTGATGTTTGGATTAATTTTTTATATCATATCATAATTATTGTGGTTTTTTAAAATTCATTATTCATCAAAAGTCGACACATATATATGTTATAACGATATTCATATGGATTAAATTTTTATTGCTGCATTTGAGAACGACAATGGAGAACACAATAGCGACAATAGAGAACGCAATAGAATAAATTTAAACATTTTGTATTATATATATATATATATATATATATATATATATGAATAAGACATTCTTTGTCATAAAAAATGGGACAGTTATTGGTATCCCTTTATCTTTCAATTGGGACACTATGTCCATTACAATAAAGAAAATGTTTGATTTCACAGACATTTTTCAAAAAATACAACGCCTTGCTTTTATATCCAAAAATAGCGATCATCATTCTTCGCTTGAACTGTTTTCACTACTAGAGCTACTTCCATGACTTGGGTTATTTTCAGAATTTTTTTGTTCACGGTGTTGATTGTTTTCTTCTTCTTCACCTTCCATCTACAAACATAAAAATAAACTGTAACGAGTGTATATACATTGGTGAGAATAATGAAAATTGCAATATTAAATAATATACATCAATGTAAATTGAAAATAAATGACATAACAATGCAAAAATTGACTGATAACCTATAAAAATTCTTTCAAAACCATGTAACATGCCATCTTTCAAGATTTGATCTGTTGGCACAGTGCCATACTTTGTTTCCTACAAGTTTTATACCCCATAACAAATCATATATTTAATATAAAAGATTTATTTCTCTATTAATTATAGACAGAGCTAAGTAAAACAAGATTGATATATGCCTACAAATTCCACAATTAAGTTCTGATATGCCAACATATACGCACAACCCATATTTAACCCAATTTCAATGTAATATCTCAAAATTCAGATTCCACAGCAAGCCTGCTAAAATCACGCACTTCTGGGAGATTTATGTACAGGATTGGGTTTGCAGCCCTAGGATCCCTTAGATTAGCAGATCTAGAGTCTAGATCCAAAAGGGGATAAAAAACAAATCAAACTAGGTGTGGTAAACAAGTCTCCCACCACCTAGTCTAGTTGAAAAGCACCCTACAAGAGGGGGTTGCAGCTATGCACAACAAACTGCTTCAGAAATAACGCAGTATTGGAAAGCATGAGCAGGAGGCCATCAAATCAGATCGAATTTTTAATATACAATATAAAATCAGAATTACAATGATTCTCTTACATTATATAGTAGAATACAGAAGACAAGAGAGAAGGAAATCTTCAGAAAAGAAGGCTGCAACACATGTATATACTGTAAGTTAGCTTAACAACATTATTTTATGGAGTTGCAACAGATGAATGTTACACTTCAGATCTAGAGCAGAACTGTGTACAATAGATCAGATCCATTTCAGATCTATACAATAGAAAGGCTCTATTAGAAGATCCCCTTGGGGTTTTTATCAAATCATGCAATACAAAGAGTAGATTTGAGTTTTAAGGAGAAGATCTGCAATATTATTCAGAAATTTCTGAAGATGAATTTACATTAAAACAAATCAGATCTATACAAAATATCAAGCTAATCCATGGATCACCAAAGTGAAAGGAAAATCCCAGCACCAGAGATCTCTCATCAAAATTGGGATCAAAACACCCTGCAAAATATCCACTGAAAATAGCGCAGTTCCTCAAGGGAAAATGCACTGTAGCTTGAATAGCTGGGTTGGCCTGATGCCAAGATAAAAATATGAAGCTCAAACAAATGATGCAGTCTTCTAGCAGGTTAAAAGACACACTCACTGAGAAGAGGCACCAATACAAGCTAGATCTGAACAGATCTAATGTTCCACTTGCTGCAGCCTACAAATGAAAACAAACCCTCACTGGATCTGCATTGCAGTTGGACCTTGTACTCTTAGGGTCAAGTACTTAGGAACTCCTCTCAAAGATGCAAGATTTTCTCCTATTGTAGCAAAGGCTCCATCCCCATATCTAGATGGTGTTGGTTCTCCCTCAACATTATCAGTGTTGTGACCCCTCCTTGATTCATCATCTTCATCTTCCTCCTCAAAATATGAGAAGACTTCTATGTAGTGTGCTTTCCCAGTAGCGCATCTATGTCCAGGTGCCCATGACTCTTGTCAAGTGAAACATAGACTCTTCTTTCTCAGCTCCCTGCTGACTTCAATATCAAGAGGCTTCTTGAATGAGCTCTCCTTGGAAGGAGCATCTTTTTCTTCCTTCCCTTTAGAAAGGTGAGGGGCCTTGCACTGGAAAGTTGCCTTTTCTTTTGGAAAAGCATCTTGGAGGTCTGTAGCCCTCTCAATGGAATCATGTAAAGTGATGGTCTTGGTAGATTTAACCAACCCATGCAAAGGTTCATCCAAGCCATCGATGAACTTGTATAGCCTCCTTGCTGCAGACAGATCAGGAACCATAACAGATAATCCCAGAAACTCAAAGATATAAGTTTCTGCATTTCCTGATTGCTTTAGCTTTGCAAGGCTCATGAAAGGTGCTTCTGGATCCTTTCTGTCAAACCTCTCCACCAATATTCTAGTGAATTCAGAGTAGGAAATCACATTGACATGGCCTAATGTAGACAACCCATGAAACACTAATTTTGTGCTTCACCTCCAAAGTGCAACACTACAATCTTGATGGCTTCAATCTCGAGGACTTTTTTCAACTAAAAGTAGATGTCCATATTTTCTACCCATGCCTTGGCAGAACTGGTGGATGACCCATCAAACTTGGGCAAAAAGAATCTGCCCATAGAGTGATGCATATCATGATTATGGAAGAATCCACCATCTCTATACTAATGCCTTGGTCTTCTTCCATCCTTGAGGTGACAAAACTCTTGGAAACTCAAGTGGTACTTGAATATCTTATTCTGAGATTCATATTCCAAAAATCATTCTACAAGGGATGCTTTCTCTTGTGGTCCTTCATTCTCCACAGCCAAGAAGGTAGGCATAGTGGAGCTTGTGGCTGGTTCATTATTGACCAGTCCAGTGGTGAGACATGTCAGAGCTTTCCCCAAGGTGAAATATCCTAGGAGATTCCCTCATTCTATCCATTCTCATCTCTTCGATCTCTCTAGCAAGATCTTGCATGGCCACCAAAAGAGTTCTTGCAAACTCTTCTCCTTTATCACTTGCAGTTTCAGGGGCTTTACCCTTGTCTTGATCATCCGTGGTGTAATAAAACTTCTTATGAATTCTTTTCTGATACCTCTTCTCCCTCTCAGTAAGAGGATCATTTTCTTATGAAGACAACATGGTTTTGGTTCTCCACCGAAAGCACAGGCTTTCCCAAGAAAGGAGCTCTAATACCACTGTAATATCCCAAAATTGGGATTGCACAGCAAGACTGCTGAAATAACGCACTTCTGTGGGATTTATGTATAGAAATGGGTTTGCAGCCCTAGCATCCATTAGATCAATAGATCTATAGTCTAGATAAAAAAGGGGAGAAAAAACAAATCAAACTAGGTGTGGTAAACATGTCTCCCACCACCTAGTCTAGCTGAAAAGCACCCTACAAGAGGGGGTTGCAGCTGTGCACAAAAAATTGCATATAGAAATAATGCAGTCTTGGAAAGCATGAGTAGGATGCCATCAAATAAGATCAAAATTTTAATATATAGTAGAAAATCAAAATTAGAATGATTCTTTTACATTATACAGTAGAATACAGAAGACAAGACAGAATGAAATCTTCAGAAAAAAAGGTTGCAACACATGTATATACTGAAAATTAGCTTAACAACGTTATTTTATGGAGTTGTAGTAGATTAATGTTACACTTCAGATCTAGAGTAGATCTGTGTACAAAATATCAGATCCATTTCAGATCTGTACTCTAGAAAGGCTGTATTACAAGATCCCCTTGGGATTTTGATCAAATCATGTAATGAAAAGAGTAGATATGAGTTTTAAGGAGCAGATCTGCAATATTATTTAGAAATTTTTGAAGATGACTTTACATTAAAATAGATTAAACCTATATATAACATGGATCAGAAAGCTAATCCATGGATCACCAAAGTGAAAGGTAAAGCCCAACACCAGAGATCTCTCATCAAAATTGGGATCAAAACACCCTGCAAAATCCCCACTGAAAATAACGCAGTTCCTCACGGGAAACTGCGTTGTAGCTTGAATAACTAGGTTGGCTTGATGCCAAGATACAATTCTAAAATTGAAATAACTGATGCACTCTTCCAGGAGGTTAAAAGACACACTCACTGAGAAGAGGCACCAATACAAGCTAGATCTGAATAGATCTACTGTTCCACTTGCTGCAACCTATAAAAGAAAACAAACCCTCACTAGATCTGCATTGCAGTTGGAAGTAGAGCATGGCCAAATGCCTGATAGTGGAAGAAATCAACAAGACTCCTCCAAGAATCCTCAATGGAAGAGGTTAAATCCCTGCATAGGAACTCCAAGTGCTAAGTAGCACAATTCTCCACTAAACAGCAGAGAATGGTATTTATCTAAACAGACATGATACACAGAAATATAGACAATTAAAAACCTCCTTTTTTTGCCTTCCCCTTCCTTTTATAAGATGAAAGCCTTTGCAAACCCTAAACCACCTTGAAGAGTTAGCTCCTTTCACATGAGGGGCCTCCTTCTAAAACTACGTTGTCCCTTCTTGAGGTACATTGCATCTAGACAACGTTGTAGATTTTGTCAAGGTTGACCCAGTCTGATAGCTCAAACCCATTTCACACCTGCAAGTGATTTGTTTACATGGCCCAGATTTATCCATGTTCATATGGGAATTGATTTATTCATTATTTTAGGTTTTTTACATGTCCTCCTTTATTCATTTATTCATGCAACAAAAAATGAGACAAAATGGCATATTCCTCTTAGCTTAGGCTAAGTAGGAATATTACATTCAATCAATTCCTCTGATGGTTCTTCTTTGTATGTTAGCACCTGTTTGAAGACATTCAATGATGATTTTTTAAAACAACTTAAAAAATAAAAAGATGAAATCTATTTAATTTGTTATAAGGAACAAACAATTACTCACAAACTTATATATCAATCCTTTTCTTCCTTGTTGTCTTGTTTTGTGTGCTGAACGAGATCCATTTTCATTTCTTTTATGCAAGAAAATACTTGAAAATTAATATTTAATGCTAAATTGTTTATTTATTTGACCTAATGATCGAAAAATTCAATGATTACATATTACATTTGAAGCACGTTGTTGTTGAGATGGCTCCTCCTGCGATGCAATTTTGTCCATTTCTTTGACCATCTCCTTGTACACCTTTTTGGACATTCCTACTGGCATATTTCTAATATCATCTCGTTCATCTTTTCAGATTTTCATAATCTTCCTTAAAATGTAACATGACAATAAAATATTCAATTTTTATATTGATATATGAAAAGTAAGTATAACAAAAGTTGTATTTATAAATAATTATAGACAAAAATTTAAAGGAATATTACTTTTTCATTCCTTCTTTTTGTTGTTGTACGTTTTTTCTATTAAAATTCTGACATGTCTCATTGACCAACTCTCTGGAAACTCTTCCTGTAGTTTACATAAAATTTGGTTCTTGGAATCATTGGATTATTTTTTGTATTTTTAGTGGAAAGAATGTCTATACATTCATTCCACTAGATCCCTCAAACTTTTGTAAAAAAATTTCCCCCTTTCGTTAACCTCCAGCACCGCTCCAGATGAGCTAAGGAGAAATTCATTTTCATTTGCATATTCTATTTTTTTCTTTTATTAGAACAACGTTCATTTTCTGAGTTGTTGGTCCCTGTAGAACGTTAAACATATGTGAATTAATAGACTTTTTCACACACGTCATCTAATAATTTTAATTATATTATTAATGAAAACTAAAAAAAGAAACTCATATTGGATCGATAGTATTTTTTCATTCACCTGATTCATCCTTTTGCAATTTTTCCATCAAGATTTTACGCTCTTCTGGTCCTAGATCAGAAATAATCTTATCGAGCTTCATCATTTTGTGTCTCTTCATGATACACAGTAAACAATACATATTAGTTAAACTTAAATATAGTATAGAAACAATTTTTTTGTAAAACATTTACAAAGAACTTGCCTTTTTTTCTTTTCTTGATGTTTTATCAATATTTTTGTTATGTGATCTCTTGCCAGTCATTTCTTTATCAATCTCAAACCTGTACCATATCATTCAATAATATATTTATAAATAAATTGTGAAATTTTCAAGTAAAATAAAAATCTCAAGAAACATGTGCACCATTCATGGTGTATGCACCGATGTCGGTCTGTGGCTGTCTTCCAAACGCATCACAAAAAAAAGTATAATAGACTGTATGGTGCTCTATGTCAACACGAAGCACCAATACGTTACATGTCAATGACCACACCAGTTAACCATCATAAAATAATAAAAATTGTCCAGTGTTAGTTTTTTAGCATAAATCGGTGTCATATTTTACATATGGCACATCGATAAAGAAAATATTAATTTTTTATCACATTACTTATGTGGTGCGGTTGTAAGATATAGAGCACCGGTGTTCTAGGTTACTCTAGGCACACCGATAAAAAAAATCTGTTTTTTTTTTAAATTCATGCTAGGGCCCACATGGATTGGGATCCGACTATGCTAATCGTCTCGTTGGTTGGATGTATTAGCTCTATATTTAGCAATACAAACCCTATAAATCTAAATTAAAATGCCCTAATTATGAAGTCACAGAAAGAGGAATAATAAAGGGGAGAAACAAAAAGAATGTAAGGTTTGTATTTTTTTTTTTTTCTGAAATAGAACGTTCGCGGTGCGCCATAATGAAATAGCGCACCGGGTGCATATTTTACAAATGGCACACTGAGAAAAAATATTTTTTTTTCTAATTTTTTATCACAGTACTTGCACGATGCGCTGGCATAACAAAGCGCACCTGTGCGCTATGCCGCACAGGGCACACCGACACCTTTTTTTTTTTTTTTTAGTTTACGCAAGGGTCGACATGGATTGGGATCTGACTATGCAGGTCCTCCCGTTGGTTGGTTGTATTAGGCTTATATTTATCAATACAAACCCTATAAATGTAAATTGAAAAGCCCTAATTACGAAATTACAAAAAGTGGGAGAAGAAAGGGCAAAAACAAAAAGAATGTAGGGTTTGCTTCTAAATTGGTTTTTTTTTTTTTTTTTAAACACGTTTGTGGTGCGCCATAATGCAATAGTGCACCGGTGCCATATGTTACATATGGCGCACTAATAAAAACATTTTTTGTTTTCTTTTATTTTTTATCACTCTACTTGTGCGGTGTGCTAGTATAACCGAACGCACCAGTGAGCTATGTTACGCAGGGTGCACCGATGAAAAGGAAGTCTTTATTTTTTTAAGATTTATGCAAGGGCCGACATGGATTGGGATTTGAATATGTAGGTCCTCCCATTGGTTGGATGTATTAGGCTTATATTTAGCAATACAAACCCTATAAATATAGATTGAAAATTCCTGACTCTGAAATCACAGAAAGTGGGAGAAGAAAGGGTAGAAACAAAAATAATGTAGGGTTTGTTTCTAAAATGGTTTTTTCTTTGCAAAACAACACGTTTGTAGTGTGCCATAATGAAATAGTGCACCGGTGCCATATGTTACATATGGCACACTGATAAAAACATATTTTTATTTTTATTTTTTATCGTTGTAATTTTGCGGTCCGCTAGTATAACTAAGCGCATCGGTGCGTTATGGTACACAGGGCACACCGACGAAAAAAAATTTGTATTTTTTTAAGATTGATGCAAGGACCAACATGGATTGGGATCTGAATATGCAATTCGTCCCGTGGGTTGGATGTCTTATGACTATACAAACCCTATAAATCTAAATTGAAAAGAAAGAGGGAGAAGAAAGGGCAAAAATAAAAAGAATCTAGGGTTTTGTTTCTAAAAAAACTGCTGAAAAAAAGTTTAAAAAAACAATAAGCTTTGATTTTATTATTTTACTTCATAAAAAAAACTACAGAAAAAGTAAAAAAAAAAACAATAGAATTTGATTTCTTATTTTACTGCAGAAAAAAGTACAAAAAAATAGTAAACTTTACTCACATCATTTTAAATTCTATGGTACAGGGTTTGAATCACGAGAGGTTTGGAATTGTGATTTCCTGAATACTTATGTTCGAACGTATTTCCCTGATCCATAGTGCTCTCGTTCTCTCTTTGCTCCAGGTATGTATCCTGCAAATCTCTAGCTGAAATTTTTGCAAAAGTAGTGAAATAATGAAAACTGTTTAGTATTTAAAGAATTTTTTTTTGAAATTAGATTTTCGAAAATATTTTGCTGCCCATTTTTCAATTTACTTCTTTTTTTTCACTTAAAGAAAATAGGGTCACGCTTTTTTTATTTGCGTTTATTCGTTTACTGGTGCATTCTTTAATTTAACCGTACCGGTGTGTCGTGTTATTAAACGACATCGGTGCGCAAAATAAAAAAAATCACCAGTATCTCCATATTAATTAGGAAAATCAACCTTCCTTGATTGTGCAATCTATCATGGCATCCCAATGACTTTACAATTGCACATGGGAAATTTTCTATAAATACAACTGATAGTTATGTTCCTCTAAACTGTGTTACAATAAGGATGAACGGTCTTTTTATTATTTAAAAATAAGATAAAACCCTAAACAGCCAAAACCCTAACCTGAGGAGATGTAACACCAAGATTTTATGGGCCCCGTTGGGGTTAGTTGGGCAGCCAACCCTGGGGTCGTAACTTGGTCATATGATCTTCGTTTGATGCACATGATACCTCCTTAGGAAGATCTCTCCGAGGACCACAACTGCTAATGTGATTTCTATGAAATCGCCAAACATTTCATGCCCAAAAAACGTCGTTTGGGGCCTCAAAATGGCTTTGAAAGTTCAGCACTCGAAAAATTAACAAAAATAGTAAATTGTGCTATGATTAAGGAAACTAAAAACCTGAAAGAGACAATGGCGAGCGTCCAAGTGGAGTAGGCGGGTGGCCACCAATATCCACCTCGATCACCTTAAATAAAATTTCTTGAGATAACTCAATCATCATGACTTAGTTAATTGACACAAGTTGTTATGAGACGAAATTACAATTTATTGTCCAATTTATTTAAGGGAAAAATAAATTGGACGCCTCACATTCCTCACTCCTTGTACATCAAAATTCCTCACCAGTGTGGATGTATTTTTTTTTTTGTCTTTGCTAACTCTAAGTTGAGCTCCAGTATTTGACATCTGTCACTCTGATTTTTTTCTTGCTAACTTATGAATACATCAATCTAAATGATCCTTCCTACTATTGTTATACTGTGGGCTCCTCGTAGCCAGGTTCGAACCATGAAACACGCCATCTCAATGGACCTTGCCCAAATTTCTTATCTTGGGATTATTTCTACACATCACCCCACCTTACACCTCGAGGTATGGCTGCTCCCTCTTTCCATATGGCTCAAAATTTCCCCCTCATGGAGGTCTCTCCTTGAGTGGACGCTTCCACTCGGTCTCCTCTCTACTTCTCCAATTGTGGCAGTTACTCCAGAACCTTCTGAGACTGCTTCTCATGAGAATGCATGTTGAGAGGTAATTTATGCTCCCTCTAAACCACTAAGTCTCTAACTTCTGCATTTCTCCTCAAAGCTTTGCATGCATCTGGTACCTCAAGTACATATAGGTTCTTGACTCACACATAGTGTAATTGTCTCGACGTTACAAAAAGTTTCTAAAAAGGAGTTGATTTTAAATCGATGATATCTCCCTCATCCGAGCTCCGATTCGACCAATTTTCTTTTTCCATTTGGGTAGATTTTTGCAAGGAATCCAAGTATTCTATTTTTTTTGGAAAATTTTACGCCAAAATCTTCAGATATTCTCTGCAAACTTGCCACCCAAACAATTCCTTCTCTGATACCATGTAGAAAATCTAGCCAATGAGATTCAATCTAATCTTGTAATATACTAAAACAAGATACTGAATCCTTCCTAAAATTTGTGAAAACAAAAAATGATCGCACAATCACATATAAGTAAGAGAAATAAATTATTAATCGCACAAAAACATGATGTATTTGGGGAAAGAAACTGCTCGAAACCCCTGTATCTCTATTGTGTATTAAGTCAAGGAATCATGAAACAATACATTAATATTTAATCTCTCATGAGATTCTCCAGGACTCTTTCAATTGTCTCTTGTTGATCTAGGAAAACCCAATATAGTACTTAGCCAATTATCATCCTTACTTCAGCCTGCCTTTCCCATGCAATTCCTAGGGAATTAAATCATTAATTAGGAAAAGGAGTCTTCCTTGATTTCTCAATCCATCATGGCATCCCAATGAATTTATAATTTCACATGGGAAATTTTATCTGAATACAATTGATAGTTATGTTCCCTTTAACCTCTGTCTCAAATGGGTATTCCTCGAAACTGACATGCATGCAACTATTAATAGTGAATTATCAGTTATAAGATTGATCACTCATTGTGAATTAAATCTAATTTTATGCACTAGACCTCTCACTAGCTCATCACTCAGTTATAAATAGTTAAAATGATTTTAACTCATTTAATTGAGTTAATTACACTTGCACCCCACTAATGCATCAACTTCAACTAGACACCAAAAATATTAGAATCCCTCTAGATGCCTCATCTTAGACCCTCAACTTGAATTTCTTGAGCTAACTCGGTTGTCATGACTTAATTAACTGACACAAGTTGATATGAGATGAAATTACAATTTATTTAAGGGAAAAATAAATTAGACGCCCCACATTCCTCACTCCTGGTGCATCAAAATTCCTCACCAGTGTGGGTGCATTTTTTTTTCCTTTTTGGTTTCCAATCTCACTATTTCTTGTTGCAAATTTTAACATTTCAGAATTTTATGCGGCCTTCACACAAAGACACCATTGAAATCACATGCCTAGATTCTCATGATAAACCTCTCTTAAGCTTGATCTGCCAGAAGAGAACCAACAATATGCCATCCTACTTCCTAGTGCAAACCAACCATTAAGGCATGCAACATTCTTTTTAACCCTCACATGATGATATTTTTCTTGGAGGATGATCATGACCTCCCTTTGGCAACCCTTAATCGGCCCTCGTACTCGATCTACTTTAGGACTACATCTCTCTTCACCCCATTGATGTTCCAGATAGTGGGAATACATGTCAAACATGCTAAGATGTGCCAAGTGATAAGGCATGCCAAGATGTGCAAGGGTGTGTCAATGCGTGTCAGGGAATTTCAAGACAACAGAAGGGAGAAAAAGGTTAAACTACAAGGAAATGAGCACATAAGAGGGTTAATAAGTCATCAATTTACCTTTTCCAAGAGGGGCATGCTAGGCACACCAACACTAGGTGGCAATAGGTGCCAAGTGCAAAGTCTTAGTGCATTCTAAGTGCCAAGTATTCCTTTGTTTCTTCTCATATAATTTCCAACAATTGATCATCACAAATAAACTTAATATTAAACCATGCCAAATCATACCAAGGCATCTCAACGTATTCCATACATGCTAAGACTTTCCAAGCGCCAACACGTGCCAAGCACCAATATGTGTCAGGGACTAGTGTTATGCATGTTATGAAGTGGAAGGGAATGTTGAAGAGTGCTAAGGTGTGCTATAGTGTGATAATGCATGTTGATGAGTGTTAAGGATTACTAGGAAAAAACATTAAGGGAGCACTAGGTAAAAATTCATGGTAGCTAATGAATATGAGGAATGTGTTCCAGAGACTAGTGTTAATGAGTGTTATTTTTCATGCCAAGGAGGGAGCGACAAGGTATGCTAAGCATTGGTAAGGCATGCTAGGGAATATCAAGGCATTTCAAGAGTTCCCAAAGTGTTCTTGGGAGTTCCAGGGTGTGCTAATTATATCATGTGCCAATTAATAGTGCCAAGATATGCCAATACATGCTAGGTGCTAAGGACATTGTGTTGCAGGGTGCCAGGGTATATCAATATGTGTCAAGGCAACAAAAGGAAGAACCAATACTAAGAAGGTTAATAAGTCAGTACTTTATCTTTTTGAAAAGGGGCATGCTAGGCACACTAATAATAGGTCCTAATACATGCCAAGCAGCATTGTGTGCCAAGTGTTAATGTATGCCAATGCATTAAATCAAGGTGTTCCAAGGCATCTTAGGGACTATATGCAACATGCCAACACATGCTAGGGGAGTTCCATGTTGTGCTAGCACATGCCACCATGTGCTTGGGCGTCAGTGTCATCACAATATGTTCTAGGTACAAAGATGTTCCAAAACATGTGGGATGCTAAGAAATGTTAGTGTGTCCCAAAGAATTAATTTAAGGTGTGCCCATATTGTTGAGGATTGTTAGGTCTTTCTCATGAATGGAATTGTCAAAGCTTGGTTATGTATTAAATAATATATTTCCTATACACAATAGTGGAACTTTATCTAAAGGGAATTTTCTAGATAATAAACTTAACATATATTAATCATGTGTTGAATCATAGGAAATCTCTATTCGACTAGTAATTACTTGAGGGAAATGATGCACACTAATTACTTCTAAAAAAATTGACTTACCCTAACCACTATGGCCTTTGACATATTATAAAAAATACCCCACAATAATTGTATTAAATTGTTATCTTTTGACAAAAAATATATTAACAGGCACATAGCGTCATCAAAAACTCATTGGAATGATCAATGATGACGTGCATTTTTTGACTGTCACCAAAAGTAACAAAAAGAACATTGGTGAGGGTCATTAAAATTTCGTCACTAGAAGTGTCACGAAAGAGAGAATTAGTGATGGGCCTTTAACGACCCTCACCAAAAGTTTCATTGAAAATGCCTTTGGTCATGGACCATAAAGGACGATCACTATATACACTTACGGTGATGGTTTTTTAATAATCAATGATGACGGACATTTTTTGACCATCAC
Organism: Pinus albicaulis; assembly: GCA_034641835.2. Classification (NCBI taxonomy): domain Eukaryota; kingdom Viridiplantae; phylum Streptophyta; class Pinopsida; order Pinales; family Pinaceae; genus Pinus; species Pinus albicaulis. Next base: position 1,316,027,553 of record CM076579.1, on the reverse strand, counting down.
CAAAAATAATAAAAAGAGCATTAGTGAAGGTCATTAAAAGCTCGTCACTAGAAGTGTCACTAAAGAGAGAATTAGTGATGGGCCTTTAACGACCCTCACCAAAAGTGTCATTGAAAATGTCTTTGGTGACGGACCATAAAGGACCATCACTATATACACTTACAGTGACGATTTTTTAAGGACCATCACCATATGTGAAATTTGTGATGGACCTTTAAGGTCCGTCACAAGCATGACCCTCACCAATGTGCTTTTTTCTTGTAGTGATCGCATTAGAGGAGTGTTTATGATGAATGATAGAGGGATAATTAGTTTTTTAATAATGTGTATGTATGAACATATTTACAAATCAAGATAACCTACGTACATATCCATTCACTGAATGAGAAATAATTGTGGAAATACCATTCAAGACTATCAAGACATAAGTTTACATATATTCCTTCAATTCACAATTTTACAGATAAATGAAGTAGAAATCCTTCTCTATATACTAAGCCTTGAATGATTTTAATCTATAAATATTTAGTGTTAGTGCAAGGTAGTGATCATAATTTGGATCCAATCCGTACAAGTATACTTTGGATACAATTATATGGATAAAGCTTGGAAATATATTTCCAACAATATATAGAATTTTTCAAATAGCCTGCTCGATGAAAATTTATTAGAGGAAAAATATTGGGACTTAAAGAGGTGAAAAGAGTCAAAAATTTCAAGGTTCCAAGTTGACAAGGTTCTAAGTTAGTTTCGGATGTACCCCAACTATACCAAACTGAGGAACAATTTCATTTAATAAAAGTTAATTAAGGAAAAAATAATATCACGGGAAAGGGACACTTATTCCAAGCTGAACTATGGGAAAAATATCATGAGTTAGTAGGGTTAAAGTTTCAGCTGAAAGAGATGCTTGACAAAGGATATGTTATGCCAAGTGTATTTCCATGGGGTGCACCAATATTTTTCGTGAAGAAGAAGGATGGCACTCTCAGATTATACATTGACCATCAAGAACAATTTCACATTACCAAGGATCAATGCTTTGTTTGATCAGCTGAAGGGAGAAGTAAAGTTCTCTAAGATCAACTTCAGATCGAGATATCATCATATATGCATCAAAGAATAAGACATCTACAACGCTGCATGTAGGACCATGTATGGGCATTATGAGTTTGTTATAGTTCTATATGGTTCGACAAATTCTCTAACTATATTTATGTGTTCAGATGAATAGAATGTTGCATCCTTATCTAGACAATTTTTTTATTGTATTCATTAATGAGATCCTAGTATATTACAAGAATGAGGATGATCATGCAAAGAATTTGGTATTAGTGTTGAGATTTTTGAGAGAGAATTAGTTTTATTCTAAGCTCAACATATGTAGTTTCTTTTAGTTTAAGGTATGTTACATGGGACATATTATCTCCAAGGAGGGCATATCGGTGGAACCAGAAAATGTAAAAGCCATAATGGAATGGTCAACTCCTGGAAATTTAAATGAGGTGATATATTTGATGGGATTGGTAGGCTATTATGATATGTTCATGAGGAACTTTTCACATAATTCTTACCTGATTACATTATTGTTGAGGAAAGATAAGAAGTTTGAGGGACATAGGAGTATGAGGCCAGTTTTGAGCAACTTAAGAAATTGTTAACACATGCTCCAATGTTAAATATCACAGATCTAGAAAAGGATTTTGTAGTGTGTACAAAAGCTTGAAAGAGAGGGATTGGTGGAGTCCTTAAGCAGGAGGGATGGGTAGTATTCTATGAATCACATAAACTTAATGAACATGAGAAAAACTATCTGACACATGATCTTGAACTAGCAGTGATCATACATGCATTGAAGATGTGGAGGAACTATCTTCTTGGAAGGAGGCTTGTACTGATGAGCGATCACATTGGGTTTAGATAATAGATTGACCAACCAAATTTGAATGACATGACAATTAGATGGCTGTATATTATCATCGATTTTTATTTTGAGATGAATTACATCAAAGGTAAAGAGAACAAAGTTGCAGATGCTCTTAGCAGGTGGGTACAGGTAAATCACATGGTAGCTATGAGATCCTATGGGACATATTTATAGGATGGGATCTTGCAGGAAGGTCACTAGGATGATAGATTTATGGAGCTTATGCACAAATTACAGTAGAGTGTAGGTACAAGTACAAGTATAGGTGTATGTATACATACAAGTACATGTGTAGGTGTAGGTGTGCAGGATCTGGACTATTGTGTTAGCAGATATTGATTTGTGAGGTGATCCAGGTGGATTAAATAAGTACAAGTAAAAGTGGCTCATCACAGAGGGCTCAAAAATAAATGTGTTTGGATTGTTCTTAAACCAAGTTCAGGTTGTAAATATTTTCATCCTGATCGCAACAGTGTGAATGGCTCTTCAAACTGAGCTCATATGCAAAAGTTGGAAGCAGTCAAAATTCAGGGGTGACCTAATGACTTGGCAGCCTTAAGGGAGGCACAATTTTGACCTTTTCTAGCCACTGGATTCCAGAAAACTTAGGCAAAATTCTAGGTGAAATTATGGCCTGCTTAAAATGTCCCCTTCGGTCAAATTCCTAAAGATTCAGAAAGATCAGGTTGTTTTCAGAAAAAAAAGATATATTAAAAATGGGGCCAGTGGCCATGACCCCACCAAACCCCTCACTCATTCTTCCGACCAAATTATAAGTGGTGGCGGGGTTTGTGAACCCCATCGCCATTCGTGCCTTATTACACAGACCCCATATATAAATATATATATATTTTTTTATTTGAGGCTAGCAGGATTTGAACCCGCGGCTGGCCTCACCAGCCCCACCCATGTGGCAATCCCTCCAAACAAAAACCAACCACATATTACACAATGCCTAACCCATTCCTCTTTTTATATGACACTTTCGGCAGATATATGGGGTTGGGACGACCAATGCGGGCCTGGTCCCCCAACGTACCATTTGGTACTAAAATTAAATGTCTGGGGTTTAAAAATATGTGACTGTTATGTACTAAAATATTCGACGGGGTTTTACACTTAGAAAAGTGTCAGGGTCCTAAAATTAAGATGGCGCAGATTTCAAAGAAATATTTGACTCATTAAGGAGGGTTGGGGTTTAAACACCCGACCTCCTCCCACCAATACAAGATCTTAACCATTCAACCAAAGAAACTCCTTGGTAAGCCCGCCCAGTTTCTCATACATAAACCAGTTATTTCAGATGTGTGCCCAAGCCATGGAGGAGTGGAGCGCGCACAAATTTTGAGGTTTTATTATTTTTTTTATTGCAGGTCCTGTGGAACCATGAGCCAAAAAAGAGGCAGGCAGAACCTTGATTGAGCCCAACTTTCAATAGGGAAAAATTTTGACTTTGTCCAAATGGGAAAGATTTTATGTCATTTTTGCAGTACTCGAACCACGAGTCTCATGGCGTGCTTAGTTTCTTCATATGATTTTTCAAATTTTTATCCACTTTTGGAAGTGGGTTATGCAGGTGTTAGATTTCCACAAGTGAGCAATCTTTTTCACATTTTTCGACACCACAGGATTGATGGTGTTTTTAGATTCAACCGCAGATCAACTCAGCCTTCAGCAAATGTCAGCATGAGGTATATGATGTGGATTTCATGTAATTATTCATTTCTTTCTCTTTGAGATGCATTATGTCTTGCAAATCCTGGTTGATGCATGAGTCATGGGATCTTACCTTGCTTTTTTATTGATGTAATTTAAGCTATGGATTTATGCTATGTATGAGATCCCTTTTATGAGATATTGGTGGGATGCTCAAATTCATATGTGTGTTGTTTGAGATCCCTTGTTTGCCAAGATTGGTAGGATACTCATAGTTATTACATGTGAACTATTTTCATACTGATAGGAGTCTTTCTTTATGTATGAGAGTTCCATAGTGGAACATATCTTAAAGAAGTCTAGTCACTCCTGCGTGAGGGAATTTTTCCTTGGGTGTCATATGAAAACACAACCATGTACATCTTCTTCTTACAACACATAATGCAGCGACCTACACCATCTTGACACTGAGGCTCAGAGATGTAGTCCCTCGTGGATGAACTTCATTATCAAACGACATGTTTTTATGATTGTTGATCTTGACATTTATGTTCCTCTTCTTAGAGCATGCAATTGTTCATTTCATGTTCATTAACGCTTACTTAAATGCAATTCTAATTTATTAGCTGAAGTAAAAGGTATTGGTTAAGGGCATCAAGAAATTTACACTGGATCATGAGGTTTAGAGATAAGTTATATGTGACAAACAATAGTGAGCTCAAGAAGGTTCTCTTGAGGGAGTTTCATGCGAAACCATATTCAGGTCACTTAGGATATTAAAAGAAATTGACTACATTGATGCGATTCTATTATTGGTTGAATCAGAGGAGGGATGTAACAGAGTGGGTATCTAGGTCTTTGGAATGTCAGGAGGTAAAGGAAGAGTGTAGGAATCTAGGTGGTATAATACAACTTATTTTTATGTTATAATGGAAATGGGAGTCATTTCATTGAATTTATCACAGGTTATCCAATGACAATGAGACAACATGATTCTATCGTGGTGGTTGTAGCCATGTTGATGAAGGTTGCACACTTCATTCCAGGAAGACTATATATTCAACTAGCGATGTAGCACAGGTGTTCATTAGAGACATGGTCATATTTCATGGCGTTCCAAAGAAGATCATGTCAGACAGAGATGCGAAGTATACTTGAAAGTTTTGGAAGGAATTATTTGTAGGATTGGGCACCGAGTTGGCCTTCAGAACATCTTATCATCCATAAACGGATGGATAGACAGAGAGGGTAAACATGATCTTAGAGGAAATGTTGAGGATGTATGCGATGCATCAACAATAAAAATGGGAAAAATATCTACCATTGGTGGAGCTTGGATATAAAAATGGGTATTAGGATTCATTAAGTATGTGTCCCTTCAGGGCATTTTATGGGCAGAGTTGTAACACTCCCATCAGTTGGAGTGATCCAGTTAACGGGGTGTTGATTGGGATGGACATGTTGGAAGATATGGAATAGGAAATGTAAGTCATAAAGAGGAATCTAAAGGAAACAAAAGACAGGAAGAGGAGTTATGCAGAATAAAATATGGTATTTAAGAAGTTTTAGGTTTGGAAGCATGCTTATTTTCTCTTAAAGCCCATGGAGAGCTCCTTCAGGATCAGATCATGTTCCAAGTTGGAACCACCATATTGAGGGCCTTTTGAGACCCTCGAGATGATTGCACCAGTGTCATGTTGACTTTAACTATCTCCAAAAATGAAATTCCATGACGTGTTTCATGTTTCATTACTTAAAAGTTACATAAATAATGTTGATCATGTTATTGATTGCTCTGCATTGCAGGTGGGGAAAGAAGGAGAAGTTGAGCCAGAATATCAATGAATATTATAGCAGAATCAACTCATGCTGAGGAATAGATCCATCGAGCAAGTTAAATTGTAGTGGAAGAACTTTGGGCTCGATGAAGGTACACGGGAGATGTTAGATCAGATGTAGGAAATCTATCTAATAGTGGATTATATTCAGATAATATATCCTTCATTATTTTTCGATTTTACGTTTGAGGAAAAGAAATTTTGGCTTGGTGTTGGTATTTTTTTGTCACATGTTTTGATGGTTTTTTTTTGGTATGTGTAATTATGTATCTGTATGTAAATATTGTGACGATATAAGTTATAAAGCTCCAATAAGCGGTATCGATGTTATATGGTCATGTTATCATTGTTTTTTTTTTTAGCATGTCATTGATTGTAAATATTGCATCGAGCTAATTTATAAAGCTCCATGAGTAGTATGGTTTTTTTTCAATGGTTCTGCTAAGGTGTAGGTGTGATTTAACACTGAGGATGGCATTTCCTAGGGTAAGGTTCTATAAAAATCCCAAGGAAAAGTTCATGTAATAAAATTTAATTGAGGAAAAAAATAAGACTAGGGGAAAGGGATACTTATTTGAAGCTAAATGTTTTAAAAATATCCTTGTGGGCATCACTGGATATGTGGTTATGGCGAAGGAAAATGACCTAGGAAAAGACAAAGGCATTAAAGAGGAATAAAGTATTTTTGGCACATATATTTGTGAAAATAAAGGAAATTAGGAGAAAAGGAAAGTAAAAGATAACATGTTGCATGTGAGGAGGAAAATGAAGGAAAATAATGGCAAACAAAGAAAATAGAGGCCTCATTAATAAAAAAGGATTCTTAGGATCAGCTGGTATTTTTTTGTCAGTTCAATTTTGGATATCTCTCATTGTTCTCTCTCTCTCTCACAAAATCTTGGATACTTATAGTTTTCTTGGAGCAATTCAGGATTGTGCCAAGGAGGAGGAAGCAAGAAAAGGAAAGGAAAGAAAAGATCAAACGAGGAAAAGCAGTATCTAGCAGGTTCAACAGGAATACCTTCAGGTAATTAATTGCATATGTGATTTCTTAGTTGGTTTGGACATGCATGGCTTCTACATGTAGTTTTACGACCAAAATGCCTCGAATGTTGATGAACATAAAATATTTTACAACTATTTTATATAGATATTAACCATATATTTATGAATAACTGAGAGGAATCAAATCTCTCTAGATGAAAACCATTCCTCAAATTTTTCACTAAAAAATGAGGTTTACTGCTCGAGATATTTGATCCCTCTTTGTGCTTGATAGATCAAGGGTTAATATGGATCTAGATTGTTTTCACTCATACCCTACCACACAAAATTTACTAAATATCTAATTATTTTGAACATTTTAAATATTTTAATTATGTCTAATGTTATTGTGGTCGTTTTAATTTTACACTTGCTCAAATTAGATAAGTTTGTTGAGATGATAAATAATGTTAATAACTTAAATGATGAAAAACAATGAAATAACAATTTTTAATTCAAAGAACAATGTAATAATGTTGAATGATATGAAATGTCAATGATAAAAATATCGTCAATTGCAAATAGTCACCATTGTGATAAATTCCAAATTACTTTCTTCTTTTCTTCTTATTGTCACGCCTATTAGATTTTCCATATTTAAATATTGACCATAAGAAAACAACGATTGAAATAATAAACCACTCAAATATTTTATTCGCGCTGTTGTATTAAATTTCATAACGTGTCTCTCTTTCTCTCCAAACTTAATATTAGCTCTCTCCAAATTTAGTCATGCTTACATATCAAGTGTAGAACTAAAATTTTCAGTGGTAGTTTCTTTTTATTACCTTGTTTGAACGAAATGTTACTATAAATGTTAAATGATGCAAAATTGGAATAATAAGAATGTATTTAACTATAAATAATTTACAATTTTTTGATACTTGATGCATGAGAATGGCACGAGGAGGGTCTGCAGGTGAGCCTGACCTTTGGCCATGTCGCCCACGTGGCCTCCTGATGTGACAGGTGTTCTGGAAATGTTAGACCTCTGCCAAGACTTGTCTAGCTAGGAACGGGACACGAGGAGATCGTTACGGGGCCGTAAGGTTGTTTGGGTTTTTTACTTGGTGAAATGAGAAATGTTAGGGTTTTACTATCTGTTACTCCCTTGCAACGGAGTTGGAGATTTTCTCATTTGCGGTAGTTCCTTAGTTGTTGAGGTTCGGTTTTTAGGGTTTCCTTAAAAAGCACAGCTATGGGGGTCGAGAAGGATTACGTGGACCTAGATCCGGCACTGGAAGACCTACTTGCAGTCTGGGGGTAAGAAGCTTCCGCTCAAAATATTAATCGTTTCTTTCCGGAACCAGCTGAGAAGGTTTCTCTAGCCAGACCAGGAGATGCCATAGGGCTTTCTTCAAATGGGAAGTCTCGGTGCGAATAGCAGTGTCTGGATCAGAAGGGATGGGCTGAAAATGGGGCACGCATAGCAAGATTGAGCTGTGAGATTTTTTTTAGCAGTGGGGAAAGTAGGGGCGCTCGGTTGTATGTCCCCAGAGAAAGCTCTTCAAATCAAGGTATTTCTTTTTTTCCTGCTCTTACTGGTGGTTTGGAAGATGTAGTCGCGAGTGCTTTTTTTTTTGGTCAGAAAGGGTTCAAAGGTGTAGGGTTAGAAAGTCTCGGTAGCCATGATGTTGGTGGGGTTTTGGTCAGGAGCGGGGGCTCAGGAAGGGGAATTTCTGCTGACAAGCAAGCCTTGTCTCAAAACCCTAACCCTCCGATACATATTCCTCCAACATTGGGTTTAGTTGTCTCGCAGAAGGGTGTCTTTTCTAGAATCGGGTTAAAGAGTCCATGGAGATCTGTGCTGTCGGTTGAAGGTGAGGGTTGGCCGGAGGGGGTTGTCTTAGATCTTAGGGCGACCCCAGGCCCTAAGCCCACTACTAGAGGAGAGTCAGGGAGGGAATTGGAACATATGGCTTCTAAAGAATTGGAAGCAAGGCGACAGGAGTCACCTGTGGTCAAAGAAGCAGATGCCCTGCAAGCAGAGGATTTGGAAGGGGAGAAGGCCAGAAGGGGGCGGTGGGGGAAAAATTAAAGAAGCAGAATCCTATTAAGAAGAAAGAGGTTCACCCTCAATACATTCTCGGTGTGGATATAGGAGTTGAAAAAGTTATGGAAGCCTCCTATACTATTCTGGTTGGCAGAGTCTGTGGCAAGAAGTACTCATCTTCCTACATTTGGGAATGGGTTCATTCAGAATGGTGAACCTCTCCGAGGAATCCTGTAAAGATTAAAATTCTCGACAGGGGTTGGATCAGTGTGAGGTTCGAGCAGAAGGACCATGCAGACTGGGTCTTGCAAATAAATTGGTGTTTTCGTAAGCGTCCTATCCTCTTCCGAGGATAGACCCCTCTTTTTGATGCCCAAACTGAGAAGATGGAAGAATCCCCAGTTTGGGTTAAACTTCCAAGGCTCCCAATGCAGTTCTAGATGGACTCTGTTTTCATCTCTATCGGAAATACCCTCGGGAAATTTTTGGAAGCCGATAAGTCTTTCCTTCAAACTGATGATCTTAGTGTGGTTAGGATTCTTGTCAGTCTAAATCTTGGTGAAGGGCTAGCGGATGCAATGCTTCTCAAATACAGGGATTTGGAATTCCTCCAAACTTTGGATTATGAAAAATTGTCGTTCCACTGTCACAGATGCCATAAGTAAGGCCACTTAGTTAAATAATGTCCTTTGGGGTATCGGTGCATAAGAATTCAGCACAAGGTTGTAAAGAAATTGGTGTTTACCCCAACTTCTGATATAAGGGTTGATCAAAATCCTCCAGAGGAGCCTACAGAAGCAACACAGGAGGAAATCGAATCGCTTGAACCAGTTCAGGAGGCAGTCTTGGCCTCGCTCTTTGAGAAGGTATATGCTCTGTTGCCCTCACTAGCTCCTTCCACGATAGAGATAGTCAGGGCTTCACAGGCGGGTATGCTTACATCCTCCTCCCCATCCCCTTGTTTTTATGTCTCTATTTATGAATTATTCCCTTCGATGCCTGGTCCTTCCAGGCAGGCTCAGATGGAGTTTTTGAATTTAAACATAAACATGTCTCCTATTTATAGCATGGTTGTCTCTATCCCCCCTGCCTCATCTTCCCTTTCCCCTAACCCGGTTGTTTCTCTGGCTCCCGGCTCCCCTAAGGTGGCCCCTTTTTCCCCTAAAGCTCCTCCCTACAATTTGAGATCTTTGGCAAACCGCTTTGGGAAAGGGAATGTTTTTGGTGGTCTGGAACCAGACTCTATTCCTATAGGATCTAGGATGTTGAGGGGTAGAAAATATAATCTCTCCAACGCACAACTCAAAGTGAAGATAGATGTAGTAGATGGCAAGCAAAAGCTTCTATTTGGGGTGCTTATAGAAACAATGCCACCCTCCGATGTTCTAAAATGATCCTCCTTTCCTACAACTGTAGGGGGTTAGCTAGTCATCCCAAAAAAATAGCCCTGAAGGAACTAGTCAGAGCTTTCAACTCGGATATTTTACTACTCCAAGAGACCCTTGGTAAAGGAGAGGAGGTGATAGGGCTTCTGTCTAAATTGCTCCCTGGTTGGCTTTTCCAGGCCCTTGATGCAAATGGTCGTTTTGGGGGTCTGGTTACAGGGTTTAAGTTTGGGAACCTCAGGTTAATTTCGTCGTGGGGGTTTGAAGGTTTGTTGGCAGTAGAACTTTATTCAAAGGATTTATGCTACCCTCTCCTAATTCTGAACGTGTATGGGCCTTGCCATGAGTGGGAGCCCTTCAGGACCTCCTTTTTCCAGAAGTCTTGTCTCACTCATCCAAATCTTATCATTGGAGGGGATCTAAATTTCTCTCTAGGGGTCTCGAAATCCTGGGGAGCCTCTGCTCGTGCCGATCCTCTGACTGAATGCTTCCTCTCTAGGATTGCCTCCTCCTGCTTGATAGATGCCACTCTTATTAAGCCCCCTCCTACTTGGAGGAACAAAAGAGTGGGTGAGAATTGGGTGGGTAAGAAGCTGGATCGTTTTCTCCTTTGTGAGGATCTAGTGGAAAATTTTTCTATATTCAGGCACTGGGTGGGGAATGGGGGCTTGTCTGATCATTTAGCGGTACTTCTGGAGGAAAAAGGTCTCCTCGGAAAACCTAGGTCCCCCTTTAAGTTTAATTCCTCCCGGCTAAATGATGTTTCTTTCAAATATTTGTTTCATGCCACCTGGAGAAGGGATGATCATGAAAACGGAGGAAGGTTGAGCAAGGGCTGGATGTTCATGAATAACCTTAAATCACTGAAAGCGGCTACTAAGGAGTGGATAGCCCAAAAATATTTAAAGGAAGAAGAAGAGATGAGGGCCTTAAACGATGAACTTTCTATTTCTTTTTAAGATCGTGAAGAAGTTCGTGGTTACCCTTGCAAACTTTCAAGTGAATTATTCTACCATCCAAAAACAAAAATTGTTCAAACAGAGATGTTACCCCTTTGATGAGGACCGCAATTGAAGTAGTGGTGAAAACCCCATAACAGTTCCGATAAAAATCAACCGAAGCTCAAGTGCGCTGCAAGAAGCTTGAGGTATAACAAATCGACCATGGGCTCCTTGAGATGTGGAGATGGGAGATTGGTCAGAGCCTGTAGGGATCTCTTGGGTGGGCTATTCGGGAATTCAAATACTCAAAGAATTCATGAACATGCCGCTGAACTAAAGCATAATAGATCTCGCTCCTCTGCCTTAGCAGAGCATGTTGAAAAGACAAAACATCACATTTGCATTGAAGATGCTGAGGTCATTGCGAAGGTGGACCATTTTCACCACCGAAAGTTTAGGGAGGCCCTTGAGATTGAAAGAGGCATGTTAACCTTAAGAGAGATGATGGGTGGAGTGTGAGCAGGTGCTGGATCCCTGCCCTTCATTCGTAGCTTTTTGAGTTTTTGCCCTTCTGTTTGTCTGAGGTTCGTCGTTTTCTCCCCTCTCGTCCTGTTTTACTTTTCTCCTTTCTGTTATTCTTTGTTATGTAATTAATTATTATTTTTTAGCATAGTTATGTTTATTATTTGTTTTTAATCTAATTTTTATTAATTAATTACCTTTTTAAAAAATAAAAAATAAAATAAATAAAAATAAAGGAATTAATTTAGTTTCAAATTATATATTGAATTATGTTCAAGTAATGTATATTTATTTATTTATTTTTATTTTTGTTTTTATTTATTTATTTATTATTTTTTTTCCTTCCTAATATTTATTTTATTTTATTTTATTTTATTTTTTTATTTTATTATTATTATTATTATTATTTTATTAACATTTTTATTTACTTTAATGTTCATTTATATATATATTTATTTATTAATTTCTTATTATTTTTTATTTTTTATAATTTATTCTTAATTTTTTATTTTTTATTTTATTGTTTATTTTTATTGATTTATTTTTTATTTGATTTATTTGTTTATTTATTTTTTGGTCAAACTAGCCGTTATTTTTATTGTTTATTGTTTATTTATTTTTATTTTTAGTTTTTAGTTTTTTATATTTTATTTTATTTTATTTTATTTTATTTATAGTTTTATTTTTATTTTTATTTTGTTATTTTTTATTTTTTATGGTCAAACTAGCCGGCTATTTGGAGCTTCTTTTTCTATTTAAGCTGAGTCCTAGATCAGATTTCGTATCTTGTCCTGATGATGAACCACACTTGCTGGTTCGAAACGCATCTACACAAAATTCTCCAATGTGATTTTCACCGAAAGATTTGATAAATAATTTATGGATCACAGAAGTCAAATTCCTAAAATATTATGAGCTGTCGAGGGATTTGATTGAGCATATCAACAATAGGGGATTTTTTTTTCTCAACCAAGTAGTGGATGCTAAAAGATCCATGATCTGGAGACAAGAATGGGTTTCTAGAAATGCTCTAAATCCGGAAGGAAGATGGTTGGCGGAATGGGATATTTTTCAAACTAACTTGCAGAGCTCCCATATTCGAATAACTAATCAGACAGATGAGCTGAGGTGGGTGCATTCTCAGACAGGCCTCTACTCTCCTAAACTGGGATATGATTGGTTGATGACTCATAATGGGTGGGAGGAACCTTGCTGGTGGTCGAAATTTCTATGGAAGCTTAAAGGACCAGCAAAGACTTAGTTGTTCTTCTAGTGCACTCTTAAGAAGAAAGTCCCCACGTGGGAATTTCTACAAAAAAGAGGCAAAATTAGGCGAGGGTGGTGCATCCTATGTAAAAGCAATGAGGAATCAGTACATCATGTTTTTCTCCTCTGCCCCTTCACTACCATATTATGGAATGAAATGCTAAGGCTGACCAATATACCTCTGAGGTGGGAAGGTTAGGATATTTTAGAAGCCTGGCATCAATGGTGGCAGGAAGCCCCAAACAACAAAGTCCGTAATATGCCTCTCCTAGTTGCTTGTGGAATATGGATTGCAAGGAACCACCTTACTTTTAAATATTCCCCTTTTTCTATTGGTAAACTTGGAGCTGAAGGAGCTGCCATCTATGAAAATATCCCAGCTCCTTTAGTCTCACAGCAAACCAGACCAATTCAGAGGGAAATGATCAGGGGCACTTTTCCTTGGGCTTATTTTGATGGAGCCTCTGATCCTAACAGAACGTGTGGAGCTGGTTTGGTGATTTTTTCCCCTCTGGAAAACTCCTTAGACCATCCATTGGCCTTGGTCCTGGATCAAACAATTTTTCCGAGCTTAAGGCCCTCCATCTTCTTCTTTGTTAGTTTTCTTTCTGTCATGTGCGAGAGGCTCAAATATTTGGTGATTCTCTGAATACAGTGAAATGGGTTAATGGATTACAACATTGCAGGAACTATATTTTGATTCCTTTACTTAATGAGATTTCTTGTCTTAAAAGGTTTTTTACTGAGCTATCTATTTGCCATATCTATAGGGAGAAGAACTCAAAGGAAGGTCGCCTCTCTAAATCTGGCACTGAACAAGATCTGGGCACATGGACGATAGAAGAAGTCATAGATGGGGTGGAAAGGCCAATTTCTCGCCCTCGTTTCTAATCAGTGGTAGTAAATTCATAGTTCAAAGTTTATTCGTGATTCATGTATATATTTGCTTATGTTTTTTCTCTTTCATAGACTCTATATGAAACATTTTGACAGGACTCATGGTTGTTTTCTTCTCCAAGGAGGCGTGGGCCACTGTCCATTTTTTACTTTCTTATGCTTATTACATGTATAGGGAGAGTTTACTTCCTGGCACTGCACAAAATGGAATTATATGGTGACAATGTTCTTTTTACACTTTCTCTATTTCAGTTGTTTCCCTTTCACGAGGGCCGGGAGAATGGCAAGGACAGAACCACTTGTTTTTTGAAGAAGTCCCTATGTAAGGACTGGCTAGGCAAATGACAGGGTCTATCTACAAAACAAAGCTTTTTGGCTTTCTTTGCTCACAAGGCAAGAAAGGATATGCTATGCATATACTATGTAACCTTTTCATGATAATAAAAAGGTTCGATTTTTTCTGCGGAAAAAAAAAAAATAAAAATAAAAAATAAAAATTAAAATTAAAAAATAAAAATAAAAATAAAAATTCAAAAAATTACAGTTTTAGGAAGAAAACATTTTATGTAAGTGAAAATTGAAGTATTTTATTTATAGTTTATTACAATTGTTAAAAACTAGGCCAATACTTTGGTGGAGGGCTAATAAGTATTGTAGGAATTTTATAACCTTATTTCACAATAATAGTTTATTATGAAACCAATAAACATTTCACCAATAGTTCATATGAACATAACAAGTATCAACATGGGTAGCACAAATAGTGCACACATTCTTCAAACATTTTCTTGAAATTAGTTCACAAAGACACACATCTTGTTGTTGTTGTGAAGTTATATTGACACAACCAAAAGGAATCCAGTACTCCTTGATTTATGAGCTACAAATGAAAGAAGAGCTATTATTTACCAACCACTACTAGAATGATAGTAAATATTTGACTTGCAAGCTACTACTTCCTTGACCTCAATGATTCATGTTTCATACAAATTTTAAACTGAAATAATGAAGGTTGCTTCCTTTCTTGAAAAAAAAAATTTATAACTTTAATCACTCACTATAAAACCACAAAATCACCTTCAACAATCTTTAATCATTAATCAAATCACTATCCACACGAACATAAATCCATGTACCATTTTTTTTAACCTCAATCTTGCATAATCAATTTTTCTTATATCAAATTTACACTGATATTTTTAGATCTTTCGGCTTATAGTCATCTTACACTTGAATTTCAGTTATGAAAGGTTTTGATCTCATTGACTTCATATTTTTCAATTTCTATAATACCCTCTTCTTATGAAAAAAAGGCCTTTAATTTACCTATATCTATAAGAAAATATGATTTTAGATATGGTTTTCCTCCATTATGATAAGCTACAAGATTAAGAAGAGGCTTTCCAAAAAAATTTGAATCATCAGATTTACCTAATTTACAAAATTATTTTCAAAATTATCCATTCTACCATTCATGCTACCAACTCAATCCAAAACACCAAAATTTTGGTGTAATCAAAACTATCATAAGGTTTTCGACTTGTTTCATGTGTGAAGTCAAAAGGGGCTTAACTCGTTAACATAAATCAAGACTGCGACCGACATTTCGCTTTGAAAGATGACAAATAAACCAGGCATTTAACCTTGTTTTAGCCGCCATTGGGCCTCCTTTTTTTTTTATTAGCCTTGAGATCTTAACTACTATTCACAAAATATTTCACACTCGTATTTTTATCCCATGATAAAAAACAAGTCTCAATGTTTATCCTCCCCTTCTTTTATTTCTTATGAGCATTTGAAAGACATTAGGTGTTATGTCACTAATAGGCCCACCTTCCATGTGTGCTTCGATCATTGGGCTTCTAGCTCCACCTATATATGTCATTTTGTCCGGGAGTGTTGTCATCCGGGAGCAACCTTAACATGTGCATTTTGTTTTCTATTGAGGTCACTCCTCGAGGGTGATATGTCTAGTTTCAGCCCACATGCCAACTATTGTATTCTCATTTTTCTATCACTCCTGGTTGATATACAACATATCCCTTCCATATATATTATAGGATTTCCTATATCCTAGTCATCCTGAAGATGCTTGCATGTGCACCTTATAAACTCTGTAAGGCTACCCTTCTATAGTGACAGGTCCCATGATGTCCCAGAATTAAGGAATGAACCAATCATGTACAATATTCGGTGAGTTTTCATTGCCACTTGCAATCCACCACCTCTTAGAACTCTATCTACACAAGCACTTTAAACATCTTTCGATATTCTTCTTACGAGGTGACTCATTCTCAACCGATTTAGGTAGCCTGGTGTCTTCATGTGATATATATATGAGCCAATGAAAACTCTTCCATGACTAAAATTATTATTAGTCTATTTTTTCCAATTGTCACAGAGTATAGAAAACATTAACTTTTGTACATCTACTATTTATTATTTGTACTTTGGGTTAAAAATTAAGTTAATTGAGACTTACTTGATAAATAATATATTAATAGGTAAGATATATATTAAAGATAAATTTATTTAATGATAAATTATCATAGTAATGTGTCCAATATATACTAGTAGAGATCTATCTTAAATATGGACTATCCTGAAGCCCCAACTAGGTCAAGGTTGGTGTAACATACAACTCTAGTAATCGGCCAACTGTGTAAACATGTTGAGATGAGTAAATATTTAAGATAGACTCATGAAGATAGACTCAACATCCATTGTGACCTTAAGGAAGTGGAATAGAAGGAAATCCATAACACATCTATACCACCCGTTATGATCCCCAAAGGGTATCATAGTCACCACCCGACTCCGTCCTAAGGTCCTACCATTATCTCATGAAGAAAACCCCTGGAACACATGTGCATATGCATGTATCCACTAGGAGGCTCTCGATGAACACATGAGCCTGCATTCCAACGTCAGGGACTAAATTGCATATATCAGTTGCTCGTGGACTCGGATTAAAAGAAATTTTAAGCCCATAATATAGGACACATCCCATGCTCTAGATGAACACATAAGCTCTTCATGCCGTTGTCCACAAACTAAATTTCACATAACCTTCTCCTATGCCTATGGGATTAAAGGAAATTTTTAAACCTATAATCTAGGACACTTCCTGAGAACTTCCTATAGTCATGAATCATTAAATACATGAAGATAATGCCAATTAATTACAAATTGACTCCCGGACAACATCTAATCATCCCCTAACCAGATCCTATGATCGACATTATGTCAAACACTTGGCATGAATGTAATCTACATGTCTAGGATACAAGACAAAGCATGAATCACTAAGCACACTTATCAAACATTACAATAAGGATTAACACATTATTACTTAACCAGATATGGCATAAATTACGCTCTGCATCCACTTTGCCTAACAATTAAAAGTAAATACAACAACCATAACATGAAACTACCATTTAAAAATGACCATAATGTTTTATAGATTTATTTCCAATTCCAATATTTGACCCTAATTTTTTTAATTCTTGAATGTGATTTTAAATTAATTTACAATGTAATTTAACATTGTGATAATAATTGTCACACTACCATTAAAAAGTCACAATAATAAATTTTAATATTAAACCATATATTATAAACTCTAATATTAAACAAAATATTATAAAACCTAATATTAAATCCAATATTACAAACCCAATTTTAAACCATAATATTAAACTTAATCATGGAAACCCTAATATCAAACGCTAATTTTGTAACGCTGCAGTGCAAATAAATAATATAATATCATCATAGCAAACTATTTAAGTAATGATTATAAAAATTCACTCTGCTTTGACTATTAATATTAATAAATAACAATAATATGGGAAAAAATGAAAAGTATTGACTTTCAAACCTAATCAAACAAACTTGACAAGTTCATAAATTAATGCAGGATAAACAACTTCATAAAAAGAACCCTAGGTGGAAGTCTCTATCAAAACATTAAATATTTATACACAAATGTCTCTAAAACAAGAAATACGACCCACAAATGAAGCCCACGGAAATCGACGCTCGATAGAAATTCTTATTACAGAATCAGAAATAAACAACTTCATAAAAGCAAACCTCGGTCGAAGTCTCTATCAAAACATTAAATATTTATACGTAAATGTTTCTCTAAAACAAGAAATATGACCTATGAGTGAAGCCCACGGAGATTAACGCTTGATAGAAAATATTACTACATAATCAAAAATAAATTTTCATAGTAATAAAATTCTAGAGGGTTTAGTTATCGAAAGCCCAAGGAGCTTGACGCTTGATGGCCTCCATGTCTTCGGGAGTGAGGTCATTTTCAATGTTCAGCATCTCTCGCACTTTTTCATTTGTTTTTCACGCAGTAATTTCACCCGCAATATTTCGACAGACCAAATCAAGAAGCGTCGCGATATCCAGACTCTGGGCGGCCCATCCAAGTTGGAAGAGAGTGGGAAGATCCACATTCACAAACTCCGCATCCCATGGGTCAACTTCACCTATGGGCTGATGGGATGATCAACATGGTATGTGCAATATTTGATAATCTTTTCTAAAATGTCGACACGTACGGGGCAGAGGAGTTGATTTTCTTCGTAGCTGATGTCTTCTTTTAATCGTTTTTATTGTGCCTGGTGAAATATCAAGTTTTAGGCTCAAATTTCAATGGAAGGTCTCTCTCGGGGTCAGACCCAAGCCTGTGAGTTTAACCGCAACCTAACGGTGGAAAAGGGGAACAGGAGCATAACTCCCCTAGACTTCTTCGTTGTACCCCTTCAAAGTTTCCCCACAAATGTAAAAAGTTTAGCCTCAAATTTCAATGGAAGGTCCAGCCGTAACGGGCTTCGTGAGCCGAACTGTAACCTAACAAAGGAAAAGGGTATAGGAGCATAACCCCTAGGCTTCTTCGTCGTACCCCTTCAAATTTTCCCTACAATAATTTTATTATAGTTGTTGATTTCTAATATTATTTCACTGCTTGCACTAGAGGAAGTGATTTTCACAATAGATGTTGATTTGTAATCCTATTTTATTTCTTGCACTAGATACATTGATTTTGATGTATATTTTTGTTTTTATCATATTTGTAACATTCCATAAAATAAAATTAAAAAAAAAAAAAAAAAAAAAAACTTATTATTTCAGTGTGAGTGAACATATTTTTTATTTTGAAAAATACTCACAATAAAGACCTCTTATAGGGGTATTATCTTAAGAAAAATATGGGAAATTATGTTTTATTATATGTATTTTTCATTATCTTTGAATTTATAAGAATTAATAGGTTTTAATTCTATATCTAATTCTAATATCAATAGTTACCATGCCTCACTTACTTTGGCTCTAAGAATTCAATACATATTTGTCTGCTTTATAATCATAGATTTTTTTTTATTTTTTTTTTTTGTGTGTGTGTGTGTGTGTGTGTGTAGACACACACACATAAACACACACTTTCCTATGTCTGCAAATGACAAGAATTGATATAGTTGCACACCCTTCGGATAAGTTGGGGAGGCTGAACAAATTTTTAATTTCACATTATTATTTTAGAACAAGTATATATGTGGAACATTGGGTACTACTCTACCCAATGATACTAGAACCAACACAGTTGTAGGTACCTTACGTGGGGGGGGGTGGGGTAAACAAATTTCCTATTACTATTTCCTTCTCTCGAGATGATTATTACTTTTACATATTTAAAAATTGTATATTGTACTTGTAATGATGTTATTGAAACGATAACTTTAACCTTTCATTAAATTCATGAAAATGATCATATTTTAACTATTTAATCTTGTTGCTACTTTGAGCACCATGAATATGCATGACAATAAAATCTAAAAACTGTTGATCCAAAAATTTTAATGACTCCAATAAAAAAAATAACAAATAATAAAAAATCGCAAGATCGAATACTTTGACCACCGCAAGTTGCGAGAAGCCTTGAAAATTGAAAAGAGGCTCCTTTACTCAACAAGGATGATGGGTACGGTTAGTAAAAGTTGGATTCCTCGCTTCTTCATTCTTAAAAAATAAATAAAAAAGAAAATAAAATAAAATAAAAAATAAAAATAATAATAATAATAATAATAAAATAAAATAAATTAATTCATCATCATCATCATCATCGACCCACTTAACATCATCATCATCATCATCAATTAATTTCTTCCATTATCATCATCATCATCATCATCATCATCATCATCACCATCACCATCACCACCATATGTATTTTAACTTAATAAATCTATAAAATAAAATCAAATAAAATCATAAATAATTAAATAAATAAATAAGTAAATAAAATAAATATATAAATTAATTAATTATTTAATAAATATTAATAAAATAAATTAAAATAAAAATGATTAAAAATTAAATTATTATTTATTTATTTATTTATTTTATTTTTATTTTTATTTATTTTATTTTTCTTCTTATTCTTATTTTTATTTTAGTTATTTATTTACTCATTTTCATTTTTATATTTTTATATTTTTAATTTTATTTTTTGTATTATTATAGTAGCATTTAATCCTTTATATTTTTAAATATTATTAAACAAAATAAATATTTTAACTATTTTATTAATAGAAATAATCCTATATTTATTTAATCTTCTAGAATAATTTAAATAATTCCTATTGTATATTAAATAAAAATAAAAGTAGAAATTAAAATTATAAATAATAATAAATAATTTTCATGTTATAAACTTTAATCTTTTTATATATTTTTTGACTTTTTATTTCTATGACTTTGATTTAGTCTAACTAGTCGTTGTTTTTCAACGACTAGTTGGAGCTTCTCATATCTATTTAATTGGGTCTCCTGATCAGATTTTTCATCAAGCCCTAATGATGAACCACACTAGCTGGTTCGAAACGCGTCGACCAAATTTATTTGGATGTGATTTTTATCGAAAGATTATTTTTCACAATTTATGGACTTGCGATATTCCTCAAAAAAACCTTGTCATTTCTCTCATTATTTTTTGACGTGGATATTTTTCATGTCATAAATCAATTCTATTCCAATATACTAAATTATTAATTTAAAATGGACATTCAAAATCATGACATTAATTGCTATAAAATTTCATAAATTAGAAGGTTGATTATAGTGGAGCTTTTAATGTAAGCACATGTGTAGATATTTTCTTCAATGGAGATTTCTACATAGTGAAAGATCCACAAAGCAAATCCTTGCACAAGACTAGTAAATAATTTTAAGGTTTATTTATTAGCATGGGCTAGGGAGCTAAGTTAGAGAAAATTCCTACTTTTACAAATTTACACATTGATAATGTAATTATTGAAACTATAGTTTTAAAGTTGTAATAAATTCATGAAATTAATCATTTTTTTAGGAGTTAAACTTTTATGGGTGTGACTGTCAGGAATAGGCATAGTGATACAGTTTAAAAAGAATCAAAACAAGTTATTTAATGATTTGAATAATAAAAAAAACATTCATTAACACTTGGAATTAAACTCTTCTCCATAATGTGGATCTCTTTTATTTCAAAGCATGTTAAATTAACAATTTAGGAACACATGGCGTTGTTTTTTTCTTTCTTTTTTTGAAGGAAGGAATGTGGAATTAGAAATTTGTTAACACATGTCGTTTAATGCTTTTAAATTGTGTGTAAATATTTTCATGTAAAGAAATGTGCAGATATCTTTGCACAATAAAATTTATTCACAAGTCTACTAAATATTTACTATACTAAAATAAATTTTATTGTGTCACATGGTCGTCTCCAATCACGACACACAAAGGCCCCCAATCTTGATCTCGCCGAAGCATACCCATCCTGCCATCAAGGATGCCAACATGGAAAAGAAAAATCAACCTTTAAGACTAAAAAATAAAATTTTTAAGATACATGTGTGTTTTTTAATAACATAGGCATAGACTACACATCTATTTTTCGAATAGAACTGTATTCCATGCGTCTAGTAGGAAAAAGGTTCCATCAACCTATTTCTCAGGATTGTGCATATACTTTGTGAGAAGACATGTATATCACACATCTGTTCTCGTAATAGACTTCAAAAATTTGCTTGGATAGAAACCTTAGCCATGGAGATGTCAATCTAGTGACTTCACAGGTTTAGGCCTGTCAGCTGCATAGACCATGCAGATCATAGGGAAATTCTTGCATCGACTGCATGGCTGAACCAAAGTCGCCCACGTTGTCGAATAAATTATACCCTAAAAGGGAAATACAATGCACTGCTATATGGCCTACCTAACCGAGAGCAACCAAAATAACAAATCCTAACTTTCATGTTCTTACCTGTATCTTTGTGTGTGCTTCCCGAGTACACTAAAACATGAAAATAACAAGGAAAGCTTCTAGATCAACTCTGGCCTTCCAACATAGTAAGTGAAAATGAGGTGGCGTAGAGCCCAATTTTCCTTTTATATCACCCTTTTCAACATCTTCTTGGGCCCAATATAGGTTTTAAGTACCTCTGTCTTCAAAAACGTGAGAGACATAAGGATCGACACACCATGGTATTCATGGTGGTGCCCTCTGTTCCATATGTTTCAAAAATCATTTTGGGATCCGCTACGCACCCATTATTTTAAAGTGTGCCTTTTTTTTTGTTTTTCAATTCATCTTGTTCAAGTTTATTTTAGATTATTCATATGATAAGAAAAAAATGTTTTGACTTGGGCTATTCATTCTTGAAACTGGAGGTACATCATTAACTACCCGCCATGATAAACATGTCGAGGGCCAAAGCATGTATCATTCACCACTCAACATTATAGTATTATTACAATATTTTTATATCCAAACACCATTTCTCTATAAATGCATGAGAAGGTCCATCATATCCACCTCGTATACCACCAACTCACATTTCATATGGTAAATGTCCAAATTTATCGATGGAGCCTTCCCACCCATGGATTACCTCATGTTATCGGCCCCCACATACTATTAGGATCCAATACCATCTACTCTAGTCTGGGAACCACCTCACTTACATGATTTGAAGATCAAGCTAATTATACTGCACTCATAACTTATGCAACCAATTCTCGGGCCACCCCTTGTATTTTTTGATAGATCAACAAGGACACATTACCATGTTCAACATTTTTCCTATCATCCTTCCATTTAAATAGCCCATTTTCATCACATCATCCACCTCATCAACCCCAGGCCAAGACTATCTAATGGCGCCCCCACCCTCAACACAAAACAACATCCCTACATCATTATGTAGGTGAACATATTTTATGGGCAACCCATCTCTATGTTTGTACATCCAAACCACCTTTATACTATTTTTGCAAGTGTACAAAAACATTCCCACTCATATTTTAATGTCTTATACCCGATGATAGTTTCTAGACACCCTTGGTCAAACCTCGTGCATTATCCACTTACCCCCATCACGCTAGTCAGAACATACTTGCACCTACCCTCGAAGTCCTACAAACTCCACACCCATTCCTATTAGAAAAATGGTTATCACTGTGGCCACTTTCATTACAACTCCGACCTTGCGCTAGTTTTCCATATGAATTTTATATCACCATTTTTTGTGATCATGCCTTTCTGACCTACCATGTTATAGTTTATTGTCGTCTGACCTATTTATTCCCTGAATTAGGTCTTTTCGGATGGTTGATGCTTCTTTCCTATCGAAATCAACACTCATATTGTGGGATTGAGGTTGCACCTTTGATTTTTTCCCCCTTTAGGGACATCCTTGGGTGGCACAATGGGAATCATTATTTCCCATTGATGTCACCATCCCCCTAACATTTGACATCAACACTAGTTTTGATGTTAGGGTGGTGTCATCCTTAATGATCATTACAGCTCTTATCATTTACTCGAAGACCCATCAATCACTAAGTACATCATTCTAGAGTGAATAGTTTCATTCCCTTGACCTGCTTCATCAATATGCCATCATATCCAAATAAAAAATTATGCAATATAGAATTCTCTAGGAATCATATTGCTTTCTTTCGAACAAATGAGTCTAAAAAGGACTCCATTAGAAAATTTTACATCTATTTCCATATTTATTATTGAATTATGACCCTTCATCTAAATGACTACCTTTCATCAGTATTTTTTTATTGAGTATCCTAGGATCCACTTCTTTCATGGCATAGTTGTTGCATAATTGTATTGTAGACATCTTCATATGAGAAGTGTTCCTTATTCAATGATTCTAGCATGATGTTAATTTTAAAATGATTCATCTATATAATGTACAATGCTTCCTAACATACTATTTTACAACTGATATAAACCTCCTAAAGAGGAAGATAACCTTAATCATAGTAGAGATATTTCACTTCTTCTTTCTTATATTTCTTTGCATCAGGTTCTTCCTTTTCTTCGACAATATGGGCTTCTTCCTTTTTCCTCTCATCCTTACAAGATTTGGGACAATCATTTATATTGTTCCCAAGTTCATTACAACCATAACATTGTACCTTGCCCATGTTTATTCTTT
The DNA here is from genome assembly GCA_034641835.2 of Pinus albicaulis. Taxonomy (NCBI): domain Eukaryota; kingdom Viridiplantae; phylum Streptophyta; class Pinopsida; order Pinales; family Pinaceae; genus Pinus; species Pinus albicaulis. The sequence continues at coordinate 1,316,003,570 of CM076579.1, read as the reverse complement.
TCTTCTAAGGAAAAAACTTATCAGATTTTCCTTTCCTCCTTGACATTGCAGCATATGTATGATTTTCCTCATTTGATCCTATACCAATTTTAGCTTTCAACATAGTCTCTGATATCTTCAATACAGACCACAAATACTAGAATGGTGTTTCTTCTTCCTTCACATGGACGCTTGAAGTGAAGTTTCCCAGACCCTCTAGGAGATCATTCAGCACCACTGTAGTCATTTCTCTATCAAAAGTTACTTCTCCCAATTCCTACAGTTGATCTCCTATTTCGGAAATGTTCATGAAGTATGAACTTATTCCCTTCTCTCTATACATCTTCAACTTGTATATTTATTTTCTCATAGATATTACTTCTCTTGCAATACTCACTAATAATAGCTCCACCAATATGTCATATATTTACTTTGAATATTATAGTTTTGATACATAGTAAATGAGAGAGTCCTTCATGGATTCTATAAGAAACCTATGGGCTCCTATGTCGCCCTTCATGTATTTGGCATAATATTGAGATTATTATTTTGAAAGTTTAGTCACTGACCCTTTTATGTAATCCATAAGTCTATTTTCAATCAAATTTAGATCTCTCCTTTTCTTTCATGCAAGAAAGTTTGTAGTCCCAAAAAAATTGTTTCTTTCCTTGAAAAACATCATTTTGAAAAATTCAGATAAATAAATTAAGATACTTACCTGAGTATATCCTTTCTTCTTCTATTAGTTTCATGGTTGATGATGATATATATGAAATGAGGAGCTCCATCTTAGTTTGGATTCTTCAAGAGGTGTGAAGAGGGCTAGATCACCTTGAATCCTTGATTCTCAAGGATAACTTGATGATGACTTCAGCAAAATAATAATTTGATGAAGTATTCAATGGTGTTGAACAATGTCTTCAGAGAGATGGTGGCTTGGTGATGTCTCCAAAAATGTTTATTAGACTTAAACACCAAATATATTTAGAATATTTTATGGTAAATATTACCTTCTTGATGTGTAGGTCCTTCAAATATGGTTGTTGATCTTCTTGAGCTGGATGGAAGCTTTCTCTAATTTCTACAAGATTCGCTTTGAATGAAGGTATTATTCCTTGTATCTAAGGTTTTCACCTTTTAATGTAGTTCTCTTTTCTTTGAATATTTCCTTGTAAAATTATTTTTGACCCCGTTCCTAAAACTCGATCCTTGATTCTTCTCACAAAACTTCCCTTTCTTGTCTTGAACACCTTAGCTCTGATACAATGTTGAAAAATTAGGGCATGTAATTCAATTCCTCTTCTTGATAACTACTTGTGAACTTGTTCTTCTTCTTTTACTTAGATCTTATATTGGATAGATAATTTTTTCTTTTATCAAGTCAATTATCAAAACACAAGAGATACAAAGTCTACAACCTCTCCCTCTTGGTGAGGAAAAATCAAAGGTAATTTTTCTTATAATATTTAATTGACAAGTACCAAGACCATGAACTAGACCCTTGACACCAGCATGGCTCCACGCCCTTGTCACTACTCTTCTACGCTCCTTATGTTGATCTTTTGTTCTGGAATTCTTTGCACCAGCCCTAGGGAGCTCAATCCCTAGCCTTTTATTCTCTCTTCCTTTATGTAGCCTTAGTCACCCAAAAACTTCTTCTAGGCCTACCTCTCTTCATCCTCTAAATAGATAACTCTTTTACGCTATAAATATTTCTGAGATATAGGTCAAGGCTTATATATAGCCTTACCTTGCTTTTGTAGTGATCCTTGAGATGAGCGAGGTGTATGACTATTCTCCGTCTTCATTAAGAAGACTTTATTATGCATTGTAATACACATTCAACCTTTGCTAAGGTAGCCATTAGTATACCTTATTATCTGCCCTTGTTTACAGTCCTTTTCTCACAATATATTCCAGGCCCTCTATTGAGATGCAACATACTCAAAAGTGATTATAAGAGAGCCCTTTCAAATTTCTCTAATGATATTGTTCTTTGCTAAATTCTGTCCATCTTACGCACCTAGAAAACATATTATTTCTTGCACTGTGAACTGATGTCATTAAATGAGGCCACAAAATATTCCATTTATAGAGGCTATCTTTCTTCCTCTATGTCGACATGACCATTTGCTAGGAAGCCAACTTGAAAATGAGCATTTATTAACCGCCATCTAAGTTAACTTCAAGGAGCATATAGACATGGTGTTGGAGCATACAAATAAATCAATAATTTCCCTTTACAAGTGTAACAACACTTCATATATATATGAATCTAAATTATACATTTATGACAAGATGACAAACCATTAAATACATCAAGAAGAAGTATTTGACCTATTATAAAAACTCCTTTTTGATGATACCCATGATGCAAGTATTACAAAATACATTTTATTATCCTTGTCTTATTCATTACATAAATTCATAATTCCAAGTAATTATGAAGACTGAACCTAGTTATACTTTCCAACAACAACTACTCCAGAATTCCTACAACAGGTCATAGAAAACACTTTAATGATTTTCCCATAATGAAAACCCTAGTTAGAGTAATGAGGGTAAGAAAATATTTACATGTATATTTAAAAGGGCTCACTCCCTAAGAAATGGTAAAATTCCCACTCCGCTTTGTGTACAATCCATGTAACAACTATCAGGAGATATTTTTAATCAAATCTCGAAAAGAAAAGAAAAAAAAATCAAACCTCAAAGTAAATTTCCCTTGAAAGATACCTTAGATTTTTCGAGCACAACGGAAGGGAAAACACTTGTATGGTTAGCAAGGGAACTCTTTTTTTCTTTTTTTTCAAAATCTGTTAAGGTAGGTTTTCACCCTTTTTGACAAAAGTGGAGTTTCCTCTCTCAAGAGAACATTGAGAATGAATGTCGTTATGGGCGTATTTTGCCAATACGGTTACCAAACCATACCTGTTTCAAAATAGACATAAAATGATCCAATTTACAAATGTAAGGCTACAATTCACTCCGACGAATGCTTCATAATTGATAATCAAGAAATAATATTAGTTGGATACCAATAAGTATCCATAGACTTCGCAAAAAAAACAAAAAACTTAGATGGAATATTACCACAATGTATGCTAGTGTATGTGTTTAATTAAGAAAAAATATTAGTTTAGATCCCTAAAACCTATATTCAATCATGACTGTATATTATATCCTGCATGTGAAGGACCTAAGATATTAAATTAAATATATGGTGGAATGTACAACCACTCTTCACATATGACACTCATTAACATAATCATGTTGAGATATGACTACCACATGTTGATAGAAAAATTTATGCCATCTTGGAGAATAGAAGAAATTCCTTTGATGTGGTATGATACTAAAATAATAATCAAATATTGCATGAATAATAGTGTTTTCCACATACATGGAGAAGTAAAAATATATAAGGTTCTAAGGTAGAATTCTAATATCCCTTAAAAAAAAACGTTATACTTTAAGTGATGAAATATGTGCAACATGCATGACATGGTACATAGATAAGAGAACATAAAACCTTTGTTTCCTTTGGTATAAATTTGTTGTGTCATATTAAACAACTCGTCCTTACAAAATAATGTAATTTTGTTATATTTTAGTGTAGGAAGTCTATTACTTTTAAGATCACTACTAAAGGAGAGACATGGCAAGTGGTATAAGAGCTATAGGTTTGACACGAAAGCCTAAGGGAAAAATCCATCGTTGAAAGCTTAAAAAAATTATTGTTGATAACATACATGATTAAAAGGTAATAAAATAGTAAAGGAAACAATACTTGTTATAACCTTTAGGACAGAAGAAAAGACCTCGATGCACTTAGGATATGAGGTGTCACCTACTCTGCCATAATTGTGGGGATTCATAATATATATATCTATATATATATATATATATATATATATATATATATATATATATATATATATATATATATATAACCATGTGCATTAATAATATAAATTTGGGTATTAGTTACTCAGTGCAGACTAGAACCTATTCAAGTAGACATTTATAACTAAGATTTCTTAATGAGCAGGGTGATGAGACATAAATAGGGTATATAATTTAATGGCTCTATGGTTATGTACTTTCCACTTTCTTATGTATGGAAATACGTTGAAGGTTTCTGTTGGACGAGTTATCACTTTCAACCTGAATATATTTCTCTTCAATATATGTTGCTACTGATTTTATGATGATAGAACCTTTATTTTTTCCTTGAATGTAATCATAGAAATAATATTAGTATATTAGAAAAATATTTTTCTATGTAGTGGAATCCATGATTAAAAAAAATAACAGAAGGAATAAGGGGCTGAAATTGACATGGAATTTACATAAGTGTAATACCTAATTAACCAGAGAATCATGTTTCAAATTATGTGTAATGCATAAGGTACTGCTTTATTTATGAAAGAAAAAAAAACATTTGTTCCTTGGTTGTATATACCTAAACACCATACCTATATAATCCGAGTGAGGAAAAACCTTAGTTGTAAGAGTATATAATATCCTTAATGAGAGACCCATAGATGCAAGTGATAGTGGAAGCGTGTATGAAAACAATCTCTCCCATGTTCGAGATGAAAGAGATCTACAATGAAGGCCTTCACTTGAAGTGGATCCAAACTCCTGCAATAATTCGCATGAGGTGACAAAGGCAAGGAATAATGAAGATACACAACGCTAGCAACCACCCCTCAGTGGTACCTCTCAGCTGAAATAATTTGAATGATATCCCGAATGGATATGACGCTCTGTCATAACTCAAAGCACATGCTTCGATAATAAAATTGTTGTAGTATTCATATATGAGTGAGTCATAATAATTCTCAGCGTCTTCGCATGTCCCACAGGCCTACAAAATGGGAGGCTCCTCCACATAAAGCTACTCATATTTTTCTCCTTCTAGTTTTTCTATTTAGTTTCATCCCTCCTCTGCGCCCCGCCCATTGCGCAGCCTCACCACAAAGTTGTGCTGCACAGAATCCTATGTTAGGTCCATATATTACTATTATAGTCCCTTATTATTGTTAGTGTAACCCCGTTATTGTTATTTTTGTACCCATGTAACCCCAGTATTGTTATTATTGTGCCCTTACATTATTATTGGTAGGTCAGCTAGAACTATATTGTGACCTCATGGACTCCTATATATAGGAAGACATCTTGTCATTTGTATCATCCAATAATTTTTCATTTATTTAATGTAAATGAAGTTTCCCCTCGAAGTGGCTTATTTTTAAGGCATTGATATCTATTTTCTTCTATTTTTGGAGCTAGTTTCATAACATTTGGTATCAGAGCTTTGGATTCTAGGGTTTTGCTACTCCAAATAGGTCATCGTGGAATTTTCACTATAAAGTTTCTTCTATGAAGGTTCCGAAGCTGAAATTTTTACACAGCGAAGCCGAAATCTGTACGAACCTCGTGTCAAAATTTTAGATATTGGCTCGCAATATTTGTGGAGATATGATCTGTGAAAGTTAGGGTTTTTTCAGGCTCCTAAATTTCACCTAAACAGGTCATCGTGGAATATTCACTATAAATTTTGTTCTACGAAGGTTCAGAAGTTGAAATTGTTATAGAGTGGAGAAAGAAGTTCACTCTATTGAACCAATCCATAATTAGGTCATTGTGAGAGATTGGGCATAACGTCTCCTTGAGGAATCCAAATCTGGACAGACCTGTCACATTCGAAAAATGATTCAGAGGGCTACTACAGGGCCGAATTTCAGATATTGAACATCTGAAATCACAGATATAATTCAATTCCAATATCAAGCTCCTTAAAAGCAATAAAAAGGTGTGTATTTTTTTTCTTCGAATTGCATAAGTCTTCTGTGAAAAAAATTAGTTTGAAGTGATTCCAAGGGAATATTGAAGCATAGATATTAGTTTTTAGTTTTAAAATGCTACCTAAAAGGAATTTAGTACCCAGTAAGCCTTCAGAAGGCTCTACTATGACTCATGAAGAGGAAGAAGCACAACATGACATATAAAAATTACAAGAGAAAGTGCACCAAATTTCGCTCCGGTAAAGAGAAACAAAAATGAAATGGAAGTTTTCAAGAAAGGCGTGGAAGATAAGATGGATGGTTTGAAGAAAGGTGTGGAAGCTTATATTAATGTTTTGAAGAATGGCATGGAAGCTGGCAAGGAAGCTAATATAGATGTGTTAGACGGACGAATCCCTCTTGCGAACAAGAGCGATCTCCCTAGTATCCTAAGAATATCTAGAAACAAATAGAAAGGTGTAGACCATTTCCTCTAGATTATTTTTCTTAAGAATTACTCATTAATTATGGATATATACTCCTACCTAAAGCCCAACGATTGCTCGGTCTTCAATCCAGCCTTTTCGGCAAGTATCGGTCCAGTATAAAATATCTGCAATCAAAGACAAGCAAACAAGACCAAAAGCATATGCAAAATATGATAATTCGAAAGCAATAATCTATCTCAGTGATCAAGGAATCTAAGAATTAAATCATTCACAAGATAGATGAACAACTCAATGAGAAAATAGAATCCATTTGTATTAATTTTGAATATAAAAGCAGAAACCTTACAACCTTGACGCCTTGATGTTTGTACAAGTTATTTCGGGGTCCCAAGCAACCGTTTTCCTTAGTTTGACAAGACTCTGACTCTCTTTATCAGCATAATACTATGAATATGAGTATCTAATCTCTCTCATGCCAATTATGCTGAGTGTGGAGAGTATATTTCTCCAACAATTCCCCTAAAAACTATCGAGTTCTAAGTACTCTCTCCAAAGCAGGAAGCAAGTATTATTTGAACTCTCTATCTGCTAAGTGCCCTTGAGATTGAAGCTTGGCCTCAATTTATAGCAGAAGGGAGGTAGTTTCAGCTCCAAAAATGAAGGGATAAAGCCCTCTCATCATGGGATTTCAGCTCCAAAAACCAAGGGATAGCTCCATTTATGAAGGGATAAAGGTTCATGAATGGAAGGGACGAAGCTCGACCAGATAGCACTTCTAGAAGGCCCCAGGTAGGAGAATATTCGACCAGCTAGGATTCTATAACTTAATTTTATTTTTATTTTACCTTTTACAGGGGTCCACAGTTTTAATGAACAATACGTGCGAGATGTACCGCAGTTTTTATAGCAATAAACTGCGGTACCGCATGGAATGACTAGGAAAAGTCTACGATTAGGCTTTTTAGGATTTTTAAGAGCTTTTCTCCAATTCTAAGACTTTATTTGGGGAACTTTATGTTTTTATGCTTCTAAGGAAGCAATAAATAGGTAATGATGAACCCATATAGACAGCTCAATGTCATGGTGACAAATTTCAGTGTAACAAATTTCCCCCTAAAGTGCAAATTCTGAAGATTTTTTTGAAGAATTCTAAAGAGTGAAGTGCTTTATCATCCTGAGGATTGGGCTGTCGGCACATAGGTCGAAACCTAGAAAAAACATTCAATGCAAGAATATATATATGTATATCATCCCTGAGGAAGGCATTTCCATACTCAGATCAAAACTAACTACATGTTCTGATACATAAATGATTTTAGAATTACATGAAGTAGTAGACACAACATGGACACAACCATCTGTTACGAGTAGTCTACTTTATGATGAACAATAAAAATCCTCACAGCCTAGATGGTGGAAACTAGATCCAGGGTCTTGATTTCCACTTCTCGAACTATTACGATTCTATCCATGCAATTGATTGTGTCGAAGTCGAACATGATAGAAACCACTTTATTACCAGTCAATGATGTGAACCGTTAACAAGTGTGAGAGAAACCACCAATAATGAAAATGGCTCTCAAAGTACTCAGTACAATCTATGGAATGTGAATTTGTGATCTGAAGTCGAACATTTCACAGAATCATTCGATTGAAGGTCAATGATGAAACCTATCATCAAAGGCAAGAAACCTACCATTAGGGCATGCATATCCTAAGGTACTGATAGGATTCTAGATCAAATTTCTAGATGATGATTTTTCATCAATAGAAAGTGACCCGTCGTAGGAAATCTCATGACACGAAACCATTAGATCAAGTTTTGAAGAAATATATAGCAAGGACTTTCAATGTGGTTTGATTAACTATTTGGCCAAAGGATTTTCCCAACCCAGCCATGAAAGTGACAAAAGTGTCATGTTCAAGAGTGGTATATAACTTTTAAAATGAAGTGTGACAAGTGGATTTATTTTCTCTCTTTCCCCCCACCATTTCTGGCAAGTAGCTCTTTATTTTTGACAAGCTTGAGTTGGATAATATTTTCTTGCAATTTAAGCTCATCCTTTGGATGAGTCCAACTTAATATTAAAATAGAACCCTAAGAAAAAGTGGTTAGTTCCTTTTTATAAACGACAGGTCCTTTACTATTAAATTTTAACGAGTCCAGTATAGGTGAAACTCGATGTTTTTCAGTTTTAGGGAGTCAGAAGAAAAACTTAAGAAAACTCTGTGGGTGTAATTTTTCGTAAATTTAGTCTCTCAAGCTCGAAAAAGGATAAAATAATGTAGGAGATAACTCTATTAACCATGATTAGTCAACATATACCTTTTTCATAAATAGTCCATTACAATCCGAAAAAAGGGTAAACTTATACTGAAGAGACGATTGTTCATTTCCTTTAACAAGTTCGAATAGTCAAGTACTAGGCAATATTTTCATGTTTAGAGAGTTTGAAAAAAGGCTTAAAAGAGAACTCTAAGGTTTCTTTTTTTCGTAAATTTTCGAGAGTTCGAAAAAGTAATAAAAGTATGCTCATCATATTCACCTTTTTGTAATTTTTAACGAGTTTGAAAAAGGAATAAAAATGTACTCATAGTTTTCTCTTTTTCATAAGCTTTAACGAGTTCGAAAGAGTGATAAAAATGTACTCATAGTCAAAATTATCATTTCACCCGAACATCCTGTATTCTGAAAAAAAAACCCAAAAATTCAACATACCTGTTTTAAATAAGTAAAAATTATTTAAAAAACGACCTTTCAAAGTGGAAAATAAATAAAATATTATTTTATTTATTCAAAAAATCTTATAAAAAGTATTTTAACCAATTCATTTTTACCATTTGCATCCAAATTGAAAGTAGAGATTTTTTGGTAGAAAATTTTCCGAAGGAGATATCAGAAAATCTGACCGTTCGAATAAAAAACCGTCGAATCTAGGTCATCCGCAACTCATTTCTCTTCATACTTTTCCATTTACATTCTCTTTTTAGGCTTTAAAATCATTTTTTAAGTGAAAAATAGGTTCAAAATTTCACCCTTGGGGTACTGTAGGTAATACACACAGTACCTACGGATCGGGGTCGAAAATTATCGGGGTCCCACACTTTTCATGTATAGCGCGTGTGGTAGCTAGCACTGCCTTAGTGCAAAAAGTGCGAAGGCGCCGTGAGAAAAATAAAAAATATGATTTCTCTCAAATTAAGCCAAAGTTTTTCATTCTAATTGGATCTAATCTTTCAATGTGTCTATTGCAAAGAATCCACAATGCTTGAATGGAGAGAACATGAACATGAGGCAGTATATGAGGTTGCTATGGGAAGTTTACCCACATTTCGTGTATTGAGAAACTTTGGATTATACAAATATTCGGAAATGCAAGGCATGAGGGCTGAAGTAGAGCTCTTGACATGGTTGGTGAACAGGTGGGATGTTCAAGAGCAGTGTTTCATCATTGGTGATCACCGGCTCGAAATTGAGTTGGAGGACATATACTTCATTACCGGTTTATCCAAAAGAGGAGAACCTATTTCCTTGTTTGGGGCTAGGCAAGGTGGCCAGCTTATAACTAGCTATCAACAAGAATTTTGTAATGAAGAGGTCGATCCAAAAGATAACCGCATTGATATAAAAACCATTATCAGTCTTGAACTCAAAGTGGTTGCATTAACAGTGACTAGATTGTGTGGGATCGCAACTCCACACATGGCTATTAAAGCCCAGATGTAGACAACGGTTGAATGCTCAAGGAGTACCATTTTCAATTGGTGTGAAGGAGTATTGGCTAATGTAAAAGGCCAATTGACCAGAGCTAAGAACGCAAAGTTGAAAATTTTTGGATATCGAGCTATCGTAGTTTCTTTTGCTCTTGAGAGGATCCCATATCTTGCCCCTCAGCTTATCTCGGTTCATGCTGGTAGGATCAGATAGCCTCGGATGATACACTGGGTGCAAGTGATGGCCCTTCATGGTAAGGGTTTTGAGATAGTTAAATTTACACCTGCATACTTTCATTAGTTACAGAACCAAATCTTCGCCATTGAAGATTTTCTGTATGTCGGGATAGATTTCTGTGGTGATCCCGATATGCCCCTTCCTCTAGGAGCACAATGGGATGAGTAAGGTAAATGAATCATTTTGATGTGTTTTTAAATGTGATTTTTTTGTTTTGTTTTTTAATCATCTAGTACTGATGACAAAAATTCAAATGTAGATGTTGGTCCACGAAGACCAACGAATATCCATCGCTTCGAGAGGAAGCGAACAGATCTTATGGCACCGCCATAGAACAAGGCAGCAGATATTCTCACTTATTTAGAGTAGTACCTAAGAGGATGACCAGAGAAATACTAGAGACTACTATGGAAAATATTCCTCTTCGTCTCCAGAGGCATGTTGCTAGCATTCCTGGCCAATTTTGGAGATATCTGGGTAGAGTGGCATGGGTGATAGTGTATTATCATGATCATCACCATGAATAGAGGATGATTATCATAGACCATTGTATTTTTGTTTTTTGTATCACTAACTTTCAGATCATAAGGTGTTTTAGACCTATGGTCCTAGACGATGTAATATTTTTTGAAACACAAACTCTATCTATGATATGACTTCTTTCGACGACTACCTTGTTCAACACCTATCGAATGTGGTTTTAATTTACTGTTTTAATGTCACAAATTTCTATTTATAACATTATTATCTAATTCATCAGCCAATGTATTTAAAGTTCTCGGAATGTGTTGATATTCAATATAATCAAACTGCCTTTCCAAGAGACGAACCTTCAAGAATAATCTCAGTAACACTAGATTTTCAATTGTGTATACTCTATTTAAATGAAATAAAATGAGTTTTGAATCTAACCTAACAATAAAATGTCTAATTTCAAATGAAATGGCATCAGATAATAAATCAATCACTACACTATATTATTCAACATTATTCATTGTTTGACCAAGGCTTACCCCATGCATATAAACTAACTCGTCAGTGGGTGAATAGATAACCCAACCTGCAGAAGAGATATTCTATGTATTACAGAAGGCACCATCATCAAAACCAATGTACGCTTGAAGGGACGTCGACATCTGCAATATCAAGAGTAATCAAGATAAGCAGGGATAGTAGTGAATTCAAACTTAAACTAGACACACTCATCTAATATGAAGCAACTAACTTAGAAAAATAACTAATGTATAGGTCAGATATTCACACAAAAAATCAAGCATAATATCTCTTTAGATAAAGTCCATTTCTGGGTTTATCTAAAGAGAACTTGTCATAATCAATCAATTCGTAAGCCCCTTTCGCAAGCACTCGCTTGAAAATTTAAGGACCGTGCCATATGGGTTCAAATTTCCTGGCTCCTAGTTTATCATTAGCTTGGTCATATACCAATACTATGTCACCCTCTAAAAAAAATGAGGTGTAACACTTCGATCATACTGAGATTTAATGTGTTTTTTACGAGCTTTTGTTGCTAATGCAGTAGTGCACCGAGTCTGATCTAATTGTGATAAGTACAAAAAGAATTTTTCCTCCTCAGACGTAGCTTGTAGTAACTGTATGGCTAATTGGAGTGATGGTATTTCACATTCAATCGGTAACAAATCTTCTAAACGTAGACCAGTTGAAAAGGAGTGAACCTTATTGCGGTTTTTGTTGAGGTTCTTTATGCCCAAAGTGCTGAGAAAGGCATAATATGACAATTCGATTTATGAATTCCAATTACCATTTTAATCATAGTGGTTAAAACTTTATTAACGACTTCAACCTAACCATTAGCCTACGAATAATATGGAGTAGAGTTATCATGGCACAGGCCAAGTTGGTCGGAAATTTTGGTCATCATAATGTTTCAAAAATGGCTCCCATGATCAGTAATGATAGCTTTGGGTACACCGAATCGAGAAATTACGTGATTGAATACAAAATTAGCCGCAGTTTTGCCATCTGCCACAAATGTAGGCATCACCTCGGCTCATTTGGTAAAATAATCTACTACGAGAATAATATACCCCTGCCCCCCGGCCGAGTGAGGGTTACATGTAATGAAATAAATGCACCATTTTGTGAAAGGAATAACAACAATTATGGGGTGAAGAGGAGCTTGTGGTGCACGCATATTTTGATCAAAAATCTGATAGTTGTGGCATTTTCGGACCACAAGAATGCAATCTTTGAATAATGAAGGCCAAAAATAACCAACGCACAATATCTTTTGGGTTGTGGCATACCCAGACATATGACCACCACATGCTCCAAAATTATAGTCATTTAAAACTCGTTCAGCCTCTTCATGGGTTAAACATCTTTGAAATATAGAATCCGCACCGTGATGATAAAGCATGTCTCCAACAATATTGTACTACTTAGACTAGTCACGGTTTTTTCGTCGATGTCAATGTGAAAATTCAGGCTGAAAAGTTTGCGTTTTGAGATAAGTGATTATATCTCCATACCAAGGACCTAATGTACTGATAAGAAAAAGAGATTCATCAGCGATCAGATGATCTACCATAGCTTATGTTTCAGTATTTGGGAAGTCACACATAAGTTTGGTGAAAACTAGTGATTTCTTTGATATGGATTTTTCAAAATCTAAATCAAAGTCTTGAATGATAGCTATCTATTTAGAGTACTTTCCCCTAATCAATTGTTTATTCAGGATATACGTCATCGGGTTGCAATTAGAGAGCACAATTGTTTTTCGTAACAAAATGTAATGACGAAATCGTTGGACAACTTGAACTGCTGCCAAGGCCAATTTCTCCACATGTGATTATTTGATCTCTTTTGGATTGAGATTCCGAATGAGGTAGTGAATCACATGCTCGTTGTGGGATTCATCCTCCTGAACTAATACCATTCCAATAGTGGAATCAGAGGTTGCTTAGTATAAAAGTTAATCCTGGCTATAATTTGGTGGATGCAATAATGGTACATGGGTCAACACATGTTTCAGAGCATCAAAATATCAATCAACGATCTCATCCCAAATGAAAGGAACATTTTGTTTCAAAAGCTTGGTAAAACCTTTAGTAAACTTAGCATTGTTCTGGATGAATCTACGCAGAAATTTTTTTTCCCTTGCAAACTTTGGATTTGGTGGTGTGTGGAAGGAGGAGGTAAATTGGTAATGGCCTCAAATTTAGAAGGGTCGACATGAATGCCTTCTTTTGAAATGAAAAATCCCAATAATCTACCAAATTGTACATAGAAAACCCATTTGTGCATATTCAAGTGAACCTTATAATACCTACATCTCATAGAAATCGCTCGTAAATGAGTTGGATGATCTTCCCTGTGTAAGGAATGAGTAGGTAAATAATCGAGATAAGGTTGCACAATGTGTTTATTGTCATGAAAAGCATAGGACACTTCCCTTTGAAAATTTTCCCAAGCATTCTTCAATCCAAAAGGTAGTTTACAATAAGCAAATGTTCCCCAAGGACAAATGAATGTTGTTTTTGGTTGATCGACAGGGAGTATGTTGATTTGATTGTATCCAGAAAATCCATCCATAAATGAATACATTTTTTTCTGACACAATCGTCAATTATTTGGTCGATATAAGGGGTTGGATAATTGTCTTTAGGACAAGCTTTGTTAATATCCCTATAAGTGACACATACTCGTATTGTTCCTTTTTTTTTAGTAACATTAACAATATTAGATACCCAATCTGTTAACAAGATAGGATAAATAAAACCTGCTCTCAATAATTTCTCAACTTTGGCTTTGATAGAGGCAACCTTTTGTGGATGTATCAGACGTAATTTTTGTTTGATCAGTTTAGCATTCGAGTAAGTTTTGATTTCATGAATGACAATTTTAGGATAAATTCATGGCATTTCATCATATGACCAGGCAAATATGTCATGAAATTCTTGAAATAGGGCTTTATGTGTAGTAATCTCATCTAACATACAAGAGGCACCTATATGAATGTTTTCAATAATTTTGGGTTTTACTGATATGTCAATAGGAATTGTGGAAGAAATATTCCCCAAATTCACTTCAGAATCAAAATTTGTGATTGATATTGGACTCTGGGGTTCCTTGACATAATCAATTGTAAAAATAGATGAAAAATTATTTTTGAATCTATCAATATCAGGTAAAAATGATGACCTATGATGGAGATCATCCCATGGTAAATCATCTATGGACAAGAATTCATAAATTCTCTCATCAGTATAAAACACTTCTTTAAAAGGATCCTGAATTGATGTTTTAACTGAGTTTGATGGTGAAAATGATTCTTCATTGACCACATTCATTGGGTCAAAATCAGTTGATGGTGAATTGGAAAATGACTGTATTTATAGATATGCTAACTCAAACAGACTCAAAGGCATCATGCCATTATACGAATCCAGCTCTGATTCTAAAGACACTACCCAAAATCATCAAATGGAATAGTTCTTGATGTAATCATATTTATATTAGCAATAGTATGTAGTACGTTAGGTGGAGGCATACAAAAAGATCCCAACAAAGCGAAATATTTGATTAAACCTACTCCTACATCCTCATAAGGGATAGTCGTTTTTCCAATGTGATGAATATTATCCGTAGAAGCTGGGTTCGACGAATAATATGAGAGCTGGTAGATTTTCACAATCTTTCCTTAATGACGAAACATGATTAACCGAAATACAGATGACATGACAGCAGTCATAGCATAAGACAAACTTCGACCCAGAAAAAGGTTGTAATCTAGAGGGGCATCAATTACTTCCACATCTAAATTAAGGGTTTACCTTCGACCTCTATAGGTATCCTGTAAAATTCCATATAGATGGAGTCCTCTTCCGTCAAAATATTTGAGGATTGTCGGTGATTGGTTAAGAGTCAGAGAACCAAGTGATTTCCAACAGTTTAAAGACATAATACACTTAGATGCTCCTTCATCAATAACAGTACGAAAGCAACGTCTATTTTTTAGTAGTACTAGAATCTAAAAAGTCATTTGATGAGAGAGTTGGAGGGTAAAATTTTCTAAATCGAAGATCATAAGGTTCGAATCCTGAAGATCCACAGCTCCAATTGCTGATAAAATTAATTTCTTTTGTGCTGGGCATGATTGCAGCACTTCTAAGTAGCCCTCACATGTGGATTGAAAGATGATTTACAAAGTCCACCTTTAGCAGGAGGTTTTATTACTAGATCACGATTTAGTTTCTCGATATGAAGCGGATCAGAAACCAAAGGAGATGTAGTTGGTGCAGAATTAGAATTTTCTACTTCTTTACCAGCAATGGGATTTTTACTACCATAGTCTTGCGATCAAGTCACAACCATTACTTGAGACATAATCAAAATGTATGCGGGCGTATTAGAAGAAGATCCAATCATTTTACTATCTTGAACAGGAAAAGGATCCTTCAAAACAGTGGGGGTGGGTGAACCTTTGACGAATTTAGGTACCTCAGCCCTATGCGGGCATTATTTGGTGAAATGATCCTCATCAAAGATAAGAAAAGGATACTGAGCTTTCCGTTTATCATCAGTTGATTCAATTATATCGGGTTTTTTCTTAGAAGATGAAGTCCGTTTACTTTTATTTTTCCTGTTCTTCTTGTTACCAGATTTTGATTTCATAGTAGATGAATCTACAACATAGATATCGGCAGAAGTTTCTAGGGAGGATTCTCCTTTCAGTGAATCAGGTAAAGTTATAATAGGAGAAGTAACCTTTAAATATTTCTTCTTACTCTTAGTTGTATTAACTGAACCGATTACACTATCAGCGTCATAAGACCCTAAAGGAGTTTTTGTTATCTGACTAGGATGTGATAAATCTGGAATTTTCTCGTACAAAGTACCGGACTGGGTATATACCAAATCAAGATAATGAGCTTGAGTGATAACTTGATATTCAGTAACAACTCCTCCTTTGGCTACATCTTCAGTGATTTTTGGTAGCAATGATTTGATAAACCATTCTGCCAATATTTCATCTGGGATAAAAAATATTACCAAACATCTTCTACATCTCCATTCATGTATATGATCTAATATGTACCTAGATGTAGATTGTTTTAGTGAAGTTAATAATTTTGTGCCGTTGTCGTATCTCACTGGAAACTGAAAATGAGTTAAGAAAGAAGTTGCTAGGGCATTGAAATTGGTAAATGAGCCTCGTGGAAATTAAATGTACCACTTAGCAGCTAATCCTATTAAAGTTCTCTGAAAAAGTCTAAGTCGAATGGAATCGTCGATTAATGAGTTGGATGCACACCAAGGGTGGTAAGTCATGACATGGTTAGAAGGATCCTCTCCTGATTTTCCTTCAAACTTTTGGATATCATTGGGCAACTTATTTGGCATTTGCAGCCAATACAGATGATAATAGATGGGATCATTCGTAAGGCGGGATAAATCAGGTAAATCCAAAGTTTCTATGAATGGAAATCGACGGGTAGGGTCTTGTTGATAACCTTATGAAACTAAACTAGTGCCAGGAGGAGGGTATCCAGGATATCCTGAAATAACCTGTGCATTTGGAATCAGAATGCCCCCTGGATAACTACGAATAATTGGACAATACTGGTGTTGAACAGGTGTCTGATATGTATACACAGGATATGGTTGTTGGAGGTAAACTGGGGTTTGTGGAACATTTCCATATTGGTAAGGCCCTTGATATGGTTGATAAGTAAACTAAGGCTGACTTGTTATAATTTTACTTGTACCAGGTTGTCCCTTAGGCATCTGAACAATAGTTTGAACTATAGGTCCAGACTGTGGAATGGAAACCTAAGGAATTTGTACTGATGTTTGAGGGGCAAAAGTAATAGGAGCTATGGACATTCCAGGAATAGTTGTGGTAGGTTGAAAAAAGTCTAAGTCGTAGGTGTAATCGGACTAGGCTATTGAACAGGATGAGATGCAGGTATTGGAATTGTAGGCTGGAGTGATTGTTGGGTTTGATTATAACCAACTAGTTGTCCAGTTTGATAATAAGTTTCTTTCACATTTGGTTGTAAATTCTATTGTACTTGGGATGGATCCCACACCATTCTGGGATATGAGGGTCTCATTGAATGTTGTGCATAAGACGTACCGTAAATAGGTTGAACATATGGCTGGTAATTAGCTGGATAATTTCCACTTCCCTGTAACATTTGCTATGCTGGATAGAAATGTGGTGATAAAGGAGCTTGCAATCCTTCAGCTGAATACTGCCCTTGAGGTTGATATTGACCTTGAGGCATGTATTGACTTTGAGGTTGATATTGACCCTGGGGTAAGTACTCTACCTATGGTTGATATTGACCTTGAGGTATGTATTTTCCTTGGGGTTGATATTGACCCTGAGGTATGTACTATCCTTGGGGTTGCCCCCCAGGCTGTATTTGACTATTTTGAGGTTGCCCCCTGGTGGAAAATTACTACCTTGAGATGCGGGGTTTGGAATATTTCTAGACATCATATAAACTTGCTCATTGTTCAAATTTCTAGTATTTGATTCATTCGAGCCAGATGATGACATTGGTTTGTTGGGAAATGGAGATTCTCCTAAAAATGTACCCAAGAGAGGCTGATAGCCTACAGGAACAGATGGACCACCATACAAAAACGTTTCTGGTGATTCAGTAAACATAGATGAATCACTAGACATGTTTATCGAAGGTATATAACCTATTTGTGTAGAATAGAAAGGAATTCGGGGTGGTGAATACTGTAGACCTACATTTTGTAGAAAATATATCAATGAAGAATACCAAGAGTCTTGTCTAAAAGGATTGTAAAAAATTGATTCACATTCTCTAAGTTCTAAATTTTCCTAAGCTAAAGGAAAAAAAAAATTTCTTCCTCTATATCAGTTATTTCTTCAATAATAATGAGACCAAGAGGAAGATCTTCTGTAATCTGATTCCTCACTCTAGGTGAATCAAGATAATCAGGAGTTGGAGAAGTGAATTCTAAAGTAGGTTCAAATGTAGCAGTTTTAGTTTCCGGATCAGAAATTTGAGGTTCTTCAGCTGGTAACTCACTTGTTGCAGAAATAGCTTTAGTTAATTTGAAAATTAAAATTTCCTATGGAGTATGTTCTGCTATTTGCGGTTGATCTACTTAAAAAGCAGGATGAATAATTATTGATGATTCTCCTTATTCTTTTAATCTAGTTCTATTAATAATTTTTGGTATCAGAGTTTTAAGTCTTTCTAGTTGACTTGGTGTATACTTAGGGGGTTTCCCCTGAGTTCTACGTGATTGTCTTAGTAATTCAGCCACGATTAAAAAATTTAACACACGTAATCAAAGAAAAATTCAAAAAAAAAACCTAAGGTCGCTAAGTAAACAATCAAATGAATCACACGATTATAAAAATATAAGAGATCAATCCACACACAAACAATATATCCACGCACTAAAAACACTAGTTGGTGATGAAATCCAAAATTGTAGAATTTTAATGTAGAAATGGTGGTTGGAACAGTTACCCCGACAACCTGCTTAGTGAAATGGAACAGTGCAAGTTTCTCCACTTTGTAAAAATTATATGCACTAATCATGCATAAGTCGTAGGTCCACCTGATGTCACACTATTTAACTTTATGCAAGATACTGAATCTATTCCACCTGTTAATCTTTTGAGGAAAATTTAATTGCATACACATGTAAAGCATAAATAAAAACAATCGCACATAACATAGCTTTTAACTAGGAAAGCCTAAAAGTTGAAAACCCCAAATATATATTATGTATCATGGAATAATATGAAAATCCTCATACAAAGCTTATGAAGCTCTCAGTACAGTACAATTGTCAAACACTAATCAGGAACAATCTTGCAAATCCATGCATCCATCTTGCCCTCCTGCTAACCTGCCTCCACTACGCAATCCCTGCTGAAGAATAGCTTTGAATGAATTTGAATTACCCTTGCCTTGACTGCGAAATCCTCATTGGCAACTCCAATGTGTGTGTGATGCAATAAATGCATCACTATAGTCACAACATATAGTCTATCTTGACCTTTCACCTATCTCTCCACTGCGTCTCCACTGAAACTTCCATGCACTTTAGTTAACTGTTGTATTGTTAAATTGATTAATGAGTTATTATTTGTGAATTAATTAACTAATTAATTCACTCCACTCTCACTAGTGTATCATTTAGTTAGACTAGATACAAATAGCTCAACTGAGTCTAACTGAGTTAAACTGAATACAACTCCATAACTACTTCTTCCAAATGTGTCATAACTCTGCCACTTGAGTTCTAACTGACTCCTCCATGCATTAGCTCTAGTAAATGCTTGGGAATTGAGTAATTCCCTTAGTCCACGGATTTTCCACATCTGTGCACTGAAACGAAGTTCTCCAAGAGAATAATTTACTGTTTAGTGTCGGATTATTATTAAGAGCTATTAATAATCAACATGCATCTATTTTTAGATCAACGATCTATAAATAGACTTCGCCCAATATTCTAAAAATAGAATTTCATCTATTTTCCAAATTTATCAACCATCCACAAATAACATCCTGCAACTTCTGAAATATGATCGTCATGTCAAAAAATAGACATAGTTTAGAAATAGACTTGTGCAAAAAATAGCCTGCGGGGCCACTTAGTGAAGGTGACTCTTTTCACTAAGCTCATCATCTTGTTTAATATCAACACTCCCTCTCAACAAGATAGGGATTATCCTTCACCCCGATCCTGCCTCTATGGTATTCTAATTTTCTCCTGGTGAGCGCCTTCATCAAAATATCTGCATCCTAATCCTCCATAGAAATGTACTAAAGCAACATGATCTTGTGTTGCACACAATATTTGATATGATGATACCGGATATCAATATGTTTAGATCTGTCATGAAACACAAGATTAACCGAGAGTTTAATGAAACTATGATTATCAAAATGTATCAATGTTGGATCTAAATGTGAACCGAGCAAACCAGCCAAAATCTTCCTCATCCAGATAGCCTCACATGCAGCTTGACTTGCTGCCATGTATTCCACTTCCACTGAAATGAGTGCCACGGATATTTGTTTCCTGTTGTACCATGAAACTGCCGTAGATTCGATACTGAAAGTCCCTCCTGATGTGTTCTTTCTGTCTGTTGGGATTCTTGCCCAATCTGCATCTGTGAAGCCATGCAAATTCACCTCATTTGTCTATCTGTACCATAAACCATACTCAGATGTGCCCTTGAGATATCTCAAAACATGCTTTCCTACCTTCCAAAAGAACTTGGTAGGCTTAACCATCGCTTGTAAAATTTGGTTCACCGCATAGCATATGTCCGGTCTTGTATTGACTAAATACATGAGTGAACCCACCAACTGTCGATAAATAGTGGCATCCACTACCGCTGCCGATGTAGCATCCTCTTTCTTCCAATTTCCTGGAAGAGGAGTGTCGATAGGCTTGCAGCCTTACATGTGAAAATTCTCCAGTATCTCATGGGCATACTTGCCTTGAGACAAAAACAATTCACCTTCCCGCTGCCATATTTCCAATCCAAGGAAATAATGAAGGAGGCCCAAATACTTCATCTCAAACTCCTTTGCAAGATCTGCCTTGCATGAGTGTATCAACTGCTCATCACCTGTTAGTATTAAATCATCAACATAAAGTACAATGATTAAAAGCTTACCCTCCACCACAATCTGGTACAGGTTTGCATTTGCCTCACTCTTGGTGAAGCCAAGTCGATGAAATAATTGTCGATCCTAGTGTACGAAGCACGGGGGTGCTTGTTTTAGCCATAAAATGCTCTCTTAATTTTGCACACATGCAAATCCCTGCGAAGATATCAAATCCTTTAAGCTACTCAATGTACACACTCTTTCTCAATGGTCCCATTAGGGAATGGAATCTTCACATCCATCGATGAATGTGCC
This sequence comes from Pinus albicaulis, assembly GCA_034641835.2. Classification (NCBI taxonomy): domain Eukaryota; kingdom Viridiplantae; phylum Streptophyta; class Pinopsida; order Pinales; family Pinaceae; genus Pinus; species Pinus albicaulis. Next base: position 1,315,982,479 of record CM076579.1, on the reverse strand, counting down.
ACCATCTGCGCTAAAGAGAGCAAGGATGGTGCGTATGGGAGAATACCACGTGCGACGAGGTGAAAAGGTTTCCTCATAGTCAATCCCCTCGGTATGTGAGAAACCTTGGGAGAAAAATCTAGTCTTATACTTCTCGACGCTCCCATCAACAGCTTGCTTTACCTTGTAGATCCATCTTGATCCTACAACTGATTTTCCCACCAGCCTTGGAACAATCTCCCAAGCATTGTTTCTAACAATGGAGTCATACTCCTCCACCATGACATCTACCCATGTGGGCTCCTGCACTGCTTCTTCAAAAGAAGATGGTGATGTCACGATACACTTGCTCATAAGATCCATGTCTCCAGTAAATCGGTCAGGTGACTGTCTCTGTCTGCGCTGTGATGTAGGGACTCCTACATTCTGTGCCGCATCAAGCTTCAGTCTCTCAGCTTCTGTGGTCCGCTTTCTGCCTTTTCTGATGTTTGGTTTTGCATGAGTGGACTCCTCCACTCCATGAATCTCCTCCTGTGGCTGATCCACATCTATAGGCTCATCTTTGGGAACAAGAAGTTCCTCCTTTGCATGCAAGTGTAGCTCCCTCTCAAGCGACAACTTCATAGCTTTCACCTCATTGAATTTTATATCCCGTCACACCCCAGTCATTCGAATATTTGGAAAATACACACGATAATTATAGGGTGTTTCTATGTACCCCATAAATATCCCAACTTCTGCAGTCAGCTCCAGCTTCTTCCTAGCATCCTTTGTCACATGAATGTAAACAGATGAGCCAAAAATCTTCAAATGAGAAATATCAGGCTTCTTACCAGTAAAAGCTTCTTCAGGTGTACTCATGCCAAGTACTCTATGAGGACAACGGTTTTGCACATAAACCGTAGTGTTGCATGCTTCTGCCCACAAGTGCATTGGTAGGCCTTGGTCATGCAGCATCGCTCATGTAGCACCCACGATCGTTCTGTTCTTTCTCAACGTGACCCCATTATGTTGTGGGTTATGAGGCGCTATGAGTTCTCTTCGAACTCCTTCTTTGCTACAAAAGTCTTTGAATTCACCCGAGATGTATTCACCACCATTATCGCTCCGTAGAGCTTTCACCTGCTTCCTCGACTCCTTCTCCACCAATGCCTTGAATTCATAGAACTTTGAGAACGTTTCACTCTTCTTCTACATGAAGAAGATCCAGCATCTACAAGAAAATTCATCAAAAAATATCACATAATACCTGTGTTTTGCTATTGAAGCAACCGAGAATGGTCCACACACGTCTATGTGAATTCTCTCCAGGATCACCGAAGCACTGTTCTCCTTCTCATGAAAGGTGGTCTTCACAAACTTACCCATTGTACATCCTTTGCAATGATTTGACTGCGCAAGAGTACCCTTGGGAAGTCTAGTATAAATTTGCGGCAAAATCTTCAAAGCACCATGGTGAAGATGGCCTAATCTCCTGTGCCATAATTCGCCCTCATCTCGGCTCACCACTTTTTTTGCTTTGCCCACCATTGCAGCACAGCCATCTACCTCCAGCTTGTAGAGATTCTTAATTCGAACCACTATCTTCTTGGTTTGACCCTTTGTTTTATGTCGAAGGAAGGATTTTCCCTCACTGAAAACAACATCATAACCCTTGTCTTCCAGCATTGCGACTAAGACCAAGTTCTTCTTCAAACCTGGAACATGCATAACATTCTTCAACAAGAACGGATTACCGGACTCCCTCTCAAAGGTAATGGTCCAACGCCAGTTGCACTATACCGACCATCGTCGCCCATCTCTATATGCATCTGGAGGTCCTTCTCCTCCAAGTCACTAAACAACTCTTTGTCTCCCGTCATATGGAAAGACGCACCACTGTCAAGATACCACACCGATCCTATACGAGATTCAAACCAAGCATGCGATCGAAGAAATCAAGTTCAAATTTCTAGGCTAAGGCCTCTCCGGCTACAAATCCAGCGGCCTTCTTGTTCTTCTTCTTCGTAGACAGTTAGTGGCAAAATTTCCATGTTCGTGATAGTGAAAACACCTCACTTTGGACAATCCTACTTCTTGCCTTTAGAATAATATTTGGAAGATTTCCTTCCCCTTCCCTTTCCTTGCTGGCAGCCAAAGGAAATTCTTTTTCATCTTCGTTCTTCGATGAAAATCCATCCCTGGTACCCTGCCTTATCTCCTCCTGCACAAGATCTGACCAAAGTCGCTCCCATCCCGACAGTTTCTCCCATCCATTAACAGAGTCTTCGTAGCTATGCCAACTCTTCGGAAGCCCAAGGAGCCAAGCTCACCAAGTCTTATTCATCAATAGTAACCCCCACACTTCCCAGTTCATCCTTGTAGTGGACAAACTTCGTGAGGTATTTTGGAATACTGTCGCCTTTCTCCATTTTTATTTTTTTGAGCTTGTCTTTAAGCACCAACTACTCAGTCCTGCTTTCGAAAAAGCACTGTCAAAGTTCATACCCTTAAGTGTAGTGACTTTATTGTGAAGGCTGGACACAATGTGGTCCTTCACACTCCTTCACGATGAATCCTTCTCTGTCTTTTAAATAGCTTCTTTTCCTGTCTTTTGTCTAGCTAACTTTTCCGGCTTAGGAACATCGCTATCGATGAACTCCTTCAGTCCATTATCGTCCAAAACTTCCTCCATCCTGTCCTTCCAGGCTATGTAATTTGAGCTCCCATCAAGGGCATACTCCAATCGCAACCCATTGAAAGCCATTTCAATGTATACTCAACTTCTGCACCAAGAATCTTCTGTAGCAAATTCGAATTGTCCACCAGCACAAACTCACTTTACAATTGCAATATTCAATTAACAATGCTTTGATACCATGTAGAAATTATATGCACTAAGCATGCATATGTCCTAGATCCACCTGATCTCACACTATTTAACTTTATGCAAGATACTGAATCTATTCCACTTGTTAATCTTTTGGGGAAAATTTAATTGCGCACACATGTAAAGCATAAAATAAAAATAATCGCACATAACACAGTTGTTTTTAACTGGGAAAGCCTAAAGCTGAAAACCCCAACTATATATTATGTATCATGGAATCATATGAAAATCCTCATTCAAATCTTATCAAGCTCTCAGTACAATACAATCATCATACACTAATCAGGAACAATCTTGCAAATCCATGCACCGATCTTGCCCTCCTGCTAGCCTACCTCCACTGCGCAATCCCTGCTGAAGAATAGCTCTGAATGAATTTGAATTACCCTTGCCTTGACTGCGCAATCCTCATTGGAAAATCCAATGTGTGTGTGATGCAATCAATGCATCACTATAGTCACAATAGATAGTCTATCTTTCCCTTTCACCTATCTCTCCACTGGGTCTCCACTGAAACTTCCATGCATTGTAGTTAAATTCTATATTTTTCAGTCGATTAATGAGTTATTATTTGTGAATTAATTAACTAATTAATTCACTCCACTTTCACTAGTGTATCATTCAGTTAGACTAGATACAACTAGCTCAACTGAGTCTAACTGAGTTAAACTGAATATAACTCCATGACTACTTCTTCCAATTGTGTCATAAATCTGCCACTTGATTTCTAACTAATTCCTCCATACATTAGCTCCAATAAACCCTTGGGAATTGTGTAATTCCCTTAGTCCACTGATGTGCCACATCTGTGCACTGAAACAAGGTGCTCCAAGAGAATAAGTTGTTTTTTAGTGTCTGATTATTATTAAGAGCTAATAATAATCGACCTACATCTATTTTTAGACCAGCGATCTATAAATAGACTTCGCCCAATATTCTAAAAATATAATTTCATCTATTTTTCCAACTTGATCAACCATCCACAAATAGCATCCTCCAACTTCTGAAATATGATCATCATGTATAAAAATAGACATAGTCTAAAAATAGACTTGCATCAAAAATAACCTGCGGTCCCACTTAGTGAAGGCGAATATTTTCACTAAGCTCATCATATTGTTGAATATCAACACACTTAAGCCATCTCGAGTGAACATAACCCTCTGAAGAATCCAAGTGATTCTAGTCAACGTCTTCTCCAGGTATAGCGAGACCTCCCCTCCACCGTCACCTTGGGAAAGTATCCTAAATTTTATTTCCACTAAGGTCACCAACGAGAACACATATACCTGGGGGAACAGTCTACGATATGATATACATGCAAGGGTAGAGTAACAAAGCTCAATCCCCTTGAAGGCTCCTTGACATAATCCTAGGTTTACTGATAGGTGACCCCAGGTTCCTTGACAATGGTCTATCTGAGGTTTACCTTTTTTAAGACGTGCACTTCTTCTATCGTTCCCAATGAGATAGATATGATTACCTCACTGTGTCGGATATGATCTCATGCTTGAATCCTTTAGGAGGAGCTTCCCAGAGCATACATGCTACAATTGGATTTTCCTACTGCAAGATCGACTACATGTTTTTTTTACTGTCTTGGAGAGTTAACTAAAACCTATTCCAAGACACTAGCCTGAGCTATATTGGTGAAAAGAGCCCTAGAAAATATAGAATTTCTATATTGGTTTTAATTAAACGTTACTTTTAATTGGTAGTTTCTCAAGACAATGGGTACGGAAATGAAACTTCGATGATGTTTTAATGACCCGACTCAAAATATGCTACAATGCATCTATATGATAAAAAACTCATTTCTTTTCAATGAAATATAACTAAAGGAAAGAGTTGAGAAATTTTAATAATTTTCAAAATATCAATTCTTTCTTTCCTATATGACAAACTTTGAAAAGAAGACAATTCGGAGAACTCAATTTCGAAAAGATCTTTTGCTCAAAATGAAATTTCCTATATCATTTAGATCAGAAACAAAATCCAACTTATTCCAAAAGAAGATCAAAATTCGCTAAATTATAAAATTCAAAACTAAAAGAAAACTCTAATCTCAAATTCTATCTAAAAGTTGGAGGATGTTGAAGCCTGGTTTGTAATCTAACCATGAATTCTTTGCTTATTCCAACAAGAAACCAAAACATCCAAAAATGATTTAAAAATGAAATTCAGACCTTATCAATCGAAAAGGTTTTATAAGTTTGCAAATGCAGATAAAATCAAATTTTCATAATAGTATCAACTGCATGAAATTCAATGCTCAACAAAAAAACAATGAAATACCAAGTAGATGCAGTATACAAAAGTTTCTGATTCAGGGCAATGGGGGGACTAGGAAAATCATTTGCTTATAACATGCAAAATAACTAAATAAATGACTTCAACATAGAAGTTGCTGAAAGAAACCTAAATAGTGATCTTTGATAGTCAAAACATATTGGGATAATAACAAAAAATCAAGAAATTGGATTCTAGAAAATAGAATTTTTACTTTTTCTAAAATTTTCCAGAATTCCATAGTTTTTAATAGAAGAAGGTGTGGTACCATACTTTATTCTACTAAAAATAACGGAGCCTACCGCTCTGTTTTAAAAAAAAAAGTAGAGAAAAAATAGATAAAAAATAAAAATACAGATTTACAGTCAGGGATCCTTTTTAGTCTTGTACCCAACCCAATTTTAAGCTAAACAAACTCAAAGAAATATCAAAGAAATTGAAAAAATGAAATTGAAAAAAAACAAGAAAACTAAGTTCAGATTGAATATTTCCCCAGTGAAGTCACCAATTTGTTAGATGGATGAATCCCTCTTGTGGACAAGAGTGATCTCCCTAGTATCCTAAGGATATCAAGAAACAAACAGACATGTGTAGACCATTTCCTCCATATTATTTTGCTTAAGAATTACTCCTTAATTATGGATATATACTCCAATCTAAATTCCAACACTTGCTCAGTCTTCAATCCAGTCAATCTAGCATGTATCAATCCAGTATAAAAGATCTATAATCAAAGAGAAGAAAACAAGATCAAAAGCATCTGCAAAATATGATAATTCAAAAACAATAATCTATCTTAGTGATCAAGGAATCTAAGAATTAAATCATTCACAATATAGATGAACAACTCGATGAGAAAATACAATCCATTTGTATTAACTTTGAATATAAAAGAAGAAACCTTACAACCTTGTTGCTTTGATGTTTGTACAGTTTCTTCCGGGGTCCCGACTCCGACTCTCTTTATCAAAATAAGACTATGACTATGAGTATGTAATCTCTCTCATGCCAATGATGCTAAGTGTGGAGAGTATATTTCTCTAGCAATTCCCCTCAAAACTATCGAGTTCTAAGTACTATCTCCAAAGCAAGAAGCAAGTATTTTTTGAACTCTCTATATGCTAAGTACCCTTGAGACTGAAGCTTGGCCTCAATTTATAGTAGAAGGGAGATAGTTTCGACTCCAAAAAGGAAGGGATAAAGCCCTCTCATAATAGGATTTCAGCTCCAAAAACCAATGGATAACTCCATTTATGAAGGGATAAAGGTTTATGAATGCAAGGGGCGAAGCTCGACTAGATAACGCTTCTAGAAGGCCCTAGTTGGGAGAATATGCGACCAACTAGGATTCTATAACTTACTTTTCTTTTTATCTTACATTTTACGGGGGTCTGCAGTTTTAATGAACAATACGTGTGGGATGTACTACAATTTTATAGAAACAAACTTCAGTACCACAGGGAATGACTAGGAAAAGTGAGGGATTAGGCTTTTTAGGATTTTTAATAGCTTTTCTCTAGTTCCAAGACTTGATTTTGGGAACTTTATGTTTTTAGATTTCGAAGGAAGCAATAAATAGGTAATGATGAAACCATATAGATATCTCAATTTCATGGTGATGAATTTCAGTGGAACAGGATGACATGGAAACTAAGATCGATGAAAAAATGAAAGACAACATGGAAGACATGAAGAATGTTCTAAAAGTAGACATGGAAGGTGTTTGGTCTCAATCTAGTCTCCTAAATTGAGTTCATTAATTGTCAACCGAATTCGATGGCTTGCTGAAGTGTGGTGCACTATATGTACTGGTATCTATTTCCCACTCGTTGTGTTTAGTATTTTACGTGTTTTTGGTTTTATGGTTTTATTTGAAAAGGAAAAGAACTAAGTGCTAAATGAAGAGGGAAACTATTGGTCAAAGCAGAGTAGCCTAAACTATGATGGTAAGCAAATGCAAATGCAATGCGACGGAACCTCAAATCTAAACTATGACTAAGCAGAAACAAAGCTTGATAATGACTTTTAAACAAATGATTCAAAACATAAACTCAACTTGAGAAATGATCAACTAAATATGCAAATCCTCCTAACTAAACAGTTTAAACAACTAACTTATAATGATGCAACATTTCATCCTTGATTAGAGATTTGTTGAAACAAATTTGGAATAAAACATTTATACCATCATAAGATCTTCTATTCTAGGACTAGTTCCTAACTCTATTCTGCAATTTAATTGAATGTCACAAAACCTTACTCAAGAGTTATTGATTTCTTTTCAAAGTAGTCTTTTGAGGGAGGGCTCTGTTTATGAAATGATAAGGAAATTGCAGAGGTACTTCAGGCCTTAAAATGATATTTTCTTCTGTTCATGTGGTTATGAAGCAATTATAGATTTTAGAACAAGAAGAGGTTTGTGAATAATGAAGGTTGTTTTGTTAATCTTAACAACTGAAGTAATCTAATGTGTAGTGAATGAAAATCTGAATGTGAAGTGCAAATGCAATGATTTGAACTAAAACTGAACTTAAAATGTCACTAATCTAAAACAATGCTGAACTACAAGTCATTATGAAACTTAAAACAGAACAACTGAGCATGAGTTAAGTGCAATTAAACTCCGGAGTATCCTAACTATGCTATCATGCATTATTCTATGGAATTATACAGTCTGTTTGTCCATCATGATTGGTATTTTGGAAGAGTTCCTTCTTTTGGAAGAGTTTTTAGAACAATCCTGACTGTGTAATTGAGTGCAAATGCAAACATAAAGATTGAAAGCAATGAAAAACTAAGATATCATAGCCATCTCCTACCCATCATTATGATATTTTTGACAAGCGTTTAAGAGCAAGAACTACTATGGTACTTAGTAAAAACACACAACTAAAGCGTTCAAGATCACAATCATGCTTAAGACAGTATAAAGATTTCTTGGAAGAGTTTCTTCTTGTGGAAGAGTGCTGAGCATAAGTATAACTGTGATGGTGAATAAAAGAGACTACAATTAAACCCTACAATACTATAGCCATTTCCCATTCATCATTATAATCTTTTGGAAGAGCTTCTTCTTGTGGAAGAGTTAGAATGAGTATAACTATAGTAGCTAATGAAAAAAACTACAAATTCAACTTCAAAAACGTAAAGGCAGCTAGAATACTTATCTAAATTACGCAAATAAATCCGTGCAAGAGGCAGGGGCCCTCTACCACCTGACGGAATCTAACTCCAAATCAAATCAACGCTTTCAAAACAACACTGTCTGCTTCATTAAAGGTGAAATAACTTGAACAGAGCACTCGCGTCTTCAGAAATGTAGCACAGAATCTAAGCAAAATCTGGAATAAAATCTAGCCTAGCTCTCGGTTTCCCAAGTGTTTATATAACAAATGCACATAAAAAGACTTGCAACAATTTCAGGATCATTGTCTTTCCTTATCGGAATCACATTAGGACTCTTGAAGTGGCAACGTAAAAAGGAAACAGACATCTGGACTGAGACAGTCCTAATAGAAGTTTGCCTTCCTAAATGTGTTCCCACGTACCAAAACCATACCCAGAATCCGTTTCTTCCTTCATGGTGAGAAACGAACAATGTAGACATGACGTGGATTATGCCCATATGCGGTTTTTCTTGAGAGGCCACCTGGAACATACTCAAACGTGAAGACAGTGATCATTGGTTACCTCTGAATCACGTGCACGTAGTTCGAATCAAGGAAAATGATTCCAAATGGCAAAAATCACAAAACTTAGCAAGTCAGTCATGTAAATCATTCTAGAAGTAATTTTAACTAAATTCATTGATCAATTGGGTCTAGGATAGCAATGGGCAAAGGAAAATGAGGTAAAGTAAGATGAAAGAAAGCACAATTTTGAGGCTCAACATACCCCCGCTGCTGTCTCCTTGCATGTCCTCATGCAAATTATCCTATGAACTCAGAGGCTTCTGCAAGAACATCTAATCCTCTCCTTCTCCTTTGTCTGGAAGCTAAAGGTCTTCTGGGTTTTCTGATAACAAGTTTGAACCTTAGGTTGGTAAGTGCCCTGATTAACTTTTTGTTCCTCTTCTTCAACTTGTCATTGGTCTTTTCCACTTTGTCTATATGTAGGGATAAGGTTGAGTTCATATCAGTTTTGAGCTTGACTTGATCTTTGAGAATTTCATTCTCATTTTTGATGTGTCTATTAAGTATTTCCAACTCATACCTATCCCTTCTTAATACATCTATTTCAGACAATGGAGGACTAGGGGTTCTCTCCTTACTTTCTAAAGCTCTCCTTTCCAAAGTTTCCACATAGTCATAAATTTCTTGTTGAGCGGGGTCAATTTCAGGGGTTCCTTCATTAAAATCCTCTTCAACATCTTCTTCAATGGATGTTTCCTCATCTTCTATATTAATCACCCCTGTTTGTTTGATTTGAGTTTTCCTTAGTTTCCCCTTTAGTCTGTGGCTTCTTCTAGGCTGAGAAGATCCCTCTCCTTTCTCCATGGCAGATTTCCTGATTACTTTTTCTTTCTTAAGTTGTCTCTTGATTTGAGTCAACTTCTCTGAGATGATTTCCTCACTACTTTCTTGGACTGTTTTGTCAATTTCAACTTTTTAAGCTCTCCATTTTCTACTTCTTCTTGTAGGCTGTGGTTCCGGTGAGGGTTCTTTTGGCTCTTCAAAATGATTTCTTATCAAGAAATTGTCCCATGTATCATTTGTTTTGGTTAAATGATGTTCAATCAAAATTTTAACCAAACCATGATGATATAAAGTTGTCTCTAAAATTGAACCCTTCTTTGAACACAGGAAGCCATCTTTTTCAAGCTTTGAAGCAAGAAATAGGGTAGGTTTAAGTCTTCCCCCAGAAAATTCATTATCAGTCTAATGTGGTAGACATAAAATGTGCCATATCTACCCTCACATGTAATAAATTTTTGCAGAAGAAGTAGTATGTTTCTCCATTTATTTTTCAATGCAGAACTTGGAATTCCTTTCTTAAACACAGTGACATCCATACCTGGTGAATTTAGAATTTGCTTCCAGGATTCATTGTGGAATTCTCTATTTTTGAACCATCTCTCTCCATTTCTAAGCAACCCTGTAGCTTCTGCAATGAAAACTTCAGTGACAGTGAATTTGACATCTCCCACTTCAACTTCAGCTCCTTGAAATGATCTTGCAAATGTTTTAGTGACTTCTTTGTGGAAGCCATTAAATTTCTCCAAAAATTGAAGCCATCCTATCTTTTGCAACATTTCTTTGCATTGAGGGTAGCCTTCTAAATATTTTGAACCCACTGGTTCAGTTCTTACAATGAAACCCATGATTGCTTCTTCAATGTTCAGATTAACACTCTTCTATCCACAGAAACAATAACTTTCACCTTCGAATTGAAATGGCTTCAAGTTCTTAATGACAATGGCTTCAAACTTCAGAATAACATACCTCTGATTGACAGTGACAACAGCTTCAAACTTCGAGCTGATATACCTTTGGTTGACAATGAAAACAACTTCAAAACTTCGGACTGATATGCCTCTGTTGACAATTGAACTTTGGACTGATATGCCTCTGTTTGACAGTGACAAATGGCTTCAAATTTCCCACACTACTATACCTCTGTCTCTCGGTGGAAAATAGCTTCAAATTCCCATACTGCTATATCTCTGTCTCTTGGTAACAAATGGCTTCAAATTCTTCAATGCTATACCTCTGTCTCCCGGTGACAAATGACTTCAAATTATTCTCTGCTATACCTCTGTGTTTATAGTGATAATGCTCAATCTCTGCCCACAGTGATACTTTGTCTGCCCACGGAATCAAATGGCTTCAAATTCTCATGCTGCTATACCTCTGCGTTTACCCTTTTGCTCTGCTCTCGGTGGTAAGGATATCTCTGTTTGCGGAATGAAGTGCCGGCTACAGAATGGAGTGATGGAAGTAGTCACGGAATGAGGTAATGGAGTGAGGTGGAGGAAACGAATTAATGATTGAAAAGACGGCGGAGATTTTTACAACGGAAAAGAGAATCATCATTGAATGATTTGGTTGGGTTACGTGAAGAATTCAAACACTTCGACCATTTGAACCGCTTAAATGATGTCGGGCATGGAATTTGAAATGAGAGATTTTAATCCAAAGTTTGTGGAGGGTTTATTAGTCATGATCAATAAAAATAATTAAAACAACCTTTTCGAACAATTCATAACTAAAACTATGCTAAACTTTATGAAATGCCATTATAATCTAAACTTGTTACCTCTGCTTTTCATTTGATTTTTGTAGTCTTTGTCTTCTTTGTTCTCCTTTGGAAGAGTCTTCATAATTCTTCTTGATGCTTCTTATTCATGGATACACTGGATATTTTGTTGCAATTCTAATGTCTGCTGACTAATGCCTTCAGGATTTGTAGCTGCGGAATGTCTGGCTAGCTGCGGAAAGGCTGAACAGCTGCAGAATGTCTGTTAAGCTGCAGAATGTACCTGTAGAGCATTTTGATCATGGAATGGAGTGGTTTGGGAATATAGGTGAAATGTTATATGGTATGAATGAATATGGATGATGAGACATGATATGTATGAAGTGGATGATGAAATGGAATGGATTCAGTTTATGAAATGGAGTGAAAGAACATAAGAACTGCCCTGCAATCCATGACATGTTTTATTCATTTACAGCAAGACATCAATCTTCAAATTTTGACATGAAAATGAGATGGATGGAGTATGGAATTAGATGAATGAAACATGGAATGAAGTAGAATATGAGTGAATGAATGAAATGGAGTATGGATGGATAAGTGAATGGAGTGAAATGAAAATGAGATGGATCATAAGCACTATGGATCTGAACTTATGATTTTGTAACAGCTGCTTGTAAAAACAAAATGGGAAAAGTTAGAGTGTCAGAGAGACTCTGATTTTCACCCTATATTTTCTGTATAAACATGCCAATCAATGATTGGTTTTCATGTTTATACCTTTATTTTTATTTTTTATTTTTTATTTTTCAATGTCCTACTCTACTTGAAAAAGAAAATCTTGTTCAAGTATATGAATACTTCCAATGGAACCATGTTTGTAACAAGATGATAGATAAACTCATATGCAGGTTTGAAAGATACTCTTTGATATGTACCGATATATGAGATGCCAACTGTCTTGATTTAGATGATGTTAGAAGATATTGAATAATTGAGCATTGGAATCCGATGACAGAATTGAACCAAGATTCAATGTAATCTTGTCTTCCTTGTCTTTCCTCTATCATGAAATGCAAGTCTTCGGAGATATGATCTTCATTCATAGAATCTAGTGATAGGCATGCATGAGACTTTTCAATCTCTGGTTCCAATATCTCCTCTTTATCAATAGACATCCCTGATTCTTGGACCTTTTTTGAGTCTTCTTCTGCTGGTTGTTGTTCTTCAATGACAGTTGGTGAATCATTTTGCAATACCTCAGATTTGTAAGTTGATTGAGGTGTTTTATTGTTGGGGATATGAAATGGTTGTGGAGGTAGTGGAGTGGGGAATCTTTGGGGTGTTTGTGTGGATAGTAATGGAAAAGGTTGAATTGAGGTAAAATTAGGGTGATATTGATGTTGTAGTGGAGGTAAATGGTATGGATAACATTGATGATGGTATTGGGGATAGAGAGGGAAAGATTGAGGATATGGTGGATTTCCTTTATAGGGCCTTTGCCAACTTTGTTGCCAAGATTGGTTTTGAGGTTGAGATTGAGATGGCCAAGGTTTCCAAGGTTGATTTTGAGGTTGGGATTGATATGGCCAAGGTTGCCAAGGCAAGGGTGTTTTCCAATTACCTTGAGGTTGTTGTGCATAACCTTGAAATTGTGCATAAGGATATTGCATCATATTGGGTTGATGAGGCTGCCATAGCCCTCTTGGAGCTACATAACAAAGTTGCTCTTGTGCTTGATTTGCTCCATTATCCTTCTGGTAAATTGCCTTCAACCCTGGTAATGATGGGCAATCTTCAGTAGTATGTGATACTGCACAAATTTTACACATTTTAATGTTATCAAGTGGACATTCATGCAAAGCATGTTTCTTTCTACATTTAGGACAAAATATAAATGAAGCAACTTTTTGCTTGTTTTGCATTCTTAGCATGTCAGTTTGTTCATTTAAATTACCAAGAATGTTTAGCAAATTGTTAGGTTCAGTTTGACTTACCAATCTTGATGTTGACTTACTTACTTTTGCCACAAATGGATCTTGAGGGGACCTTACACACTTTTCTTTTCCTCTTGATATGTTCTTGCATAGTTCACAAATTTCTTGAAATGACAATCGATAAACATCTCCTTTTCCCACAAGATTAAAAAGATCAATCCATTCATCCTTTATAGCATTTAGTAGGAGAGTTTTTAATGCATCTGATCCTAAATTATGCAATTTAGATCTTTTGATATTATAAGTAAATCTCTCCACTAAATCTTATAGGCTTTCATCCTCTTTTTGGTTCATCTTAAAGACTTCATTTCTAAGGTCATGGTGCATGCAATAACCTTTATATTTTTCCAAAAATAATCTTTTCATATCATCCCATGTCCTTATAGAATTTGTTCCTAAAGTCATGAACCATCTAAGAGCTCTATCCTTCAATGTTGCCGGAAACAAATTCAATTTTTTCATGTGCAATGAGTAGCCATAAGATCTACAAATTATTTCAAATTCAAAAAGAAAGGTTTCCGGGTCTTCTGATCTCATACCTTTGAAGTTAGGAAGTACAGATGGATGGATGTTCTTCATTTGAATGTTGATATCAGTTTCTTGAATGGGAAATCCAAAAGGATCTTTCTCATTGTCATCATCTCCATCCATTTCTTCAACCTGCTTTTTCACCTCTTCTTCTACCTGCAAAAATATGAATTCATGATGTGGATGTGTGGCTCTTACTGCACCACATGATATAGTGGGTGTGGTAGGTGATTGAAGTTTTTGTTTTTGTTTTTGTGGATGTAGAAAATCAGGATACCTAGTTACACTTCCCTGGCAACGGTGCCAAAATGTTTGGTCTCAATCTAGTCTCCTAAATTGAGCTCATTTAATTGTCAACCAGGGTCAGTAAACTGCTGAAGTGTGGTGCACTATATGTGCCTAGGTATCTATTTCCCACTACGTTGTGTTTAGTGTTTTCTGATGTTTTTGGTTTTATGGTTTTATTTTGAAAAGGAAAAGAACTAAGTGCTAAATGAAGGGAAACTATTGGTCAAAATAGAGTGAAGCCTAAACTATGATGGTAAACAAATGCAAATGCAATACTGAAACAAAATCAAATCTAAACTATGACTAAGCAGAAACAAAGCTTGATAATGACTTTTAAACAAATGATTCAAAACATAAACTCAACTTGAGAAATGATCAACTAAATATGCAAATCCTCCTAACTAAACAGATTAAACAACTAACTTATAATGATGCAACATTTCATCCTTGATTAGAGATTTGTTGAAGCAAATTTGGAATAAAACATTTATACCATCATAAGATCTTCTATTCTAGGACTAGTTCCTAACTCTATTCTACAATTTAATTGAATGTCACAAAACCTTACTCAAGAGTTATTGATTTCTTTTCAAAGTAGTCTTTTGAGGGAGGGCTCTGTTTATGAAATGATAAGGAAATTGCAGAGGTACTTCAGGCCTTAAAATGATATTGTCTTATGTTCATGTAGTTATGAAGCAATTATAGATTTTAGAACAAGAAGAGGTTTGTGAATAATGAAGGTTGTTTTGTTAATCTTAACAACTGAAGTAATCTAATGTGCAGTGAATGACAATCTGAATGTGAAGTGCAAATGCAATGACTTAAGCTAAGAATGGACTTAAGATGTCACTAATCTAAAACAATGCTGAACTACAAGTCATTATCAAACTCAAAATAGAACAACTGAGCATGAGTTAAGTGCAATTAAACTCCGGAGTATCCTAACTATGCTATCATGCATTATTCTATGGAATTATACAGTCTGTTTGTCCATCATGATTGGTATTTTGGAAGAGTTTCTTAGAACAATCCTAACTGTACAATTCAGTGCACATGCAAACATAAAGACTGAAAGCAATGAAAAACTAAGATATCATAGCCATTTCCTACCCATCATTATGATATTTTGGAAAAGCGTTTAAGAGCAAGAACAACTATGGTACTTAGTGAAAACACACAACTAAAACGTTCAAGATCACAATCATGCTTAAGACAGTATAAAGATTTCTTGGAAGAGTTTCTTCTTGTGGAAGAGTACTTAGCATAAGTATAACTGTGATGGTGAATAAAAGAGATTACAATTAAATCCTACAATAATATAGCCATTTCCCATTCATCATTATAATCTTTTGGAAGAGCTTCTTCTTGTGGAAGAGTTAGAATGAGTATAACTATAGTAGCTAATGAAAACAACTACGAATTCAACTTCAAAAACGTAAAGGCAGCTAGAATACTTATCTAATTTACGCAAATAAATCCGTGCAAGAGGCGGGGGCCCTCTACCACCTGACGGAATCTAACTCCAAATCAAATCAACGCTTCAAAACAACACTGTCTGCTTCATTAAAAGTGAAATAACTTGAACAGAGCACTCTGCGTCTTCAGAAATGTAGCACAGAATCTAAGCAAAATCTAGAACAAAATCTAGCCTAGCTCTCGGTTTCCCAAGTGTTTATATAACAAATGTAAATAACAAGACTTGCAACAATTTTAGGAACATTGTCTTTCCTTATCGGAATCACATTAGGACTCTTGGTAAAATTTTGCGTAAAAAAGGAAACGGTCTTATACGGGCGAGGCAGGTCTAATAGAAGTACGCAACTACAAATGTGTTCCCACGTACCAAAACCATACCCAGAATCTGTTTCTTCCTTCATGGTGAGCAACAAACAATGTAGACATGACGTGGATTATGCCCATATGCGGTTTTTCTTGAGAGGCCACCTGGAACATACTCAAACGTGAAGACAGCTGCAGAATCGCCGGTTAGCTACGGAATGTCTGCATTCTGCAGCTAGTTCCGGTCAAAATGATTTACAATGGAAAAAATCACAAAACTTAGCAAGTCAGTCATGTAAATCATTCTAAAAGTAATTTTAACTAAATTCATTGATCAATTGGGTCTAGGATAGCAATGGACAAAGGAAAATGAGGTAAAGTAAGATGAAAGAAAGCACAATTTTGAGGGCTCAACATACTCCTCACCGTCGTCTCTTTGCATGTCCTCATGCAAATTATCCTATGAACTCGCAGGCTTCGCAAGAACATCTAATCCTCTCCCTTCTTCTTTGTCCTGAAGCTAAAGATCTTCCGGGTTTTCTCGATAACAAGTTTGAACCTTAGGTTGGTAAGTGCCCCGATTAGCTTCTTGTTCCTTTGCTTCAAACTTTTCATTGGTCCTTTCCACTTTGTCTATATGTAGGGATAAGGTTGAGTTCATATCAGTCTTTGAGCTTGACTTGATCTTTGAGAATTTCATTCTCATTTTTTTGATGTGTCTATTAAGTATTTCCAACTCATACCTATCCCTTCTTAATACATCTATTTCGATATAGATGGAGGACTAGGGGTTCTCTCTCTCGCTTTCCGAAGCTCTCCTTTCCAAAGTTTCCACATAGTCATAAATTTCTTGTTGAGCATGGTCAATTTCTGGGGTTCCTTCATTAAAATCCTCTTCATCATCTTCTTCGATGGATGTTTCCTCATCTTCTATATTAATCACCCCCGTTTGTTTGATTTGAGTTTTCTTTAGTTTCCCCTTTTAGTCTGTGGCTTCTTCTTAGCCGAGAAGATCCCTCTCCTTTCTCCATGGCGCATTTCCCGATTACCTTTTTCTTTCTTAAGTTGTCTCTCGATTTGAGTCAACTTCTCCGAGATGATTTCCTCACTACTTTCTTGACTGTTTTGTCGATTTCAACTTTTGAGGCTCTCCATTTTTCTACTTCTCCTCGTAGGTCGTGGTTCCGTGAGGGTTCTTTGGCTCTTCAAAATGATTTCTTATCAAGAAATTGTCCCATGTATCATTTGTTTTGGCTAAATGATGTTCAACCAAAATTTTAACCAAACCATGATGATATAAATTTGTCTCTAAAAATTGAACCCTTCTTTGAACACAGAAGCCATCTTTTTTCAAAACGTTGAAGTAAGAAATAAGGTAGGTTTAAGTCATTCCCCCAAAAAATGCATTATCAGCCTAATGTGGTAGACATAAAATGTGCCATATCTACCCTCACATGTAATAAATTTTTGCAGAAGAAGTAGTATGTTTCTCCATTTATTTTTTCAATGCGTAACTTGAATTCCTTTTCTTAAATACAAGGACATCCATACCTCGGGTGATTTTAGAATTTTGCTTCCAGATTCATTGTGGAATTCTCTGCTTTTTGAACCATCTCTCTCATTTCGAGCAACCCTCGTAGCCTCCGCAATGAAAACTTCGAAAGGACAAGAAATTTGACATCTCCCACTTCAACTTCGGTCCCTTGAAATGATCTTGCAAATGTTTTAGTGACTTCCTTGTGGAAGCCATTAAATTTCTCCAAAAATTGAAGCCATCCTATCCGTTGCAACATTTATTTACATTGAGGGTAGCCTTCTAAGTATTTTTGAACCCATCGGTTCAGTTTCTTACAATAAAACCCATAATTGTTTCTTCAATGTTCGCATTAACACTCTTCTACCTCACGTAAACAATAACTTTTCATCTTCGAATTGAAATGGCTTCAAGTTCTTAATGACAATGGCTTCAAACTTCGGAATTACATACCTTCGATCGACAAAGGACACATGCCTTCAAACTTCGAGCTGATATACCCTGTTGACAATGAAAATGCCTTTCAAAACTTTGACCGATATGCTCGGTTGACAATGGAACTTTGGACCGATATGCTCGTTTGACAAGGGACAAATGGCTTCGTATTTCCCATACTATTATACCTCTGTCTCTCATGGCAAATAGCTTCAAATTCCCATATCGCTATATCTCTGCGTTTCTAATGATAATGCTCAATCTCTCGCCTACGTGATTCAAACCAATATACCCTTTTTTGCTCGTCACAATGATAAGAATATCTTCTGTTGCGTGAATGAAATGCCGCCACTGTAATGGGAGTGATGGAAGTAGTCACTGAATGGGGTAATGGAGTGAGGTGGAGGAAACGAATTAATGATTGAAAAGACGGTGAAGATTTTTACAACGGAAAAGAGAATCATCATTGAATGATTTGGTTAAGTGACGTGAAGAATTCAAACACCTCGGCCATTTTAACCGCTTAAATGATGTCGGATATGGAATTTGAAATGAGAGATTTTAATCCAAAGTTCGTGGAGGGTTTATTGATCTTTCGATCAATAAAAATAATTAAAACAATCTTTCGAACAATTCATAACTAAAACTATGCTAAAACTTTATGAAATGCCATTATAATCTAAACTTGTTACTCTGCTTTTCATTTGATTTTTGTAGTCTTTGTCTTCTTTGTTCTCCTTTGGAAGAGTCTCTCATAATCCTTCTTTGATGCTTTTTATTCATGGATACACCGGATCATTTTGTTGCAATTCTAATGTCTTCCGACTAATGCCTTCGTGATTTGTAGACTGCGAATGTCCGACTAGTCAGCTATGAAAGGTCGAACAAATATTTGCAAAATGTCCGTTAAGTCGTTAATATACCCCGTAGAGCATTTTGATCATGGAATGGAGTGGTTTGGGAATATAGGTGAAATGTTATAAGGTATGAATGAAGATGGATGATGAGACATGATATGTATGAAGTGGATGATGAAATGGAATGGATTCAGCTTTTATGAAATGGAGTGAAAGAACATAAGGATCGCCCCTGCAATCCATGACATGTTTTATTTATTTACGTAAAGACATCGTACTTTAAATCTTGACATGAAAATGAGATGGATGGAGTATGGAATGATAGGTGAGTGAAGTGAAATGAAATGAGATGGATCATAAGCACTATGGATCCGAACTTATGATTTTGTAACATATCGATCTGCAAGTTGTTGTTGATTCCATAAAACCATTAGTCTTCATCAAAGCCAACATCTCATGGTACAATTCTTACCATGCTAATAAATGTGTCGAAGTCGAGCATGGAAGAAATCATTGGATTACCGATCAATAATGAAAATCGTTAACCAATGCGAGACAACTCACCGATAATGTAAATGAGTGTCAAGGTACCTCAAAGTGCATCTTGATGAGGACGAATGAATGTGTCGAAGTCGAGTCGCCCTGCAAGATTTGACAATCAAGAGACATTGTTGTATTCCCATTGTTATCAACGAGGAGGCTTTGCCATTGATGAATGCAAGCTC
The DNA here is from genome assembly GCA_034641835.2 of Pinus albicaulis. Classification (NCBI taxonomy): domain Eukaryota; kingdom Viridiplantae; phylum Streptophyta; class Pinopsida; order Pinales; family Pinaceae; genus Pinus; species Pinus albicaulis. The sequence continues at coordinate 1,315,963,004 of CM076579.1, read as the reverse complement.
CAGGCACTTCAAATAATCTCTAATCTTGATCCCAGATAAAGTGTTGAGGTCGATGGGACAAGATCCGTTGGAAGGTGGACCTTAAGGAATTCCTCATCATCCAACTCGAGCATAGAACCAAGAATGATTTGAAGAACCATGAAAGATTGAAACCATCATGAAATTGCAGAACTTATTGTGAACTTTGCCCGCCAGCTTGCTCTGGGTTTTCAAACAAATCTCATGTCCAATTGCGTCAAAGACAGCCGGTTTTTCACAATAGGACTTATTTTTTCTCTTTACTCATCTTTTTTTTCTTTTTTTTTCCCTCTCTCTAATGTCCTACTCTACTTGAAAAAGAAAATCTTGTTCAAGTATATGAGTACTTCCAATGGAACCATGTGTCTGTAACAAGATGATAGATAAACTCATATACGATGCTTGAAAGACACTCTTTGATATGTACCCGTATATGAGATGCCAACTGCTCTTGATTTAGATGATGTCAAAAGATATTGAATAATTGAGCATTGGAATCCAATGATCGAATTGAACCAAGATTCAATGTAATCTTGTCTTCCTTGTCTTTCCTCTATCATGAAATGCAAGTCTTCTGAGATATGATCTTCATTCATAGAATCTAGTGATAGGCATGCATGAGACTTTTCAATCTTCGGTTCCAATATCTCCTCTTTATCAATAGACATCCCCGATTCTTGGACCCTTATCTCAAGTCTTCTTCTCGTTTGTTGTTTCTTCAATGACAGCTGATGAATCATTTTGCAATACCTCGTAATTGTAAGTTGATTGATGTGTTTTATTGTTGGGGATATGAAATGGTTGTGGAGGTAGTGGAGTGGGGAATCTTTGGGGTGTTTGTGTGGATGGTAATGGAAAAAGGTTGGATTGAGGTCAAATGAGGGTGATATTGATGTGTAGTGGAGGTAAATGGTATGGATAACATTGATGATGGTATTGGGGATAGAGAGGGAAAGATTGAGGATATGGTGGATTTCCTTTATAGGGCCTTTGCCAACTTTGTTGCCAAGATTGGTTTTGAGGTTGAGATTGAGATGGCCAAGGTTTCCAAGGTTGATTTTGAGGTTGGGATTGATATGGCCAAGGTTGCCAAGGCAAGGGTGTTTTCCAATTACTCTCGAGGTTGTTGTGCATAACCTTGAAACTCGTGCATAAGGATATTTCATCATATTGGGTTGATGAGGCTGCCATAGCTCTCTTGGAGCTACATAACAAAGTTGCTCTTGTGCTTGATTTGCTCCATTATCCTTCTCCGGTAAATTGCCTTCAACTCGGTAATGATGGGCAATCTTCAGTATGTGATCCTCGCACAAATTTTACACATTTTAATGTTATCAAGTGGACATTCATGCAAAGCATGTTTCTTTCTACATTTAGGACAAAATATAAATGAAGCAAATTTTTTTCTTGTTTTTGCATTCTTAGCATGTCAGCTTTGTTCATTTAAATTACCAAGAATGTTTAGCAAAATTGTTAGGTTCAGTCTGACTTACCAATCCCTGGTGTTGACTTACTTACTTTTGCCACAAATGAATCCTGAGGGACCTTACACACTTTGCTTTTCCTCTTGATATGTTCTTGCATATTTTACAAATTTCTTGAAATGGTAATTGATAGACATCTCCTTTTCCCCACAAGATTAAGAAGATCAATCCATTCATCCTTTATAGCATTTAGTAGGAGAGTTTTTAATGTATCCGATCCTAAATTATGCAATTTAGATCTTTTGATATTATAAGTAAATCTCTCTACTAAATCTTCTAGGCTTTCATCCTCTTTTGGTTCATCTTAAAAGACTTCATTTCTAAGGTCATGGTGCATGCAATAACCTTTTATATTTTTCCAAAAATACTCTTTTCATATCATCCCATGTCCTTATAGAATTTGTTCCTAAAGTCATGAACCATCTAAGAGCTCTATCCTTCAATGTTGTCTGGAAACAAATTCAATTTTTGTCATGTGCAATGAGTAGCCATAAGATCTACAAATTATTTCAAATTCAAAAAAGAAAGGTTTCTGTCTTCCGATCTTCATACCTTTGAAGTTAGGAAGCAGCAGATGGATGGATGTTCTTCATTTGAACGTTGATATCGCTTTCTTGAATGGGAAATCCAAAAGGATCTTCCTCATTGTCATCATCTCCATCCATTTCTTCAACCTCCTTTGTCACCTCTTCTTCTACCTGCAAATATGAATTCATGATGTGGATATGTGGTTTCATCGCACCACATGATATAGTGGATGTGGTAGGTAATTGAAGTTTTTGTTTTTGTTTTTTGTTTTTGTGTGTGTGGATGCAAGAAATAAGGTTACCTAGTTACACTTCCCGCAACGGCGCCAAAATGTTTGGTCTCAATCTAGTCTCCTAAATTGAGCTCATTTAATTGTCAATCAGTGTCAGTAAACCGTCGAAGTGTGGTGCACTATATGTGCCTAAGTAACTTCTTCCTACTTCGTTGTGTTTAGTGTTTTCCCGATGTTTTTGGTTTTATGGTTTTATTTTGAAAAGGAAAAGAACTAAGTGCTAAAATGAAGGGAAACTATTGGTCAAAACAGAGTGAAGCCTAAACTATGATGGTAAACAAATGCAAATGCAAATACCTGAAACGTAATCAAATCTAAACTATGACTAAGCAGAAACAAAGCTTGATAATGACTTTTAAACAAATGATTCAAAACATAAACTGAACTTGTCAAATGCTTTCATCAAAGGTGTTTTGAGGGAGAGCTTGAGACATGGTCAATTAAGTATGCAAATCCTATCTAAAGAGTTAAACAACTAACTTATAATGATGCAACATTTCATCCTTGATTAGAGATTTGTTGAAGCAAATTTGGAATAAAACATTTATACCATCATAATATCTTCTATTCTAGGACTAGTTCCTAACTCTATTCTGCAATTTAATTGAATGTCACAAAACCTTACTCAAGAGTTATTGATTTTGATTTCTTTTCAAAGTAGTCTTTTGAGGGGAGGGTTCTGTTTATGAAGTGATAAGGAAATTGCAGTAGGTACTTCGTGCCTTAAAATGATATTGTCTTCTCTGTTCATGTAGTTATGAAGCAATTATAGATTTTAGAACAAGAAGAGGTTTGTGAATAATGAAGGTTGTTTTGTTAAGTTTAACAACCTAAGTAATCTAATGTGCATGAATGACAACAATGTGAAGTGCAAATGCAATGAGTTGAACTAAAACTGAACTTAAAATGTCACTAATCTAAAAACAATGTCGAACTACAAGTCATTATCAAACTCAAAATAGAACAACCGAGCATGAGTTATGCAATTAAACTCCTGGGAGTATCCTAACTATGCTATGCAAACGTAAAGACCGAAAAGCAATGAAAAAACTAAGATATCATAGCCATTTCCACTCATCATTATGATATTTTGGACAAGCGTTTAAGAGCAAGAACAACTATGGTACTTAGTGAAAACACACAACTAAAACGTTCAAGATCACAATCATGCTTAAGACAAAGATAAAGATTTCTTGGAAGAGTTTCTTCTTGTGGAAGAGTGCTTAGCATAAGTATAACCGTGATGGTGAATAAAAAGAGATTACAATTAAATCCTACAATACTATAGCCAATTCCCATTCATCATTATAATCTTTTGAAGAGCTTCTTCTTTCGGAAGAGTTTTTAGAATGAGTATAACTACAGTAGCTAATGAAAGCAACTACGAACTCAACTTTAAAAACGTAAAGGCAGACTAGAATACTTATCTAAATTACGCAAATAAATCCGTGCAAGAGGCAGAGGCCTCTACCACCTGACTTTGAATCTAACTCCAAATCAAATCAACGCTTTCAAAACAACATTGTCTCGCTTCATTAAAAGAGAAATAACTTGAACGAGCACTCGCGTCTTCATAAATGTAGCACGTAATCTAAGCAAAATCTAGAACAAAATCTAGCCTAGCTCTTGGTTTCCCAAGTGTTTATATAACAAATGTAAATAACAAGACTTGCAACAATTTCAGAGAACATTGTCTTTCCTTATCGGAATCACATTAGGACTCTTGAAGTGGCAACGTAAAAAGGAAACGGACATTTGACCGAGACAGATCCCTAATAGAAGTCTCCGCTCTCCTAAATGTGTTCCCACGTACCAAAACCATGCTGAATCCATTTCTTCCTTCATGGTGAGCAACGAACAATGTAGACATGACGTGGATTATGCCCATATGCGGTTTTTTCTTGAGAGGCCGCTCTGGGAACATACCCAAACGTGAAGACAAATCATGAGAATCGCCAGTTAGCTACGTAATGTCTGCATTCCGCACTAGTTCCCGTCAAAAATGCTTTACAATGGGCAAAAATCACAAAACTTAGCAAGTCACCATGTAAATCATTCTAAAAGTAATTTTAACTAAATTCATTGATCAATTGGGTCTAGGATAGCAATGGACAAAGGAAAATGAGGTAAAGTGGAATGAAAGAAAGCACAATTTTGAGGCTCAACATACCCCCACCGTCGTCTCTTTGCATGTCCTCATGCAAATTATCCTATGAACTCGTAGGCTTCGCAAGAACATCTAATCCTCTCCTTCTTCTTTGTCCGGAAGCTAAAGATCTTCCGGGTTTTCTCGATAACAAGTTTGAACCTTAGGTTGGTAAGTGCCCCGATTAGCTTCTTGTTCCTTTCGCTTCAAACTTTTCATTGGTCCTTTCCACTTTGTCTACATGTAGGGATAAGGCTGAGTTCATACTCAGCTTTTGAGCTTGACTTGATCTTTGAGAATTTCATTCTCATTTTTTGATGTGTATATTAAGTATTTCCAACTCATACCTATCCCTTCTTAATACATCTATTTCGGGATAGTGGAGGACTAGGGGTTCTCTCTCGCTTTCTCGAAGCTCTCCTTTCCAAATTTTCCACATAGTCATAAATTTCCTTTGTTGAGTAGGTCAATTTCAGTGGGGTTCCTTCATTAAAATCCTCTTCATCATCTTCTTCAATGGATGTTTCCTCATCTTCTATATTAATCACCCCCGTTTGTTTGATTTGAGTTTTCTTTAGTTTCTTTAGTCTGTGGCTTCTTCTTAGCCGAGAAGATCCCTCTCCTTTCTCCATGGCGCATTTCTGATTACCTTTTTCTTTCTTAAGTTGTCTCTCGATTTGAGTCAACTTCTCCGAGATGATTTCCTCACTACTTTCTTGGACCTGTTTTTGTCGATTTCAACTTTTGAGGCTCTCCATTTTCTACTTCTCCTCGTAGGTCGTGGTTCCGTGAGGGTTCTTTTGGCTCTTCAAAATGATTTCTTATCAAGAAATTGTCCCATGTATCATTTTGTTTTGGCTAAATGATGTTCAACCAAAATTTTAACCAAACCATGATGATATAAATTTGTCTCTAAAAATTGAACCCTTCTTTGAACACAAGAAGCCATCTTTTTTCAAACTTTGAAGTAAGAAATAAGGTAGGTTTAAGTCTTCCCCCAGAAAATGCATTATCAGCCTAATGTGGTAGACATAAAATGTGCCATATCTACCCTCACATGTAATAAATTTTTGCGTAAGAAGTAGTATGTTTCTCCATTTATTTTTTCAATGCAGTAACTTGGAATTCTTTTCTTAAATACAGTGACATCCATACCTGTGATTTTAGAATTTTCTTCCAGATTCATTGTGGAATTCTCTGCTTTTTGAACCATCTCTCTCCATTTCCGAGCAACCCCGTAGCCTCTGCAATGAAAACTTCGATGCGATAAATTTGACATCTCCCACTTCAACTTCAGTCCCTTGAAATGATCTTGCAAATGTTTTAGTGACTTCCTTGTGGAAGCCATTAAATTTCTCCAAAAATTGAAGCCATCCTATCTCGTTGCAACATTTCTTTACATTGAGGGTAGCCTTCTAATTATTTTGAACCCACCTGTTCGATTTCTTATAATAAAACCCATAATTGTTTCTTCAATGTTCGCATTAACACTCTTCTACCCACGTAAACAATAACTTTCATCTTCGAATTGAAATGGCTTCAAGTTCTTAATGACAATGGCTTCAAACTTCGGAATTACATACCTACGATTGACAAGTGACAACAACCTCAAACTTCGAGCTGATATACCTCCGGTTGACAATGAAAATAACTTCAAAACTTTGATCGATATGCCTCCGGTTGACAATGGAACTTTGGACCTGATATGCCTCGTTTGATAATGACAAATGGCTTCGCATTTCCCATACTATTATACCTCTGTCTCTCTGTGGCAAATAGCTTCAAATTCCCATATCGCTATATCTCACGTTTCTAATGATAATGCTCAATCTCACGCTCACGGTAGATTCAAACCGATATACCCTTTTTTGCTCGCTCACAATGATAAGAATATCTCTCGTTTGCGTGAATGAAATGTCGCTACAGTAATAGAGTGATGGAAGTAGTCACGGAATGGGGTAATGGAGTGAGGTGGAGGAAACGAATTAATGATTGAAAAAGACTACGAAGATTTTTACAACTGAAAAGAGAATCATCATTGAATGATTTGGTTAAGTGACGTGAAGAATTCAAACACCTCGGCCATTTTAACCGCTTAAATGATGTCGGATATGGAATTTGAAATGAGAGATTTTAATCCAAAGTCCGTGGAGGGTTTATTGATCTTGATCAATAAAAAAATAATTAAAACAACCTTTTCGAACAACTCATAACTAAAACTATGCTAAAATTTATGAAATGCCATTATAATCTAAACTTGTTACCTACTGCTTTTCATTTGATTTTTTGTAGTCTTTGTCTTCTTTGTTCTCCTTTGGAAGAGTCTTCATAATCCTTTCTGATGCTTTTTATTCATGGATACACTGGATCATTTTGTTGCAATTCTAATGTCTTGCTGACTAATGCCTTCGAGATTTGTAGGCATGCGAATGTCCGACTAGTCACAGAAAGGTCGAACAATATTTCGGATAATGTCCGTTAAGTTATGCATTATACCCCGTAGAGCATTTTGATCATGGAATGGAGTGGTTTGGGAATATAGGTGAAATGTTATAAGGTATGAATGAATATGGATGATGAGACATGATATGTATGAAGTGGATGATGAAATGGAATGGATTCAGCTTTATGAAATGGAGTGAAAGAACATAAGGATTGCCACTGCAATCCATGACATGTTTTATTTATTTACAACAAGACATCGGACTTTAAATATTGACATGAAAATGAGATGGATGGAGTATGGAATGATAGGTGAGTGAAGTGAAATGAAATGAGATGGATCATAAGCACTATGGATCTGAACTTATGATTTTGTAACAAATCGCTTGCAAGTTGTTGTTGATTCCATAAAACCATTAGTCTTCATCAAAGCCAACATTCATGGTACAATTCTTACCATGCGAAATAAATGTGTCGAAGTCGAGCATGGGAAGAAATCATTGGATTACCGATCAATAATGAAAATCGTTAACCAATGCGAGACAACTCACCGATAATGTAAATGAGTGTCAAGGTACCTCGCAGTGCATCTTAGCAGAGGACGAATGAATGTGTCGAAGTCGAGTCGCCCGCAAGATTTGACAATCAAGAGACATTGTTGTATTCCCATTGTTATCAACAAGGAGGCTTGCCTTTGATGAATGCAAGCTCCAAGGCACTTCAAATAATCTCTAATCTTGATCCCAGAGTAAAGTGTTGAGGTCGATGGGACAAGATCCGTTGGAAGGTGGACCTTAAGGAATTCCTCATCATCCAACTCGAGCATAGAACCAAGAATGATTTGAAGAACCATGAAAGATTGAAACCATCATGAAATTGTAGAACTTATTGTGAAATTTTGCACCAGTTGCCCGGTTTTCAAACAAAGCTCATGTCCAATTGCGCCAGCGAAAGCCGGTTTTCACAATAGGACTTATTTTTTCTCTTTACTCTTTTTTTTTCTTTTTTCTTTTTTTTTCCCTTTTTTTTTCTCTATGTCCTACTCTACTTGAAAAAAGAAAATCTTGTTCAAGTATATGAGTACTTCCAATGGAACCATGTTTGTAACAAGATGATAGATAAACTCATATGTAGGTTTGAAAGACACTCTTTGATATGTACTCGTATATGAGATGCCAACTTGTCTTGATTTAGATGATGTCAAAAGATATTGAATAATTGAGCATTGGAATCCAATGACTCGAATTGAACCAAGATTCAATGTAATCTTTGTCTTCCTTGTCTTTCCTCTATCATGAAATGCAAGTCTTCGGAGATATGATCTTCATTCATAGAATCTAGTGATAGGCATGCATGAGACTTTTCAATCTCTAGTTCCAATATCTCCTCTTTATCAATAGACATCCCCGATTCTTGGACCTTATCTCGAGTCTTCTTCTTATGTTTGTTGTTCTTCAATGATAGCTGGTGAATCATTTTGCAATACCTCGGAATTGTAAGTTGATTGATGTGTTTTATTGTTGGGGATATGAAATGGTTGTGGAGGTAGTGGAGTGGGGAATCTTTGGGGTGTTTGTGTGGATGGTAATGGAAAAAGGTTGGATTGAGGTCAAATGAGGGTGATATTGATGTTGTAGTGGAGGTAAATGGTATGGATAACATTGATGATGGTATTGGGGGATAGAGAGGGAAAGATTGAGGATATGGTGGATTTCCTTTATAGGGCCTTTGCCAACTTTGTTGCCAAGATTGGTTTTGAGGTTGAGATTGAGATGGCCAAGGTTTCCAAGGTTGATTTTGAGGTTGGGATTGATATGGCCAAGGTTGCCAAGGCAAGGGTGTTTTCCAATTACCCTCGACGTTGTTGTGCATAACCTTGAAACTGTGCATAAGGATATTGCATCATATTGGGTTGATGAGGCTTCCATAGCTCTCTTGGAGCTACATAACAAAGTTGCTCTTGTGCTTGATTTGCTCCATTATCCTTCCGGTAAATTGCCTTCAACCCCCGGTAATGATGGGAAATCTTCGTAGTATGTGATCCTCGCACAAATTTTACACATTTTAATGTTATCAAGTGGACATTCATGCAAAGCATGTTTCTTTCTACATTTAGGACAAAATATAAATGAAGCAACTTTTTGCTTGTTTTGCATTCTTAGCATGTCAGTTTGTTCATTTAAATTACCAAGAATGTTTAGCAAATTGTTAGGTTCGAGTTTGACTTACCAATCTCGATGTTGACTTACTTACTTTTGCCACAAATGAATCTTGAGGGGACCTTACACACTTTGCTTTTCCTCTTGATATGTTCTTGCATATTTTACAAATTTCTTGAAATGGTAATTGATAGACATCTCCTTTTCCCACAAGATTAAGAAGATCAATCCATTCATCCTTTATAGCATTTAGTAGGAGAGTTTTTTAATGTATCTGATCCTAAATTATGCAATTTAGATCTTTTGATATTATAAGTAAATCTCTACTAAATCTTCTAGGCTTTCATCCTCTTTTTGGTTCATCTTAAAGACTTCATTTCTAAGGTCATGGTGCATGCAATAACCTTTATATTTTTCCAAAAAATACTCTTTTTCATATCATCCCATGTCCTTATAGAATTTGTTCCTAAAGTCATGAACCATCTAAGAGCTCTATCCTTCAATGTTGTCTGGAAACAAATTCAATTTTTTGCATGTGCAATGAGTAGCCATAAGATCTACAAATTATTTCAAATTCAAAAAGAAAGGTTTCCGGGTCTTCCGATCTCATACCTTTGAATTTAGGAAGTACGGATGGATGGATGTTCTTCATTTGAACGTTGATATCGGTTTCTTGAATGGGAAATCCAAAAGGATCTTCCTCATTGTCATCATCTCCATCCATTTCTTCAACCTCCTTTGTCACCTCTTCTTCTACCCGCAAATATGAATTCATGATGTGGATATGTGGTTTCATCGCACCACATGATATAGTGGATGTGGTAGGTAATTGAAGTTTTTGTTTTTTGTGTGTGTGTGTGTTGGATGTAAGAAATAAGGTTACCTAGTTACACTTCCCCTGCAACGGTGCCAAAATGTTTGGTCTCAATCTAGTCTCCTAAATTGAGCTCATTTAATTGTCAACCAGTGGTCGTAAACTGCTGAAGTGTGGTGCACTATATGTGCCTAAGTAACCTCTTCCTACTTCGTTGTGTTTAGTGTTTTCTCGATGTTTTTTGGTTTTATGGTTTTATTTTTGAAAAGGAAAAGAACTAAGTGCTAAAATGAAGGGAAACTATTGGTCAAAACAGAGTGAAGCCTAAACTATGATGGTAAACAAATGCAAATGCAATACTGAAACAGAATCAAATCTAAACTATGACTAAGCAAAAACAAATCTTGATAATTACTTTTAAACAAATGATTCAAAACATAAACTCAACTTGTCAAATGCTTTCATCAAATATGTTTTGAGAGAGAGCTTGAGACATGGTCAATTAAGTATGCAAATCCTATCTAAACAAGTTAAACAACTAACTTATAATGATGCAACATTTCATCCTTGATTAGAGATTTGTTGAAGCAAATTTGGAATAAAACATTTATACCATCATAAGATCTTCTATTCTAGGACTAGTTCCTAACTCTATTCTCGCAATTTAATTGAATGTCACAAAACCTTACTCAAGAGTTATTGATTTTGATTTCTTTTCAAAGTAGTCTTTTGAGGGAGGGTTTCGTTTATGAAGTGATATGAAATTGCAGAGGTACTTCAGTGCCTTAAAATGATATTGTCTTCTGTTCATGTAGTTATGAAGCAATTATAGATTTTAGAACAAGAAGAGGTTTGTGAATAATGAAGGTCGTTTTGTTAAGTTTAACAACTGAAGTAATCTAATGTGCAAATGAATGACAAACCGAATGTGAAGTGCAAATGCAAATGAGTTGAACTAAAACTCGAACTTAAAATGTCACTAATCTAAAACAATGATGAACTACAAGTCATTATCAAACTCAAAATAGAACAACCGAGCATGAGTTAAGTGCAATTAAACTCCGGAGTATCCTAACTATGCTATGCAAACGTAAAGACCGAAAAGCAATGAAAAAAACTAAGATATCATAGCCATTTCCCACTCATCATTATGATATTTTGGACAAGCGTTTAAGAGCAAGAACAACTATGGTACTTAGTGAAAACACACAACTAAAACGTTCAAGATCACAATCATGCTTAAGACAAGATAAAGATTTCTTGGAAGAGTTTCTTCTTGTGGAAGAGTGCTTAGCATAAGTATAACCGTGATGGTGAATAAAAGAGATTACAATTAAATCCTACAATACTATAGCCAATTCCCATTCATCATTATAATCTTTTGGAAGAGCTTCTTCTTTCGGAAGAGTTTTTAGAATGAGTATAACTACATGTAGCTAATGAAAGCAACTACGAACTCAACTTTAAAAAACGTAAAGGCAGACTAGAATACTTATCTAAATTACGCAAATAAATCCGTGCAAGAGGCGAGGGCCCTCTACCACTCGACTGAATCTAACTCCAAATCAAATCAACGCTTTCAAAAACAACACTGTCTCAGCTTCATTAAAAGAGAAATAACTTGAACATAGCACTCTAGCGTCTTCGTAAATGTAGTACGTAATCTAAGCAAAATCTAGAACAAAATCTAGCCTAGCTCTCGGTTTCCCAAGTGTTTATATAACAAATGTAAATAACAAGACTTGCAACAATTTCTAGAACATTGTCTTTCCTTATCTGAATCACATCAGACTCTTGAAGTGGCAACGTAAAAAGGAAACGGACATCCGGGACCGAGACAGTCCCTAATAGAAGTCTCCGTCTTTCCTAAATGTGTTCCCATGTACCAAAACCATACCTGAATCCGTTTCTTCCTTCATGGTGAGCAATGAACAAATGTAGACATGACGTGGATTATGCCCATATGCGGTTTTTTCTTGAGAGGTCGCTCTGGGAACATACCCAAACGTGAAGACAGTCACAGAATCGTCTAGTTAGCTACGAATGTCCGCATTCGCGTAGCTAGTTCCGTCAAAATGCTTTACAACGGCAAAAAATCACAAAACTTAGCAAGTCACTCATGTAAATCATTCTAAAAGTAATTTTAACTAAATTCATTGATCAATTGGGTCTAGGATAGCAATGGACAAAGGAAAATGAGGTAAAGTGGAATGAAAGAAAGCACAATTTTGAGGCTCAACAATACCTCCACAACAAATAATTTTGGTAATATCACAGTGATAAGGGTTCAAAGTCGCTATCAAGTGAGATTATTTTGGTGCTAGCACAACGAAATTATTTTGATGCGATCATAACAAAAGTATCTGCAGTGCTACCACTGGGCTGAATAATATCTCAGCACGTAAGAAGATCTAGGTGGTGATAGTGTCTTAGTGCTAAGAAGGTCAAAGTGGAAGAGGAATCAAGAAGAGGAAATGAGAAAAAAGGTTGACTGTCGGAGAACTTGTGTCTTTTTCTTGGAGTGGAAAATAGGTCAAGGGTCGTGGACTTAGTATTAGTCGGTTGGAATCTCTATAAGAAGTATTTGTGTGGGTTTTTCCTCTCAAAGAGTGAGAGGTTTTTTCCCTTGGCTTATAGCCTATATTTTATGTCTCTTATCTATTTATGTTCATGTATTGGAAGCTATTTGATGAATAAGAACAATAATAACCTAAGTAAAGGAAGATCCTAATCTAAGGAAGTAAAAATCTCTTACAAGGAATTAATAATTAAAGAGAAATCACTTAATATATTTTGCCTAGATTTTTTCAACATGGTGTCGAAAGCTAAGGTAACTAAGAAAAGGAAGGGAATATAATCAAGGGACACTCAAGGACCAAATTTCAAGGAAGGCATCAAAGCAAATATCATCTTGAAGTCAAAGGAAGCATCATAACCCTAGATCAAATAAGACAACAAAAAAATTATCGAGATCATCATCAAGACAAGAAAGAAAAGAACCCTACATCTACTCAAGTCGAAGAGATCTACGAATTAAGTTAAAAGACTATTTTTCCAAAGGAATATGGATCAAAAATTTGTGTCATAAAGATCTCTCGTTGAAACAAGAATTCATCATTGATATTCATCAACAAGACTTTTCCATCAAAAATGGATCTCCCTCTCTATGAGATCAAGGATCATTATTGAAGAAAACTATATTCAACTAAGAGAAGTTTTCTATTTTCTATATCATCATCAACATCAAGGAGGGATCAAGGAGAAAGGATCATCCTATCAAGTAAGTATATGACCTTATGTGAATGTGTAAAAATATCTTTTTTCAAGGAGAGCAACAAATTGGTTGGGGCTTCAAAACTATCTTGCATGAATGAAAAGGAGAGATCTAAATATCATTGAAAATGAGGTCATAGGTCATGTCAAAGGATATATCACCAAACCAGGGGAGAAGAATATGCTTAAGAAATTGCAACGTATATGAAAGGGGAAGTTAGGGATCAAATTATTTTCATAGAATCTATCAAGAATCCCCTCATCCTATATGTATCTAAACTCAAAACTTCAAAATAAATCTATGAAAAAAGCTGGTAGAGTTGTATTCCATAAGCATCGTTGGAGAAGTCATCCCATTAAGACAAGAACTCTAAAATATGAATATGTCTAAGGAATATGGAATAACATCATTCTTTATGAGGATATTTGAGATCCAGGGATCAACTATAAGAATTAGGAGAAGTCATGTCTAATAGTGAAATGACGCGCAATGGTATTAAATGCACTACTAGAGGAGTGGAGTAACTTTACTTCAAGTATTTATGGGAAGAAAGAAGCTACTCCATTATAGGATCTATGGTCACTATCCAAGATTGAAGAATATAGACTAAAGGAAAAAATATGATGTGGGAGCAAGTGAGCAAAATCAAGTTTATGTCTGCAATGACAAGAAGAAAGGGACAATTTTTAAAGTTTGTTCCTCGAAAAAAGAAAAGGAACATAGCTAAAATCCAATGCTATGGGTGTCAAGCATATGGAAACTACAAAAGAGACTATCCTAAGATCAAGAAGGACAATAAAAATAGAAAAAGAGAAGATGCTCGTATCACAGAAGAAGTGGAGGAAGGCGGAATAAGAATTCCAAGATAGAGGAAGTAAGAGATCTCTACTATGACTGAGATAGTCTTCCTCACCTTAGTTATTTTCAAATTACTGAGTCTTCTATTGTAAGATATGGCTATCATGATTCACTAAATAGGATGCATCAAGGCATCATAAAATTATTGGGAACAAGAGCTTGGTACATCATCATAGAAAGCATGAAAGATGGTTAGAATCTATGGAAGTCAAGGATATAGCTCGTAGGAATCTCATTGGAAACATAAATGGAAATGTCATCTAGTACAAGGTTCATCATACATCTATCAAAGGAAACATTTGTTGATGGGGATACTTTAGATCCTCAATATTCTCTTATGGAATCTTCATTGAAATGCTCACCAATCATGAGGGAAAGAAATTGGTTTCATGGGATAGTTGTGTGATGACATAAAAGTGAAGCGAATCAAGGTATTAAAGCTCTTTCAATCAAGGAAAACTCTGCAGAATCCCGGGATGAACCAAAGGAAAAATTAGGTATGTATGATGGAATTCATGTCATATGGCTACAAATATCATGAAACAATGCTCTATCTTAATAATATGATCAAAAGGGATGGATCTCCTCCCTCGAAGGAATGAAAGAATGTATGAGTCACACATTCACTAGGTGAAATCAACATAATATGTCTTCATATGAAGTATGAGGTGGTTGAAAACAATTGAGGAACTCGAATAGAAGCTCTTGGGAATGAAATGTGTGATGAAATGAATGAAGAGATTGTGGAATATGAAATCTTGGAAAAGGAAATCAACATCTTAAAGACCAAGAAAGATTCTACTAGATATCTCCATGAAAGATATAAATACTGATGAAGTTTGAAAAAAGAAAGAGACCCTTGATAATATATATCTTTGGGAGATGTGTCGATATGTATGTGGGATTATGATGCAAACTAGAAGATGTCATGATGAAATATCATCACAGAGGTAATATTGATTTTAATTTTTCATTCCTTTATCCGGTTGGGTTTATGCAAGGTTTCCAAGGGAAGATCTATGGATGTCTTCCACCACCGATGGATGAAATATCCTTAAGTAAAAATGGCATGAAGAAAGAACCATGGCATGAAGGAATTATAGATATGGACTGATGGATCACTTTCCAATGAAGACATGGCCAAATCATGAATGAAAGTGATGGATGGCCGGTTCCCTATCTAGAAGTCCCAAACATGAAGACCATAGATAAAAAAATACAAGTTCATGACATTGTAAGGAGGAGTTCTTCAAGTAGTTGGTTGTCCCATCATCTCCACTGAGGAGTTTTTTGTAGTTCCCTAATTCGGAGGGAGCTTGGAAACAAGTTTCTTACTTGGAAGAAACTTGGAAATTCCTAAAGCCAAGAGGGAGCTTAGGTACATTCCTTCTATAATAACGAGTGTTGATTTTTGTAGCATTATAAAGTGATCTAAGTCTCATTTTTTGTGAGGAGGCTTGGACACCAAATGATTCTAAAGAACCCATAAACTTGTTTGTGGAAATTCCACTTGGTTCATGTTTTATTAAAATAATTAATTATTTTGATGGGGACCCTAATTCTAAACTTAGAGTAATTAAATAATTAATGGCTATTAATAAAATAGAGTGTGAATCTTCTCGAGAATGAAGATCAAGTCAAGATTTATTTTTAGCCATTGATTAGACTTCTAATATGGGCCATTAATTTATCAAAGAGAATATTATACGGGAGAAGGCTTGAGGGCCATATGGAAAGTAATCCGGAAAAATACTCAATAACTCGAGAGAAGTAGATTCTTCGAAGTTAGAATTCGATTTCCTAGGGAAAGTTGCGGGGGCAAAGGAAGAGGAGGGTTTCGAGCAGAAGTTAGGGGCTCGAGGAAGAAGGACGTAGAACAATCGAAGGAAAAAAGGAAACGTAGAGGTGATGCGGGAGAGACATTGCGAGTGGTGACGTAAAGAGACAACACGATGGTGACGTAGTCCTCAAGTAGAGGATCATGCGAGGTGACACGGTGAAGGCCGGGAGGGCCTCTCGGGTGTCGAACTTCTCCCGAAGGTCAAGGGAAAAATACCTTAGGTGTTTTCTTGGATATTTCTTAGTTATTCTACTGAGAATTCCTTGTAAAGAAATTTTTGTCTAAGATTAATATATAAACCCTCATCTTCTGACTGGTTTTCTCATAATGGGTTTTTTCAGGGGAAAATTGTCCAAAAATAAATGTGTTGATGTGATTGTTTCTTGTGCTTGTATTTCACTTTATTCTTTTTCTCTACATGTACTTGTGTGATAACCTAGTGAGAATTTATTTTAGAATTTCTTGAAGGGTTTATTGTAAATAACTTATTGTGAAAATTAAGTAGGAGAAATAAATCGATGAATCGCAATAGTATTTCAGATTTGAAATTTTCACATGGTATCAAAGCTGAGATCGGATATCAAGATTGGAGGTTCCGAAATGGAATAAAGTCTTGATGTTGCTAGAGCATCAAATCGAAAGGGTTCACACAATCCTCCGAAGAAAGAGAAAAGCATGAAAGGAAGGTTGGATCATGACATCTCTGTATTTGCTTCCAGATTGGAAGAAGAGTTTGCTTGCTTATCAAGCTATGCTTCATCGAGAGGTTTGGTATATTGATAGTGGAGCTTTTGCACATATGACGAGGGAATACGAGAATGTTTTTTCGAGCTACAAAGAAGAATAGATGAACTTCAAGATCACCATGGGAAATGAGGCGAAATGTACCCAGTTGGAAGAGGTACTGTAGTTTTTCAAACTAAAGCGGGGAATAAGCTTCGAGCTACCAATGTGTTGCACGTGCGGTTTTGGGGTGAACTTAATCTCTGTATTTCAATTGAAAAACATGGGCTATGACCTATACTTCATTGGCAAGAAAGTATATGTCAAACACCCGAGTTGGAAGAAGAAGGCACAAATCGGACTCAGGGAGAAACAAACTCGTATAACTTACATCTAAAATATACAATGGCACTAATAAGCATCGGTAGGGAGAAGGATTTGAATCATCTATGGCATAGAAGAATGGGGCACTTACACCATGGGGCTCTAATATTTCTCAAAGGGACCCGTCACGGGAGTTCCGAATTGGGCACCAAGCGAGATGATGTTTGCGAGAGGATGCGTACTAGGTAAGTACGCCAAGGAAGCTTACCTCGGGAGAAACAATAGAGCTAATAGTTTTTTGGGACTAATACACTCGGATATTTTTGGACCTATGTCCACCAGAGCTCTTAGTGGTGCCGAATACTTCGTCACCTTCATTGATGACCATTCTAGGAAAACTTGATCATTTCAATATTTAATTTTAGCCATTGATTAGACTTCTAATCGGGTTGTTGATTTATCAATGAGAAGATTATAAATGAATGATTAAGGTTAATTTGGAAAGTAATCCAGGAAAAATACTCGGTGATCCGAGGGAAATCGATTCTTCGAAGTTAGAATTCGATTTCGGAGGGGAGAGTTGCAAGGCAAAAGAAGAGGAGGGTTTCGAGCAGTGATCGGGTGGCTCGAGTAAGAAGGACACGAGAACAATTAAAGGACGAGAGACAACACGGTGGCGACACACTCCTCACGCAATCTCAACATAGAGGATCATGTAGAGGTGACGTCATCGAAGGGGCGAGGGCCTCTCGGGTGTCGGGGACTTCTCCGGGGAGGTTAAGGGAAAAAATACCTCGGGTGTTTTATTGGATATTTCTTAGTTATTATGCTAAGAATTTATGTAAAGAAAAAATGTTTGAAGATTAACATATAAACCCTCATATGTTGCACCGATTTTCCCACAATAGGGTTTTTCTAGGGACAGTTGTCCAAAAATAATTGTGTTGATGTGATTGTTTCTTGTGCTTGTATTTCATTGTTCTTTTCTCTACATGTACTTCGTGATAACTATAGTAGAATTTATTTCAGAATTTACTAAAGGGTTTATTGTAAATAACTAATTGTGAAAAATAAGTAGGAGAAATAAATCAAGAATCGTAGATAGTATTTGAAATTTGAAATTTTCACAATGAGTAAATTCCTTTATTGGAATATATATACCTCCCTAATTAATACGAAGAGATAGACACATTATTCTTGTCTTCACTTGGGAAGATAGAATGGAGGATTAGGTAAGCATATGGAATATGATTCTCTTTGAGGATGTACTAGGGAATCCAATATAAGAGTAGTCGTTGAGGACCGATATTCTTTAAGGACTATGAATCCAAGATAATAATAGTCCTGGGTGGAACACACCCACGAGAACCCGGGTGGGGTATGTTTCCGAGAGAGAAAATGATGAGGGTTACTATACATCATTGGTCTCTCGACGATTGTGCTCGGATCTTGTGCGAGAGATAGAGTTTTAGTCAAGGCCTTGCTCTGTGTCTGGTTGATATCATGTTATACATATGGGTTACCAATTTGATTCTACTTATGAGAAATTATTCATATTGAGAATGACCAAGTACCATTATAAATAACTCTATAGTTAATAGGGAGTGTTGAAAATTAAATAGGTTTTGTCTTCATAATGACATTTAATTGTGATTTTTATGTAAATGATGTAAAAAGAAAAAATATAATTATTATTTTAATGCTTTCCTCATGGGTTTCATTATCAAGGAATTTTATTTTTAGATGGCTCCCATTGTGAGGCTTTAGGGTTTTTTCATCTAGTCATAAAAGTAAAAGAGAGTCAATGTCATGTATGAAGAAGAACCCTTCTTGGGCAAGTTACAAATTTATATAAGTCAATAGGATTGTCAAGTATCCCTCCAAGCCAAGCACATGTTATCCTTCTTCAAGTTGGTTTCAATATGAAATGTAGAACTCAAGTCGACTCACCTAAATTGGACACATAACTCTTCATATGGTCATGTCGAGCTAATATACATGGAAAAAACTACTATAAATAGGCAGACTCATCCTATGCCATAGAAAACGGTTCGATCACCTATCAAATTCGGATGATAATTGTAGAGACAAAAGTTCGATGAAAGAGCTCGAATAAGGGTAGAGAAACCTAGCCTTATTGTAGAAATAATTTTGGATAATCTCAGAGTGTAGTTTGGATAGATTATAGGGATATTCTCTACATAATTTTATGAGATAGAAAGAGGATTACATTGAAGACCAAGGAGGCAAGACTTATGTGATATATCACGAGAAATGCTTTGTTGAGTCTCAAATCGCATCTTTTCCATACACTTTTCTATACCTTTTTCACTCACGAAACCTCCCAAGTTGTCAATATCATGTGCAAAAGAGCATCTAACGTGAGTTTTTAATTATATTTTTGTGTTTTCTATTTGATTTAGATTTTGTTCATTCAGTGTGGAATCTTGCCACTTTGCAAATTCTTTGCTAAAATTTCACTTGCATTTTGTGAAACTCTATCGCTACAGGTGTCTACAAGAAAAACGAGCCACATGGGCGGTGTTAGGAATGATGTGGACATGGTTCGTGTCCTATTGGTTCTAGGGAAACTCATCCGGGAAAAGAAGCCGCGGTCAAAGGCGTCCACATGGAAGTCAACTATAGAGTCTCATGTTGGTGTGACTCTGCTTTGTGTCACATGAAGATTCATACGGCTGCTTTCTAAGTTGCAGGAGGATAAATCGACATCCGTACATGGCTCCTTAGTCGAATTCAAGCATCCACTCCTCGTAGATTTAATTTCCAACACGTGCCATGATCCTAGATCCGTGGACGTAATGGTCTACGTGTTCTCCACCAAAGCATGAACTTTAGGAGACGATATATTTCTTTTAGTTATATATAATGCGTTTGCATACGCATATAGAGTTAGTCGATGTTAGTCTCTGTTATCTTTTATTAGTCCGTCCGTAATGTGATTACGTCGCACTTGTGCCGTAACATCACCTTTACGAATAATGATCTGCTTTTAAATATAAGAAGACTTTGTTTTTAACCGAAATTCGTATTTGAAGATCGTTGCCAAGGCTGGTGTAGAGGGCCTCGCTAAACCTGAGGTTTTGTGCATTAGTGTATAGTTCTCATTTCGTTTCTTTAAAGCTCATTGTGCCATAATCCATTCATATGTTCATACATTGCATTTTGCTTCATTTTCATTATAAACTTCCATAATTTCCATTTCACTTCGTCTTTCAAGTTTTATGTTGTTAATCACCTGATCAGTGTTCTTGTTTCGTGTTATAGATAGGTAGCCCGGGCATTTTCATAGCTTTTTGACTAATGACATGGAACTAACATTGTTCTACCGCTAATTTGCTTTTCATAGTTTTTGTTTTAATTTCGGTATTGCTTTGTTTAATCTCGGGCTTTTGTTTATTTGCTTCGATGAGTTAAATTTAGATATATTAAGTCGCTCATAACATCTTCGACTTACCTCGAAAAGCTACAAAGTTAGTCGATGGTGAGGGATTGTATTATGAAATGTGTAGTTTAGTATTAGTTTCCTTTCTACAAATTTAGATATATTAAGCTGCTCATAACATCTTTAGTTGCCTCCGAAAGCCACAGCTGGACTAATGGTGAGGGATTGTATTATGAAATGTGTAGTTTAGTATTAGTTTCTTTTCTCGAAATTTAGATATATTAAAGCTGATCTATAACATCTTCGACTGCTTCCGAGGCTACATACGGGACCGATGGTGAGGGATTGTATTATGAAATGTGTAGTTTAGTATTAGTTTCCTTTACGAAAATTTAGATTTATTAAATTGTGCATGACATCTTCGATGTGCCTCCCAAAAGCCACAATTGGATCGATGGTGAGGGATTGAATCATGAATGTATGGTTTGATATTAGTTTACTTTCTGCAAGTTAGATATGCGATTTACTCAAGTTGTTTATGATTACTTCAGAAAATCATATTTGACTAATGATGAAGGATCGAAGATAAATTGATGTAATCGATTTAGATTTATTTTGTTGCAATTTTGAATTTCCTTAAGCATAGTTTCTTTTGTGTTTAGTCGAGCTAGTAAGAATAGTTTGGTTTTCATGCTCAATAGTTCATTTGTTTTGATTTATTAGACTAGCAAACACCTTTTTCATTTCAGTAGACACATTTTCATTCCCTTTCAAGTCTTGTCATTGTAAATTTCAAATTTCTTTTTAAAGTTTCAAGTTGGTAAATCATTATAGAGGATATCATTTCCTTGAACAAACATAACCAAACTTGTTTTCATCTTAGAATTTCCATTTCACCCTTAGAAAACCAAAAATGACAAAAAGTTAAGAAATAGGTTATCTTGCACATATAGTGCGCCGCACTTCATCGACTTACGATTCCTGGATTGACAAATTAAATGAAGCAATTTAGGACACACTAAATTGACCCAAACATTTTGGCGCCGTTCTCGGGGAAGTGTAACTAGGTAGCCAATTTCTTAAAAAAAAACACAAAATCATAAAGAAGGGAAAAACTTGATAACTTCTTGAAGTATGCTCTCCTCTTGCACCTAGTGTGATCCCGAGGATCAGAAAAGAGAGTTATTAGTTCAGGGTAATTTCTTAAGTATGCTCTCTTCATGCACTGAGTGTGATCTGGAAGATTGAAAAGAGAATTATTAGCCCAACTTTTAAAAAAATAAAAAATAAAAATGACATGCATAGAGCAAGAGATTCTAGGGGAAGGTTTATAGCGAAAGCCAAGAGTTCGATTTTCACAACTCCATCTTCTTCAAGGCATAGACTGATTCACCACCATCTACCCCTAGCCTTAAGATTTTTGGAAGTCAAGGAACAATTTGAATTAGAGGATTCTCCTATACCACCTACTAAAACCCATTTAGAAAACAAAGAGACTCTCTCTCATCCTCCCTTGGTAGAAGAACTAGAGGACTTTAAGGACTCTAAAGAAACTATCATAGGCGGAGAAGTAATAGATGGAGGTAGAGGTAGAGGTAGGAAGAGGAGGAAACAATGGAGATAACAATGGTGAAGGAAATAATGGTAGAAATAGGGAAGGAGACAATTTGTTTGGATTCCCTATAGTTGATGAGGAAACCCATGCAACAATGAAAAATATCTCACCATCTGCTCTCCCTAACTTTTATGGATTGCGAAGTAGAGGATCCCGAAACATTTCTGTTTGAGTTTGAAATTGTGTGCTGAACTTATGACTATATGGAAGACTCTCAAAAACTCAAAGCTGTTTCCTTCAACATTGAAGGGATTTAGCTTTGAAATGGTTCATGGGATTAGCCACTCAATCTATTAGGACTTGGAATGATATGAAACAAACATTTTTGGATAGATACTTGGACTATTGTATGCCCACCAATCACAAGGATGAGGTATTCAAAATGATGCAAAAAAGAAGATGAAAATTTGGAAGACTTACTTGAAAGATTTCAACACAACTTGAAAAAGAGAAAAAATGAGCAACTTAGATGATGAAACCTTGAAAGCCCTCATATTAAAAGCCATTAGAGATGAATGGATAGATATCTAAACATGATGGGGAAAGGAGACATTTCTCAACTCCCATTTCGTGATATGACGAACTATGTGTCCATCTCTCAAGGGGAAAATCTAAAATAGGAAAAAGGGCCTAGGGATCCTTCTCTTATTAGGGCTAACAAATCACTGAATTGGACTCGGTAAGTAGAGCAGATTGGTAACATGCTTGATGAGTTCAAAAACTGATATCTTAGGGAGCCTTAGTGAACAACTAGACACCCTCAAAATCCAAAACAAGCGAGCAAAAGCAGATGCTTTAGCCATCTTTTGTCCGAAATGTAGAAAGAAACATGCTTTAAGGGAATGTCCCTTGGATGCAAAAGTTGTAGAAACATGTATGATTTGCTCAGAGAATCATGAGATCAAGGATTGTCCTTCAATTCCTGGACTCAAAGCTCGTTTTTCAAGAAGACCCAAATTGATAGAATCTCTCTGTTTTGTCACAAGGAGACCTTGGCGGGGACAACAAACTCAAGGGTTTAACAACCCCATGAATTTTCAAACCCAACCAAATTGAATCCTTGGCAACAACCTTGGCCCCAACATCAAAATTCATATCAGCCATGGGTACAAGGGATGCAAAATCCTTATGGGAGATTTGCTCAATTTTATCAATATCCTCCATATTTTTAAAATCAACAAGCTCCACAACTTCCAAACCCAAATCCACAACTTTCATTGCCATTTCCACAACAACAACCTTCTCAACAAAATACAAATCCTCAACTCATGCTTCCATACCAACAAAAGACAAATCAACTTCCAAATTTCAACCATTGCCAAATCCTAATAATAAAATCCCTCGAATACTTATATGGTAGAAGGACAACAATTTCCTACCTATGATGATTGTTCCTCTCAACGATGTACAACTCGGATCCGGTAGAGTTTTAGAAAAACCTTCTATAGATATTCAAGAGCAAGATACCTCCGGAGAGAGATTCTCTTCAAGTCAATAAGGGATCGAGGAAGAATCTCTTCAAAATCCAAGCATGCAAAAAGAAAAAGAAAAATTTAACACCCACAACTCCCTATAGTTGAGCAACCAACATCTTCATCTACACCTCCTTTTCCCTGAAAGACTACAAATTGACAAGGGGGTGGAAAAAGCAAATCTTGTTGCCTAACTATGACTTTCTAGATGAATTGAAGAATGTTTGTATCAAGATTCCCTTGCTACAAGCCATTCAGAGAAATTCCTATTCTAGCAAAAACTATAAAGGAGTTGAGTTTCAAAAGACCAGGAAGGAACTAAAAGACACAAGAAGAATCCACCCGTGCAGGAAAGATTGCGAGATATTATGATGGGAAAAATTACCATGCGAGTAAGTATGTAGATCCGGGAAGTCCAATTGTCAATACACATATAAATGGGATAGAAATTCCAAACACATTGATTGACTTAGGGCTGCTATCAACATTATGAGTAGATCAGACTATGGAGCGGCTAAAAACTTCCTAACCTTCTTTTTACACCTACTTTACTGCAACTTGCGTGATCGATCGATTATTAAACCAGATGGTGTATTAGAAGATATTTTCGGTCTCCTTAGATTCTTGGGAATATCCAGTGAGACTTTATGATTTTGACTCCCAAGAGTAATCTAGGAGGACATCCACTTATCTTAGGAAGACCTTGGCTAGCCACGATCGATGCTTTTATTAGTTGTAGATCCGGGGACATGTACATTTCTAATGGTAATTCGACAAAGAAATTCAATTTGTATCCTCCACAAAGAGAAATCACGTAAGTAGGAGACAATGAATGGGTCGATGATGAGGACATTATACAACTTGTCTTTACCATTTCCCGAAATCAGTGAGGATAGTCAAAGTCTCGAACACATTAGAAAATTTTGAGACATCTTCTGAATATGACCCCACACATTTCGGTTGGAATCGACATAGAATATTTATCATCAAGACAAATGTCTCTTTACTCTATGGAAGAGTTTGGTCAATTCGCTATTGATATTTTTCCAGAAAAACATTGAATATCAACAAACATTTGGAGAAGTCACAACAAGAAGAACTAACCGAGAATCTTGCAAAAACATTCTACCGCATTTGCATGGGAGTATACTTGACATGAAAGGTATTGATCCTAAGACTTGCATCCATCATATCTATATTGAGGAAAACGATAGACCAATCGGACAACCTCAAAGAAGGATGAATCCAAATCTTAGGGAGATAGTGAAAGAAGAGCTCCAAAAACTTCTCAATGTAAACTTCATTTTATCCAATTTCGGATAGCCGATGGGTTTCTCCTTTGGTTATAGTACCTAAAAATAATGGTAAATGGAGGGTATGCATTGATTACAGGAAATTGAACAAAGCAACTTTGAAGGATCACTTTCCTTTGCCTTTTATCGATCGGGTATTAGATACATTAGCGAGTAAAAAGTACTTTTCATTTTTGGATGGTTTTAGTGGCTATAATCAAATTCGAGTAGCACTCGAAGATCAAAGATAAGACCACATTTACTTGTCCATGAGAACTTTTGCCTACCGAAAGTGCTTCCTTTTGGGTTATGTAATGCACCACAACATTCCAAAAAGAGCGATTAGGAATTTTTTCTGATCTAATCCATGATTGTGTAGAGGTTTATATGGATGATTTCTACAGTTTATGATAATTCATTTGAAGAGGCATTAGAAAAATTTGGAAAAAAGTTCTTATAAGATGTAAAGAAACAAACCTTTCATTAAGCCATGAAAAATGCTTTATGATGTTCATTGAAGGGATTGTTTTTAGGACATCATATTTCGAGAGACGGGATTAAGGTTGATAGATCAAAAGTTGAAGTCATCTCCAAGTTGCCTATTCCAAATTGTCAAAGAGATGTTAGAAGTTTTCTAGGATTTCTATCGGTTACTATAGAAGATTTATAGAAAACTTCACTAAAATAGTATCTCCACTCTTCAAATTGCTTACAAAATATCTGTGAATTTAAATGGGATCCCGATTGTCAATCGGCTTTTGAAACTTTGAAAACAAGAATATCTCAAGCACCTATCTTGAGAGGACCAAATTGGAAACTCCCTTTTCATATTTCTAGTGATGCTTTGGATATGACTCTAGGAGATGTGTTGGGATCAAAAATATTTAATTTCTTATGCCATTTATTATACCAGATAAAAATTTGACTCCTACAGAGTTGAACTATCATTGTGATCGAAAAAGAGTTTTTAGTCTGTTGTTCATGCAATTAATAAGTTTAGACATTACATAACGAGCTATGAAACTTTTATTCATATCGACCATCTGCAATTAGATATTTAATGAACAAACTCGTTACTAATGGCGAGTGACAAGATGGCTTTTACTTTTGCAAGAATTCAATATATCGTGTTGGATAGACAGGGAAAACGAGAATACGATAGCTGATTTCTTGTCTAGGATTCAAAATACTAAAAGAAGATTCTCCGTAGAAGATAAGTTTCCTGATGAATACTTGTTTGCGGTAACTATTAAGACCCCCTTGGTATGCAGATATTGCTAACTATTTGGTTACGTGGAAACTACCTTCACATTTATTTCCAAATGAAAAACGAAAAATTATTCAGAGAGTTCAAAATATTCATGGATTTCTAACGAATTGTTTAAAACGGGTGCCGTGATCTTGTGATCGGAAGATGTGTCGTGGGAAGATGAAATGCCCTGATATTCTTAAGGCATGTCATGATGAACCATGTGGCGGACACTTTGCGGACAAAAGGGACGGCTTATAAAATCCTTTCTTTAGGATATTATTGGCCTTCCCTCTTCAAAGATGCAAAACAATATGTCAAAAGGTGTGACACTGCCAAAGAGTAGGAAACCTACCCTTTCAAATGAAATGCCATTGCAAACACAAATTACTCATTGAACCCTTTGAAAAGTGGGCTTTAGTTTTTCATTGGACCTATTAATCCACCATCCAAGCAAAAGAAGTATATATTGGTTTGTACTGATTATGTTACTAAATGGGTAGAAGCCAAAGCATTAGTATCCACTCATCTGAAAATTCAGTTGTTCATTTTCTTTATGAGGATATTTTTACTCGCTTTGGTGTTCCAAGAGAAATTGTGACAGATCGGGGGGAGCCAATTCACATCCAATTTGGTGGAAAAGTTGATGGAAGAATACAAAAATCAAGCACGGGAAGATCTACTCCTTACCATCCACAAGAAAATGGTCAAGTGGAGTCCACAAACAAAGTTCTTGAAAATATCATCACCAAAAGCTGCTCATCTACGTAGAAGAGATTGGGCGAGAAGAGCTTCCGAAGCCTTGTGGGCCCTCTAGAACTACATGGAGGAATACAGCAGGACATTCTCCCTATGAACTTATTTATGAGGAAAGAAGTCTTGCTCCCCATTGAGTTCCAAGTCAAGACCTTCAAGATAGCGATTCAGTTGGGGGATGGACTTATCGAAGCTCAAAAGCATAGAATGGAGCAATTGAATGAGCTAGATGAGATCGACAAGAAGCAATTCTAAGAACTCGATCTAGTTCAATATCAAAGAGCTAAATGGCATGACAAGTATATCAAAGAGAAGAAGTTTCAAGAAGGAGATTGGGAATTGTTATTTGATTCCAAGTTTAAAGATTTTTCAAGGAAAATTTCAGACTCATTAGCTTGGGCCATATGAGATTGACAAGATCTTTAGCAATGGAGCGGTAAGAATCAAGACCATTGATGAGTTTCAAACTCCTCTTATTGTGAATGGCCATAGATTGAAAGTTTATCATAAGCCACTCTCAAAAGAGGATTTTGTCAAAAATGTTTCAAGAAAATTAACGAAAATGGGGTGGTACGGAAAAATTGCTTCTTCTCCAGCAGCTTTTATTCTTTTTTAGTTTTTTAAAAAAAATAAATAAATAAATAAATAAATAAAATTTTTGTATAAACTTTGAAAACCAATCACTGATTGGCAGTCTTATACAGAAAATATAGGGTGAAAATCAGGAACACCTGACACTCTATATTTTCCAAAAAAAAATCTCTCTTTCATTTCACAAATTTTGTGACCACCACTCCATTTCATTTCACTTCATTTCACTCCATTCCACTTCATTTTATCCATTTCATCAATAAAAATCTTTTTCATGACCATTTCCATCTGGTCATTTGTCATCTGTTCATCTCCATTCATCCAAATAATAGTGACAACAAGTTTCATGAGTACAGAAGCATACTGTTCCATGATCGACACCGATTTCCGCATGTTGGAAAACGATTTAAAATGACTGCCACTACGTTTTCAAAAGAATGTCTGGAAAGCGGAATGTTATTTCTGTAATCGTAGAAATCAAATGCGGTGTGAGGACCAATTGTGAAGACATGGGGCATTCAAGATATCTATGAGGAGCAACTAATTGAAGACCAAGGAAAAATGGCAAGAATTCCAAGGTATGAGTAAAAATTTATTTCAAATGGCATTTAAAACACATTTTTACATAGTTATGAACCATAAGCTCCATTATGTGCAATGATTGTATTGACAAACTCCGTAACCACTCCATGATCTCCATATGATCCTCCCACAATCCTTGTATTCATTCTCAAACGGTCCCATAATTAAACCTCCGATCTTCACTCAAACTCCGATCCTCCACCGGTGATGATGAAACGTAGTTGATTTGACTACGACTTCTTTTAGCCGCATAAAATCCGTAGCCGTTGTATAAACGTGCTTACATTTATTTTGTAGCCACCAAATTTTAAAACACTGCCGGATGTGTTATACTCCTCCTATTATTCTATTAATCTCACAGCCGCTTTTCTGCCGTGCTCACATAACCCTTCTCTGTTCCGCTTCACTCCATTTCATTCTCTGTTACGCTACAGTTTGTATACCCACTCTCTGATATCTACCTACAGTCATCGTGCTCATTTCCGTTCATTCAGCCGTTCTACTTCCATTGAACCCTCCTCCACGCAGGCAAGTTTTTAAAGAGCAGAAAGAAGGATGGGTAAATTGTTAAGAGCAGAACTAGAAGGACCTAAATTCATGGAAGGATACCCGCAAGTCAGGGATATATTGAAGAAGGCAAAGTGGTTGCGGTTTATCCAAAAGTTTAGAGACTAACATAAAGTAGTGACAAAAGCCTTTGCAAGATCTTTCAATGGCCTGGAGGTAGAGATTGGAGACCTTAAGTTTGCGGTGAATGAGGCATCTATAGCATCTGCCACAGAACTTCTTCAAGAGGGTGAACGATGGTTTAAGAACAAAAGCATTAATGATGAAGCCTGGAGAGTAATTCTACATAACCCAGGTATGGACATCACTATTTTTAAAAGAGGAATTCCTGTTCATGCTTTGAAAGAGGAATGGGCTACTTTGTTGCTAGTTGTTCAAAAATTTATCACCTGTGAAGGCCATTTTGGGTCAATGTATATGTACCATACCAGATTGCTGATGAACTTTCTAGATAACCAGACCCTTAATTTGCCATATTTTCTATTAAATAGTTTGAAGAAAATGTCTGTGACTGTTCAGAAACATTTAGGAGATGTAGAACCACATCTATATCACCATGGTCTTGTAAAAATTTTGATTGAAAAACAGTTAAAAGAGAAGAAGGATACATGGGAACAATTTTTGATTAGAAATTTCTTTGAGGAACCTCAGGAAATTCCTGAAGGTAGCACATCAAGAAGGAGTAGGAGAAAGATAAAAAATGATGAAATTCAAAATACTCCTACTACTACAGTTGAAAGAACTAGTAGGGAAGAGAGACTGTCAAAAAGGAAGAAGAAAGAAACCAAGGGTAAAAAGCCAATAACATCAAAAGAGAGAAAAAGTATTGAGGCTATGCATCAAACCCCTTCTTTCGAAGAAGATCATCAAGTGTTATCTGAAAGACTAGTTCATCTTCAAGAACAGTCATCTCTGGCCAAGAAGAAAAGGAAAGGAAAACAAAAGCAAAAAGACAGTGGTCCACAGCGTGTGAGAAGAAGTTCAAGGCTTAAGGGGAAGTTGAGGAAAACGCAAACGAAAGGACCCCATTTCATTGATTTGGGAGAAGAAACATCTGAACAATCCCCAGTTGGCCATAGTCCATCTCACTCTCAGTCATACAGTGAACCTAGTTCATTTCATTCTCAGTCAGACATTGAACATAGTCCATCCCATTTTCAGCCAGACGTTAATGTGAGCCCTTCTCAGCCAGATTTTGAAGACAACTCTCCTCCACGGCATTTTGGGGACAGCCCAATAAAAATGACACCTGAGATAGACCCAAAGCAACAAGAAGTATATGACTATATAGAATCTTTAGAAAAAGCAGCTATGGGTCCCAGTACTTCGTCCACTCAGCCTCACACAGTACAAGATGATTTAGTCCAATCACTAAAACAAGAAGTCTTTGAGCTAGAGCTTTTAAATAGACACATCAAAAATGAAAATGAGACATTGAAGGAACAAAGTAAATTGGACAAAATCATTCATGATAATACCATGCTACATCTGGGAATATGGCAGAAGAAGAACAAGAAATTGAAAAGGAAATGCCGGAAGTTAAGCAGAGCACTGGTTAATATCAAATTTAGATGCTTAATGAAAAAGCCCAGAATGTTGGCAGCACCAAGGAAGAAGAGGAGAGGATTGGATGTACTGGCTGAAGTGTCAAGGCATATGAACTGAAGAAGGATTATCAAAATTTTGGTTGCATGAGGACATGCAACACCTTCACAGTGGGGGTATGTTGAGTCTCAAATCTGCATCTTTTCCATACACCTTTCTAGACCTTTTTCATTCACCTGAACCTTCTAAGTTTTCAATATCATTGCATATCAATTGTAAAAGAGCATCTAAAATGGTTTTTAACTATGTTTTGTGTCTGCTGTTTGATTTAGATTTTTGCTCATTTAGCTGCGGAATCTTGCCACTTTCCGCAGCTGCTGCAACTTTCCGCAGCCATTTTGTGAAAGTCTATGTTACAGGTGTCTTCAAGAAATTCGAGCCACATGGGCAAGTCAGAAATGATGTGGACATGGATCGTGTCCTATTGGCTCTGGAAAATTCACCTAAGGAAGCTGCGGTCAAAGGTGGCCAAGTGGAAGTCAACCGTAGAGTCCCACGGTGATAGGACTCTGTTTCTCGTCACGTGAAGATTTATATGGCCGTTTCTGAATTGCGGGAGACACATCAACACCTGTACACGGCTCCATAGCCGAATCCAACATCCACTCTTCATAGATTTACTCCTCAACGCGGCCATGATCCTAAATCTCTGGACGTAATGGTTTACGTGTTTTCTATCAGCACAAACTTTAGGGAATTAGTTATATCACCTTTGTTGTAAATAATGCGTTTGCATACGCATAATAGTTAGCCTCCATATAGCTCTGTAATGTAATTGCGTTGCCACTGTGCTGTAATATCATTTCTCTGTTATGACTGCATTTTAATATATAAGAAGACTCTGTTTCCAAGCATAATTCGTATTTGAAGGTTGTTGCCGAGGTTGGTGCAGAGGGCCCCTGCACACGCTGAGGTTTTGTGCATTATTGTATAGTTTCTTGTTTCGTTTCTTTAAATTCATTGTGCCATAATCATTCATGTGTTTATACATTGCATCTTTCATGGTATTTATGCTTCATCTCTGTTCATAATCTTTCATGCTTTACATTGTACTTCTGTCCATAATCTTTCATGTTTTATGTTGTTGTTAACTGATCAGTGTTCTTGTTTAAGATTACAAATAGGCAGCCCGGGCATTTGCATATCTTTTGACTAATGACATGGAATCAATATTGTTCTGCTGCTAATTTATTTTTCTTAGTTTTTGTTTAATTCCAGTACTGCTTTGTTTATTTCGGTCTTGCACATTTGTTTCAGTAGTTAGATTTAAATATATTAAACTGCTCATGTCATTTTCAGTTACCTCCGAAAGCCACAGCTGGACTGATGGTGAGGGATTGAAGTATGAGTGTGTAGTTTGATATTAGTTTACTTTATGCAAGTTAGATATATTAAATTGCTCATGTCATTTTCAGTTACCTCCGAAAGCCACAGCTGGACTGATGGTGAGGGATTGAAGTATGAGGGTGTAGTTTGATATTAGTTTACTTTCTGCAAGTTAGATATATTAAATTTCTCATGTCATTTTTAGTTACCTCTGAAAGCCACAGCTGGACTGATGGTGAGGGATTGAAGTCTGAATGTGTAGTTTGATATTAGTTTCTTTTTCTGCAAATTAGATATCAGATTGCTCAATTTGTTTATGGTTACCTCCGAAAGCCATAACTGGACTAATGGTGAGGGATCAGAATATAAGTTGATGTAATTTGATTTAGATTTACTTTGTTGCAATTCTTGGATTTCTTTAAGCTTAGTTTCTTTTGTGTTTAGACAGCAGCAAGGATAGTTTGGTTTTCATGCTCAATAGTTCACTGTTTGATTTATTAGACTAGCAGCACATTTTCATTTCCTTTCAAGTTTTGTCATTGTATGTTTCAAATTCTTTTTTAAGTTTGAAGTTGATAAATCATTATAAAGGATATCACTGCCTTGAACAATCATAACCATACTTGTTTTTATTTTTTTCATCTCACATTAGAAAACCAAAAACGACAAAAAGGTAAGAAATAGGTTATCTTGCGCATATAGTGCGCCACACTTCATCATCTTACGAATCCCGGATTGATAAATTAATGTAGCAACTTAGGACACACTAAATTGACCAAACAGTGACTTGGATGCCTCATCATTAACTAAGAGTTGGATCAAATTCGAATTCTCCTCTTTGTTATCACCTATCCATAAAAAATAGTGCCAAATAGATGCATTAGTTTGAGTGTCCTTTACTTAATTTATATTTATGTAAAATAGTTGGAGAGATTTGTGAACTAATCTTGATATTTTTTCAAGATATTTTAGTTTAGAATTTGTATAAATACTTCACTCTTGGAAGTATTTTGGGGGTGGATTCTTAGACTTTGCTGTAACATTGGCTATTTTGGAATAAAGTGCTATTGGAGAAATTTTGTGTGGCAAGATGGATGAACAATTGATGCGAAAGACTTTTTACAGGATTCTTGTGTTAGACTACGGATCAATAAGTCATCTATCTCTTATGTTTTGAAGTCTTTCTATTTGTTTATTATATCATCTGTGTTTCATTTCCGAATGATTAACGAAAATATATAAATTAGAAAGTGCTTAAGTGTAATCTGATTTTAATCGTTGTTATTCTAAATGTTTTCTTCTAAATTGGTTTAAACAGTGAATTCTTAATTGCTCCTGTTTTTCTAGTTTAAGCATTTTGATTATTTAGTAAAGAATAATTAATTGCTCTTTATTAATTATCATTCAATTTCCCTCTTTCAAACGTGTTGAAGGATTCTTAATTGCCCTTCATCTAATTTGAGTTCAATCCATTCACTTTAGATCTATAATTGTTCCATGTTTGATTACCTTGCCCTGTGAAACCATCTTTTGTTAAGAAACTTAATCCAGTTAAGCTATTTTCTTTGACTCCATTAGCCCAATGGCCTAAATACTCAGTCTTACCCTCTGCTATTGAATTTCACCACCCAAACTCAATCAAAACCCCTGGACTTTACAACTAGCCTGATATCTTTCAAAACAAAGCT
The DNA here is from genome assembly GCA_034641835.2 of Pinus albicaulis. Lineage (NCBI taxonomy): Eukaryota > Viridiplantae > Streptophyta > Pinopsida > Pinales > Pinaceae > Pinus > Pinus albicaulis. The sequence continues at coordinate 1,315,929,956 of CM076579.1, read as the reverse complement.
AAATTTTACAGAGAGAGCCCTCTCTGGGTACGTATTGGCTAGATTCTGTACCTAAAAGTTGGTTTGTGGTTACCTCAGACTATTTCTTTTGAACCTGGAGAAATTGCTGAGTGATAACATAGTGGCGACTCCGTTGGGGAAGACTAACCTTTTTCTTCAGAAATATTTTACAGGTCCAGATCTGATCTATGATGGTGGACAATGATCAGACACACAAAGGTTAAAATCATCCACCTGGCGACTCCAACTAAATTTCACAATCAAGACTCCACTGGAGGAATGAACCTCAAAGAAAAATATGGAAAGATCAGGCTTTCAACTTGGATCTTAATCCAAGACATTATGTTCTTTCTCATTAAGAAAGTTTTTCAATGTATATTGTATTTTATAGAAGATCTTAGATTAGTTTTTAATTATTTTCCTTTGAAGATTGTAAGTAATAATTCTCCTAATCTATTTGAGCAGCTTTCTTATGAATCTAATGATGATCATTATCCAATTAATAAGCCTCAAATAATCAAGACTGATCTTACAATCCCTGTACATATCCCTGTGCCATATAAATTTCCAGATAGATATAAGCCCCTTATTTTACCTCCTATACTCCATGATTTTCCTAAAAAATACTACAAGTATCTTCCTAGATTTGATGAAGAGAATGGTATCACTACCCAAAAACATATTCAAGGTTTTGAGAATTATTTGGATTTATTTGAGATTGATGAAGATGATGTTAAAATCAGAATTTTTGCTCTTTCTTTGCAAAACAGAATAAAGAATTAGTTCAAAAATCTGCCTAATGCTAGCATCTCAAATTTCCAGCAGTTTATCAAAATTTTCCTTGATAGATGGATAATCAAAGTTAATCATTTTGTGATCATGGAAGAATATAATCAATTAAAAAGACATTCAAATGAAATAATACAACAATTTTCTGACAGATTTAATCAAGTTTATTATTCAATGCTAGAAAATATTAGACCTCATCATGATTCAACTCTCTTGCATTATCCAAGTGCCTTTAATCTAAAAAATAGAATTTTGATTAAGAGAAAGAGATCCAAAAACACTTGTATAGATGCAAAACAATGCAGTTGATGTAGAAGTTAATCTGCAAATCAGACAGGAAAAGTTGAAAGCAGAAGAAGAGGTAAAGAAAAATATTGCAGAGGTAAAACTTAGCCTTTTGGTAAGAAAACTAGATGAAAGAAAATAGGAGATCACTATGAAAGATGATTTTTTTATTCAAAATCACCATGAAGAAATAGAAGAGGTTGATAACCATGAACAAATTCCTGCTAATTCCAAGTATTATAGATCAGAAAATGAAATTACAAATCAATATGAGGAAGAGGAATTTGTTGATCTAATGTGTATGTTTTATGACATTCCTTCTTTTGATGATGTGCCTAATTATGATCATTATGATGATAGTTATGTTCTCCAAACTCAAGCTAACTTTATAGAGCAATCAGAAGCTAGTTTGGAGGATGAAGAAATGCAGTTTCAGTAGATTGAAGATAGTAATCAGCCAATACAGATCAGCCATGAGAGTGAGGAAGAAAGAGCAGAAAATGTGGAAATAAGTGAAGGTTCTTTACCTCTTTGTTTTGCTTCATTTCAGTTCATTAGAGACAACTTTCATGCCATCAATAATCAGCAATATTTAGGAATTGTGATTGAAAACAAAGAAGATAATGAAACTATTTATCAAGATATTCCAGTTTGACAATTACAATTATCAAATTCCATTGAAATAAATGATCAAATGATACAAGAAAGTTCCATACCACTATTTTTTGAATCATTTCAGCGTTTAAAAGAAATGTGGTATAACATATTTAAAGAAAAGGATGAGAAACTTGTTGAAGTTTATGAAGTCCCATGGAATCCTATAAGCCATAAGTTGCAACAATTTTCTCAAAATTTTCATGATCCAATAGCAGATATGTTGAATATTGAATGCATTCAAAGCCTTCCTTCATTAACTAACTATGATTTTCAGAATCAAGATGATAATAATTTCAACAGTCAAACATTACAATCAGTAGGAATATCATCACAAATCTTATCTGAAATTTTGCAGGGAGATAAAGATGAAAATAACATTTCAGATTCATGGCATGGAGGCCATCCAGAAAAAAATGTACAGTTGTTTAGATCAGTTAAAAATCAGTGTATATATTTTGGAAGATCATTTTGTACAATTTCTAGAGTCAACAAAGGAAATCAATTATTTCCTTATTCTCTCATTTGTTGACAAGTTTCTAATAGGTTGTAGAAGTACAGTTTTGATAATCAAAAAGAAAATGCAACAAAATATATCAAAGTACATAATGCTCGAATGGTTGCATTGTTTATTTCATTTTACCTAACCAGCAGTTTCGAACAAGAAATTGAGTAGGTAGATGAGTGCTAATAAGCTCGTATTCTTGAGCATTTTTTTTAGCTTTCAATTTCACTAGTTTTTCATTAAGTTGGTTTGAAATTTTTTTATGTGTTGTTTTAGTTTCAGATCAGATTTCACTTTTATGGCATGTAAGACACTTACTAAGATCATCAAAGGTCAAAGATGAAGGCAACTGATCAGTTGTTTTGACTTCACCAGAAAAGCTGATCTCAAGTGAGCTGGGCATATGCTCCTATACCAATAAAAAATGCATATCATGATTGACTTGATGAGCTATGTAATATGTTCATACCTTTCCTTGTTGCAAAGGTTTTCCATATTGTCAAAAAAAATAAAAAATAAAAAAATTTAAGAAATGTAAAAAGGGTATACCCTAAAAGAAAAATCAAAGGGTAAAAATAATAAAATGGCCAAAAAAGTGAAAGAAAATGAACCCCACCAAAAGAAAGGCCAAGGAAAGTGTGCAAGCCTAAATGCCACTATTTTGCTCTTATATAATAAATAAAATTGTGTGCAACTTGTATTTTATGCCACAATTTATGAACTGTCAAACAATTTAAGCTTAGCTAGTTCATCTTTCAAATTTATGTTTTAGAGATAGAGAATAAAATATGACAAAATTGTTTAATCTTGGCAGATAAGTAGATATGTAGAGTAAATAAAAGGATCTCAATAGTTTAATCTGAGCCCTTGGATGTAATAAGGTTAGAATCAGATAGATTTTTAGATGTAAAAGAAAAAGTGTGATGAGGCTTTGCCAATCTAAGTGCACCCTAATAAAGAAGAAAAAATAGTAGGGTGAAGTACGTAGGGTAGGTAGATGTTGTTGCAGAATTACATGTGATGAATAATGACTTTAGATGTGTTAAATATTTTACTTTCATCACAAGTGCAAAGGCAAACAATACACTGGAAGAATTTCAAGCAAAGCAAAGTCAGATTATTAACTTCCCTTCTCATTTTTCCCTAAAAAATTCACTAATTTCCCCTAAGTACTAAGGTATTATAAAATTGGAGGTGCTCAAGGCATTTCCTTGACTTTTGGAGGGACCGGACCCTCTGCCCAATAATTGGAAAAGCCTAAGTACTTAAAATCATTCATCATGACATTCATTTACTTTTAAATAATCTTTTCCTAAGTAAAATCCTATTTTACTTAGAAAAATTATGCAATATTTAATAAAAACCCTTCTTACTCAAGCATAAGTTAAATACATTAATTTAATGTTTTACACTTAGCGTTTTTTATTCATTTCCATATTAATTTTTAACTTATTATTTCAATCCCTATGTAAATTTTCCCTTTTCCCATATTATTTTAATAATAAAATTCCCAAATAATAATATCCCGCCCGTTCGTTGAAAAATAACCATATAAATTTAATTAATTGGTTGAATTTCCAATTAATAAACAAAATCGACACTCCATCGTATAAAGGGATTAATTAATCCCCATGGTTAATTAATAACCTAATCCACCAATCAAAATGCCCCCGATGTGATTATTTCATAATAAATTACGTCGGGCCCGCCATTTAATTCCCTGTCATCTTCCTTTCCCAAAGACCGTCCGATCAACTAATCTCAGATCTATGGTTATTATCAATATCACTAGCCATCCTCGTCCGAACGATAACGCCCGATGGCCAAGCGGTTTTTTGGATCGTACAATGCCACGCTTCGTGCATCGTATGGAATTGCTCGCCCTCCGCTCAAAACCATTCCTCCCCAAAAGCGGTGCGATGGAAACCGCTTACCACCTACCTCCCCTGACGAAGCCTGCATACTTGCTGACATCATCCATTAAAAAATTAAAAACCCGCCAACCTTTTGACTTTGTGAATAAAACAAATACGCCCGCATCATTTTCATTATTCTGTGTAACGACTAGAGTCTCATGCAGAAAACTCCAAAACCAACTGTCGAACGCCATCAACTGCCACCTTACAGAAGAAAATTGCAGCCGAGCATTCAGAATTCATCTGCCATAACTAATGCCTGTTCCAATTATTGTTCATTTCCCGAAAAATAGGTATCTACCTCAATTCCCGTCAAAATTTGTAAAAACTTGGCTTTTGTTTTAAATTCTACACGAAAAACTGAAGCAGAGTTTAATATTGGTCTTTAGTTCATTCCTTAATTGCAATTTCATTCCCCAACCTGTGACTGTGCTCGTTTTTCATCAAAACCCGCAATTCATTTCTGAATCCACAAGAACCGGAAATGGAAATGCTTGTGGCTTTTAATTTCGCACCCCTAAATGCCCCTCATATAGATTTAGACTATCTGCCTCTATTATATAGGGATTTTCAAATTAAAAACCTTGTTGTCAGTGAAAATCCTCTTCGAACTTTTTGCCGCTGCAAAGAACCAGAATACTGGAAACTAAATGGTGGAAAGAAATGTTTGAACTTTTGTAAAATTATCCTTACATGAATTTTTGATTATGTACTATAGTAAGTCATGATAAAGGAGGATAAAAGGATAAATAAAGGTTAGAGAGCATAACAGTTAAAGAGTATCAGTGGTTAAAGTGTATCAGGTAAAAGTCAGAGTGAAAGTTAAAATGAAGTTACAGAGCAGTCAAAGGTAAACAGTAAAAGTAATTACAGAGGCAGTAAAATGGTAAAAATATATGAAAATACTTTCACCAACATTGAATTTTATCTAAAGTGAAAGTAAAACAGCTAAAAGAACAAAAGTTTAAATGATGAAGAATACAACAAGAAGGAACATTTTGGCAGAATTTATGCTTTAGTCATTGTTTTGCGTAAACTATTGTGATCAATACCGAATTTTGAAAATCAAGGATGTTTATGTTCTTAAGAGGACCATCTACAAAAACCTCTCTCACTTTTCTAACAACTATTATGGTTTTAAAATATTAAACAATGTTGGAAAGCACTTTTGCAGAAAATTCCAGCTTAAGTCATCATTTTGCAGAGAATATTGTGGCCAATCCGAAATACATCATAAAAATCAAGGAGGTTTTTGTTTCTAAGAGACCTATATACAAAAACCTATTACGGATTGAGAAATAAAAATATATCATTGGAGCCAACGTTTGCAGAATTGTTGGAGCAGAATGCACAAAGAAAGGAAGCAGTCAGTGACTTGGATGCCTCATCATCAACTAAGAGTTGGATCAAATTCGAATTATCCTATTTTTCATCACCTATCCATTAAAAATAGTGCCAAATAGATGCATTATTTTGAGTGTCCTTTACTTAAGTTCTATTTATGTAAAATAGTTGGAGAGATTTGTGAACTAATCTTGATATTTTTTCAAGATATTTTAGTTTAGAATTTGTATAAATACTTCACTCTTGGAAGTATTTTGGGGGTGGATTCTTAGAATTTGCTGTAACATTGGCTATTTTGGAATAAAGTGCTATTGGAGAAATTTTGTGTGGCAAGCTGGATGAGGAATTGATGCGAAAGACTTTTTACAGGATTCTTGTATTAGACTACGGATCAATAAGTCATCTATCTGTTATGTTTTGAAGTCTTTATATTTGTTTATTATATCATTTGTGTTTCATTTCCGAATGATTAACGAAAAGGAATAAATCAGAAAGTGCTTAAGTGTAATCTGATTTTAATCGTTGTTATTCTAAATGTTTTCTTCTGAACTGGTTTAGACAATGAATTCTTAATTGCTCCTGTTTTTTTAGTTTAAGCATTTTGATTATTTAGTAAAGAATACTTAATTTCTCTTTATTAATAATCACTCAATTTCCCTCTTTCAAACGTGTTGAAGGATTCTTAATTGCCCTTCATCCAATTTGAGTTCATCCCATTCACTTTAGATCTATAATTGTTCCATGTTTGATTACCTTGCCCTGTGAAACCATCTTTTGTTAAGAAACTTAATCCGGTTAAGCTATTTTCTTTGACTCCATTAGCCCAATGGCCTAAATACTCAGTCTTACCCTCTGCTATTGAATTTCACCACCCAAACTCAATCAAAACCCCTGGACTTTACAACTAGCCTAATATCTTTGAAAACAAAGCTAAATTTTACAGAGAGAGCCCTCTCTGGGTACAGATTGGCTAGATTATGTACCTAAAAGTTGGTTTGTGGTTACCTCAGACTATTTCTTTTGAACCTGGAGAAATTACTAAGTGATAACAACCTCCTAGCCTTACAAAACCTACATGGTTGACGCCACAACAATTGGAGGAAAAATAAGCAAAACGTCTTTGTTATAGTTGTGATAGAAAATACTTTAAAGGTCATAAGTGTGCTGAGAAGAAGCTATTCTACATAGATTGTGAAGAGGAGGAAGAAAAGGTACAAGAAACATCAAAAGAGGAGGATATACCACTCCTTAAATGATCAAGATAGAAGGATATATCAAGAAGAAAAAAGTAATAGTGTTGATTGATTCAGGTAGTACTCATAATTTTATTCATTGTAAGATAGCCAAGGAATTGAATTGCTTCCTATATCCAGCACTAGAGTGTCAAGCGATGGTTGAAAATGGAAAAACTATAAATTGCTCTGGAAAGTGCCATAATATCAAGCTAACCATGGGGGCATATGTACTTAATAGTCTAATGCTTTCCATTGCAATGGGTGGTGTTGATGTTGTACTAGGATTCTAATGGTTACAATCTTTGGGGACGATAGCTTTTAATTTTCAAGAACCTTTCTTAAATTTTTTTTGGGAAGGAAAGGAAGTTGAATTGAGGGGTATCACAAGGAAACCAAGAAAGGTAATCAAATCTGATGGCACGAAAAAACTTATAACGAAAGAACAACGAAGCGTAATTTCAAAATGATGCTCACTAGAGGTTTAGACATCAAAATCATCTATTTCTCTAGATCTCCAAAAATTCTTAGACAATTATGTTGAGATTCAACAATAATTTTTTTTGGCATCCATGATCCTAGTGAAAATTAAGCTCCTACACTAGGGTGGGGCCCACATGCTATTTTTAGGTGCATGTCTATTTTTATTATCCCTTAATTTAGATGGACATTAAACTACAATCTATTCTCAATGTGGACTTGAAAATAGTTAACTGAAGTGGAAAATGAATTAGCTAAGTGAATTTCGAGTTAAGAGGTTGGATGGTGGGACACGCAGAGTGACTTCAGTTGTAACTGAGTGATTTTAGTTGTAACAAAGTTGGAAGTTCAGTGGTGCATGATTTGGTGCAAGTTGTAAATAGTTTAACTCAGTTAAGTGAGTTAAACTTAGTTGTGCTAGTTGTAACTGAAGATACACTAGTGAGAGGTCAAGTGAATTAAATATTAATTAATTCACATGTAGTGATCTCACATGCAACTGAATATTTACTATTATTAACTGCATGCATGTCAGATCCAATGGAGACCCAATTGAGTTCTAGGTGAAAGGGAAGATAACTATCAGTTGTGACATTATCCGCTTGCACACATGCAAGAACACACACATTGGATGAGCCCATTATACTTGCGCAGTCAAGGTAGGCAGGATTGCATCTTTTCAGGGATTGCTTTTAGCAGGGATTGCGCAGTGAAGGAAGGTTTCCTGGAGACAGTAAATTGGCTAAGGGATTTGCCAATTTTTGTATGACAATGTGAGACAATTAGCTGATGTACCGAGAGCTCTTGTGAGAAGAGTTTTGTATGTAATTATTTCATGATCCATGAAATAATATACAATAGAAGATATTGGGGTTTTTAGCTGTAAGATTTCCCTGGAAATTATCTGTGTTGTGTGTGATTGACATTTCTTCATGCTTATGTAATTAGTGATTGTGTTTTTAATTCCGCAAATATTTGTAGAAGCGATTCAGTATTTAACTTTAGTACATTGTTAGATTGAGTGAATCCAAGATATATGCACGTTGTATAATTTATACAGATTATTCCAAGGTATTTGAGACTCCCAAAGGCCTGCTACCTATTCATGATCATGATCATGCTATTCATTTGATTCCAGGAAGTGTTCCTCCAAACATCATACCTTACAAATATCACTATGCCCAAAAGAGTAAAATTGAATGTACCTATAATACTAGTGTATTCCTCTTATTTTTATTGTTAGTGTAGCCTCCTATTGTTATTGTTGTGCCCCCATAAAATCCCACTATTGTTAATTTTGTGCACTTACATTATTATTTTTATGTAGACTTTGATTATATTTTCACCACTTAGACTCATATATATACCAAGGAGGTCGTATCATTTGTGTCATCCAAGGATTGTCCATTTATTTAATGTAAAGGAGGTTCCCCCCTTGAAGAGGACACTTTTTAAGTTGTTGATCTATCTTTTCTTCTATTCTTTGAGCTGGTTGCATAATAAAGATCCACCAGATGGAAGTAAATACAACATTCCTCAATGGATTTATTGAGGAGGAGGTGGACATTGAGAAACCAGAAGGTTTTGATACCTTTGACAGAGAGTCACATGTGTGCAAACTCAAGCAAGCACTCTATGCTTGGTATACTAGGATCAATATCTATCTCACCAGGTTGGGCTTCACCAAAAGTGAAGCAGATGGAAAGCTTTATCATATTATGGTAGAAGGTAAATTATTGATTATTGTTTTATATGTTGATGATTTTATTGTAACTGGTGGTGAGAATTTGATCAGATATTGCAAGGAGGACCTTGCAAGAGAATTTGAAATGAAGGAAATGAGACTAATTCACTACTTTCTCAGTTTGAAAGTATGGTGAGGAGATGGGGTACTGTTTTTCTTTAAAGGAAAGCATGCCAATGAGATAATGAAAAGTTCCACGTGGATAGTAGCAAACCCATGGAGACTCTCGTAGCAGGAATTTGGAGGAAAGAAGATGCCACTTCAGGTGAAGAAGTGGAAGCTACCATTTATCGGAAGCCTGTAGGTTCACTAATTTATCTTTTGAACACATGACCAAATATGTGCTATGCATTCAACCAGCTTTGTCAAGCTATGGTTAGGCCAACCAAATTATATTGGAAGGTAGCTGTGCATGTTCTTCGGTACCTCAGAAGCACCACCCAGTTTGGACTATGGTACAGACAAACAGAGGGAGTGAAGCTTCAAATCTTCACAAATGCAGATTGGGCTGGGAGTCCATCAAACCAGAAGAGTACATTAGGAGGAAGTTTCAATGTTGGTTTCGCAACATTTTCCTGGTACAACATGAAGCAAATATCAATGGCACTCAACTTAGCAGAAGCATAGTACATGGTTGTCAGTTAAGCAACATGTGAGGAGATCTGGATGAGAAATATTCTTGTGGGACTTTTTGGTTGGATGATGGATCTAACTGTGGTTTACTGTGATAATAAGAGTTTTATCAAACTCTCTGAAAATCCTGAATTTCATGATCGATCCAAGCATATAGATATCTGGTATCACCATCTACGGGATTGTGTGCAAAGGTGGATTATGTTGTTGGAATGAATTCCTACAGAGGAATAATATGCATACATTTTGGCAAAGGCTTTTTCAAGAGGAAAATTCGAGTTCCATAGAGGCAATATTAGGGTAACTCATAATCCTTTTCTTATTGAGAGGGAGTGTTTAAAATGCAACAATAAAATTTCAGTCTTGACTTTTCCTTTTTCAAACTAGAGAGTATTCGAATTAATATTTTCAACATAAGTATTGGAGGTAGTTAACTGAGGTGACATGGTACTTTTCACTCAGTTAACTCAGTTAATTCGAGTTGGAGAATCTTGAGTTCATTTCAGTATGATTGATTGAAAATTTATAGAAATCTATTTCTGTTAAATTGAGTTATTATAACTTAAACTAGTTCTAAGTGTTAGAGGAACTAGTGGAAGGTCAAGTTGTGTAGTGTGAATTTAGTCACACTCAATGATTATTCGATTAACTGATCATTCAACCCAAAATAATTAACACATGCAGAGAACTCAAATACCCAGTTGAGATAGAGGTTCAAGGGAAGTGTAATATCAATTGTAGACTATTCCAAGTTGTATAAGTGGTGCATGTAGACAAAGGATGGGCCTAGAAGGATTGTGCAATTCCAATTGAGGAATTTCCTAATTAATAGGGGCATAATTCCTCAAGGAATAACATAAGTAAATAGGAGCTTGGAGGGCTTGAAAATTGGCTAAGTGTTGGCAAAAGTTTGTCAGTCAAGTAGAGGGAAAAACTATACACTTGTAGGTTGTGCTCAGGCTTGATTAAGCATATGTATTCATCTCTATTATTTGGTTAATGCAATATAGATAGGAAGGGGTTTTGAGTAGTTTCTTTCCCCTAGATAAATCAATGTGTATGTGTGATAAATATTTGTGCATGTTTATGATTTGTGTTCTCGATTGTGAATTGAATTTCATAGATGAGTAGAGTATATTTGAGTCTTGTGTTTTAGTAAATTACATGAGCAGTTTCAAATATACACATAATTTCTACTTATGTTTCCCATGTTGGAAATATTTGTAGATGATGCTTGTTATTTTTCATATTTTGGGTATATCTCTCATTACTAGTGTTCTACTGATTTTTACCAAATTGTCAAAGCTCAAGAGTCTTAACCTTTTATGCCATAACCAACTCTCATTTTTCTATAAAATGTAGGAATTTTCTCCTTGAATTTCATCAAGGATATATACATTGTCTAGATTCCTAATCAATTTTCCCACTAATGTTCCTGAATTAGTATTCCTTATTTCACATTTTTTAGCAAGAAAAGTGATATCATCACCTTTATCGCACATCTAGCTGATATTTAAAAGATTATGTTTGATTCATTCAATGTATAAAGCATTTTTTTTCTTTATACCTACCATTTTCAAGGCTCATAAGAACTCTTACAATGATTCTTGAAGATCCATTGTCTCCAAATGCCACATTTCCTCCTTTTTCTTCTTTTAGAGTAATAAATTTATTTTGATCTCTAGTCATGTGTATAGAGCATATGCTATCAACATACCACAGACTTTCATGGTTTCAAGCATATATAACTAGTTCACATTTTTCTGTTGGTGGTTCTTCCTAATATTTCTTCAAAAACCCTTCTCTTGATTTTGAAGGATAGTCTCATGCCATATGTCCAAAATTGTTGCAACTATAACACTCTATACTATACTTGGATAATGGAGAAAATGAATTATGATTTATGGTATTGAATCGATTAGTATATTTGATTCTGTTGTCTATGAGCTTATTTATAGAGCTTTGAGAGAACCTTTTTAACAATTATTTTCAAATAAGCTTTAGAATCTCTTACGTGATGTCAAAAATTTTTGCATGAAAATTAGTGACCAAGAAAAAAAATTGATACTTGGTTGTGTATGATTGCCTTAATGGAATAGTTCTTCTGAAACTATTATACTTTGGATAATATTCAATTATTTTCTGGTCCTTTTCCCTTGTCATATTACTACGTGAATTGTGAATGGACTCTTTGAGAGCATCAATATATCGTTTTTCGTGTAGTAGTGTTTCTAGACTCCTTGTGAATTCTTTCCTTGCTTTTACATGGATTGGAGTCCTTTTAGGATTTTCTTCAACTTTCTTTTCTGATGACTTAGGGCTTGCATTTTATTTGTATGAATTCTCACCCATACAATGAAGATTGGTCTTGTCAAATGATGATCTTTGATTTTTTAGAATAGCATCTAGAGTTTGAGGGATTTTCATGTTTTTGTTGAGCTTATCTAGCTCTTTCATAATGAGACAATTTCTTCTTCAATATTCTCACAGTTCTCTTTCTTTTATTTTAGTTGAATGTTCAATATTTCTTCCACCCTTTTTCTTCCTCTTTTTTAGTCTTGAGGAATATTATTTCCTTGGATAGTACTTTGTTCTTCTTCCTGAGGTTATCAATATCTTCTAATGCATTAATAAGTTTTGCTTCAAGATCCACTATGCCTTCAACACCTTCTTCTTATGCTTTTTCCTTTTTCCCCTTTGATTTTTCTATGTTGGATTCATCATTTTTGGATAGAAAAATGATCTCTCTTATGTCATCATTGAAATTGTATTCATATTCTTCAAGAAAATTAATATCCTCTTTAGAGTAAATATTTTTCTTTTTTCAAAGATTTTCATTTGAAGGCCCTTTTTCTAAGTTCTTCGTCATCATCATTATCTTCTATGAAAGGGCACTTAATAGCAAAATTTCCTATCATACCGCAATTAAAAAAAATGAGTGGTAACTTATCTTTGAAACTGAATCCCATAAAAGACTATTCGCATCTAAAAATATCATAAAATGATGCATCTAAGGTCCTTCAATTTGTGCTCCTTGTCTTGAAAATAATGAATCCATTTTCCATTTATTTTTGACTTGTAATTTTACCAATCAAGTTTGGACAACATGTTCAAAAGGTCTAGCTCTAATAATCCAATGCTTGTCACACATCATTAAAATCTTTGATTATTGGCCTAGCTCATACATGGGATCTTTTTAGAAAAGCCCCTTTTAAAAAGATTCTAGCTAGATCTCCCTAAATTCATATTTTGGAAAATTGGCTAGCACATAATAGAGTTATATTTCAATAGATTGTTCCTATCTCATAATTGTAGCAAAAAGAGCCACCTCATTACTTGCTAAACACCTCAACATGATGAGCCTCATAATACCTTAGCCACAAATTTTATATTGATAAGAAGAGAATTGGTTCTCGAAATTTAACTTAGAAATCACTCATCCATATCTCTCTTCTTCCTTTAATATTTGGAAGTTAAGGATACCTCCTAAAGAGTTGGATCACTAGTTAGAATCCCAACAAAGGTATGCTATTTGTTTTTATGAGGCTCCCAAACATAACCTAGGGGTGGAAAGTGTACTGGGGGTTCTATTTCTCCTAGGAGGATAAGAAGAAATAGAAGAAATAACATTTTCTTGAAGCATGGGAAAATCCTCAAATAACCAAGTGGACCTATGTAGTATATCAATGATTCAAACAAGCTTCTATATTAAACATCAAGAAACTTATCATCATGGGATACTCAACTATTGCAATAAATCATATCCATTGTATCACTCTCCCCTTAGAATCTCAACTCAAGTCAACCTTCAAGACAATTCACCTTGCTTTGAGACTTGTCAGGGAATTCCAGACCCTTTATTTGTTGATAAAAAAACCCTTTATTTGTTGATAAAAATAAATAAAGTGTTAATGAGCTATAAAACCTAGCTATAATAAATGAGGAAGGTACCTTGAGAATAAATGAGAGGGAATTTATTCCCCAATTCCTTGAGTTTGGCATATGTGTGGAAAGTTGAAAAAATTAAAAAATATATGTATGTGACTCTGTAACAAATTTACACACTCCTCCTTCACCCTTCACATTAGGAAATGCACCTCTCACATCAGGAATACTTGAGTATATATTTAGTTATGACATCAAGCACATAAATCATTTCAATGATGTCAAAATTTTCTCACGTGGTTATATTTTTGCTCGTATTATTATTGATTGATGGGGAGGAAGAGGACAATTTCCCTCGAATTGTTTCCTACATTTGATCTAAATTCATTGTCAAACCCATGATATGCACCCTCTTTAGTCTCATACTCAATGAATATGGTGGATTTGAGACTTTATATAGAATATGAATTTTTCTCTCGAACCCTATCCCCCCACTTGTTTCCAATGAGGAACAATTCAAGTTGTACTCTGTTCTTAGTCCTATTACTTTGGTCATATTTAGAGTGGTCACAACGAAAATGGCATCAAGTAATAAGCTCTTCTTTGTGTGAAGTGAGCCTCAAGGATTAACAAGTGAAAATGACAAACCACTTGTAGATAGGTATTAAGAGAATCCATCATTGTCACTTCAAAAATATCTCTGATTTATAGAATGGATGGTGCTTCTTCAAATATAACATGCATAATTAGAAACATAATGGTCCATCACCATGGAATTTTTAATAATCCATAAGCAACAACTTCAAATAATGGAGGATAAAATTAGTGCCCTTAGGAGCCAAATTGAAGACTCGAAGCTTTTAGGCCAACATGTTCTCCAATCATCCTTTTCTTTTGTAAGATTTATTATCTCTCTTCTTCCTTCTTTGCCTAATCTAAATACCAAACCTTAGTTTTCCCCTCCCTTGGGTTGCGCCAATACCCCCTTATAAGTAATCATATGCAAGTCAAAACTTGTCAAATTTTTGGGCATTTTCTGTAGAAATTTGCTGAATAATGAATAATTATCCACCGAGACTATCCTGATCACATATCAATTCGAATTCATATGCAACACATAATCTCTTCCACTCAGATTATCACACATGCGGAAATAAAACAAGCGATAGCACATCAAATCATCATACACATTAACACAGTATGTATGGGGAAAGCTTATGGCTGAAAGCCCCACAGCTATTGTGTATATTATAATGGAGAAAACATGTAACAAACTCAGTACAATACTCCTCACAAGTACTCAATACTATCTCATGAAGTTACACACAAACTAGCTTGGTTTTGAACAAGTCACAGGTTCAAAACACATCCACTAATTGCCTGCCTCTATTGCGCAATCAAGGCTGGTCTAATGAGAGATCCAAGGTTCGAATCTCCTTGGCTTGATAGCGCAATCATCATGGGCAATTTCCTCCAAGTGTGGTGCAAATCTCATGCACAACTGATGTCACAACTGATAGCTGTACTCACCCTTTCATCTACCTCTTTCACTGGTCTCCACTGAACTGTCCATGCACCGTAGTGAACTGATGTGTTCTTGAGTTGAATAATGAGTTACTAATTAATGAATTAAATAATATTTAATTCACTCCACTCATTACTAGTTGATTAGCTAGTTAAACTAATCTCAACTAGTTCAACTAAGTTAAACCGAACACAACTCCACTAACTGTCCCATCAACTCCACCAAACTTCTGCCACTGAAGTCCTAACTGAAGTCAACCATGCATGAGCTCACCAAACCCCTAGGAATAGCATAATTCCTCTGTCAGATGCATGAGCCACTTCTGTAGCTCTAACTGAAGTGCTCCAAGAGAGTAAACTGAAGTTTAGAGTCCAAATATTATTAAGGGTAAATAATATTTGACTTTTCTATTTTTAGGATAGGCAGTCTAAAAATAGACTTCGACCTATATGTCTAAAAATAGAGGTCCATCTATTTTTACCAACATGACCCATACTCCAAGAATAACATACTCCAACCCCTGGACCATGCTCCATATGTCTAAAAATAGACATAGTCTAAAAATAGACTTTGCGCCAAAATTTGCCTGCGGGCCCACTTAGTGAAGGCGAATTCATTTCACTAAGCTCCATCATCTGCTGCATTTTCAACATTTTCTATATAATACTTATGACTAGGAATGAGGCTTATGATGTGATTTTGTTGATGTATGGCCCAAAAATTGGGCCTTAAGTCTTCTTAGAAGAACTCAACCATAAGACAAATTTTAATGCAAATATGGATTTTTGGCCTTGGAGTTGGTTAGAAGAACTTATCAAGAAGGAGAATTCTAATGTAAACATGGAATTTTGGGATTCATATCTTGTTATAAGCACTCCATAAAAAAAGACAATTTTTGATGTAAAAATAAACTTTTGATTTTGCACATAATTAAATTTGTATTAATACAAAATTCTTGATTATATTGAATAGTATAAAAAAAGAAATATTAATATATATTTTGATATTATAGATTAATGGTTACCATAACAATTTTCACCTCCCAGCTAAGTAATTAATTAATATAAGCTTTACACATTCATTTATTTTAGAGGGGTTAGATTTTCAATATACACATTCTAAAAAGATAAATATTAGTTAAAAACATAATTGTTAATTTGAGTTTATATATATATATATATATATATATATATATATATATATATATATATATATATATATATATATATATATATATATATGTATGTATGTATTGCATATAATATTAATTATAATTAGATTAAAATATAATGATGGTGTTAACTTCTAGTAAGATAGAAATTGTCTATGAGACTTTAGGAAGGTAAGAGATTATTTGAAAGTTTTTAGCATTTTATTTTTATGGTAAAAATGTTGGGAAAAATACTGAGGGGGGGGGGGGGGGAGTGAATACGTGACTTGGCCTTGACTAACCTGCGTATATTTATTCAAATATTCACCTTTACCAAACTTTCAATTATGACTCATAACCATTTGTCCCATAATTCGTCATCCCGTTCCACCAATGCTCTATTTCCTTCGAACCACCCAGAACTCAACCAATTATCATATACTTATTCTGCTACAAGTGGGTTTCCATCAAGGACAACACATGCATCATAATGCCAACAATCTCCCCATTTGTACTTGATGGAAACCATGTTGGTTTTTTATCACCACAACCTGTGGATACTTGTTAGATACATCAACATAAGCATTATTCAAACACCAAGATACTCTCCCCCTTTGACATCAAGGGAAAAGGGCAGACTAATTCTGAAAATAAGGTTTCTCTTTCCTTGTAGATA
The DNA here is from genome assembly GCA_034641835.2 of Pinus albicaulis. Classification (NCBI taxonomy): domain Eukaryota; kingdom Viridiplantae; phylum Streptophyta; class Pinopsida; order Pinales; family Pinaceae; genus Pinus; species Pinus albicaulis. Next base: position 1,315,913,138 of record CM076579.1, on the reverse strand, counting down.
CAAGAGCTCTATAGATCTTATCTGCACTATACTAACCATGCTCCCCGTGACCACATGTTGAATCTTTAGAAATATTTTCAATGAATTACATGACTCTATAACTCAAATGAGTAGGACCTTTGTTAATTTTGGGAAACTAGGTCCAAAATCCATGTTGCAATCGCTTTCATATGACGACGATCATATTTTTGTTGGATTCCTCTTTTCTGGAGAGGTGCAAGAATGATCTAAAGATCATCTTGATCGGATGAGCAAGTAATGATTAATTTTGAATTTATTTTCCACATGTGCAAGGTTTACTGTACTTATCAAACATGCTTAAGAAATGTGTCACACACCCTCACTAATGGATAATTTGGAGAGACTTGGAGGTCATGTTCTCATCATCTCATTACACATTCTCTCATTGTGATTTGATTGGTTCGATAGCCTTTGGAGGCCTTTTTCCCTCACACATGTGGAGTAAAGCTGTTTTTTTCTGCGCTGATCTGTTTAGGGCTTTCTGTTTTCTACGTTGATTTGTTTAGGGCTTTCTGTTGCAGCGTTGACCAACGTTGTTCGTGGTCAACCCTTGGTCGTTTGACCTCAATCTTCCATAGAAACTCCGATTTTAGGAAGTCGTACTGCTGGGCACTAAAATCGAGGAATTTTGGGTTGTTTGACCAAAGCCCTAGTTTGCTGCGTTGACTTTTCTGAAGCTGCCTGCATTGACTTTTCTGCGTTGTCCCTAGTTTGACGTGCATTAACTTGTGATGAGTTGTTTTTGAGGGTTGTGGGTGTGACACATGACAGTGTTGGCTGACCGAGAAAGACTTTGCTAGTTGAAACATCCTGCTGACTGTCGTAACGCCACAATATCTCATATCTTTGCTAGACAAAAGGAATTGTAAATCTGATCTATATTTGGCTTGTCTTCTATTGATCTATTATTGTGTTCTATCAACATTTTACTTTCAAGTTTAGTATTGGGCCTAAGTAAGATTGAAGTAAAAGTGCATCAAGCATAGAACACCATTGTTATCTAAATTCAACAACCTTTCCTATCACCAAGGAATCATACATGTGCCACTCACCCAATCAAGTGGGGTTACATATTTTACTCAACCACCCAACCGAGTGGGTTTACATATTTGACACAACCACCCAATCGATTGGGATTACATATTTGACATGACCTTAAAAGTCCATATATGACTGAATGTGGCAATATTTACATCACAGGTCTCAGCATGACCTTTACATAAAATTACAAATATTAATTTTATAACCAAGACCAAAAGACCTTAGTAGTAAGAGATCATTGAACATAATTCAACAACCATAATGCCAACAATGCATTATACTCCGCAAGGCTAATGCTCCCGCTGAAACTATGAAAATGTGATAGATCTTTCATCAAAGCATCTTCATAAATCAAATAAATATCAATGAGAAAATCATAACTCAATACCATATCAATGGACTGTATCCATCAACACCAGACCAATCAAATCAAAACTATTTGCAGCATGTTAGAGTTTGTTCTTGTGTCTATCCTACCAATTTTCTGTCAGATAAAAACATACGCGACCGTCTGCAAAGAAACTCACATATATATGCAACTATACTTCATGAAATCTGTGTACAGAAAGAAACCTTCTAAATTTTCACTTGTATACTGAGCATACTAGATTAACAACAAAGTGAGACAGAGAAAACTCCCAGTTTTTGTCTGAGATATTCAAATGCTTCTTTGGGGAGAGGTTTAGTAAATATATCAACAATTTTTTCTTTGGAGGGAAGATAATCCAATTTAACCTTTTTCTCAAGCACTTGTTCTCATAGAAAGTGATACTTAATAGGAATATGCTTGGTTTTGGAGTGCATAACAGGATTTTTCTAAATACTAATAACACTTGTATTATCACATAGGATGGAGATATGTGAAGAACATTTAATTTGAATATCATGTAATGTCTGCATCATCCAGAGAATTTGTGTGCAACAATATGCAACAACCACATATTTCGCTTCCATTGTAGATAAGGCAATCGAACTTTGTTTCTTGTTGAACCAAGATACCAATCGGGCCCCATATAAAATGAACCTCCACTAGTGCTTTTCCGGTCATCAACATTTCCGGCCCAATCTACCTCTATGTAAGCATGAAGAGTAAGATCGACATCTTTAGGACACCATAGACCAAAGTCTTGGGTTCCTTGGAGATATTTGAATATTCTCTTTAATGCCCGAAGATGTGATTCCTTTGGAATGGCTTGGAAATTTCCAACAATCCCAGCTTGCATGATATCTGGTCTAGTACCTGTTATATAAAGAAGACTTCCAATCATAGACTCATGAAACCATTATCCAAAATAGAAGAAAAGAGATATCAACGCCTTAGAAATAAGCCACTTCGAGGGGGAAACCTCCAATACATTACATGAATGAACAATTCTTGGATGATACAAAGTACAAAACCTCCTTCTATATATAGGAGTCCATGAGGCCACAATATAATCCTAGTGGGGCCACAATGTAATCCTAGCCAACCTAACAATAATAATGTAAGGGCACAATAATAACAATATGGGGGTTACAGGGGTACAACAATAAAAATAAGAGGGGCTACACTAACATAATAAGGGACTACACTATTAATATAGGGAATTAACATGCCCCTCTCCTTCAAACAAGTATTGTCCTCAACGCTTGATTATTTCTTGATGCTTCTATATAAAATTATCATCCTCCCATGTGGAATCTTCTACATGAAAGTTCTTCCACTTGCTGAGATACTCTGAAATTGATCGTACTTGTCGATTTCTTGTTTTTGTGGCTAATTCATAACTTCTTTCGATGTGATGTTGATCTTCTTGTTGTTTCATTAGATTCTGCACCAAAGTTAGGTTATCCTTTGAGAGTTGGAGAACTTGTTGTTGATGTCGATGTGATATGCCACTAATTTATCATCCATATTAGCTATTATTTGATCCTTCAAACCATCCAACTTAGCTTCCAATTTTGCTTTTAAACCATCTATGTCATCTTCGGTTGCTCTTCGTAAGATCAAAATTTGTTGCACTTGGTACCGTAATAGTAATATCTCATACTGCAATTTTTCCTCTTCATGCGTCATTGTATAGATTTTTGAGGGCTTAATGGGTATGGAATTATTTTTTTGAGGCATTATAGAACCCAATACTGATAAAAATTCTAAAATATGCCCTTGGAATCACTTTAAACTGCTTTTTCAAACAAGCGTTATGCAATTTTAAAAACCAAATACACACCTTTTTCTTGCTTTTGAGAAGCTCTATATTGAAACTCAATTATCTCTGTGATTTCGTATCTTCAATATCTAAAATTCAGCCCTAAGGTAGCCCTCTGAATCCTCTTTTGAATGCCACATGTCTGACCTGATTTGGATTCTTTAAGGAAAAGTTATGTCAAATCTCCCACAATGACATAATTATGGACTGGTTCAGTAGAGCGAACTTGTACGACCTTCCACGTGTCACTGTTTGCTCCTTTGGCTCTGAAATTTATAGACAGGAAACTACAGTCTGTGTACTTGCGTCCATTTTACATAATTCCAACTGATACTCGAGAGAGAGTCATGAAGAGTTTCCCACGATCACCTCTTTGAGATGAAATTCATAAGCCTCAAAACCCTAACTTCCGTATCATATCGAAAATATTAAGTAACTAACATCTCGAAATTTTTCACGATGTTCCTTAGGATTGTGGCTTTACACTAAAAAATTTCAGCTTCTAACCTTCGTAGAAAAACGTTATTACGAAATACTACGAGACTCCGTTTAGGTTAAATTCAGGAGCCTGCAAAATGACCTAACTTTCGCAGATCATATCTCCAAAAATATTACGAACCAAGCTCCGAAATTTTGCGATGATGTTCCTCAGGATTTTAGCTTCACACTCTAAAAATTTTAGATTCTGAACATTCGTATAAAACAAGTTATAGCGAAAATGCCACGATGACATGTTTGGAGCAGCAAAACCCTAGAATCTCAAAGCTTTGATACCAAATGTTGTGAAACCAGCTCCAAAAAGAGAAGAAAAGAGATATCAACGCCTTAGAAATAAGCCACTTCGAGGGGGAAACCTCCAATACATTACATGAATGAACAATTCTTGGATGATACAAAGTACAAAACCTCCTTTCTATATATAGGAGTCCATGAGGCCACAATGTAATCCTACTGGGGCCACAATGTAATCCTAGCTGACCTAACAAAAATAATGTAAGGGAACAATAATAACAATATGGGGGTTACAGGGGTACAACAATAACAATAAGAGGAGCTACACTAACATAATAAGGGACTACACTATTAATATATGGACTTAACATGCCCCTCTCCTTCAAACAAGTGTTGTCCTCAACGCTTGATTATTTCTTGATGCTTCTGTATAAAATTTTCATCCTCCCATGTGGAATCCTCTATAGGAAAGTTCTTCCACTTGCTAAGATACTCTGAAATTGATCGTACTTGTCGAGTTCTTGTTTCTGTGACTGCTTCAGAACTTCTTTCGATGTGATGTTGATCTTCCTGTTGTTTCATTAGATTTTGCACCAAAGTTAGGTTACTAGTACTCTCACCCCCTACGCGAGCTCCAGAGAGTTGCATTCTCTCCCCTCTCCTGGATAAGTATGTGATAAAATAGGCATCCATGAAATATAATTCTAGTTCCTTGTCCCCAATGATCAATATCTGACGATCTACGTCATACAGTCCAATCAAATACTGGAGCAGCTCCAGCTGAGCTCTCAGTCCTGATGTTTGAAATAACTTCAGTAATCCACAAATGCACAATGCATTTATGAAATTTTTGTCTTGAAGTGCTTAGTGGTCTTCCACCTCGTAGCCTCGTTCTTTCCATTCGATGACCATCTCTGTTGAAATAAACTGCAAAACATGTTCAAAAGAAAATTTATGAGCTTTCATTGGAATAGTTTTTGAAATCATCCATTAGAAATTGGTAGATTTCTCATTTCAAAATCTTCCTTGAGGCTAATGCGACTGTCCGAATTAATTCGGCACTGGAGGTGTGCCGCCCTAATGGGCTAAACACGACCAGCACGGGTCCCATAGCTCGAACCTGTGCTAGCCACAAGAAATTTTTAGGTTTGAAATCATCCCCCCATCTCTCTATTTATAAATATAAACACTAAAAAATGGAATAAAAATTAAGAGGATGATTTCAGCTCTTACCTGGCGTTGACGGATTGCTTAATGGTGTCTTGGATCGACCACACAACTCATCTGAAGTTCAGAGGGAAAATGGGTAAAATACATTTCTCCAATTTACTAAAAATAGAAAGGTGAAAATGAATTTACTTTTTGTCTGTTTATAGTTTTTTAAATTATTTTCACCATTATTTTATTATTTTTCCTCGATATTAGTGATATTTTCCATTTTTTGTGCAGTGACAGGACCTTTACACTATTGGTGATTATTTTTGATGCAAATGAGTTTTATTTTATCTCTTTTTCGAGCTTTGTAAACATAAACAAAAAAAGAACCCCCTTGGAGTCAACTTTTAGCCCTTTTCTAACTCTCAAAAAATGAAAATATTTTAGAGTAATTGTTATTTCGAACTTATTAAAGTAAATGAATCAAAATAATATCAGTATACGTTTACCCATTTTTCGGGCTGAGATTTACTATTTACAAAAAATGAATACCTTGATCAAACATGGTCAAGAGGTTCTCTCGTATATTGTTTTATACCTTTTCGGATTCGAGAGATGATTTATGTAAAAGGGACATGATGGAGTTTTATTTTCATTTCTTTTAAAACTCCTTAAACATGAAAATTTATCTAGTTACCCTTTCATGGGACTCGTTAAAGATTAAATGGTGAAAGACTTGTCACCATGACGAGACCGAGTCTCTCCTTCCTAGGGATCGTTAAAATTACTAGGATGGATTCATTCAAAGAATGAACTTACACACTTAGCATATGTTATCCTCTTCACTCCTTCTATAAAAATAAATAGGTACTCGTTAGCAATAACGGGGGAAAATTGAAAGTAAACATCCTATTTGTATTTTGGGCATCTTGTCACTCTTGAACATGACACTTGTCTGCAGTTCGTGTCGGGTTGGGGATATCCTTCATTTATCATTTTGCCTCCTATTTGATCACCGTTTTTGTCATCATGACCTATGATCCTATTTAAGCCAAATGTTTCCATACTCCAGAGTTGTGTTGCCAATATGTTCAAGAGAAGTCCTTCTTGTCAAACATCCTTTTCTTATCTAACCTCTGCTATTACAATCTTGAATCACTCCTATCATCTTGAGATATCAATTTTTTCATGTCGATGATGTGGGAATCATTATGGCCCTCCTTCGACAAATCACTTCCTGTCGACTTCAACTCATTATCTAGGAAAATGGTTTAGAAACTTATTTTTAGTACCTTGGAGGTTGCATGCCTCAATGGCAAGTTCTTTGTGTTCGACGATAGGTTCACATCATTTTCCATTGATCGAATGATTCTTCAAGTATTTTAATTCAACACATTCATTCACACTTGTAAATTGTGTTGGTTTACCTTGAGGTCCATTGTCATTATTGGTGGTTTCTCTCATGCCTGTTAACAGTTTTCATCATTGATAAAAAATCATGTGGTTTCTACAATGTTCGACACCAGCACATCTATTTGCATGGCTAGATTCATACATTGGGTTGATTTAGATCGCGGTGAAGACCTTGGATTGCATCTGATTTTCATTTAGGCTGCGGAGAGTTATTGAGTATTCATGATTTGATACATGATTGTATTTATACGGATGGTTGTGTCCATACCGCAAATACATTTCTATGATCTCTTTAGATGGATGGCTATGAACATGTTGTGGGTTCATGTGTTATTTTATGCTTGTGATGTGGTTAGGAATATTCATACCAAAGATATCATATATTGTAAAATGTTTGATTTTAAAGGTTTCCTGGCGGTGATCTAAGTTCTTTTCCTTGGTTCATAAATCATTTCAGCCATCACTCCCCATTCTGCCTTCATTCTTTAGGGGGCATATGTTACACATTAATTTATCACCATGCTCACTTCGCATCCCTGATCCTGAAGTGCCCCATGACAGACCCTGTGCAATGTTTCCACTAAGAAGAAATATGTGAAGACATCCCATGAAGACTCAAAGAAAACTGCCTTGGAATATTACTGAAGGAACTTGGTCAAAACCCTAGTTTTATGGGTCAACGCATTTCCTATTTTTATGATCGCGCTAATATCAGATTGATAGTTTTGGCTTAGCGCTGCGAGCACCCTTATTTCTTGGAAAACCACGTTGATCCCTTTCTGGTACTGTTTCCTCAAATGGAGGAGAAGCTTTGACCTCTAGAAGTTCCAGGGTGGCGAGTTTGTTGTTAAATGGTGGTGATAGAGTCGATCTCTTTGATTTTATAGCTTTGATCTCATCCATGGGGGTTTATCCCTTATAAAGTGGACCTTCCACCTCCTTTCATGGGCTCCCAACTTCTTCTCCCTTCCAATAAATTGGTCCCCATCCTTCCACTACTTGTTGGTCATTGTTGGTCTAGTATGACCTCTCGTTCCATTTACATTATCGCACTATGATAACTCCTTAGTTGTTCGGGAGAAGGAATGCTTTAGAGCTTCGGTGAAGGAATCAAATTTTCACCAAAGGGAGGCCTCCAACATCAAGGCCTGGGTTGTAAACTCTTCCTTGCATATTTATCAATAAAATATCTGATGCTTTCTTTGTATATTTGTATAATATTTTATGCAAATATTCTATGACTCCTTGATCTGATAGATAGCTAATGTTTAGTGATTATTATGTATTGGATTATGTTTGTTGTTGGATCTTGATCATCCGCAAGTATTCATGTGCCACCAGTAGCAAGGAGCGAGCCGAAAAGGATCGTGGATCAAGGTCATCATCAACGGGTTTGAACATAGCATCAAGAAAAAGGTAATTCTATCTCTTTTCTTATCGCATTTTGAATATTAGCTAAGAAAGTTTTGCATTAGAAAGTATCTCAAGTTGCTAGAACCACTCTAGGGCTAGAGAGATCACCTCTATCTGTAGAGGGGATTTATCTTGACAACAATGTGTTCTAAAGGATTTTGTGGAAATGTCTTCTTTCCTCATTCTAATTTGACGGTACCTAGAATGAAGATCCAACTTAGTAAATAAAATTTATCCATGCAATTCAACTTTGAAATAGCCTATTTTAGTAGCTAAACTATTTTGAGAATGGCAAGAAAGCCATATTTGACTTTATTAAATAATTATGATGATGCTACTTTATTGAGTAATTATGGTGATGTATAAAGTATTGATGAATAATATTTGAGAAATATTTGAGAAATAACTTGGAAAAGAACCTATTTTTATTATGAGATCATTATTCCAATGGGATGGAATTAAATACTTTCCTAAACTACTCCTAAAAATCCCTAAGAGAAAATTTAAGTGATTTTTAAATTGGAGAGAAAAATATAATAAATTGCCCAGTGTGGAGCAACAACACTTGTGGGAAACAACACTTGGATGGGTGTATAAAGCAGGGAAAAAAGCTGGCTTTAAATGAAAAAACAAACTATAATTTTGTCAACCTAGGCTATGTGGTTAAATATAACCCAGAAAAAATGGGACGTTGTTTTAGAAATTCTGCAAGGGAAACCAAATGTAAATTTCTTTGCCCAAGAAGACAAGAGGCTTTTGGTCTTGGGGAAAAGAGATCAAGTACTTGGCATGGTGGAGAACCAAGGTGGATGGTTCATGGTTGGGTGGAAAAAGAGTCTTTTCCAAGTTAATGTTGGTGAGGACCAGAGAATATTCACCAGGTGATCGAAAGTTGTTCTCGTACTCTCTGAACCGTGAACGTGTACTTTACACAAAATGAATAATGGTTATTATTAATGAAAAATGTAAACATGTGTGATGTATATTGTTTTTTTCTCATTGGTCTTCCTGGAAATATGATTTCGTGTAATGTAATAGTTGAAGCTAAGCATGTATGAGTAACGGTAAAACCCTTTATTGAAAGTGTTATATTGAGGTTTGACCCTTTTAGGTCAGATGCGAAACACTTTTAACAGAGTCTGGCTTATATATGTTGGTGATATTCAAGCGAGAATATTTCCTAATTGAATCTGGTGATAAAAATTATGGATAACACAAAACTGGTTGAGAACACTAACGGAAGGATCTGGAGTATAAGTTGGAACTCTGGTCAAAGGGAGTACACATAAAGTTTGAAAAATGAACTCGACCTTAGCAAATGGATTTAGGAGTTTCTTGTAGATTGAAAGCGTCCATTTGGCGTCAATTTCAAATCTGTATATGTTGTTTGGTAGCCCAAGGGTACTCAGTGCCAGAAAGTGCAAATCCCCCGTAAGGGTATGGTGTTAAGACCTGGTTCAACTAAAATTAACCGTTAATTCAAACAATGAATTAATTCGAGTCATTTAATTGCAATGGATAATAATACAATAAACCTGGTAGAGGTAGCCTGTGACCGATATGGGTATGAATAGGTTCGTTATGATAGTAACTCGGTGTTAGCCACATATTCCTATGTCGTATAGCGCACACTGGTGTCATAAAACAAATCAGACCCACATCTTAGAATAAGGTTGCATGTGGTAACCACAAAATAATTAACCATGCAGAATGGAAACAAATATTATTGAACTTATTTATACACATATGAAAGTATTATTATGCAAAAAAAAAGACTAGACACGTGAAACATATACACATGCTTATGCTGAGAACAAAAGCGTCATTTAACAATCATGTTACCTACACAACGAAAATAAAAGAATAATGGAAATAGTAAACAAAGACGGAACTTGTCCTTTCAGGAAAGGTAAATATTTATCAAATCAGTAGCAATATAGGATAAAACGAGGAGAATCAATTGTTGTGCAAACTTTCAAAGTCCTTCTTACATCCTTCCGAGAGAAAAAAAAAAAACACAAGACAATTTCTAGTGAGCCAAGCATTGGCCCTATAGTATTATCAATTAGGAATCATTACAATTAAATAAACAAATGATTCAATATGGAATGCGAGTGCCATAACCCATCGTAGTATATATATACAAGATTTTTTTTTACTAGTGGTATAACCCATCGAAAAACAATAATACAAGTCTGTCTAGGAGGACATCTACACCCTCAGTAAACCACCCGGCCAAATTCATGGAAGTCATAGGATATAAGTACAACAAAAAAGATTTTTTTTTACTAGTCGTATAACCCATCGAAAAACAATAATACAAGTTTGTCTAGGAGGACATCTACACCCTCAGTAAACCACCCGGCCAAATTCATGGAAGTCATAGGATTTAAGTACAACAAAAAAAGAACCCGCCAACCGCGCAGCAAATGAAGAATCATTCATGAAAGCAGAGAGGACTAATCAACCTGTAACAACGAAGAGTATCATTAAAAGTTGAGAAAGCAACATAGTGCCAACGATAGTAAAAACCCAACATAGAATGGCAGGCGACGTACCTGCAGAAGTCAAGAAGAACCCAGGTAAACCAGTTGGGTAGAGCATACTTCCCAGAAAATTAATTTAAAATAAAATTAAATAGGTGGACATATTAAATTCTAAACAAGAAGCTGGATAGTTACATGGGTGGAAAGCAAAGCTATGTTGTTCCTGGGAGGTACTTGAGAACCAATTGAAACGGTGAAAAAACCTAAATGAACCCCACCCTCATCGAACTTATACATTGAAGAAGAGATATCTAACCCATTTACCCTAGACGAAACCATTGAATCGATCAGGTTTTTTTTAAGGACCTTACTGTGCAGTGAGAACCCTCCTGGCGTAAACGAAACCAATCAAACGAAAAGGTTGGAACATTGTGTATACGCTAGGAAATCCAAGTAAAGGACAAATAAATAGGGTTAATACTTAACCAGAGGATCCTCGACGCAAAAAAGTTGTTGTTGCAACTAAAATTCATACTCTGGATACATTCATCACATTAAACTAATTTCCTGGAAAAACCTTGGGCGTGCAAACCATGTGAAAAATTTGACACAATAAAAAGAAAAATAGTAAGTCGAGAAATCTCATTTGGGTAACCATGTTGGGGCCCCGTTCCTGTAACTTATGGGCGACTATTAAAGATAATACACCAACATAATACAAAATGGGTTGGGTGTAAAATTTTCCTGAACTGACATGACTAGGGTTCCTGCCAGCGTACACCATATATAACCAGGAATGAAGTCAATTCAACCCTGCCAAAAACACATAGTTTGTGTTACAAAAGAGCCATCTGAAAACATAGTAAAGAAAACAGAAATAACACTAATTGAGAAAAGTCGAAGATACCTGTGTGGAAACGCCTTACTAGGAAGGGAAGTAACATGTGTTAGAGTCGAAGGGTTCTAGCTACAAAAGGAAACTTAATAGCCTGCAGGGACATGTGAAACATAACACTAGTCCTACACTTGACGTTGCGCCTCCTTGCCACTCTCAAACACCTGTGAGTATGCATGGTCAAAATGCTATAGTAGAAAGGGGAAGTTAGGGTTAGGTTTATGTTGGCGAAATAACCCAAGAATATGTGGACCGTTGGGTACAACATTGTTGATCCCCACCATTGAAAAATTGCTAAGGGACAAGTACACTAGTACAAGTGACTAAGATGTGAACTCAGGTGTGTGGAGGAACATCAATGGCGGATCCTGTTCCCTAGGGTTCATAGTTAAAGTTTAATGGATAATGAATGTGTACTCAGGAGCAGGATATTACCCATATGCCAAGATGGGTCAACTTTGTTGACTTTATGACAATTTAAGTGTAACCTTAGAATCGCCTCATCGCACAAACCATACGGGTATGAAACCACATATTTAAGGATTAACCTCTATCGTGTTCCATTAGCATACAAGGAACTATATGATAAGAGCGCTAAGGGTCATGGATCCATATAGACATTTAATTAGGGGTGCTAGAACATCCTTGCAATGATATTCCAAAACATATGATAAGCCTTTCATAAATAAGTATTCACAAATGAAAGTAGGTAAGGGTATCCAGTGCTAAATGTAGCCAGGCATAAATAAATCAATGAGAGATTGTTATGTGACTATATATATATATTAATTAATTATTTTATTTATTTTTCTTTAAAATTAATATGTTTAATGGAGGTTCCTCACAAGGCGTATCAGAGTCCTGGTTTAACACTGGCCTAAGATGGACCACCATGGATAAAATATGTATTATATATATCACATTTGTATTTTTTGTTGTGAATTATGAATATTTATAATTGATTGTGTTGTAAAAACAAAGGTATAATAGTATGTGAAGTGACAATCATGTTTGGTGGGAGGAACTGTATGTGGAACTCGGGGAGGGAAGCACTACCCCAAATCCAAATTCCTATATTTTAGGAATAACTAGAAATTTAAAACAGGAACTGTTACAACTGAGGAATATTAATGAGAGACTACTACAAGCAAGTAATGAATAGGAACATATGATAAGGGAATTAACAGAAAAATATAATCACAGAAGTGTGGAACAGGAAAAACATAAGTGAAAAGATGCTGAAAGTATTTTAGAGAAGTTTGAAAGTGTTGAATAATATGATAAAACAGATTCTAATTCAAACAAGAAGAAAAAGGAGTTTTAGGGAGAATTTCGGAAGATAAACCCTCAACCTTTGATGGGGAAAAAGAGGAAGATGCAGAATCATGACTATTGAATATGATCAAGTACTTTCAAGTGTAAAAATACGAAAGTAACCTAAAAGTGAGATTTGATGTGTACCAATTGCAGAGTAAGGCTACTCTGTGGTGGGAGGAAACAAAAATTATACACCTACTGGAAGAAAAGACAATTTCATGGGAGGAGATTCAATAGAAATTTAAGTCTCGGTATATAAGTGAAAGGTAATATGACGACCGCGCAAAATAATTCCTTGAACTTAGGCTGGGAAAGCTTACCATGGACAAGTTTGTAACAAAATTTAAAAAATTACTCCAATATGTACCATACATAAAAGAGGAGAAAGCTAAGGTGCAAATATTTTTAAACTATCTACTAGTAGTCTATAAGGAAGAGATTGAATTCGACCACTCGAAAACAATGGATGAAGCGGCCAGAAAAGCCAAAATTTGTTATCAGCAGTTTAAGAATCAGAATGAAAGTTTGAGAACATGGAAAAATAAATATAAAAGTAAAGCTGGGATGAATGTAAGAAGATCAAAGAAGAATTATTTGAAAAATTTCGGGAAAGATCAACAAAGGAAGAATTTCAACAAGGGGGGCATAAAACAACCAGCTCAATCTCAGACAAGATCAAAACCCATAGAATTGAACATCAGAAAAGGCTCGGGTGGCAAGGGGAGAGAACCTCTGAAGTGTTGGGGTTGTGGTGAACCATACTTGTTGTGGTACTGGCCACACAATCTCAGGTCAATTCAGAATATTCAAACGATTTAGGAGGTAACTACGGTGAATGACGTGGAAAGGAATATTTCGAGAATTAGTGCAACAGTAGAAGATCAGAAAGTGAAACATCAATCTACCATGATTGAGATTGAAGGTATTATTCAAAAATAACTCGTGTCTGTTTTAATTGACCCTAGAGCTAGTTTACGTTATGTTAGTCCCCAGATTGTGGAAAAGTGTAAATTAGCGTCTGAAAAATTTCAATATTCTTGGTTGGTACAACTAGCTACTGGTAGCAAACGAAAGGTAACACATAAAATAAAACCATGTACCGTGAATCTGAATGGGTAATCGACAACATTAAAATTAAATATCCTTCCCTTGGGATCATACGATGTATTAGTGGGTATGGATTGTTTGGAACATATAAATATGTCATAAATTGTGTAGAAAAAACTGTAGATTGCATTAGTTTGCAAGGAAAAATAGTTCTAGTAAGAGGAGTACTAAAGTAGGTCTCAGACAGGAAAATATATTCTCTACAGTTGAAAAGGACAACAAGAAAAGGTTTCCAATTCTATATGGTTCATGTGGAACAAGTTTAACAATAAACATAAACAACTATATTAGAAAATATGCATGTAATAAGAGACTTTCAGGATGTGTTCCTTGAGGAAATTCCCAAGATACCCCTCGTAGGGACATAGAATTTTCTATTGACTTAGTGTTAGTAGCTACACCTGTATCCAGAGCTCCGTATAGAATGAGTATACCAAAACTGTTAGAACTAAAACCATAGTTGCAGGAGCTGTTAGATAAAGGTTATATTATACCAAGTGTGTCACCATGGGGAGCTCCGGTGTTATTTGTCAAGAAAAAATATGGTACGTTCAGAATATGCATTGAATATAGGAAGTTGAATAAGTTTAAAAAAAAAAAAAATATCCTATACCCCATATAGTCTATCTGTTTGATCGAGTGACAGGAGAAATGGTCTTTTCAAAGATTGATCTACAAAATAGCTATCACCAGTTACACATAAAAGTCGAATATATCAAAAAAAACCTTTAGAACATGGTATGGTCATTACGAGTTCGTGGTGCTACCCTTCGGTCTCACCAATGCACCCGCGACCTTCATGTGTTTAATGAATAGTGTCCTTCATAGGTATCATGATAAATTCATGTTAGTTTTAATAGATGACATCCTAATATACTCTAAAAGTAAAGAAGAACATCAGGAGCATCTCAAATTAGTGTTACAAACATTAAGGGAACATCAAATTTACGCAAAAATAAACAAATGTGAGTTTTATAAACTAAGAATTCAATATTTGGGCCATATTATTTCCAAGGAAGGGCTGTTAGTGGACCCTGAGAAAATTCAAACAATTATGAATTGGCATGTACCAAAAGATGTATTAGAAATTCACTCATTCATGGGGATTGCTGGATATTATTGCAGATTTGTGGAAGGATTTTCAAAGCTGTAATACCCCATTACCTCCTTGCAGAAGAAGGGAGTAAAATTTGAGTGGACAACGAAATGTCAAGAATTTTTTGACTTACTAAAACAAAAATTGACGACAACTCCTATATTAAAAATTGTAGACCCAAACAAGGAGTTCACTGTGTGCACGGATGCATGTTTAGAAGGAATGGGAGGTATATTACTACAATATAATATCGTCATAGACTATGAATCAAGAAAGTTGAAGAAACATGAGTAAAATTATGTTGTTTATGATTTGTAACTTGTTGCCGTAATACATGCCTTGAAAACGTGGAGGAATTATTTACTAGGAAAGAAATTTGTTCTGGTAACTGACCATATAAGCCTAAAATACTTCTTTAGTCAATCTAATTTGAAACCAAGACAGGCAAGATGGTTAGCCTTCCTTAGTGAATTAGAATTTGATATAAAGCATATCAAGGGAAATGGAAAAAAATTGCAGATGCACTGAGTACACATGCTCATTCTTTGATAACTAGTACTAGTAGCAGCATGAAAATAGATTTTGAAGATAAGGTACAAAAAAAATTGCAACAAGACCCAAAGTATCAAGAAATGTAGTTGAAAATATAGTATAAATGAATTCCAAGATATGCAATAAACCCGAAAGGGTTAATTATTTATTAGGATAGGTTGTATATTCCTAATGTGCTTATTTTGAAACAAATGTCACTAGATGAATATCACAAGAGGCCATATGTTGGTCACCCCAGATACCAGAAGATGGTAACAACATTAAGGATTTTTTTTTTGGCATGGCATGAATAAAGATGTAGCATATTATTTGGAAAAATGTTTGGAGTTTCAACATGTCAAAGTGGAGCACCAACACTTGGAAGGATTACTGAATCCATTACCAATTGTGGAATGGAAATGGGAGGTGATCTCCATGGATTTTATAATTAGTTTACCAAAGAAAAAGCATTAGCATGACTCCATTATGGTAGTGGTGGACACTTTGAATAAAGTGGCACATTTTATACCAGTACAGTCCACTTTCAGACTTCATGGCATACCAAAAATGATAGTCTTAGATAGGGATGTGAAATTCACCTCAAATTTATGGAAATATTTTTTCGGGGGAATGGGAACCAAGATTAATTTCATCATACAGATGGGAAAAATTAAAGAACCAATAAAATTTTGGAGGATATGCTCAAAATCTATGTAATGAATAGACCCATCAAGTGGGAAGATTTTTTGTATTTAGCTTAATTTTCTTATAACAACAACTACCAAATCTCTATAAAAATGAGTCCCTTTGAAGCTTTATACGATAGAAAATACCATACACCACTCAGTTAGAGTAGCCTAAGGACAGGTTGATTCTTGAGTCAGATGCATTATATGAAATGGAACAAACAATGCAAAAAATATAACATAATAGTAAGACAGCTCAAGACCGACAAAAGACTTATGCAGACAAGAAGAGAACACATAAAGAGTTCAAAATTGGAGATCATGTATATTTGATGGTTAAACCTCCAAAAATTACCCTTAGTACCGACAGTTGTGTCAAGTTGTCACCACGATTTTGTGGGTCATTTGAGATTTTGGATCAATTTGGTCCAATGGCATTTCAGTTGTCTCCACTTAGTCATAGTAAAATTCATAATGTATTTCATGTATCATTATTAAAAAATATGTTCATGATCCTTCTCACGTGGTTAACTGGAATTTGATATAGGTGGAACCCGAAGGGGAATTTCTTCCAGAGCCACTTCATATCTTGGATTAGGAAGAAACCGTACTCTCGAATCTAGTCGTCACTTGGGTTAAAGTGCAGTGGAGGTACTTTACCCCTGAGGAAGCAACTTGGGAACGTGAGGAAAACATGAAGGAAGGTTATCCAACCTCATTTGAGAATAAAGCAGTTGGAAAATGAATGTTGAGGATGGTATTACGGTTTTAGAAAGGGAATATGTAATAACTGAGGCTTTAGGGCCTATTTTAGTAGGTGAACTATTTTGAGAATGGCACGAAAGCCATATTTGAATTTATTAAATAATTACGATGATGTAGCTTTATTGAATACTTTTGGTGATGTATAAAGTATTAATGAATAATATTTAAGAGATATTTTAGAATTAACTTGGAAAATAACTTATTTTTCTTATGATATCATTATTCCAATCCAGATGGATAGGATGGAATTAAATAATTTCCAAAAATACTCCTAAAAATCCCTAGGAGAAAATTTCAGTGGTTTTTAGATTAGAGAGAAAAATATAATAAATCACCCAGTGTAGGGGAAACAACACTAGTATGAGTGTATAAATCACCACAGGGGACAAAAGCAAGATTTAAATGAAAAAGAACTATACTTTTGTCATATAAAATCCTAGGCTATGGGGTTAAGGAGAACCCAGAAAAAATAGGACGTCATTTTAGATATTCTGCAAGGGATAACAAAGATATATTTATTTGCCAAAGAAGACAAGAGGTTGTTGGTCCTGGGAAAAAGCGATCAAGATCTCAGCACGGGGGAGAACCAAGGTGGATGGCTCATGGTTGGGTGGAAAAAGAGTCTTTTCCAAGTTAATGTGAGTGAGGGCCATGGAATATTCACCAAGTGGTCAAAATTTGTTATGGTACTCTCTTAACTGTGAATTTGTACTTTACACATAATGCATAATGGTTACTATTCATGAAGAATGTAAACCTGTATGATGTATATGGTTTTTTTCCTCGTTGGTCTTCCTATAAAAATGATTTCATGTAATTTAATAGTTGAACGTAAAGTTGTATGAGTAGTGGTAAAACCCTTTACTGAAAGTGTTATATTGAGCTTTGACCCTTTTAGGTCATATGCCAAATGCTTTTAATAGAGTCTGGCTTATAGATGTTGGTGATATTCAAGACATAATATTGCCTAATTGAATCGGGTGACTATGGTAGCGCCCTTATATTTTGTATTTTAAGAATTTATAGTTATTAAATTATCGTGTTTATGTTTTTACATTAGAATAGGAAAACAAGTTATTATTTCATTGTACATATAAATGAGGGGTGATAGAAATTAAGTAGTTGTATATAGAAATTATGGAGAATACAAAATTGGTTGAGAACACTGATGGAAGGATCTGGAGTATAAGTTGGATCTCTGGTCAAAGAGAGTACACAGAAATTTTGCAAAAGGAACTTAACCTTAGAAAATGGATTTAGGAGTTTCATGTGGATTGAAAAAACTCATTTTGCGTCAATTCAAATCAGTAGATGTTGTTTGGTAGTTGAAGGTTACTTAGTGCCAGAAATTGGGCGTGAGTATACCCCAGAAAGTGAAAATCCCCTGTAAGGGTATGGTGTTAAGACCAGGTTTGACTGAACTTAACCTTCAATTCAAATGATGAATTAATTAGTGTCATTTAATTGCAATGGATAATAATACAATAAACCTAGTAGAGGCAGCCTATGACCAAGCTGGGGATGACTAGGTCTGTTCTGATAGTAACACGATGATGGCCACATATACCTATGTCGTATAGTGCACACCAGGGTCATAAAAAAAATCAGAGTCGCATCCTATAATAAGTTTGCATCTGGTAACCACAAAATAATTAACCATGTAGAATGGAAACACATATTATTTAACTTATTTATACACATATATAAGTATTATTATGCAAAAAAAAAGACCAGAAAAAATGAAATAGATATACATTCTTATACCGTGAATAGAACTATAATTTAACAATCATGTTACCTACGCAACGAAGAAAAAATAATAATGGAAATATTAAACAAATATGGAACTCATCCTTTTAGGAAAGGAATATATTTATCAAATCAATAGCGATACAGGATAAAATGAGGAGAAAAAAAGATTGTGCAAGATGCTATTAAGTTAAAAGTCCTTCTTACATCCTTCAGAGAGAAAAAAAATAGCACAAGACAGTTGCTAGTGAGCCAAGGGTTGGCCCTATAGTATAGTATTATCAATTAGGAACCATTAAAATTAAATAAATAGTGCTTCAGCATGGAATGCGAGCGACATAAGAATTTTTTTTTGTACCAGGGGTATAACCCATCAAAAAACTATAATACAGGTCCATCCAGGAGGACATATGCACCCTAAGTAAACCACCCAACCAAATTCATGTAAGTAATATGATTTAAGTACAACAATAGAAGAACCCCCCAACAAGGAAGAAAACGAAGAATCCTTCACGAAGGTAGAGACACATACATGACATGTAACAAGGAAGAGTATCATTAAAAGTTGAGAATGCAACCTAGTGCCAATGATAGTAAAAACCCAACGCAGAATCATGGTTGACATACCTACGAAAGTCAAGAAGGACCTAGGTAAACGAGTTGGGTAGAGTCATACTTCCTAGAAAAATTAATTTCAAGAAAAATTAAATGGGTGGACATATTAAGTTATGAACAAGAAACTGGATAGATACTTGGGTGGAAAGCATAGCCATGCTATTCCTGGGGGGTACCTAATAAAAAATTGAAATAGTGAGAAAACTTAAATTAACCCCACCGTCATCGACCTTATAAAGGAATAAAATTCTATACATTGAAGAAGAGACAACTAACCGATTTACCCCAGATGAAACCACTGAATTGAGCAAGTTGTTTTTAAGGACCTTATTGTGCATTGAGAACCCTCCTCGCGAAAAATAAACCAGTTAAAGGAAAAGGTTGGAACACTGTGTATACGCTAGGAAATCCATGTAGAGGACCAATAAATAGGGTTAATACTTAACCAGAGGATCCTCAGTGAAAACAAGTTGGGGTTGCTATAATTTATTTAAGAAATAATATATTTATCGAGAGGAACAATAACCAAAAAAAAGGCCAACAACAATTCATAAATATAAACAAAAATTTTTATCTGGGAAAACCCCAAATTCGAGGCAAAACCCAACCAATGAAATTTCATTAGCCTTGGCCAATCTGGCCAAGTGAGCCTTCACCACTCACCTCGAGGCCCTACCTTACAATGAAGTCTTCCCAACATATTATAGACTCCATTACATGCAATACCATGCGATGAAAACCATGGGTGCACAATACCATGTGCCCCAAAACCACTACTATTTACTTTAGTCAACATTGACTCTATCCCTAGTTAATTTTACCTAACAATTCCCCCCTTAAACTTGACTGGGGGTTTCTTGACTAAATCTAGCCAAAAATGCTATGTGAGACAACCTCGCCCACTCTAGCCCTTCCCCCCTCAAAGCTTTTACCTAGGGTAGTTTTTAACTTGACATCCCCTATCACCTAGATCTAACCTAGACTTTACCAGTGGGTACCCAGGGGTATGCATGCCATACCAGGTCTTACAGCAATATGCCCATTTACATGCAAAAAATTAACTCCATTATAATAATTAATATATATTTTTTTGTTTCATTGTTGCTATTATTTGTATGACCATTCTCTACATTCCTGATGTCCTCTTCAGAGATGACTTCATAGTTATACATGAATATTCCCACCAACTGTAATAAAATCCATTAATTTTTCATGATAATTTCCACGGCCTCTACTCTGCATCTATTCAGCGCTATGATCTGCACCAATCATCAAACATGCTAATGCCTTTCCTATGCAATGTCCATCGCTTCTTGCTAGGGAATAATAATTAAAAACATATGGCTAAGTGCTTAGAGAATTTCCCAATCCGTTCGACCTCTACCAAAAAATTCCACATGCTCGCATTCTCTAACCACTCTTTTGTATGTATAACAAAACAAATAGGTCATGTGTATCTTTCTCTTGTGTTTTTCTTCACTGTAGGTTTCTTTGCACTACTCAAGCCTTGATATTCTCTTGCATCTCTTCATCGTTGCAAATATGGTCATTCCCAAGCTTGAAAATTCTCTATGGTTTGTAATTACTATTGCAGCTCTTCTAATCTATTCACAATTAAAACAACACCATGCTTCCACTGCGCAACACTATGAATGTGAATAAATCTGCAGTCTTTAACACTCATTTGAGGCATCACTCAACATTTTATGTAGCTCTTACGCTCCATGGTCCCCGACATGTTGCTCCACATTGTAGAGGATAGTTCCCTCAGGAATAGTTCTAAGAGGAAAGCATGTTTCCCTCGGTGAGATTGAATTGAACACATGTAATCAAAGGAATCAAGCTTTTCACCTTTCCCAGGAGTTGAAATGCTATCAAACGCAACTTCACTCAGTTCAAGGTATGTTTTTCCTCCATGCCTGAGACATTGATCAATAATTTTCACAGTCACCAGCTCTCAAGAAAAAACACCCCTTTTCTTGACCTTTACATGGTAGTAATCTCCACATGCTCCTGGTCCACATGCTATGTCCCATTGAAAATAAATTATTTCACTGGGTCATTGTATTGACATGTGCCACTCTCATTTTGATTTCCCTACCGATTTGCAGTGGTAGGCTTCGATCCATTACCCACAGTCACCTCCTTGCACAATATCACTAGTGTGATGATGACCACATAATTTAAAAGAAGAGAGTCTCATTTTCGAAGCCAACGAAGTCATCCATATAAGCTCAAAATATTGGAACCATAGTGCAAATTTTGTCATCAAATTTTCCTTTTTCATGCGATATTTGTATCAATCAAGCGTTTTCAGCTCATGTGCATTAGCTTCACCATCGATTTGGACGTATTTCATCTGTTCGGATGCAGATTGGCACTGGCTCACTTGATTAAGATTTTACCTTGCACAAAATCTTACTCTACACCACTCAGATCCTCCTCTTTTGTACAGTTGCATGGATGTGCCATGTTTGACTCTATGTCAGCGATCGATCCACATCAGATCTAACTAGATCTGTCTTCTTCACATGCAAATTTGTTTGTGATAAAACGCTGCACAATAGATCTAGATTCTTCACACGTATATCAAATTAGATGTAGATGTAGTTCTGACACCTTCACACATAGATCTATCCTTTTACATCTGTCAAGGAGAAAATTTCACACACTATCAGCAAACTAGAGATATAGCAAAATCACTATACTTGGCTTTGATACTAGTTGTTAAAATTTACTCAAGAAATAATATATTTACAGAGAGGAACTATAACCATGAAAAGAGCCAACAACAAATCATAAACATAAACAAAAATGTTTATCTGAGAAAACCTCAAATCCCGGGCAAAACCCAACCAATGAAATTTCATTAGCCTTAGCAAAAACCTTGGCCAATCCAGCCAAGTGAGCCTTCAACGCTCACCTCGAAGCCATACCTTACAATGAAGTCTTCCCAGCCTTTTATAGGCTCCATTACATGCAATACCATGGGTCGAAAACCATGGGTGCACAATTCCATGTGCCCCTAAAACACTACTATTTATCCTAGTCAACCGACTACAGTTTGTGCCCTGGATACGTTCATCGCATTAACCCAATTGCCTAACAAAAACCCTGGGTGTGAAAACCAAGTGAATAAGTTGAATCAATAAAAGGAAAACTAGTAAGGCTAGAATTATCATTCGGGTAACCCTGCCGGGGTCCCGTTCCTGTAACTTATGGGTATTGATTCTCAAAGATAATACACCAACATAATATAGAATGGGTTGGGTGTAGAATTTCCCTGAATCGAGATGAATAGGGTTCACCAAAGGGTACATCATCTATAACCAGGAATGAAGCCAATCGAACCCTGCCAAAAACACATAGCTAGTGTTACAGAAGAGCCATCCGAAACAACAATAAAGAAAATAGAAACAACACTAATTGAGAAAAGTCTAAGATACCTGTGTGGAAACGCCATTCCCAGGAAGGGAAGCAGCTTGTGTTCGAGTCAAAGAGTTCTAGCTTAAAAAAGAAACATAATAGACTGTAGGGAAATATGAAACATAACATTGGTCCTACACATGGACATTGCGCCTCCCTACGACTATCAAACACCTATGAGTAGGCATGGCCAAAAATATATAGAAGAAAGGGGTAGCCAAGAAGTGATGTCCTATTATCAGGTGAAATGACGGGTTAGGGTTAGGTTTATGTTGGTGAAATAAACCAATAATATGTGGACCATTGGATCTAGCATTGTTGATCCCCATAATTGAACAGTTACCAAGGGACAGGTACGCTAAGACATGTGACTAACATGTGAACTCATGTGTGTGGAGGAACATCATTGGAAGATCCTGTTCCCTAGGGTTCATAGTTAAAGTTTAATGGACATCAAATGTGTATTCAGGTGCTAGATGTTACCCATATTCTAAGATGGGTTGAATTTTCTTACTTTATGGAAATTTAAGTGTAACCTTAGTATCACCTCATTGCACTAACCATAAGGGTATGAAATCACATATTTAAGGATTAGCCTCAGTCCTATTCCATTAGCATACAAGGAACTATATGTTAAGAGTTCTAAGGGTCATGAATCCATATAAACATTTAATTAGGGGTGCTATAACATCCTTGCAACAAGATTCCCAAACATATGATAGGCCTTGCATAGATAAGTATTCACAAATGAATGTAGGTAAGGGTAGCCATTGTTAAATGTATCAAGGGATAAATAAATCATGGAGGGATTGTTATGTGACTCCATAAATATAAAAAAAAAGTTTTTTTTTGTTTCTCTAAAATTAGTATGTCCAGTGGAGGTTCCTAACAAACTTACAATTCATCAATGATAGGAATAGGGAACTTATCTTTGATTATTATTTTGTGACTTATCTGTAGTCTAGAAACATATGCCACAAACCATAATTTTTTCTAATCATCACCAAAGGTGAAGAGAATGCACTTTGGCTAGGTTGAATGATGCCCACCTCTAACATTTTTTGAACCATACTCTCAATCCAACTCTTTTGTTCATGTGGATATTTATAATGCCTAATGTTAGGTGGCACATTTCCAAGTTACAAACGAATAGTATGGGAATGATGTGACATAGGTGAAACACCCTTAGGAATTTCTCCAAACACCTTAGAATTATTGTTGATAACTTTTTAAAGATCCAATAGAGCAAAGGATATATATGTTTTAACATCTAATGAAAAAAATTGTGCAACTACACCTTGGTGTTTATTTATAGCTATTTTGTCATGTTATTAGAGTTTATCACTTCATTGGGTTTCCTTTGGATACCTCTAAGTTCAATATATTTTCCTTCTGAGAAAAATATTTTGAAAAGATCGTAGAAATTAAGGGCCATAATTCCGAATGATTGTAACCATGGGACCCAAGTGATTAAGATTTTTTTCCAATTTTTAATTGATGAAGTTATGGGTACTACCTAAATCAATCAATATTGTTAACATTTTCCTTTTTATATATCCTTCTTTTCTTGAGGATTTGTGGAGTACTGATGTTGGCCAATGCATGAAAAAATATTGTTGGAGTGGTCTCTTCTATCTCTAGACATTCTGAAGTTTCCACTTGTTGATTTTCTTCATCTAAGAGTCTATGTAATATAATTTATTCTAGTTGCATTTATTACTTTTATCATACTTGTTATCACAGTTGAAACATAGTCCCTTTACTCTTCTTTCATCCATTTGCTAAGGATTCAACCTGGTCAATTTAGGAAAGGGATCATGATTTTCACTATAATTATTAGTGGCCAATTTTCTAGTGGCCATATTTTTACTTTCAACTTTCCTTTCGAAAATGAAAAATGTTCTCTAGAGACTTAGGTTCAAAGAGACACACCTCATGTTGGGTGTTTTCCTTCAAAGTTCCCATAAATAGGTCTAACAAGTTATCTTATTAAATATTCTTTACTCTAGACTCAACTTTTGGAATTGTTAAAAGTGCTCTATAACTAGACCTTTTTGTCGAATATTTACCAATTAACTAAAGAATGTGTTTGTCTTAATATCCCCATAATGTGCTATCAATTCCTCTATAAAAATGTTCTAAGATATAATAGAATCGTTTTCTCTTTTGCAAAATCATCGATACCATACATGTTATTCTTCTTCTAAAAACATGGATGCAATATTTATTTTTTGTAACGATGCCACTTTATGTAGATAAAAGTATTGATCCATCTGAAATAACCAGTTACATGATCATTAACATAAAATTTCCTCATAGAAATATTTGGAATATAGTAGTTCCTTGGTGTTGACTTGAAGCCGTCATGATGTGGATCTTAGATTGAAAATTCATCATTATGGTTCTGCAATTCAAAATTTGTGCTCTCCAATTGTGATAGCATACTATGCATATGAGATTTATTCTCAACAACATGCTTCTCCTTATATCCATGACATACTTGGATCTCCACATCTCTTTTATGAAGCCTCTCCAAGAGAATATTTTCCATGGAAATCATGGATTTTTTTATTTATTCTTTATTTTCATTCATTTTTATTTATTCCTTCCTTTTTTTCATTTATATTATTTTCCATCTCTCTTTTAGTTTTTCTTGAGAAGCTGAGAAACACACCTCTTTCAACATAACATCTTCCATTTCATTAAATATTTTCTCTAATTGATACAACCTGAATTCTAAGTCTTCACTTTCTTCATTAGCCAAGGATGGACCATCAGTAGATTTAATTGGTGTATTAGCTTTCTTTGGAGGCCTGTTTGAAAATAATAATTTCCCTTATATTATTACAACAAAAAAGAGATCTTTTAATGAACATATAGGTCACTAGTAAGTTATGTATCTTAATTTGGATAATATTTTAATGGCTAAAGATTTATTGGTATATCTCTTAGATTTGAGGCCTTATGGATATGATTTTATTTATTTTTTATTTTTATTTTATTTATTTATTTATTTATTTTTTCTGTAATACTCTTATATGGAGTTTCTACAATTTGATAGGCTTGAACGACATCTGATGTTCCAACATAAAGTTATAGTAACTTTCCTAAAACTTTCTGATTTTTTGGCCTCTTCCTACAAGAATTTTTTATAATGTGTCACATGTCCATTCTTATATATAATTATAAGAATAGTATCTGAGGTACTTCTATATGCCTATTAAAATTATTGAATTTTCACAAACCCTAACCTCTATAGGGTATAACTCGAAAAATAGATTGAACCAAATTTTGAAAAAGGAACCAGATATTCTTTGATATTTCTCCTTAATATGGTTTAAGTTTCAATTTATGAATCCTTATAGAAAAATAAAGTTATAGATTTTTTTTTTAACTCACCTATTTGAGATTGATTTCTGCAGCATACAAAAATCCAAACTTCTTTGGAGCATATCTTTGAAAATATAATGAGCCAAAATATCTAACTTGGGCAAGATGTTCACGGTAAATTTTCCTCAATGTAGTCCAAGTTTCATAGTCTAAAGCCTCACAAAAGAAAGTTTATAGAAAAAAAATGAGCTAACTTGTTTGAGATGGAATTTAGGAGTATTAAGAAAACCTAAATTCCTTGGACCATATCTACAAAAATATAGAGAACCAATATTTTAAACTTGAACCAAAAATCTCCCAATATGTCTTCTCAATCTTCTCCATGTTTCAATGTCTAAAACCTTGTATAAGAAAATGTTATAGAAAAAATTCCATGATGAATTGTTTAAAACAACAAAATGTTAGGATCAAAAGCTTTTATACCAAATTTTATGATCCTTACGCCTTAAAAATGATAAGAAATACAAAATCGTAGTCCAATTCAAGGGGGGACCTCCTTTTATAATAAATACATTGAACTTGATAATATGCAATGATCCTAATACTAGGTCTCCTCAGTGTATAAATAGGAGGCAAATGTAGAAATTATAATAAAATGGGTATCTAGGGATTAATAAGAGTTTTTTAGGCTTAACATGGAGGCTTATATAGGATTTAACAAAGCAAGGAAGTTTTCAAGGAAATCTTGTTAGTTCTAGTCACTTTTGATTGTTGTGTCACGTTAGAGAAATTTTGAGATCTAAAATGGGCCTCAAAATAAAAATGTACAACAAAAGTAAACTTTATAAGAACCAATTGAATTCAAGTGGATGATGTCAACCATGGGGCATGATTCATCATTTTTTGGAGTAAAAAATTAAAAATATTAAAAAAATACTTTTTCAACTTATATTTTCAACTTATCTCTCTACAATTTTACTCAAATTTTGAGTGGGAGCACTCGTTGGATGCATAATTTAATTCATCATACAAGGAGAACACGTGGTGCATACTTTCGATGGACTCTGCAACATGAAAAAATAAATACATGAAAAAAGTGATTGCAATCACTTTTTTCAGGTATTTCTCATTTTTCGTGTATAGTCCATCGAAAGTATGTAACATGGGTACTTCTTAGATAAGGAATTAAATTATGCATCCAACAAGTGCTTCTCCTTAAAATTTTAGTACAACCATATGAAGGTAAGTTTAAATTTTTTTTTTTTTCATTTTTCACTCTAAAATTTGATCATTGTAATCTAATCTTATTTTACTAAATGTGCAGCACACATAAAGTTGCTAGAGGTTCAATAAAATAAAAAATAAAAAAAATAAAGAAATGGAAAATGTCAATATCCGATCATGAACGGATCATTGAAGATGGCATTCCATTGGAATTCTTTTGATTGAACTGCCCAACAATTTCTTCTCTTTGGATTCATGTTTTAGAACTTCTAGAACTCAACTAAAAATTGAATTTCCTTGTTATGTTATATGTGCAAGTGTTTGTACATGTACATTGTTTTCGTACATGCACACTAGTATCAACTGAAAGTACAACTTTTCTATGTGCATTGATGAAAAATGTTGCACATATTGGATATATATATGTTCTAGAATGAAATTAATTGAAAGTAGCCTTTTTATGTGCATTGATGAAAAATGTTGCATGTATTGGATATATATATGTTCTAGAATGCAATTAACTGAAAGTAGTTTTACTATGTGCACATTGATGAAAAATGTTTCACATACTGGATATATATGTTTTAGAATGCAATTAACTGAAAGTAGGTTTTCTATTTGCATTGATGAAAAATGTTGCAAGTACTGGATATATATGTTCTAGAATGCAATTAACTTAAAGTAGCTTTTCTATGTGCATTGATGAAAAATGTTGCACGTACTAGATATATATACATTATAGAATGCAATTTTAAAATTTTATGATTGTTTGATACATCTAACAAGACCTAGAATTTTATGATTGTTTATATATATATATATATATATATATTTATTGTACTTCAATCGTTTTAACATATATATTCAAACATGTACTTAAATCATTTCTACATGTACATATATATATTTATGTGAACTTTCTTTTTTGGAAAACGACAACTTGAATTTTAAAAATAAATGCCAAATGTAGTTCAACCATCCAAAACTTGAGTTTTAAAAACAAAACATTATATCACAACATTACTTCACATGCCAATTGTAGTTCAACTATTCAATAAAAACAAAACATTATATCGTGCAATCACATGCCAAATGTAGTTCAACCATCCAAAACTTGAGTTTTAAAAACAAAACATTATACCACAACATTAATTCACATGCAAAATGTAGTTCAACCATCCAAAACTTGAGTTTTAAAAACAAAACATTATATCACGACATGTTACTAAACTTGCCAAATGTAGTTCAACTATCCAATAAAAACAAAACATTAAATATCACAATCACATGCCAAATGTAGTTCAACTATCTAATAAAAACAAAACATTATATCATGCCAAATGTAGTTCAACTATCCAATAAAAACAAAACGTTATATCGTGCAATCACATTCCAAATGTAGTTCAACTATCAAAAACTTGAGTTTTAAAAATAAAACAAATTATAACACAACATCACTTCACATGCTAAATGTAGTTCAACCATCCAAAACTTAAGTTTTAAAAACAAAACAAATTATAACACAACATTGCTTCACATGCCAAATGTAGTTCAACCGTTCAAAACTTAAGTTTTAAAAACAAAACAAATTATAACACAACATTACTTCATATGCAAATGCAGTTCAACCATCCAAAACTTTAGTTTTAAAAACAAAACAAATTATAACACAACATTACTTCACATGCCAAATGTAGTTCAACCATCCAAAACTCAAGAGTGTTAAAAACAAAACATTATAGATCACAACATTACTTCACGTTCCAAATGTAGTTCAACTATCCAATAAAAACAAAACATTATATCACATTCACATGTACCAAATGCAGTTCACATAAAATATGTCCAAAATTTGTATCTCACAGGTATCAAGTATCAAGTATCAAGTTATATATGACTGCATCTAGATAACAATATATATATATATATATAAGTAAATATAAGACTATTTATCTATTGAAAATATAATGTTGCACGTGCATGTGCATCATCTATGAAATATAGATGGATGTAGTGTCTCTCCCAACAAAGTCATGATTCTCGAGCTGTCTTGCGAAGCGGAAGCATGGGAAACATGTAAACAATTTGTACAAATGTTATTAAAGTTTAATGTTTTAAAATTGAATGGGAATATATATAACTTCATACAAAAAAATAAAATGTAAAAAAAAATCATGCAATACCTCATGAGGTTCCCTCTCCATTTGTTGCTCGCCAACTAAAACTTCGCCCACTGGAACATCTTCAACAATAAGCTGTACAATATACATGTACAAGTATATATATATATATATTGAAAAATTTCAAATGAAAATGCATATATAAAGTTATTTTCAATAATATTAAAAAAAATGTTAGACAACTTGTTCAAATGGTTGAAATGTTGTGGATGTTCATATCTCCATCGCTAGAGTCCGTGGAGAAAAGAATTCCTCTATAGGAACGTAAAATTCAAAAAAGGTATTTAAGTATAAAATAACTCAAGATCTAGATCTCAATTTCTAATAAAACTTTTGAACTTAAATTTATAGATTATAAATTAAAAACATATATTTAAGTGAAAAATTGAATACTTGTGCTGGTGGATTTGGCACATCTCCTAAGAGAGGCTCCAAAAGAAGATCTCCAAAAACCTAAAATTAAAAAAATTTAAAATAACTCACGATCTCTATATCTCAATTTATAATAAAACTTTAAACTTCAATTTATAACTTATAACTTAAAAACATATATATTTTTAAGTGAAAAATTGAATACTTGTGCTGGTGGATTTGGCACATCTCATAAGAGTGGCTCGGAAAGAAAATCTCCAAAAACTTAAAATTCAAAAAATTTAAAATAACTCAAGATCTAGATATATCTCATTTTTTAATGGAACTTTTTGAGGTGGAATATATAACTTAAAAAAATATTTAAAAGTGAAATGTTTTTCATACTTGTGACGGTGGATCTGGCACATTTCCCAAGGAAAAAGAAGGTATCGGCATCCCAAAAACATTGGACGGAATTGGAATCTGTTAAAACATTTTATTATATATATGCATGTACATGTGTGCACAATCATTTATTTTAAACATATCTCATCATGTTTCGATATATATAATAATAGATAAAAAATTATTTTACATCATCATGTGTTCACTTTAAAAACACTAACATTTGCTAACATATCTTGATGGTGAGAACCATCTTGATTGTATGATTGATGGTGGGACCCATATTGATTGTTTGAGCCAGACACTCTGACCGTGATATTAACATTTTCTTCAATCATCAAGCATGACAACTGCAAATGGTGTTAACATATAATGATACATTTTTGTTAGATTAACGTATACAAATAAATGTATGTATATATATATGTATTTATTACAAATTGTACATGTGTTAAAATAATCACCCTAACCATTCACACATACTGTTCCCATGCCCTCTTTCTCATGAACAATTAGGTCTTTCCAACCATTGCGACAATTCATTGCATATGTTTTGAGATCTTCAACACTCATGTTGTCAATATCTTCATTTGTATAATACACAAAATTAGCGCATGTATTCTCACGTGCTCTTTGTCAATTCAAACAAACATCAACTCCACCCAATCCACTGTGAACATTGTCAATGATGGCATCCCTTTCTTCTCGACTAATTTGAGAAGTGGCATTCATCTATGACCGCAAATTTTCGACACGAAGAGGTCGAATAACCAATGGTGACTCAGGGCGAGGTAACTCAACATCATGCCTAGTGCCCCTAAGGTCACACAATTGACCTGTCCCAGGACCAAAAAATTCAGAGGGAAGGTCACTGTAATTGGTTTCATTTGAAAAAATATTTTTTCATAAAATAATTTTTAAAAATAAAGCATAACCTCGTCATTCCATGCGATTCTTCCATAGGCCACAAGGTGTCTATCATACAAATAGCGAGCTATATGAGGGTGCTTGAAATATTGCAGCTTTAACATCTTTCTTTTCGGCCCTTCTTTGAAATTAAACATAGACTTGGCCATTTCTAATGTAACTCTTTGTTTAACAACCTCCCATGTATCGGGACCATCACTGTTTCATTTATTTTTCTCATCAGTTCTACAAAAGTATCAGTGGTTGGCACAAGATTTAGGTACACATCTACTAGTTTGCTTAAAGAGTGTGTAACTATTTCAAGGCTTTATCAACTCTGAGCAGGTAGAGTCAAAGCCACGAGATCTCTCTTCAATTTTGCAAGAAGATGTTGATACCTTTGTAAGGTGGATTGTTGTATGTTTGTTTCCCAACGTATATCGGAAATGTCAGATGGATAAGTCGTGGTTGGTGTACAACCTTCTTCTTGAAAGATGCATTCTTCCCTACGTATTTTTTTAGTAACATTTGGAGCAACATTGTCAGCCTCTGCATCAATATAAAAAATTTGTATATTAAAAAAACATGTGTAAACAAATTTGTACAAATTGAATGAAAATAATATTCAAATTGATGGCCACCTCAATGTGGTTGGCTAGCATCTTTCCCACCCTGAGACTGTTGAGAACCAGAATGACCCTGCTAAGAACCAAAACGACCACCGATTGGTTGTGAACCAACACGACCATCCATTGATTGGCCTTTGGGAGAATACATATCACCACCTTCATGCAATCTGGCAGCACTTATTGATGGCCCTCCAAGGGAATGTGAACCACCACCAACCTCATGAGACGAGAGAAAATCTTCATAAAAAAATATGAATTTATAATCAATTCAAAAATACATTCATACATATAAATACATGTACATATTCATTGATTAAATGGTGTGAACCATATCACGATTGCGTGAACCAGGGGCATGTTCCATTGATGGAGTAGACACCCTTGTCCTCTTAGTTCCTAAAAAATTAAAAATGAAACATATTAACAACTAATTTAACTCACAAAATTGATAAAAAATCAATTCCATATGTACACACATGTAAGTATACGTATGGAGATTTAAGATTATATTTAAATACCATGAACATCCCTCGATCCCTGACCCCCCTCTCTCGTAGAGATATGGGATTCTGTTGATCTTTGTCGTTCATCCTCCATTATATATATATATATATATATAGTGGACATTCGCAATTGTTTTTTTAAATTACTATTTAAAATAAATTCAAAATAAATTTCAAAAAATTAATGTAATTTAGTGTACACAAATTATGTAAAACACAACTTTCAAAGCACTAATTGATGTGTGAAACCCAATTTAAGAATTTTTTTTTTATAAAAATGTTAAGTTCACCAAATTGTGCTTTACATGGTGGGAGCACCCTTGTTATATAATTGGAAACACGGTGGGAGCACACTTGGTATAAAATTGAAAAAAACACATGGTCATTAAAAAAGAAGCGTGAAACTCCATTTAAACAAAAAATTGTTGAAGTCCTCACATTTTAATTTTATAAAAATGTGAAGTTAACCACTTGTTGCAAATGTAAAGTTCACCAAGCTGCACTTTCCATGGTGTGGTGGGAGCACACTTGGTATATAATTGAAAAAAACATATGGTCATTAAAAAAGATGCATTTATAAGTACAAAACACACACATATCCAAGATATGTTAAAATTTCCATCAATAAATTTTGAAGGAGAGTGTCTCAACACTAATTCATATTTGAGAGATGAATCTTGAATTTTTGAAGAAGAGCGTCTCAAAACTATATCATCTTTGAGAGATGAATCTTGCATTGGCATTGCCCCATACAATTCTAATTCATCTTTGATAGATGAATACTAAATTTTCATTGCCCCACGCAATAGATTAAGAGACATCTTATTCACATTTGTATAATGTCTTATATTAAAAAATTGAAATTGGCTAATAATATTGTTTCCTATTCCATGAAATTGTTTTAGACTCTCCTTCTTAACTTGGTGCACGCCTTTCATGTGGTTTCACACAAGTTCAGAATTGGTGAAAACTACAATTCCATTTAATCCATACTTCCTAGTTGTTCCCAAGACTTCTATCAATGCAATATAATATGCCTCGTTGTTTGTTGTTCTTCCCGGTATATTCATTTTCCTTTGGATGACCTTGCTAGTTGCAATATTGGAAAGCACATATGTAATCACTTATTTCCCTAGATTGGGATAGCAAGAAACATCTATGAATAATGTCCATTTTTCAACCATATTTAGTGGATTTTTTTTTATCCCTGAAAAAAACAAATTCAATAAAATATATTAAATTAACATTTATTGCAAATGCATGGGAGAAATGACACATGTGCGATAAATGAGATGCATTAAATATTGCATTTCCTAGAGTTTAAGGGATATTTATGACACATATGCATGGTTCATGCATGGTTTGCCTTAAATTCTATGGCAACAATCACATCTAGAAATGACATGCCTTAAGAAAGGATGAGATCCAGAGGCTACCTGGCCCTTTACATGAAATGACATGCCTTAAGAAAGAATGAAATCCAGAGGCTACCTGGCCCTTTACATGCCTTAAGAAAGGATGAGATCCAGAGGCTACTTGGTCCTTTATAGACTCCTTTAGATATTGTAGAAGTTAAGACTCAAAAAACAAAATAAAATCCTAAAAATGTTCATCCACTTTAGGTTCAGTTTTTAGGCCTTAAAGTTTGCCTTGATTTAATGGGGGAAAGCCTTGATTTTGGGGGATCCTATCCTATGGAAGTTCAGCTACTTTAGGTTCAGTTTTTAGGCCTTAAATTTTTTCTTGAAATAAAAAGAGGAATCCTTGAGTTTGGGGGATCCTATACTATGGAATTTCAGCTACTTTAGGTTCACTTTTTAGGCCTTAAAGTTTGCCTTGAATTAATGGGAAAAAGCCTTGATAAATGACACATGGTTTAAAGTTGATGGGAGAAAGCCAACATGAAACATGCTTTAAAATATTTGCCTAAGAATTTATGGGAGAAATGACACACGTACACATTTTTTCTTAAAGTGGTTGTGGTTTATGGATATTAAAATGAAGAACTTTTATTTAGATCTATTCCAGAGATTGACTATAGGGGAATTTACTAGATATGTCACATTTCAGAAAAGATGAGATCCAGAGGCTACCTGGCCCTTTACAAACTCTTCCTTTAGAACTTTTAGAAGTTAACACTCAACAAATAGACTAAAATACTATGGAAGTTCAACCACTTTATGTTTTTAGGCCTTAAAGTTTGCCTTGAATTTATGGGAAAAAGCATTTAGTTTGTGGGAAAAATGGCATGTCCATGTTTTTCCTTAATTTTATGGGAGAAATCAAATCTATAAATGATATTTCTTAAAGTTTTCCTTGCCTAGAGTTTAAGATAGAAATTACATGTACATAGTTTGCCTTAAAGTTTTCATTATAGTATATAGATGGGAGAAATGATATTGTCTTATATTTTTTGGAGAAACGACATAGAAATGACATATGTCGAAAGTCACACCTTTATGAGTTTGTGGGAGAAATGGCATGTACAGGGTTTTCCTTAGAATTTATGGGAGAAATCACATCTAGAAACCTTTGTTTTTACATCTATAAATAAGCTAAGAACATTAAGAAAAAAAATTCAAATTACAAAATTAGTTATGTCCTTAATAAGAAGTATGATTTAGCACTTATCAAATTGTTTAATAATTTATAATAATGTCATTTTTGGCTTGTAATATCTTTCATCCTTGATATGTACAAGAATTTTACAACTTCAACATAAACCTACACTATCATCATATCATTGTAGCCATGTCAATCTAGATTATCTATATCCATTACATCATAAAACACTCCACTTTTAAAATTTTAAAAGAATAAAGCAACATGGAAGGTGTAAATTTAGGTACATTAATACACTGGACACTTTTAACATTTTACAAGAATAAAGAAACATGGAAGGTGTAAATTTAAATACATTAATAAAATACAGCCATGTCAATCTGGATTATTAAGATCCATTGCATCATAAAACACAATCTAGATTATTTATATCCATTACATCCTAAAACACTCCAATTTTAACATTTTACAAGAATAAAGAAACATGGAAGTTATAAATTTAGGTACATTAATAAAATACGGCCATGTAAATCAAGATTATTAAGATCCATTACATCATAAAACACTCCACTTTTAACATTTTACATTTTACTCCACCTGAGTTTGGGGGATCCTATCCTATGGAAGTTCAATACATCCATGTCAATCTAGATTATTAAGATCCATTACATCATAAAACACTCCACTTTTAACATTTTACATTTTACTCCACTTGAGTTTGGGGGATCCTATCCCATGGAAGTTCAGCTACTTTCAGTTTTTAGGCCTTAAATTTTGCCTTGAATTAATGGGAGAAAGCCTTTAGAAATGACACATGCTTTAAAGTTAATGGGAAAAAGCCAATGACACATGCTTTAAAGTTTTCCTTAATATTTTATGGGAGAAATGACACATGTACATGATTTGCCTTAAAGTGGTTGTGGTTTATGGATATTAAAATGAAGAACTTCTATTTAGATCTGTTGCAGAGATTGACTGTAGGGGCATTTAATGGATATGTCACCTTTCATAAAAGATGAGATCCAGAGGCTACCTGGCCCTTTACAGACTTTGCCTATAGAACTTGTATAAGTTAACACTCAACAAATAGACTAAAATCTTATGGAAGTTCAACCACTTTAGGTTCAGTTTTTAGGCCTTAAAGTTTGCCTTTAATTAATGGGAAAAATCCTTTAGTTTGTGGGAGAAGTGGCATGTGCATTGTTTGCCTTAAAGTTTTCATTAAATTTTATGGGAGAAATCACATCTAGAAATGACATGCACCTTAAAGTTTGCCTTGCCTAGAGTTTAGGAGAGAAATAACATGTACATGGTTTGCCTTAAATTTTGCCTTATAGTATATATGGGAGAAATGACATTTCCTTATGTTTGTCGGAGAAATGACATAAAAATAACACATGCCTTAAAATTTTCCTAAACCTTTATGGGAGAAATGACACATGTACATGGTTTGCCTTAAAGTGACAGTGGTTTTCACTTACTTAAACAACTAGTGGTAGTGGTTGATTAAGTTATGTCAAAAGTCACACCTTGATGAGTTTGTGGAAGAAATGTCATGTACATGGTTTGAAAAATTATTTTTTTCACTTACTAAAACAACTAGTGGTAGTTTTTGATGAAGTTATGTCAAAATATGGTAGTTAGGTTGATTAAGTTATGTCAAAAGTCACACCTTGATGAGTTTGTGGGAGAAATGACATGTGCATGGTTTGCAAAATTATTTTATGCACTTACGAAAACAAAACTAGTGGTATTTGTTGATGAAGTTATGTCAAAAGTCACACCTTGATGAGTTTGTGGGAGAAATGAAATGTACATGGTTTGCAAAATTATTTTATGCACTTACTAAAACAACCAGTGGTAGTGGTTGATGAATTTATGTGAAAAGTCACACCTTTATGAGTTTGTGGGAGAAATGACATGTACAAGGGTGTTTCTAAACTCCAACTCTCTTTGTTTGGATCTGTTATCTACTTCTGCAACCCACTTGTGATTTCCATAAACTAGATAACCTAGAAAAACAATATAGAGGAAAGAAAATCAACCTGGAAAAACACTATAAAGGAAATAAAATCAACAGATTATAAAATTTGTTTATGAAATGTACCTATTTGTGAAGGAATAAATAAGTGTTTCAATCTTTGTTTTTGAGGTTCTTTGAATTTCCTATGCAATTCAAATATTAGCCTCTATTTTTTATTTGTCTTTAAAAGAATATGCTTTAGTAAAAAGTAGATGATGTTCTGTAGAGTAACCTTATAAAATGATTTAATGTGAAGATAGTACTTTACCTACAAAACAATGGAATTGAAGACTATGCTTATATATCAGAGTTATGTTATGACATCTTTATCTTCCCTACCTGAAATGTTATTATCTTCCTTTCCCAGTATATTTTAGGGTATTGAAAGAATGGATTTTCTGAATGGCATGGTTTTCAAGATGTGAAATTGTTTGTTGGTTTTACTTGGTATTCTCGAAGGGCTAGACATTTCGAATCATTTATGAAGGTTGTTTTATTTGAAGTCAATCGTGTCATTTTGAAACAGAGAAAACTTAAGCGAGGAAGGCCGAAAATAAAAATAGTTTAAGGCAGTCCGTTAGTGATAATTAGTATGGCCGTGGGACACATCCAGCATTAGGCCATTGAGTTATGGATTCACTTATAGCTATTGAGTCCTACTCATTTGACCTATAAGTGTTAATCATTTTTTTGTTGATCACACAAGCTGGGTTTGGTTGGAAGTTGTGCAGTCAAGGTTTGTTTATTCAATTACATGGATTCCCCTATGGAAACTTTGAATTAGTTGTCTGTCAATTTAAGCATATACAGAATGTTTCCTATAAATTGTGGATCAAACTTACAAGCTGAGATTATCCTAATTTTATTTTATTTTGAGCTAGAAAAGCATCTAAACATCTTATTGCGGATTATGAGGTATTTATTGGTTGTATATTATTTTTTTAATCATTACAATCTATCCCTTTATTAGAAATATACCATTGGAAACCACAAGAAATAGGTACCCAAGGGTCCAAAATATTGGAAACATGAAAGTAGTCTCTAAAGGGGTGTCATCTACATGCTAGGAAAAACACCTTAAACTTGCCAAAATCTGTCCAATATTAACAACATAGAATACCAATGATCTATAGGTATTTTTTCATAGATAAATGGAAATTTTGAGCTATGATCCAAAGGGGCTTTTTTCAATCTTCCTATGAAGGAATATACCAAGACACATCTTGGAAAAAAAACCAATCCTTTAAAGAACCCTTCAAAGGCTTCCCGAGTAATTTGATACTCTCCTTCATATAGCTGGACACACATACCAAGTGAAAAGAACATAACATGGCATGAAGGAAACGGAACCAAAGAGTGTCTTTAAGTCATGGAAGATATCACATGGAAGAGTGTATATGTTTGTTAGCTTGGATAA
This sequence comes from Pinus albicaulis, assembly GCA_034641835.2. Lineage (NCBI taxonomy): Eukaryota > Viridiplantae > Streptophyta > Pinopsida > Pinales > Pinaceae > Pinus > Pinus albicaulis. Next base: position 1,315,874,971 of record CM076579.1, on the reverse strand, counting down.
ACACTATGTCTGCAGCCTCTATGATGTTATCCAACTCATTGATTTCATTCTCCTATGTGGGTTCATCATGTACAACATGAGCTGCATCAAGCCTTGTTTTAAGAAATTTAGTTTTAAGTAATTTATGAAGCACATATGCTAATGATGTTGATGCCTCTTCATAGATACCACTTAAAAAATAAAACTTAGCAAAAAAAGCCAAGAACATCAAAGCAAGTAGCGGGGAAATAGTATCTCACCTAGGATTTGTTTCATAAATTCAGCAAAAAAAGCCAGGAACATCAAAGCAAGTAGCGGGGTAAGTAGTAGCTCACCTGGGATCTGTTTCATTTTGAGAGCTATCATAAACTCAGATTTCTCCATATCTCGTAGAGGCTTCCCCATTGGCATTTATTAATTCTCTGTTTTCAATTTTGTTTACAGGGTTCTCTATTGAAACTAACAGTTTGTTATTTTTCATTTTTCTTAGAGTTGTTCCATATTAGTCTAATTCCCATAAGTGTGACATATATTTATTAATTATTTGTTTTCAATTTTGTTTACACGGTTCTCTATTGAAACTAACAGTTTATTATTTTTCATTTTTAGTTATAACTTGCTACACTAGTCTGGCCAGCATCCCATCATTCATGCCGTTCTTTTACTGTGAAGAACTTTGGGTCAGTGTTGAACCAACTAGAGGCTACTCCATGAATTTTAAGTAACAAATCTTAGCTATTTTACACTTAGTAAGGTCCAGATGCCATTTACGCTACTAAATTCATGCCTCCCTTATGATTTTATGGGTTATACAATTTATATCTAAACATTTAATTGTAATTGTATTCATTGTTTCCTGTATATCCATATACTGTAACGTTTAACTGTAATTGTATCTTTTCCAATTTGATAACTAACAAACAGAGACAGATAAAAAGAAAGAGAAGGAAGGGGCATTAGGAAAGACAACAATTTCAGTCAGTTCAAATAAAAAGACAACAATTTCAAAATAATATTTTGCTGCATATTCCGCAATTCTAAAGAAAATCTAACAATCATATTTGAAATTAAGATCGCTACATATTATTCAAAAGAGATTAAAACTTTATAGTAGGGTGCCAACCTGGAAATTCGGAGCTGAGGCCGCAATTCGGAGACAAGACCATAATTCGGAGATCAACGAGGAAGTCGCGGAGGACAATTACCTGCAATCATAAAAACAACAATAAAATTAAAACAGAATAAAAAAATAAAAACAACAATAAAACTAATTCAAAAAGAAAAGAAAAAACAACAGGAATTACCCAGCAAGACTTTTCCAAGACTCTGCAAACACAAACTTAGCAAACACGATAAGCCCGAAACACAAACACAGCAGACGCTAATAAGCCTGAAAACCATTAACGTGTCTAGGTTGGTGCATTTATAAACTAAAGTTCAAAAGGATTATTTTAAGAGTTCAGCTGAACTAATAGTTCGGCCGAACTTATGTTGCCGGTTTTCCCATCTCTGGCAAAAAACATGTTTGCCCACATCTTCAGTACACTGTCAATGTAAACGGCAGAATGAGTTTTGTCGAACTAATTTCGAAATTTCAGCTGAACTCTATAAAAGTTCGGTCAAACCATTGAGAAAAAGAGTTTTCCAAAAGTGTAACCCAACTTCATGGGTTTACTCGATACTCAGCGTGGCTAATCGTCCGTCTAGGTCACAATATAGTGACACTTTAAGTTTTCATTGTTTATAGATGGTTTCTTTTTTCATAGTGGCATATGAAAGGTTGCTATTTTAGTTTATATAGCTCTGTAGAACAAGGCTTTTGTGCCTATCACCTCTCGGAACTCCTTGTAAATTTTGGCAATACTTTCTTTTTATCTGCTAACTTGACTAGGCGAGGCCTATGTAACCATAAGCTTCTCAATCTGTATTGGGATGATTTCCCAATGGGCAAGCCAATAACACATAGTACTATCACTTGTAATGCACCATTTATCTGCTAACTTGACTAAGCGAGGCCTATGTAACCATAAGCTTCTCAATCTATATTGAGATGATTTCCCAATGGGCAAGCCAGTGACACATCGTACTATCATTTGTAATGCTCCATTTCGAATCGAACGAAAAAAAATAATACAAATAAAATTTATAATTATATTTTATGAGTAATAATTAAAAAAGTTAACTTTGTGATTATATTTGACTTAATACTCAGATGAAATAGAATCTTTATATCATGTAGTGACCAACCTATTCTTCAAATGCCTAATTATATTCAATTTTGTAATTATCAGCATTTCCAACCTTACACAATTTTGACCTCTTATATATATTATTTATATTTTATTTATATGAATTATTTTTTTAATTAGAATAATAATATTTTGATTAATACTATTTAATGGTGAAATTTACTTAAAACACCAAATTTTATGTTTAAATTTCAGAATACATAATTCCTATATTCTACTTAATACTCCGTTCCAACTTAAAATGAAACAATTCATTGCATCATCCTGCTCCCCAACCTATTACTTAAATCACTAATTATACTCAGTTGTCATGGTCATCGGCATTTCCAACATTACACTGAACATTCACTAATTATACTTCGTTTTCATGATTGTCAGCATTTTCAAACAATACACAGAAAATTCATTGTAACCAATGCTAACTAACCTACTACTTAAATGACTAATTATGCCCAGTTTTCTGATTATCAGCGCTTCCGTGGTGCCCAAGTAAGAATGGAAGAATTTGAATGATTGGCCTAGGCATACGCACACAGGGCATTAGGATTCTCAGGCATTTGATTATTCGAAAGTCAAATGTTCCCTTTCTCCACACTATCCTATTTTAAACTGCTCGTGGAGATAAAATTGATGGACCCAATAAAATTGCATGGACCCACACCTTTCAAATTGATTGGACACCACGAAACTATAAACCATGTAACTATTGCCATGTAACTAAGTGACAGGATCAGTCACCATATCTCCAGGCCAATTACAAGCATTTTTTCATTCCATTGTTCCTTTGGGCATTACAACTAACTGTGATATTTTTTGTTATTTCTTCTTTTCTGCAAGTATTGTGCTTTGGTATGACAAAGGAAAATCTCAAATTCATGTGCTAGGCCTAATGCTCCAAATCTGGCTGTGACTGATAAGTCACTTGATTTCGGTGTTAAATGGATTTATGAACAGGATGGCTGAAACTTTATACCACTATTTGGCTATGATGACTCATCAAAAATGTCTGATGATCTCATGACATCTCAGTGGTCATGACCATAGATTTTGCTTACCTGTCTGATGCCCCTGTTTTTTTTGTTTAGTTTTTTTCTTTTTCTTTTGATATTTAATGAATGTTTTATTTAAATTTGGTTGTTATCTCTAATTTACTTATATCAATTACATATTTCTAGAATTTTTCAGAATATGTAGGATAGGATATTTTAAAATATTCCCAAAATCTACAATAGAAAAAATGATTTTTTATTTTAATATATGTTTTGGTTAAGGAAGAACTGTCACACCAAAAGATATCTAGGTGGCATCTCCCTGGAGAGAATAAGATTTATCTTAAGAAAATTATTTTTAGTTGATTTTAAATGAGTGGTATCTAGCTGGAGAGAATAACATTTTTCCCTAAGATGTTATTTTCAGTTTCACCAGTTTTAACAATGATTTAAAAATGATTCAAATACAGCTGTTATGGATAATTTAGTTGCTGAATGTATTTTTATTTTAAATTCCTAAAATATTTTGAAATCGGTATGATAAAAAAATTTAGAATATTTTCCAAATCTACAATCCAATTTTTATTTTTTTGTTATTATTTTGGATAGGAAAAAACTCTCCCCTACCAAGATATCTAGATGACATATTAATAGAAAGAATAACATTTTAAAAAAAAACATTAAATTCCATTTATTTGAAGAAAATGAAATAAACTTTGATCCATTTATCTATATATATCATAAATACTTTCTGAATGCAACTGAATTTTATCTTTAAGAATAACATGAAGACAACTTCTGTGAACAATATAGTTAGGCTTTTGTTTTGCTGTGTGGCTGTGATGAAGAAAATTTCTGATGATAGTAATTATCTTGACTGACAGATTTCGCTCGCCGGTCTGTTGCCCACATGTTTTTTTAAGTTTGATATAAATCGCAGATTCGATATTTAATGGAGTGTTCTGTTTTGTTAGGCTTGCGGAGATGCAGGCTTGAACATTTTAGCATTAATTAAAATGATTTTTATTCTGGTACTAACCAGAATGATTTTTTAATGGTTTTCAGTCTTGAAAATGGAGAATTCTCAGATTAGAGGTTAAATGTAATATTTTAAAGTATCCTAGAAGTTGAGTATCCTTGGGTTTGTACCATTATCTTTAATTATTTATTTGTTAATGTGTATTGCTTAATTACATAAATTACTTAGCATTTGTTTATTGTGATGGTTTAAACGAATTAACTTTATGACTATTGCACTGATCTCATTCGGTAATGTGTTAGAGAATTGCAAAAACAAAAAGTTATTATCATTATTATTGATTCCATTCTGTAAAGTTTTAGAAAATTGCAAAATCAAATAATAATAATAAAAGTTATTGTGGAATCACAGCTCAAATAACTGGCAAGACAATAATATTTTGAAGTTAATGAAGTAATACGGTGAGCAGGAAGGATGCTCACTGAAGACCTTCTTGGTTCATTCTAGAACTTCAGCATTTACCACATTTTCCTTGAGTCAAATTCGCTGGCCCATTTCCTACCTGAAAAAGGCCTGTTGAGATATATGTTTTATTTTAATTTTTTCACAAGGGGATGACAGAATTGTTCTTCCATAGTTGCTGGACTGTTTTCTCATATGTTTATTTTTGGTTTTGCTTTTTTGGAAATTCTCTTTTATCTATTTTGGTAGTTTTCATAGATAGACTGTCATCAGATGACCTCCACACACTTTCTGTTTATGATTATATGTTTGGTTTTTTTTTAAAGTGATTTATATTATACTAATGGATACTATATAGCTGAATTATGAACCTAGGATCATATGTTTGGTTTTTTTTTAAGTGATTTATATTATACTAATGAATACTATATAGCTGAATTATGAATCTGATATGTTTTAATGTAAATTGAATTTTCTTCCTTATGATGTAAACTGAATTTTCTCACTTATAATGTAAAGTGAGAAGAAGACAAGAAGAAAGAAGAGGTGTGCAGATGAGACGCTGAGTACAAGTGTGAGTACACGAGGAAGCTAGGCACACTCTAATTGTGAAGATTGAGATTCATCCTGAAGATGAACCATACCACATATTGGCAAGAAACTCGAATCACACTAGTTGGTTCGAAATTGGTTGACAAAGTTGTCTCATGTGATTATAACTTAAAGATCTCTAGAAAATAATTATTCTAATAATACTTTGTTTAATATTGTTTTTCTATATTTTAATGCCAATGTTGGGTTTGTTGGGAGTACAAGCACTATCTAAAATGTGGATGTAATCACACAATATTAAAATTTATATTGTTATATTAAAAATGTACAATCATGAAAGGGTAGTGATTTTTATTCAAATATATATAATGTTTGATATTTCATAATTGATTTACTTAATTAAATTAAAGAAATTGTTCTCAATATGTTAAGCTACAAAATATTTATTAATAAAACATTTAAGGGATGTGGTTGTGTGGAGACACCATTAGTCTATTTAACTACAACACAACAATCATTGGGATTAGGTGTTTAATTTAAGATATCTAATTAATTTCCCTCTTCATCCCTTACTTGAAATAATTATTGTTTCCATTTTATGAAGTTGATATATTAATTTATTTCTTGATGGAACATTATCTATTGAAGGTGGGTAGGGACCTTTGACACAGTACAATACAAGTTTCATTATAATACATAGCTCCACAAAACATTATAATACATAATTAAAAGATACTTGAAATTAATTATCAAAGAGATGTCTCTTCTTAATATCACATACCTTAAAATGGCCCATATCCTAGAAATACAAAACCTTTTTTTGGACAAATATCCATGAGATTTTACTAAGGATTAAAGAATATTACACAGTGTGTGTACAATCACCATGAAATTATCAAGTGTTTTTCAAATGAGCGTCTACTAATCAAAGTAAGGACATTTCATTGGAACATAATTTCAAATTCAAGAATGTGTTGATGGCCAAAATCTAAGTGCAATGCAATACACTAGGATCAAACTACTATGCATGACATGATCACATCCCTATGCCCACTTTTAATGAAAAAAAATTGAACATGAGAATACCCATATTAACATACAACCAAACATGGAGATGTATGAAAGGAAAGCTTTATCAAGATTGATACCTACAAGGAATATCCAAGTCAACTCTCTTGATTATGTTGGACCTATAAGGAATCAACGCTAACCGCACGTGGGATTAGTTGGAAGTATCAAAATATGCTTTGAACACTACACCAAACTTCATTAACCACAATTGAAGGATTGGTAATAAAATAACTCAATTCACTATGTCTTTCTCAAAATATATTATTTATAAATCAATTTAATGTGCATTTGATACAATCCTACAACACTCACAAGCAAGATAACCAAATAAGTCATTGAATATGATCATCCAAGGAATTGCATGGAGAGGGAAATCCTATCTTATAAGCTACATCAAAGAAGTATTCTCTTCTCAACCAACTCTTGAGAAATCTATAGGGCGAAACTAGTGATGATTTCTCTTTCTATGATAATTGTTTGTGATGTCTAAATTTTATTTTTTCTTACTTATTAGCTTCTTTCACTTATTATTATGTTGGTATATCATCAAAAAAATACCAAAAAAAGAAGAAAAATTGTACAAAAGAACCATGGGGGCTTCACTCAATGAACCTCTAACATATCACATGTGATCATAGCATATTAAACAATACCCTTAATTTGAGTACATATTGGAAAATACGTCTCAAAATCACATTATTTAACCCCCTACCAATATAAACCCAATACACCTTCCCAATTTAAAAATCCCCTACTTTCATTATATATTGTAGGTATCCATTTTTTCATTAACATATTTTATACCCTTTATTTTTTTTCATCAACTTTGAGCTCCATTTTTTATCCCTCCCAATATAAGAACCCTTTACCTCCTATATATTCCCCAATATATTATGTCATTTTTTCATCATTATATATACCCCAATATGAACTCACGTACTATGGTATTCCTCTAGCACTTAAGCCCCCGCGACAAGAACACAAAATGTAAGTTGCAATCCAGGGCCAAAACCTATCCACTTGAGAGGAAAACCCACAAATTTTTTTCTCTTCTTATAGATTATTCAATTGAAAAACTCCAAGACATCTATACCAAGATGATGATGTGATTTCCTTGTCTAAGTAAAACCACTCAAATCTCTTCTGGAAACACAACTTCGACCCCCAACTTCAGAATTTCGGCCTCTGTTGCAAGTCTGAAATTTTCATCCCACTGCAATTGTTAATGTATCCACACATGTGAGAGAAATTAGCCTTCCAAGGCCTCCCAGCAGCTTCGCTTGCCTTGCTTCCTTGTCTAGGGCTAGAAGGTGACCTCATAGACCCTTCTTCTAGCATATTTGATCCTCCTCTAGTAGATAGAGAATTTTGACCTTGAAGCAACAAACCCTAGCTTCATTTCTTCGCATGTGTGGGTGAAAATTGGCCCAAAAAATATATCCTTTGTCCTCTTCCTTCTTCACTAGCCTTCTTACTATTCTTCTTCACTTTAATGAGTGAGTGATGAATGATTTAAAGGAGGTTGAGTTCCATCCTTTATATAGGCTTCTCAAGGTGGATGCATCTTCACAAAATAGGCCAACTTCCCAGCTGTTAGGCCAACTTGGTATTGAAGAGTATGTTGACACTTTTAAAGACAAAAATAATTTTCTTTACAAGTTACACTGTGCTCGATGGGGGTCTTCAACTTATTACAATGACTCTTTTGACTTCTTGACATAGTACAAACCCTAGAAGCATTAAATGGGTGCTTGATCTCTAAAATAAAACACCTTAAGCATGAAACCCATGATCCAAAAATAACAATAACAATTTTTCTTTCATTTTACAAAATACAAGAATCAAAAGCAGATTTCATATTTATGAAGATCGAACCTAGTTACACATTTTTCAACACTCCCTCTTAACTAGGGAGGTATTCATAAATGGTACATGGAGATTATCAATTTGAAGAGATCTCATAAGAAGAGTTGGATTAGTAACCCATCTATTTAGGATCATAACAACCAACATTGTCACATAGAAAGGCCTTGACTAATAGATCTATCTCTCCAAAAAAATCAAAGCACAATGTTGGTGAGACCAATGATTTATAGACACCATCATCATTGTCTCTCAAGGCACATACCCTAGTCGGGTGTTCACAAATTATGTCCTTCCATGGACTATTATTATCATGGATATATATTCCTCAAAGAATATCGGTCCTCGACTACTCTTGTCTTGGATTCCCTACCTTATCCTCAAAGAGTATTAGATGCCAGATGTTTGCCAAATCCTCCATTTTTTCTTCCTAAGTGAAGACAAGAATGATGTTCCTATCTCTCCCTCTCAACTAGGGAGGATATATCAACCAAACAAAGCTTGTTTATCAAATATACAAGCTTCTTATTAGGCAGATATTTTGTCAATATGTAAGTTTCCTGCTCATCGGTGGAGATATATTTTAGTTACAACACACCATCTTGTACTAGCTTCTGAATGTAGTGATACTTGTTGTTTATATGCTTTTTATTTCCATGAAACACTAGGTATTCAGAAAATATTATACAATTTGTTTATCACAATGTGTCATTGTAGGGACCATTGGTCCTTCAAATAAGTTGGACAAAACCTTCCTCAACCAAGCATCTTCTATGCTTACTTCATAGGCTGCAATATATTCAACCTCAACATTAATCAAACCAATCAATTCTTGTTTTCTGCTCATCCATGAGACGATGGAGGATCCCAAATAAAACATTTTCTTGTAATGTCCTTCCATTCTTCTCACTTCCTCCCCAGTCAGAATCTATATATCCAATCGAGTGGACATTATTCATCCTTTCGTATTTCAGGTAGTAGTGGATTGTTCCTTGTAGATATCTCAATATGTGCTTGGCTACTATCCAATGATCATATTTTGGCTCCACCTGGAATTGACTTAGAAAATTCACTGTAAAACATATGTCTGGTCATGTATTCACCAAGTACATTAGTGAGCCAATCAATTATCTATACTTGGTTAGATCCACTCGGCTTGATTATCAACTCCTTAGTATTTTCAAGTTTGTGATCAATGAGGTTGTCATTGGTTTGCAATCCTTCATGTCAAACCTCTTCAACATCTCGATCACATACCTCCCTTGACCTAGATAGATCTCTTTCAGTCCCTGCTAAAATTCTAGTCCCAAATAATAGTGCAAAAACCCAAGATCCTTCATATCAAATTCTACTACTAGATTCGTCTTGCATTCTTGGATTCTACCTTCTACACCTGTGAAGAGAAGATCATCTAAATACAAAATAATAATCACAGGTTCACCTTCTAAAACCTTGATGTAGATATTTAAATCAATAGAACTCTTTATGAAGCCACATATTTGTAGGTTCGCATCCATCCTTGCATACCATGCCCTTAGTGCCTGCTTAATCCCATATAATGCCTTCTTCAATCTCCAAACATATACCTCTCTATATTTGACTTCAAATCCTAAGGGTTGCTCTATATAGACTTCCTCATCAATTGTGTCATTCAAGAATGAAATCTTGACATCCATTTGATATGTATTCCATCCCATCGATGCTGCCGAAGATACCAATGACCGTATAGTTGTATTATTGTGAAACCAACTCCAAAAATAGAAAAAAAGAGATATCAACTCCTTATAAATAAGCCACTTCGAGGGGGAAACCTCCAATACATTACATGAATGAACAATTATTGGATGATTCAAATTACAAAACCTCCTTTCTATATATAGGAGTCCATGGGGCCACCAAATCATATTTCTTGAGACCTAGCAATAATTTAAGGGCACAATAATAACAATATGGGGGTTACAAGGGTACAATAATAACAATAAGGGGGTTACACTAACAACAATAAGGGACTATACTAGTAATATAGGGACCTAACATGCCCCCCTCCTTCAAAAAAGTGTTGTCCTCAACGCTTGAGTAGCTCTGGGTGCTTCTGTATAAAATTCTCATCCTCCCATGTAGAATCTTCAGTGGGTAAGTTCTTCCACTTGATGAGATACTCTGAAATTGATCGATTCCGTAGCTGTCGAGTTCTTGTTTCCATGACCGCTTCAGGTTCCAATATGATTTTCCTTCCTCATCAAGTTCTGGCAATATTGTTTGAACTGGAAGATTTTCACCTATAACCTTCTTTAAGCATGAAACATGGAAAATTGGATGCACTTGTGAAGAAGTAGGAAGCTCCAATTTGTATGCCATAGTACCAATATTTTGCAACACCTTGTAAGGACCATAGTACTTTGGCGATAATTTATTATCCTTCTTAGCTTGCTTGTAGGACATTTGTTTGTATGGTTGTAGCCGTAAGAATACCCAATCTCCTACATCAAAACTTCTCTCGCTGCGATGTTGATCTGCCTGTTGTTTCATTCGATTTTGTGCCAAATTCGGGTTATCCTTTAAGAGTTGGAGAACTTCTTGCTGATGCTCGATGTGATCTTCCACTGCTTGAACCTTCGAATTATCTCTTAAATATGATGTGATGGATGGTGGATGATATCCATAAAGTGCCATAAATGGGGTCATTTTTGCTGCAGTATGGAAGGAAGTGTTATACCACCATTCAGCGAGAGGTAACCACTTGACCCATTGTGTTTGTTTATAAGATACAAAACAACGAAGATATCCTTCCAAAAATTTATTTACTATCTCAGTTTGACCATCAGATTGAGGATGATAAGATAAGCTATGAGCTAATTGAGTACCCAAACAAGAAAATAACTCCGTCCAAAAATTTCCAGTAAAAATGGGATCTCTGTCGCTCACAATAACCCTTGGGCTTCCATGTAGCTTTTGAATTCTATCATAAATGTAGTAGCAACTGTACTTGCTTTAAATGGATGAGATAATGCACAAAAGTGTGCATACTTGGTAAGTCTATCAACTACCACCATGATGACACTCTTTCCTTCAGACTTAAGTAAACCTGTGATAAAATCCATTGAAATCTCCTCCCAATGTTGGCTTGGAATGGATAAAGGTTGTAGAATACCCGGGGTCTTAATTGTCTCAACTTTATTCTGCTAGCAAACCAAAAATTCCGCCACAAAGTTTTGAATATCAGATTTAAGGCCATCCCAAAAAATTCTTTCTTCACCCTGTGGTAAGTTTTTAAAAATCCTAAGTGTCCTCCTAAAGGAGAAGTGTGTAATTCCAAAAGAATCTTTTTTTTTTAATTGGGAATTCTTACAAAGATATAAGCGATCTTTGTACCATAAAGAATCATTTTTCCAACTAAATGTATCAGATGTACTAGGATTTTGCTGCAACTTTTGAATGAGTGTCCACACTTCTTCATCCTTCTTCCATTCATCTCTTGCTTCGGTTATCCAATCTGGTTGGATAATAGAAATGGCACAAAGCAATGCTTCCACCTCTTCATTCTTTCTTGAGAGTGCATCTGCAACAACATTAAGCTTTCCTTTTTTGTAGATTATTTCAAAGTCATAACCCAACATCTTTGTGACCCATTTTTGCTGCTCTTCTGAAGATAGTCTTTGTTCCAAAAAGTGTTTAAGACTATCATGATCAGTTTTTACCTTGAAGTGTCTTCCCATTAGGTAGGTTCTCCATTTCTTTAGTGCATGCAGTATTGCTAACATTTCCTTCTCATAAATAGGTTTCTGTAAATACTTTCCTTTGATTGGACGACTTTCAAAAGTAATGGGTCTTCCTTCCTGCATTAAAACTGCACCAATTCCATTTCTTGAGGCATCACATTCTACAATAAAGGTTTTTGTGAAGTCTGGCGTAGCTAAGACCGGTGCTAGGCACATTGCCTCTTTAAGATGTTCAAAGGCCTTAGTTGCTTTAGGAGTCCATGAAAATGCATCTTTCTTCAATAATGTTGTTAGAGGTGCTGCTATTCTCCCATAATTCTTAACAAAATTGCAATAATACCCTGTTAACCCGAGAAATCCTCGCAACTGCTTTATGGTTGTGGGGACTTTCCATTCCTTAATGGCTTTAATTTTGTTAGGGTCTACTTTAACACCCTCGTGAGATACAATATGACCCAGATATTCCACCTCTTGTACTCCAAAGAAACATTTGGATGTTTTTGCACATAATTGTTTCTCCTGCAATAGTTTGAGCACCCTGTCAACATGTTCAACATGATCCTTCCAAGACCTGCTATAGATTAGTATATCATCAAAAAATACTAGCACAAATTTTCTAAGGAAGGGTTTGAAAATGGAATTCATCAGCCCTTGAAATGTAGAAGGTGCATTGGTAAGGCCAAAAGGCATGACCAAAAATTCATAATGACCCTCATGAGTTCGAAATGTTGTTTTCGGAATATCTTCAGTCTTCATTCTGATTTGATGATATCCTGAATGAAGATCCAACTTGGTAAAATAAATTGTTCCATGTAATTCATCCAATAATTCATCAATCACAGGAACGGGAAATTTATCTTTAATGGTGAGCTTATTGAGCTCCCTATAATCGGAACACATGCGTCATGATCCATCCTTCTTGTGAACCAATACTACGGGAGCAGAGAAAGAACTTTGACTAGGTTGAATTATACCAGCCTCTAACATTTCTGCAATCATACATTCAATTTCACTCTTTTGGACATAAGGATATCTATAAGGTCGGATGTTTGGAGGAACACTTCCTGGAATCAAATGAATATCATGATCATGGTCACGAATAGGTGGGAGTCCTTTGGGAGTATCAAACACATTAGAATGATTTTCCAATACTCTTTGGAGATATGGAGAAATAGATGATTTTGATGTTGGAACTTTTAGTGAGCATAATTGTGTAATTACGCCTCGTTTTTCTTTCTTCAGAAGATTTGTCATGACATTAGAGCTTATTATCTTTCTTGGCTTCCCTGTGATACCCCGTAATTCAATTTCCCTTCCTTCCAAAAAACATTTCATGAAAATTTCTTGAAAATTAAAAGCTACTGTCCCCAAAGATTGTAACCATTGTACTCCTAGTACGACAACAACACCTCCCATTGGGATGGAAAGCATTGGAATATTCAATACATATTCCCCCATAGATAGCTTGATATTATGGCATTTTCCAGAGAAATTTATAGTTCCTCCATTTGCAACCATCACTTGACATTCTGGTGCTGGGTATAGGAAACAATTCAATTCCTTGGCTACCTTACAATGAATAAAATTATGGGTGCTACCTGAATCAATCAACACTATTACCTTTTCCTTCTTGATATGTCCTTCTATCTTGAGAGTTTGAGGAGTGGTAATTCCTACCAATGCATTACACGATATGGTCAGACTCATTTCTTCCTCTTCTAGGGCTGGTTCCTGGTGTATATCCTCTTCTTGTTCATTTCTTCTTCCTCTTCACAATCTATGTAAAATAATTTCTTCTCAGCACACTTATGACCTTTAGTGTATTTTCTATCACAACTATAGCAAAGCCCTTTTGCTCTTTTTTCTTCCAATTGTTGTGGTGTCAACCTTGTAGGTTGTGGAAATCTAGGCATGGCAACACTTCCTTCTTTATAGAATTGAGTGGTAGGCTTCCTTGTCGCCATAATTTTATATTCAACTTTTCTTGCCAACCTGAATGCCTTCTCCAATGAATCAGGTTCTAGAACGCGAACTTCATGTTGGATGTTATCTTTTAAAGTGCCTATGAAGAGATCAATCCTGTGTTCCTCTGGAATATCAGTTACCCTTATATTCAATTTTTGGAAGTCCTCAATGTGCTGCCCCACTAAACCCTTTTGTTTGAGATTCATCAATTGGCTAAAGAAGGTGTTGCTCTTTGTATCCTCATAATGTGCTATCATTTCCTCCGTAAAAATTGACCAAGTGACAATTTTTTTATGGGAGCAAAGCCATCGATACCATACAAATGTATTTTGTTCTAGATGTAAAGTTGCAATGCGTACCTTTTGTGTGTTTTGCACATTATTGAGATCAAAATATTTCTCCATCTGTAGTATCCATGTTACGGGACCCTTGCCATCAAACTTCCTCATATCCATCTTTGGAATATGATGGTTCTTCTTGCCAACATTAGAGTTTATGAAATCACGATTATCATTTATTTTGTTCTCTTCATGAGTTTCCTCTATTATCTTTTTTCCATTAGGAAACATTTATTGTATCAACTTTGCTAAATCATTCTTCATGCTTTCGATGTTGTCTTTCATTTTTTCATCGATCTTAGCTTCCATGCCATCCATCTTAGCTTCTATTCCCACTTCCATTCCATCTCTCTTAGCTTCCAAACCATTCATCTTAGCTTCCACTCCTTTCTTCAAACCATCCATCTTAGTTTCCATGCCTTTCTTCAGAACTTCCATTTCATTTTTTGTTGCTCTTTGCGATAGCGAAATTTGGTGCACTTGCTCATGGACTTTTGATATCTCATGTTGCATTTCTTCGTCTTCATGAGTCATAGTAGAGCCTTCTGAAGGATTAATGGGTGTTGAATTATTTTTAGGAGGAATTTTAGAACCCAATACTGATAGCTATGCTCAATAGGCCTTTGGAATCAACTAGAACTGATTTTTCAAACAAGACTTATGCAATTTGAAAAAAAACAAATACACACCTTTTTCTTGATTTTGAGGAGCTCGATATTGAAACTGAATTATCTCTGTGATTTTGGATCTTCAATATCTGAAATTTGGCCTTGAAGTCGCCCTCTGAATCTTCTTTTGAATGTCACAGGTCTGACCTGATTTGGATTCTTCAAGGCAAAGTTATGTCCAATCTCCCACAATGACCCAATTATGGACTGGTTCAGTATAGCGAAATTGTACGACTTGCCACATGTCACTGTTTCCTCCTTTGGCTCTGAAATTTATAGACAAGAAACTATAGTCCGTGTACTTGTAGCCACTTTTTACAACATTCCAATCCGATGCTCAGAGAGAGAGTTATGAAGGTTTTCCCACGATAACCTCTTTGAGATGAAATTCGAGAGCCTGAAAAAGACCTAACTTCTGCAGATCATAACTCCGAAACTGTTGGGAACCAAGCTCTGAAATTTTGCAAAGATGTTCCTCAGTATTTCGGCTTCTCTCTCTAAAAATTTCAGCTTCTGAAACTTCGTAGAACAAAATTTATAGCGCAAATTCCGCGATGACCTATTTAGGTTAAATTCAGGAGCCTGCAAAAAGCCCCAACTTCCACAGATCATATCTTCGAAAATATTGTGAACCAAGCTCTGAAATTTTGCGATGATGTTCCTTAGGATTTCGGCTTTGCACTCTCAAAATTTCAGCTTCTGAACCTTCGTAGAAAAAAATTTATAGCGAAAATTCCACGATGACCTGTTTGGGCAGTGAAAACCTAGAATCCAAAGCTCTGATACTAAATGTTGTGAAACCAGCTCCAAAAATAGAAGAAAAGAGATATCAATGCCTTAGAAATAAGCCACTTCGAGGGGGAAACCTCCAATACATTACATGAATGAACAATTCTTGGATGATTCAAATTACAAAGGCTCCTTTCTATATATAGGAGTCCATAGGGCCACAATGTAATCCTACTGGGGCCACAATGTAATCCTAGCCGACCTAACAATAATAATTTAAGGGCACAATAATAACAATATGGGGGTTACAAGGGTACAATAATAACAATAAGGGGGTTACACTAACAAAAATAAGGGACTATACTAGTAATATAGGGACCTAACATGTATACCTTGATGTTGAAGCAAATGCCTCTTCATAATCAATTCCTTCTTGTTGAGAGAAGCCCCTAGAGAAAAATCTTGCCTTATACTTGTCCATGCTTCCATCTATCGCATGCTTTATCTTGTAAAGGCATTTTTAAGTTACCACAGACTTGTCTTCAGGCCTAGTTATGATCTCCCATACCCCATTCTTCATTATCGATTGATATTCTTCATTCATGTCATATTTTCATTCTTGATGATTGGCATCTTATTCAAATGTGAATGGATCTCCTTCTATTAGTTTTGTCATATATGTTGCATACCCATAATATATTTTGGGCTTCCTTCTTTACCTAAATGTTCCTTTAGCCCCTCCATGTCCCTCTGCATCTAATAGAGTATATTTCAACCAATTAGGCTTCTTTCTAGTCTCAAGAATTACCACAGGTTGTATAGGTTCACTCAGACCTTCATCTTCATGATTTGATTATTCTTCCTCCCTAGTAACTTCTTCAAATACCAGAATTTCTTCATCATCAAAGTCCATAGGGAGATCCTTTGATTTATTTAATGCAATACTTTCATCAAATATCACATCTCAAATTAATTTTATTCAATGTTATTTTATGTTCTGGCTACTAAACACGAGAAACAAAAACAACAAATTGTTACCCTTGTGGTAGAATGAGACCATCTCCTCCAGAAGAAACATACTCTCAAGGGTCAGCTCACCCAAATTACTGAAAAATTCCAGGATCTATGGCCCTTAGTCGCAGATGTAGTCATATCTGCCCCGAAATATTTCTTGGCTTGTACTCTTCTTGAATGTTACAAACACATCAAAGCATCCTTTTTTGACCTTGTCTTGACCAATAAAGAGCTTAAGAGAAGTATTTATGCCACTCAAATGACACTATCAGATCTTGCCAACTAGTATGTCGATGAAATTGAGAAGAAAATAAAAAATGTGGCAATTCTAAAGGAATTTATAATCTAGGATGCAGAGGAAGCTTAGGGAATTTTGGAGCAAGTGCACGACTAGTCAGGCTCCCTGGCCAGGAAAAATTAACCAGTTTACCCTATGTGCCATCATGCTAATCATCTATTTAACGAAGTTATGGGTACCAAATACAAGACACGATGGAAGGAGATTTTGGCAAAGGTGGATGCCCTCGAGGTTGAGATCGAAAAAATAAAATATGAGTCGAAAAAGGTCAAGCATATCCTTCATGACCTTAAGCCACCAACACAGATCACTTAGAGACACTGTAGCATATCAACGAGGAAACTCACGATGTGGTTCCTTGACCATGCACGCACTCTCATAGGCTCATGGAAGACGACCCTCGATGCATACACGCAGTTCATAGATGCAACCATTGATTTTGTCCTAAGAGTTGGGTCCTTCGTTGGAAGGAGCCAGTCAAGAAGGAACAATACAGGGAGAAGCACCATCAACACAGGCTGAACTACTAGCACCGACAAATGATTGACTCGGGGACGAGTCAATGGACTATGGTTAGGGCCTATTGGATCCTTCATTTTGGGTTGTGATACATTCTGGAGGCTGACCATGTTTTGAGCAGAAGTAACTGTTGGGAATTCACAGGGGAGACAGATGGAGAAGAAGAAGGGAATCGCCAAATACCAGCAATTGTGGAAGGATGGTCAAAGAAACCAGGATGTAATATTCCTATTTTAATAGGAATATTAAATTTCATTTTGTTTTGTTTTTTCAAAGACTAATTATGTAAAGGAAGGTCAAAAAACTCCTAATAAAAGAATAAATACATGCCCAATGTGAACAGAGGTAAATCAGGGCTGTTTTGATAAAATCCACTTGTGTGTGAAACAGGATTGAGCCATTTGACTGGGTCAACAGGACCAATTCACAACACAGTCCAGATGCATTGAACCTCCTAGATGATCAGCGTAGTTCTAAAAGGAGGTCCTCCATGTGAAAAGGGTTAAATGAATGAAGGTGGTTTAGGGTTTTGGCAAGCTCTCATATTATAAAAGGAAAGGGAAGGAAACATGTTGACATTGTTCATGATTTTATTTCTGAATTGCTGTCTATTTAGACAAACTACTTTCTTGGCTGCTTAGCCTAGATTGCATTGGAATTTCCTGTTTATGAGTTCCATCTCTTCCAATTGAGGAGCTCTTGAGAGAGCTTGTATTACTTGTCCACTATCTGGTTGAAGACCAAGCTTCTACTTCCAACTGCAACGCAGATCTAGTGAGGGTTTTCTTGCTTTTGTAAGCTGCAGCAAGTGGAGAACTAGATCTGTCATTAGGGGAATTTTGAGGTCTAAAATGGGCCTCCTAAGGAAATTATAAAATAATAGTGGAAAAAATCTAATAAGATTTGATGACATCATCAAATTTTAGAGGGAAAAATGAAAAAACTATTTTTTCAATTCATATTTTCAACTTATCTCCCAAAGTTTTTACTCAAATTTCGAGCGGGAGTACTCGTTGGATGCGGAATTTAATTCCCCATCCAAGGAGTACCCATGTTGCATACTTTCGATGGGTCCTACTACACGAAAAATGAGAAATACATAAAAAAACATGATTACAATCACGTTTTTTATGTATTTTTCATTTTTCGTGTAGAAGAGTTCATCGAAAGTATGCAACATGGGTACTCCTTGGATGAGGAATTAAATTCTGCATCCAACGAGTACTCCCGCTCGAAATTTGAGTAAAATTTTTTGGAGATAAGTTTAAAATACGAGTTGAAAAAGTAGTTCTATTATTTTATTATTTTTTAATATTTTTACTTTTTTACTCCAAAAATGGTGAATCATCCATTATGGATGACATCATCATCTTGAATCCTATTGGTTGTTATAAAGTTTATTTTTTTTGTACATTTTTCTTATGAGGCCCATTTTAGACCTCAAAATTCCCCTAATGTCAGATCTAGCCTATATTGGAGCCTTTTCTCAGTGACTGTGTCTTTTAACCTCTTGGAAGAGTGCATCCATTGTTTGAGCTTCAGTTTTTCATCTTGGCATCAGGCCAACTCAGTTAATCAAGCTGCGGCACAGTCTCCTTGGAGGGACTACGTTATTTTCATGGAGATTAGATCTCTTCATATCTAAGTCATTTCAGTGCTCCTTTTCAGTGGAGGAGGCCTCTACTCTATTGGAGGAAGTGTATTGGAGTGCATGAGCCCCAATTTCTAACCTTGGCATGTGCCCATCAGCTGTCTATCCCCTACAATGTATTTTCTACTCCAGATCTGCGTTATTCTTGTAGGTGGTGTTGCAGGGAGTTTGGGTGCACCATCTGGAGAGCTGGTTTCTAAGTGCTAGGGATCTGCCCTTCACTTGGATATCTACTGGAGGAGATCTATACATTGTACTTTCCAGATATGATCTGCATAATCTGAATACTTCAGTATTTCTGAATATTTCTACAGACCTTCTTTCTTAGATCTAAAATCTATTGCTTATGCTTGGTGTAAACCCCAAAATTCCAAGGGGATCTGAAAGAGGAGCTCTTCTAGTGCATGAATCTGATATAGATATGACTTTTTATGAACAAATCTGCTCTAGATATGACATGCAACATATATTAGTGTAGCTTAATAAGAATAACATTTTCAAGGTAGCTTTCTGTAAAACATATGGTTGAAACCCTCTTTTGAGGAGATTTCTTCTATCTATGACTTTTATTTTCAGCCATGTGCTTAATAAACTAAATTGTGCAAATTATTTGCTGCTGCAAATACTATTGAAGATTATTTCATGAGCCCCCTATCACTGATCTGCAGAAACTACATTATTTCCATAGCAGAATTGTCGTTATTGCTACAGTCTCTCTTTGAGGCATTTCTGAAGACAACTAGGTGTGGGAGACCTGTTTAACCCACCTAAGAGGATTTATTTTTGATTCCCTCTTGGATTTAGGACTTATATACTCAGATCTAAGGGATCCAAGTGTTGGTTTTCATTTCTATAGCAGCTATTATTGGAAAATGTGTTTTCCAGTCATGCCTTGCTAGCTGTTCCAGATTTGGAATATGTGTAGATCCAACCACTACACCAAAAGCTCAAACTGTTAGTGAGGGAAGCATCCCAGGGTGTTAAGGGTGAGCCTAACCCCACTAGAGCATCTGAGGGTGGGGGCCCTTGCGCAGCACCCCTCATTACACAGACCCGGACACGTGGCTGCAGGCCCTACTCGCACACGTGATATTACAACCCACCACGCTCTGCGAGTCTCGACCTCGAGACCTCGGCTTTGATACCACGTAGATCTAACCACTACACCAAAGCTCGAACTGTTAGTGAGGGCGGCATCCCAGGGTGTTAAGGGTTGGCCTAACCCCACCAGAACGTTTGAGGGCAGGGGAACTTACGCAACACCCCTCATTACATAGAACCAGACACGTGGCTGCAGGCCCTACCCGCACACAGGATATTACACAGGACTTAGGCAGTCACAACTGAGTTAAGAGGAATGATGATAGCCGAGGAAGTAGTCACCACTAAGCAACAGAGGCAGATGAAAGAGGAAAAAGGTGGAGCATCCGAGGGAGAAGTAGCAGTCAAAGCGAGTGAAAGGTTTAAGAGGATGAAGGGAAAGACAAGAGGCAGAGAGTCATAGATTATAAAAATATTTTTTTGTGGAATCGTTCAAGAACGCTCTGTTCTTTGTTATATTTTTTTATATTTCTCTATCTTGTTTGTTTCCTATTATGTCTATGAGGCCTTCGAGCCAAATGAAATTTTCAATGTTGCGAGATTTAATAGAAGAAGATATTACAGGGATATATGTGTACCTTTTTGTATGGTCTTATGTAGAATTTTCCAAACTTTTAATATACTTGCACCTATGTGATATTACTTCTCTAAGTGTGCTTGATCTATTATCGTTGGGTCTCTAACTGTTATAGGTTATATTTTATTGGGTATTGATAACCTCCATGTAGTTCATTCCTACACCTGACTCTAACCCCTTAATTAACTAAGGTCACAACATGCCTTAGGTGATACTTCTTATTCATCCTGAATAAGGTGAAAATTGTTTCTTTGTGCTAGACTACGACGAAGCCTTTGTTGTCCCTTGTACCCAAACCCAGGGTCTCAACCCATCCATTATTTTTCCACCAAAAACCGGTCTGACTCTTGCTCTTTATGGGTTCTCTCAGAGTTGGAGACTCTTCATGGTGTCATTGTATGTGAATTACAAGAGTGATTGTATTAATTCTTGTTTCTGTGTGACTAAATTCATGAATTGTATAATTTGTGTGATTAATGAGATGATCGAGAGGTTGTATTTTGTATACACCATTGAATATGTTGGTTGAGTTATTTCCACCATCACCACATCAGAATCTTCGTTGTGGGATTTGGATAAATGCTCATAACAGTAGGAATTCTTGTCGTTGTTGTTTTAATTTCATGGTGTGATTATAATTTATGGATACATCCAACAAATTCCATATCAACTCCATGTTAATTCATGGGCACTTGATTATGTTGATTTGTGGCCTCATTTATGTATAGGTGTTCATGTTTTTTTTTTATTTCAACATTGAAAAGATATATGGCCCATGAAGAGATTTGGAGATTTTACGTTAAAGTAGGCTATGTGGTTCTTGATAAATGGCTTCAAAATACTACGAGGTTGTATTTAGCACGATTTTTGTAGGGTAATCGTGGGCCCATAACCCAGAATGCCTAGATCGACGACATGAAGAACTCATACGAGAAAACCATGTTTTTCATATTATCAAAGTGGTATTATAGTAGGAGAATATTTCCTTAAAGATGTGGGGAAGGAGGTTTCTGGATGATTGGAAAGAGAATGGTATTTTTTTTGTGCAAGTAGCATCAGAGGAAGGTAAGAAGATTTGTAGCAACCTAGAGCAAGGAGTGCTCAAATGGTTCCAGAGGAAGTGGACTTGAGATGCTAAAAGACTAAGCTAAGAGGAGAGAAGCTTAGTGAGGTATCATGTAGAAAGAAGGGGAGAGTTGCTACTGTAGAGGTTTTGTTGCAACTCACACATTTGGAAATTATGAGAAGACTAGATTCTTATGACTAGGAGGTCATAAATTTTTGTACCCCATGAATCTGATGCAAGAGCATCAACACACCCAAGTCAAACTCAAAATACCTCCAAGAGGCGATTTTCTATTTATTGGCAAAAATAGGAAAATAATTAGAAACCTTAGTGATTTGGTTGTTGGATTGCAAGGTTATTTAGGGCATTAAGTTGAGGATATCATGGATTTGTCATGATCCACATTATTGTAATTTTTTCTTTAAATTGTAATATGTAGCATTGTTCTGGGTGGAATTTTAATGGAGATTAGGCCCGCCGAGCCATGGAATTATTGTATGTGAATTAGAAGAGTGATTATATTAATTCTTGTTTCTGTGTGATTGAATTCATCAATTGTATAAACTGCGTGATTCATTAGATGATTGATAACATGTATTGAATATGCATCATTAAATTTGTTGGTTGGGTTATTTTTGTCATCACTATGTTGGAATCTTTGTTGTCAAATTTGGATTCTTCGTTGTGGGATTTGGATAAATGCTCATACCAGCAAGAATTCATGTTGTTATTTGAATTTAATGGCCTGATTATAATTTATGGCTACATCCAACACATTCCATATCAAGTTTGTGTTAATTAATTGGCACTTGATTATGATGATCTGTGGGCTCATTG
Source organism: Pinus albicaulis (assembly GCA_034641835.2). Lineage (NCBI taxonomy): Eukaryota > Viridiplantae > Streptophyta > Pinopsida > Pinales > Pinaceae > Pinus > Pinus albicaulis. Next base: position 1,315,852,345 of record CM076579.1, on the reverse strand, counting down.
GCATATAGGTGTACATGTAGATGTTTTCATGTTTTGTGTTGATTTCAACATTGAAGATATATGTGGCTCATGAATAGATTTGAAGATTATGCATTAAAGAAGACTATGTGGTTGTTGATAAATGGATTCTAGAGACTATGAGGTTGTATTTAGCATGATTTTTGTAGGATAATCATGGACGCATAACCCATAATCCCTGGATCGACGACATGAAACACTCAAATGAGAAAATAATTTTTTGTGTGCTATCACTCATCTCGATCATGGTAGGAGGTGGTGTCATGGTCTGGTGGAAAACTTCTTTAGGCACATCTCTAATTCTAGTGAGTAGTAATGCATCCCTATCATCGTTGTTAGTTATGCTTGCTCTTGGTCTCCATACCTATAGTTCTTATAGTTTCCATGCATTCCTTGGTTGTTCCGACTCTTAGTCTTTATGGGTTCTCTCAAAGTTGTAGACTTTGTGTATATCTTCATCTCTCAATGGGCACTCATCAACCTCTTGTGTTTGCATGGTGACTTTGGGGTTTCAATTAACCCACAAGGATCACTTTGATGGTTCATCTCTCTTACATAATTCTCTTCTTTCTCTCAGTTCACAGGTTACTCTAACTAAGCTTCAAGCTCAAACTTGCTCTACTGTAGGTTTTTAGTGGATATTCTCCTATATTTCCAAACTCGACCCTATATTAATAGTCGAAGGCATCACTGGGTTTAAAGGCTTATGGACGAAAACCTCCAAAGATTTCTCTATGTGGAACTTGAGTGTCAATCACTCCTTGCTTCCATACCAGTGGTCCTTCCAGCAACTTGCTTCTCCCAATCATTGCATTCTTTGCTCTTTGTTGGTTATGGACACCATAGTAGCTGCATTCTACAGTAGGAAAAAGGCTCAAGTCAATGGGTGTTGGCTCAAGGACTTAGGCAAGTGGGCATTTATAGTTCATGGCTCAAGGTTTATTGGTGCTTGTAGTGAGTCATTGAAGCTTCTCAGTGTGGCTCATAGGTTCAAGAATTCTGGTTGACATGTGCATGTAGCTTGAGGTTCATGGCTATGTGGCTCATAGTTTGCCGAAGGAGATACTCAAAGTGGCTAATCGTCTGTCCAGGTCACAATGTAGTGACTCTTTAAGTTTTCATTGCTTATAGATTATTTCTTTTTGCATAATGGCATATGATAGGTCTCTTTTTTAGTTTATATAGCTCTATAGAACAAGGCTTTTGTGCCTATCACCTCTCGAAACTCCTTGTAAATTTTGGCAATACTTTCTTTTTATCTGCTAACTTGGCTAAGTGAGCCTTATGTAACCATAAGATTCTCAATCTGTACTGGGATGATTTTCCAATGGACAAGCCAACAACAAATAGTACTATCACTTGTAATGCTCCATCTAGATAATAAAATAACAAACACAAAAAAAAACACAAAAAAAATTTATAATTATATTTTATAAGTAATAATTAAAACATTAATGTGTGGTTATATTTGACTTAATAATCATTCTAACTTAAAGATGACATAGAATCTTCATTATATCAACCTATTCCTCAAATGCCCAATTATATTTAGTTTTGTGATTATTAACATTTCCAACATTACACCATATTTTCCTCTTTTATATATTATTTAAATAATATAAATGAAATTTATATTTTATTTATATCAATTATTATTTTTTAATTATAATATTAATATTTTAATTAATAGTATTTGGTGGTGAAGTTTACTTGACAATAAATTGTTAAAAGGTAAAATAAATGTAGAAACCAAATTTTATGTTTAAATTTCAGATTACATAATTCATATATTCCACTTAATACACTGTTCCAAATTAAAATGAAACAATTCATTACATCATCATGCTGACCAACCTATTTCTTACATCACTAGTTATACTCAGTTGTCATGGTCATCAGCATTTCCAACATTACACTGAACATGGTGTGTGTACAATCACCATGAAATTATCAAGTGTTTTTCAAATGAGCATCTACTAATCAAAATAAGGAGATTTCATTGGAACATAATTTCAAATTCAAGAATGCACTGATGGCCAAAATCTAAGTGCAATGCAATACACTAGGATCAAACTACTATGCATGACATGATCACATCCCTATTCCCACTTTTAATGAAAAAAACTTGAACATGAGAATACCCATATTAACATACAACCAAACATGGAGATGTATGAATGGAAAGCTTTATCAAGATTGATACCTACAAGGAATATCCAAGTCAAATCTCTTGATTATGTTGGACCTATAAGGAATCAACACTAACTCCACATGGGATTAGTTGGAAGTATCAAAATATGCATTGGACACTACACCAAACTTCATTAACCACAATTGAATGATTGGTAGTACAATAACTCAATTCCCTATGTCTTTCTCAAAATATATTATTTATAAATCAATTTAATGTGAATTTGATACAATCCTACAACACTCACAATCAAGATAACCAAAGAATTCATTGAATTTTTTCATCCAAGGAACTGCATACAGAGGGAAATCCTATCTTATAAGCTACATCAAAGAAGTAATCTCTTCTCAACCAACTCTTGATAAATCTATAGGGAAAAACTAGTGATGATTTCTCTTTCTATCATAATTGTTTGTGATGTCTAAATTTTAATTTTTCTTACTTAATAGCTTCTTTCACTTATTATTATGTTCATATATCATCAAAAAACTACCAAAAAAAGAAGAACAATTGTACACAAGAACCATGGGGGCTTCACTTAATGAACCTCTAACATATCACATGTGATCATAGCATATTAAACAATACCCTTAATTTGAGTAAATATTGGAAATTACGTCTAAAAATCACATTATTTAACCCCCTACCAATATAAACCCAATGCACCTTCCCAATTTAAAAATCCTCTACTTTCATTATATATTGTAGGTATCCATTTTTTCATTAATATTTTTTATACCCTTTATTTTTTTTCATCAACTTTGAGCTCCATTTTTTATACCTCCCAATATAAAAGCCCTTTACCCCCTATATATTCCCCAATATATTATGTCATTTTTTCATCATTATATATCCCCCAATATGAACTCACGTACTATGATATTGCTCCAGCACTTAAGCCCCCGTGACAAGAACACAAAATGTAAGCTTGAATCTAAGACCAGAACCTTTCCACTTAAGAGGGAAACCCACAAAATCTCTTCTCTTCCTATATATTCTTCAATTGAGAAATTCCAAGACCTCTATACCAAGATGATGATGTGATTTTTTTTTCCAAGTAAAAACCACTCAAATCTCTTCTGGCAACACAACTTCGACCCCCAACTTCAGAATTTCGGCCTCTACTGCAAGTCCAAAATTTTCGTCCCACTTCAATTGCTAATGTATCCACACATGTGAGAGAAATTAGCCTTCCAAGGCCTCCCAGTAGCTTCGCTTTCCTTCCTTCCGTCTCTAGGGCTAGAATGTGACCTCATAGACCCTTCTTCTAGCATATTTGATCCTCCTATAGTAGATAGAGATTTTTTACCTTGCAGCAGCAAACCCTAGCTTCACTTCTTCACATGTGTGAGAAAAAATATCCTTCATCCTCTTCCTTCTTTGCTAGCCTTCCTACTCTTCTTCTTCACTTGAATGAGTGAGTGATGAATGATTTAAAGGAGGTTGAGTTCCCTCCTTTATATAGGCTTCTCAAGGTGGATGCATCTCCACAAAATAGGCTTACTTCCCAGCTGCTAGGCCGACTTGATATTGAAGAGTATGTTGACACTTTTAATGAAAAAAATAATTTTATTTACAAGTTACAATGTGCTCGATGGGGTCTTCAACTTATTACAATGACTCTTTTGACTTCTTGATGTAGTATAAACCCTACAAGCACTCAATGTGTGCTTTAACTCTAAAATAAAAGACCTTGAGCATGAAACCCATGATCCAAAAATAATAATAACAATTTTTATTTTATTTTAAAAAATACAAGAATCAAAAGTAGATTTCATATTTATGAAGATCGAACCTAGTTACACATTTGTATTAGATCTCATAAGAAGAGTCAGATTAGTAACCGATCTATTTAGCATCATAACAACCAACATTGTCACATAGCAAGGCCTTGACTAATAGATCTATCTCTCCAAAAAATCAAAGCACAATGTTGGTGAGACCAATGATTTATAGACACCATCATCATTGTCTCTCAAGGCACATACCCTCGTCGGGTCTTCACAAACTATGTCCTTCCATGGACTAATATTATCATGGATATCTAGTCCTCAAAGAATATTGGTCCTCAACTACTCTTGTCTTGAATTCCCTACCTCATCTCAAAGAGTATCAGATGCCATATGTTTACCAAATCCTCCATTTATTCTTCCTAAGTGAAGACAAGAATGATTTTCCTATCTCTCCCTCTCAACTAGGGAGGATATATCAACCAAGAAAATCTTGTTTATCAAATAGAAAAGCTTCTTATTAGGAAGATATTTTGTCAATATGTCAGCTGCCTGCTCATCGGTGGAGACATATTTTAGTTGCAACACACTATATTGTACTAGCTTCTGAATGTAGTGATACTTGTTGTTTATATGTTTTTTATTTCCATGAAACACTGGATCTTCAGAAAATATTATACAACTTGTTTATCACAATGTGTCATTGTAGGGACCATTGGTCCTTCAAATAAATTGGACAAAAACTTCCTCAACCAAACATCTTCTATGCTTACTTCACAGACTGCAATATATTCAACCTCAACATTACTCAAACTAATCAATTCTTGTTTTCTGCTCATCCATGAGACCATTGAGGATCCCAAATAAAACATCCTCTTGTAATGTCCTTCCATTCTTCTCACTTCCTCCCCAATCAGAATCTATATATTTAATTGAGTGGACATCATTCATCCTTTCGTATTTCAGGTAGTAGTGGATTGTTCCTTGTAGATATCTCAATATGTGCTTGGCTACTATCCAATGATCATATTTTGGCTCCACCTGGAATTGAATTAGAAAATTCATTGTAAAACATATGTCTGGTCATGTATTCACCAAGTACATTAGTGAGCCAATCAATTTTCTATAGCTGGTTAGATCCACTGGGCTTGATTTTGAACTCCTTAGTCTTTTCAAGTTTGTGATCATCGGGGTTGTCATTGGTTTGCAATCCTTCATGTCAAACCTCTTCAACATCTTGATCACATACCTCCCTTGACCTAGATATATCTCATTCAGTCCCTACTACAATTCTAGTCCCAAATAATAGTGCAACAACCCAAGATCCTTCATATCAAATTCTACTACTAGTTGTGTCTTGAATTCTTGGATTTGACCTTCTACACCTGTGAACAAAATATCATCTACATACGAAATAATAATCACAGGTTCACCTTTTACAACCTTGATGTAGAGATTTAAATCAATAGACCTCTTTATGAAGCCCAATATTTGTAGATTCACATCCATCCTTGCATACCATGCCCTTAGTGCCTGCTTAATCCCATATAATGCCTTCTTCAATCTCCAAACATATGCCTCTCTATATTTGACTTTAAATCTTAAGGGTTTCTCTATATAGACTTCCTCATCAATTGTGTTATTCAAGAATGAAATCTTGACATCCATTTGAAATGTATTCCATCCCATCGATGCTACCAAAGATACCAATGACCGTATAGTTCTATACCTTGATGTTGGAGAAAATGCCTCTTCATAATCAATTCCTTGTTGAGAGAAGCCCCTAGAGAAAAATCTTGCCTTATACTTGTCCATGCTTCCATCTGTCGCATGATTTATCTTGTCAAGGCATTTTTAAGTTACCACAGACTTTTCTTCGGGCCTAGGTACGATCTCCCATATGCCATCTTCATTATCGATTTATATCATTCATTCATGTCATATTTCCATTCTTGATGATTGACATCTTCTTCAAATGTGTATGGATATTCTTCTACTAGTTTTTCCATATATGTTGCATACCCATAATATATTTTGGGCTTCTTTCTTTACCTAAATGTTCCTTTAGCCCCTTCATATTCTTCTGCATCTAATAGAGTATATTTCAACCAATTAGGTTTCTTTCTAGTCTCAATAATTACCACAGGTTGTATAGGCTCACTGAGACCTTCATCTTCATGATTTTATTATTCTTCCTCCCTAGTAACTTCTTCAAATACCGGAATTTCTTCATCATCAGAGTCCATAGGGAGATCCTTTGATTTATTTAATGCGATAATTTCTTCAAATATCACATCTCAAATGAATTTTGTTCAGTGTTCTTATTTTATGTAGATATTATAGGCCTTAGAAGAATTATTGTAGCCAACAAATGTTCCCTTCATTCTTGATGGATCCAACTTCTTTCTCTTGCCCTTCGGTATATGAATATAGACAGGAAAACCAAAAATTCAAAGATGATCCACACTTGGTTTCTTCCCAGTGAATACTTATTTTGGAGTCATGTTATCTAGTGACCTATGGGGACCACGGTTTTGTATGTAGATATTTGTTTTCATTTCTTCACCCCATATAAATTTCAACAAATATTGATCATGTAGCACAGCTTTTACACTTTCTTCAATGTACTGATTCTTTCATTTTCCAACTACAATTTTCTTAGGATTATATAGGGCTATCAATTACCTCTTAATCTTAGACTCCTTACAGAAGGCCATAATTTCCTTGGATATGTATTCTCCTCCATTATCAGACCTTAATATCCTAATTCTACTTTTTGTAAGGCTCTCTACTTCAATTTTGAATTATTGAAATTTTGTGAATACTTCTTCATTGGATTTCATTAAGTTATAAACCCAAGTTTTCCTTGAATGGTCATATATGAAGGTGACATAATATAGATTACCTCCAAGTGATTTTGGATTCATAGGACCACATACATCAGAATGAATAAGATCCAAGATTTATTTTGACTTGGAAGCATTACTTCCAAATGGTCTCTTGGTGTTCTTACCCTGTTGCTAACTTTATTGTGAACCAAAGCTTGAGTGGAGGGAGTTCAAAATCTGTAAGAAATTCCTTCACGGATACCAATCATTCTTGCATATTTTGTGCTTGAGTTTTTACTCCATACTACAACCTTTCCATCAATGAAATCAACTCTATCACCCTTTTCTTATAGACATGAAATTGAAAGTAAATTCTTGTGCAAACATGGAATAAATAAGATATTGTTGAGATGAATGTTTCCTCCACTCTCCAACTCAAGTGAAGTTGATCCAATTCCTCTTACAGGGTAAATTGTGTTGTCACCAAGTTCTACGGAGTAAAAGGATTTCCATTTTGATAATGTATTCAATTGCTTGTGTTGGCCTGTCATATATATTGATGACCAACTGTCGATTACCCAAAAATTCTAATCTTGAAATGTGTCAGTGAGTGTTGAGAATAATCCTTCATCCTTTGTAGATATCTTGGTCACTTTCATAGGAGATCCCATGCTTCTTTAATGCCCTTATTTAGTTGACTTGCCATATTTATACACTTCTTTAGGAACTTCCTCAATGTAGTAGATATCTTCATTATGCCCTTAGCCAACTTTAGCTCTAAAACCATGTTGAGGAATCTGTAGGAAAAAGTAGAGATGATTTCTCTTTCTATGATAACTTCTTCTGATGTATTTTTATTTTTTCTTACTTATTAGCTTCTTTCACTTATTATTATGTTCGTATATCATAAAATAGATGCCAAAACAAGAATAAAAATAATACACAAGAACACATAATGTAGGTTTCAATCTAGGGCTAAAACCTCTCCACCTAAGAGGAAAACTCATAAAATATCTTCTCTTCTTATAGATTCTTCAATTAATGAATTCTAATACCTATGGACCAAGACCAATACCCTCCAATACCAAGTCCAACGTTTCTTGATGATATTATTTCCTTTTCCAAGTCAAACCCATTCAAATATCTTCTGAAAACACAACTTCGACCCTCAACTTCAAAATTTCAGCCTCTACTATAGGTTTGAAATTTTTGGCATCCCTGCAATGGCTATTGAATCCACACATGTGAGTGAAATTAGCCTTACAAGGCCTCCCAACAACTCTGGTTTCCTTTATTCCTTTTCTGGGGCTATAACGTGACCTAGTAGACCCTTCTTCCAATAGATAGATAATTTTGACCTTGAAGCAACAAATCCTTGCTTCACTTCTTCGCACATGTGAGAGAAAATTAGTCTAGAAAAATTATTCTTCGTTCTCTTACTTATTCACTAGCCTTCGCTCTCTTCTTCTTCACTTGAATTAGTGAGCGATGATATCTTTTCAAGGATTTCAAGTACCCTCCTTATATAGGCTTCTCAAGGTGGGCGTGGCTCCTCAAAATAGGCCGACTTCCTAGCTGCGAGATTGACTTGGTCTTGAAGGGTATTTTGACACTTTTAATGAAAAAAATAATTTTCTTTACAACTTACAATGTGCTCGATGGGGTCTTCAACTTATCACAATGACTCTTTTGACTTATTGACCTAGGACAAACCCTAGAATCACTGAATGGGTGCTTGACCTCTAAAATAAAATACCTTAAGCATGAAACCCATGCTCCAAAAATAACAATAATAATTTTTCTTTCATTTTACAAAAAATAAGAATCAAAATTACATTTCATATTTATGAAGACCGAACCTAGTTACAAATTTTCCAATACCAATGACTAACCATAGCCCAATACTACTTATTTTCCCATCTAGAGTTGCAATGTTTAGCATATATCTAACCACTATATACATGTTGGGGATTAGGATTTTTTTTAAGGACACAAAAAATTTACTTGGTAAATCCCTTATAGTGTTCCAAGAGAAGATGAAACATACTCATTATATTATAACTGATGAGTTGAGCTTCATAAGAACTTATAATTTTTTCAAGCATATTAATAGTCATTTGTGTGAGATATTTCTAGAGAGAAACCATTGGTTATTCAATCATCAATCAATAATTTTTGTAGGGGACTTAGGCCATCTACCGCCAATTATAGGAAAACCTCTCTATGCAAGAGAAACTCTAGGGAGGTGTTTATGGACCACCTTTACCACTATAATCAATCTAGAAATAACATCTTAAAAATAATGCATTGTTGGAACCCAAGCTTAGTTCTACCATACTTTAACAAAGATTCAGAATCTTACACCAATAATAGATAGTTGGAACCTCTTTGATTCTAGTACTAACAAATTCTTGTCCACCAAAGTGCATCAAATATTTGATGATTTATTCCACCTCTTCGTAACAAAAATTCTTGTCGAAAACCATAATAATTACATACCACAATATTTTATTATGTTATTCACATAGTGTCACAACATTTGTAAGTGGTTTATAAACATACCAACATAATCAGCACCAATTGGAAAAACATGTATTTTCATGTGTATGCCAACAAATTTTTCCATCTTGTAATTTAAGGGTATGAGCATAATTAGTCAATGGCATTGTAATTTAGGGGTCTAAGCCTAATTAGTTAATTGCATTCTTGAAGTAGTCATACTAATTACATACACACCAATAAATAGCCCTCCAAATTTTCCAACGTATTTTGTTGTGGCATTTGATAAATACATTGGCCCTCCATGGGACCAAATCCAGCCAAATAATGTTCCAATTCCACCCTTGAAATGATGTAACAAGAAATAAATCTCACTTAATATGGCTTGGGAAGTAAATATACATAAATCCCAAGGCTTTACCTTTATAGCAATTTCATCCATGAATTTTATAGAAGGAATGTGAATCATATTATCATTCTCTTTCAAATTCTATGAAAAATTGAAATTTTCCACCTAGGTCTCACTACAAATGAAAAAGAGGCATACTTATGTTCTCTATCACTTTCATAATTACAATACCCAACCTTAATCCTTAGTCTACCCCTACCATTTTCTATTGAGGTAAGGAAAGCCACAAATTCTATATTATTCTTTATTCTAGACTTTTCTTTGGTTTAGCATTTGGTCATTTTATTCTTCTTGTTTGATCGATGCTCTTCGAGGGACTTCTCTAATGTATGATTCTTGATGGAATATTTATACAAGATATCTTCAAGTCATTACAAAAATACTAATTATAAGCTCAACACATCACATGTATAGATTAAACGTAAATGAACTTTTTTATTAAAATCCAAATTGAAAAATTATGTTTATAGATAAATTTCACTCACAACTATTTAAGATGGTGGATAATTGGAATACTGGCAGAAAGCACGTGAATTTGATATATATATATATATATATATATATATATATATATGGTATTTAACTGCAAGACCAACACAAAGCACGTGAATATGATCGGTTGATTCATGTATTTTTAGTACCAACATTGTCGCGTATGTAACTGCAATATTGAAACAGGAAATGGTCTAGGAAACACATTCCATCGAGTTGTGTTTTGGAATTTTTAATGGAGTCAAAGTACCCAAAAATTTGGAAAAGTTCATTCAGACACTTCGGAGTAGACCCGGAACACATGACAATGCATCTCAAACTGGAGTTTCTCATAATCAAACCCCCCAGAAGTTTCGCATAGGATAAGGCATCATGAATTGAATGTGTTTAATATACCTCCCTACAATGATGGTGATGACATGATAATTTTTGCAGGTTGATGAAAAAGATATAAATTTTCCATTAGTAATGGACAACATTAGAAATAAATGATTTGCAGAGAAAAACATGGATGGAGACATTGAGCCAGAGATCATTAGGTGGTGCTATATCCGGCCGGAGAAACATACATAAGAAGATAAATGGTCCACTTTTTATTGTTAATTATTGTTTTGTCTAGAAATTACTCACAAGTAACTATTATTTCAAATCCATAAGATTTTTTTTTTAAGGCTAACCACTGGAAAGAGCAAGGAATATTAAGAAAACAATTGAGAAAAGTGAGGTCAATTATATAAGGGGTTGGAAGAGAAGAAAAGAAGATGTTATGGAAGAAATTTACACACTCTTATGCATAAAAGGAGAAAATAACAATGAGTATTTAATGTGGGTGTACATCCATGTATATATAGGAAGCATACAAACTATAAAGGACCAAGCATTCTCGCTGTGGAAAAGAAATTAATCTATTGTTTAAAGTTATTTGGGAGTAAATTTGTTTATTGTGAGGTGTTAAAAAACTATAAAACTATAAAATAAAATAAAACTCCTCCCAAAAAAAGCATAATTTTATTATGACAGGGTTGAAAATTACATTTTGTTTATACATGTTGATGCAGGAGCATCATGGTTCCAAAAATTTGTACATTTAGTAGAATCTAGGGGGTATTGTGTTTTTCAAAAGAGTGGTTTTCCTAAGTATTTAATTAAGATAATTTTCAATATTTTGAGTGATTTAGGTGAGACATTTATAATAAGATTTAATTAAATATTGAGAGGCATATTTGTAAATGTTCTCGAATGTAGGAGAACATGAGTGATTGATGAGTGATTGATGAATGATTAATGAGTGATTGGTGTGGATTGAGATATTGTACAAATCTTAGATTATAAATTAGTTCATGATTTATTGAGGATCCTTAGGATTTAGTTGAGTGTAGAGACCTTCAAGGGACAAAGAAGATATTTTAGGAACTAATTGAGGACTTACAGGATTTTTAGGATTTTGTTGAGTAACCTATGGATCTAAACCAAAATTGGTTACAAAACCTTTTGTATATAATTTTAAAGCCTCAAAGGCACAAAGAGGTAGGTAGGTAGAGTGAGAAAAGAGAGAGATATAGACCGTTAATTGTAAGCCTACAGGCATAGAGAGGGAGGAAGAGAAAAGGTCCATGTAAAAGGCGTATCAAGCCAAAGCTAAATTTTAAACATATATACTTCTATTTGTACATTTATTTGTTTAATGAGAAATCGAATTCCCATTTGACTGTGTCATTTCTATTATGTGCTAAGGGATCCATAATAGAAATAATTCGATATCAGTGTATTAATTATTACTGATTGTGTAAGTCTTTCTGAGTGATAAAGGACTTATGGCTGGGCAGAATCTGGGCAGATTCCAGTCTGAGAATTAATTAGCTAAGAATAAAGCTTATGGAAGTAAATTTGTGCAGATAAATGTGTGTACAGGTCGAGTAATTTTGATTCGGAGAAGTAAGATAGAGAGTACTCTCTATTCAAGTTCGAGACAGTGTAATAGTTATCTAAATGACAAACAAAGGTAAGCTCAGGAGAGATAGACTTGAAGTATTCTGAACCAGCAAAGGAGGAGTACTGGAAAGATCAATGCAACAGAGTGGCTAAAGTAGAGGAATCGACGAAGGCATAGAACATTTAAAGATTTCCAGAGAGGTGAATGGATGAACAAGATTAATGCGCGAGATCAAAGTTTTAAGAATCAACGATAGAGATCAAGCACAGGTAGAAATGAAGGCGATTGATTAAATGACAAATATTACACTAAAAGGAAATTTTGGAGAGTTACAAACAAGGACGCGTGTCAGTGTGGCGCAACATCACACATCGAAGTTACGTTAAGGACTTCTCAAGGTAAAGAGGATAACTTGCGATGCAGTAAAGTCCGACAGTTGTGATGTGGTGAGGGTAGATGCCCTGTGTCAGTATTGCGCAACGTCACACATCGATGATTTTAAATTTTATTGTTAAGAGTTCTCATGGTGAAGTGTTTTTATTGTGATGGGAAGAAGTAAGGACTGAAGGATGCGATGCAATGGGAGGAGCCACGTGTCATAATTGTGCATTAGCGCTCATCGCCGATATTATGTCTTAGCGTTATTGGTATAGTGTTAAACTTGCAATCAAGCGGTTGCGATGAAGGTATTGTGGACCCTACAGCAAAGTGTTCTATGTATAGGTAATGATTGGGTTTTATGTGTGGTATGTTATAAAGTGGAAGAATTTTTTATTGTATAAGTATGTATGTTATAACCCGTCGTGGCTGTAAATGAGCTATGTGGGCCATAACCCACAGGTCCGAGGTATTGGCATAATGTGAAGTTGTGTGCGAAATAAGGTAATGTGAAGGCACGGTAATGATATAAAGTAAAGTCCAAATTATTGTGTTAAAACCCGAGAGAACTTATGGATAAAACTTTTGCATGCATTTGATTTAAATTGATGAATTTGTCAAGTTAAGGGGAGAAAATGTGGGGTTAATTCTGCTAACCTTGCATGATTTGATGTTTTGTTAATTGCGACCTTATGGTTGGCATCAATTTGGTATCAGAGCGGGTACAATCTCCTTTGGAGGAAAATCAGAAAAAGAAGAGTTTTGATGAAGATGGAAAAGTTAAACTATGCAGAAGACATTGGTAGCAGAATAGAGTGAGATTCAGCGTGATTGTGGATCAGAGGAGACAAAGTCAGATTGTAAATTTGAAACGGTGCAGAGAAAATTCAGACAGTAAAATCTGACAAAGAGATGGTTTTTTTCTTGAGAAGAACGAAGATCCATTCGAATGTGAATATTGGAAGCAGACTGCTTGTGAAATCATGTAGGTATTGTTTTATTTAACTTTGTTTTGAGTTTTGCAGGTTGCAGACAAAGGAGTAATATCTCAGCAAGGACATCAAGGATAGCTGTGAAGAAAAGAACCATTTGTGTTCTTGAAGGCAGAGTAAAGTGGACACTCTGAAGAAATGTGGCAAAGAACCTGAATGTTCTAGTTGAAGGTTGGACAAAATAGGACTAGAGTGTTCTCAGAAGAAAGTAGAATTGTAGAAGCCAAGGAGAAAAGGAGTTTCTCAAATAGAGGTTCCAGAGATAGAGAACCATTTTTACCAAAAGACCAAGGAGAGAAGGCTTGGTGAGGTACTTGCAGCAGGTATGGAGACTTTCTGAGAAGGAGAGGCTTAGTGCATTTTACAAGTGAACAGAGGCAGTTCACAAAAGACAAAAGAATGACTACTAATAGTCATAGCAGAGGTTGAGAGAGGAGCCACAATAGAAGAAGAGAGAAGAAATATGCCAAAGAAAATGGCATGGAAAGGAATATAAGTCAAGAATAAATTGACAGAGAGAAAGATGAGATAAATTTCCAAATTGGATTGTTGATGGATATGTTGCAGCAAAATAAGGTAGACCAGAGGTATGGTTGGATTGTGAGAAAGAAAGTGAAGTGGCATAGGCTACAAAATAACAGAAAGTAGCAGGTGGATATGCAGCTAATAAAGGAGTTGAGTAAGCTTGAGCAGATAATGAATGTTCAATTGAGGGTAGAGAAGCTCGAGGGAATTGAGCTACAACAAGACAAAGTTGTTGGAGAATAACAAGTTCCTTTTGAACTTGAAGATGGAGCAGTGATGGTCGAAACATCAGTTGAGGCAATTGGGCCTAATGATTTTGAAATTATAATTTTTGTATGGTTGCAAGTGTAATATAGGATGATAGACAATCTTTCGGAATTTTCAAAGAAGAAGAGGAGAGACAGAATCTGAATTCAGTTTTAAAGAAGAAGAATGAGATAGTCAGGTCTCATGAGGAAACTCATACACAGTTGAAGGAAGATATTTCTTTTCAACATACTGATAGAGCTATAAGCAGAGGAAGTTTGGCTTATATTGGGAGCCAAAAGAAAGAAAAGGAAGTTTACTTTTGTAAACCTAAGCAAGGTATTTTCTTTGATGAAGAAAGTGAAGATGTGAAGGAAGGACAAGATGAAGATATTGTGAGATGTTTTAATTTCATGGGCAGAAAGTATAAAGTCATCTCTGGCCTTTATCATAACAGTCTCCAACAACTATTATTCTTTTTAAGTGTAAATAAGAGATTAGAGTGCTAGAAGAATTGTTGAGAGAGCCTAAAAGTGAAGAGGAAATTACAACCAAAGAAGAAGAGATGTATATAACATATAAGGAGACTGAGGTGATTTTAATTTGTCAAATTTATGATGTATTTGCAGGTGATGAAGAAGATACAAACAAAGTTGTAATAAAGGAGATGGAGGACATCTTATCTTTTGAAGGTAAGAGTGACGTTCAAAGGAAGTATGAGGATGAACAAATTTTTGTCTTCAAAGACAAGAAAGATGAAGGAGAATGGAATTGTAATCAGAAGCTAGAATAAAATATTATTACAGTTAGGGAGTCAAAGAGTAGTTTACTTTTTTAAAGTAAATTTTCAGGTAGTGAGCAGAAGAGGGATGTTGCAGAGGGAGATATAAAAATATATTCAGGAAGTTTGGGAGGCAACAATGTCTGGAGCAATATCCAGAGTAATATTTACAACAATGTCTAGAACAATAGTATTTGGATAAATAGAATAAGTTGAATACAACAAGAGTTTTAAGCTCTTACACAAAGGAAAGGACATCAACAGCAAAGTAATTTGGACAAAGAAATAGAGAATTTGATGAAGCTTATGATAAATGAGCATAAGGAAAGGAGTTGCAGATAGAGAAGACAAATAATCAGTTGGATGAAAGGCTGGACTGTAACAAACATTGAAGTAAAATTCAATGGAGTGTTACAAAAGAAGGTGTGGAAACTGGGAGAAACAAGGAAAGACAACAAAATACATGGACAACAATTGAACGAAGCAAGAAAATCACTGAAGAATAAAGTGTGGGATCGAGGAGGACAAATATTGGAAGCACATGATTTGGAGATCATGAATGTTTTCTACCTTGGGAGTTTGATCCAGGAGCATCATGGTTCCAAAAATTTGTACATTTAGTAGAATCTAGGGGGGTATTGTGGTTTTCAAAAGAGTGGTTTTCCTAAGTATTTAATTAAGATAATTTTCAATATTTAGAGTGGTTTAGGTGAGACATTTAGAATAGGATTTAATTAAATATTGAGGGGCATATTTGTAAATGTTCTCGAATGTAGGAGAACATGAGTGATTTATGAGTGATTGATGAGTGATTAATGAGTGATTGGTGTGGATTGAGATATTGTAAATCTTAGATTAGAAATTAGTTCATGATTTATGGAGGATCCTTATGATTTAGTTGAGTGTTTATATCTTCAAGGGACAAAGAAGATATTTTAGGAACTAATTGAGGACGTAGAGGATTTTTAGGATTTTGTTGAGTAACCTATGGATCTAAACCAAAATTGGTTACATAACCTTTTGTATATAACTGTAAAGCCTCAAACGCACAAAGAGGTAGGTAGGTAGAGTGAGAAAAGAGAGAGATATAGACCCTTAATTGTAAGCCTACGGGCATAGAGAGGGAGGAAGAGAAAAGGGCCATGTAAAAGGCGTATCAGGCCAAAGCTAGATTGTAAACAGATTTACTTGTATTTGTACATTTAATTTTTTTAATGAGAAATCGAATTCCCATTTGACTGTGTGTCATTTCTGTTATGTGCTGAGTGATCCATAATAGAAAGAATTCAATATTAGTGTATTAATTCTATCTGATTGTATAAGTATTTCTGAGTATAAAGGACTTATGGTTGGGTAGAATCTGGGTAGATTCCAGTCTAAGAATTAACACTAGCACATTTGGCCCAATTTCTGACGGCCAATGCGTTTCTCTTCCAACATGTAGTCGTCGAAAGAGAGACACTATGAGGTGGGACAAAACATGGTTAGCCTTAGAGTCGCAATTCTGACACTTCACTAAAGTGTCGGAATAGCGACACTATTTCTGATGTTTCCAGAATGTCGTCGCTCTTCCGACGTGTTGGGGTTCCCATGTTTTGGTAGATTTGGAAATACCAAAAGATGAGACAACATCAAACCACTTTGGGGCCCTAGGATATAGCCCTCCTGGACCCGGAGAGGGATCTCTCCAAATAGAGCAAGAATGATATATCTTTGAAGCTCAAATAAGGTATTAGGCTAGTTATGAAGCACATATGGGAGGTTTAAATGATTTGGTTGGTTGGTTTCTGGGTTGGTCAGGAGATCATAGACTGAGAAAGTAATGGGAGAAAGGAAACAAAACAACAGGAGGCTTCAGCAAAGAGGATAGGCCAAGACAGTGCCATCCATTGGGCTATGGAGTCATGAAAGGAAATTACATGCAACAACTAGCCAAGGCTTTCAAAGGGCAAGTCATATACACTAAAGGATCTTTTAGGCAGATGGTGGAATGGAACATTAAGGAGAGAAAGTGGAAGAAGGAGAGGCACCCAATTTCTGTCTATAGATCAGGTCAGAGGTCATTTAACTCCAGACCTGCTTGGACATACTCAAAGGTAGCTCTCAAAGGTGGACAAAGGGGCAGCTTATAGATCAGACCAGAGGTCATTTAACTCCAGGTTTGCTTTAGCAACTCCAAGGGAAGACAGAGATAAGATTACAAAGGGATCTTAGAAAGGCCAGCTGGTCGCGCAAGGATCCTAGTGGACAGGGCTAACACTCATCCCCAGTTTTCCCAAACCTCCCAGCTTAAACCCAGCAAGAACATCTAAGAACTGATTCAACCAATTCATACATCAGAGAGTAGGCAATAACATCCACTACACTAGTTAAATCAACCGAAGTCAACTCTTAGATAGCACATAAGGCAGAAAACATTAAAGGTAGGGAGAGCATGAAACATAGGGCACCTAACAAGGGTGAATCCTATGTTATACTTCTGTTTCCTACCAGAAGAACATGAAACAGTATGAAAATGTGATATACAGAGTTAGAAAAACATCACCAATAGTAATAGACCAGGATCCTGTGAAATGTGCTTTGATTGATTGATGCAAAACCAGTCATGTACACTGAGATCAATGGCTAATACAGTCCAGAATTTCTCCTCTCAACCTATTACATACAACTACTCTGCTACTCCCTCCCACGACTGTTCTAACAGTCAAGAATGAATCCCTCTAACAGCAATTGCCACAGCAAGGCAACAACAACAACAACAACAACAACCTTTTACAATATGTTACTGGGGGTTCTTATAGAGGAAGAAACATAAGTAGGTGAACAATTAAATGAGTCTCATTAATACATAATGGTGGAGGAAGCCGAGCCCATTCTGCGTAATGGCTATATGCAGCGCTGTGTGTATTTTGTAGATCGGTTTGGAGATCTCTGTCGGGTCGGATTTGACCTCAGATATTTATTTGGAGTCCTTTCGGCGTTTGGAGCTCTGTGCTACCATTCTGGGGTAAATGAACTGGATGAAAGTCTACAAGGCCGCTCCATACCTCAATAAATGCTGCCTGACTGTCTTAAATGAGCTTCAGTCGGTGTAATTAATCGTTTCAGGGCTCGAGGAGGCATGGAGATTTCTTGTAGGAAGGTGTACGTTTGGAGAGGAGTACCCTGCTGATATTAAACACAGATAAGACTTTAACAATGTGCTTGGATCTTCAAACTGTGCCTTTCCCTTTGAATGCAGGATTATAATTGTTAATCTTCAATTAACCGGCTTGAATCCCTCAAATTTGTCTCTGTTGTTTCGTTTGGCCGCTGAACTGGCCTCTCTGAGCTAACTGAATAGTCAAATAAAACTATTACAAACTCAGGCAGTGGTGGTGGAGAAATGCTTTGGAGGCCCGTGGTGGAAAGGCGGTGGCGACTGCGGAAACGGCGAACACATGGAACGATGTCGGAGAATGCCTTTAGTGCTAAACACTAAGGTTTAACCGTCGGCTGAGCTACAAAGGGGAAAGGTCAAACACATGAAATGAATTCGAAATGGTGGGACCCAGTCATGGCGGAGGGCGATTTATTGAATTTTAATGTAAAATGCAAAGGTTTAACTAACAAAGGAAATACAAAGGAAATGAAAAAAATGCAATGAGGGGAGCCGTGGATGTGGGAACCGGGGGTCTGATCGCAAAATCGCAAATGGAGAAAGTGCGACGAAGGAAATCAACACCAAACAGAAATTTGCGCTTTGCGCTCTGCGATGGAGCGGAAATACGATGGGGAAAATGCGATCGGCGGAAAATGCGATGGCGGCGAGTGCGACAGGCGATCGTATCGCAAATATTTGCGACACGATCAGATCGCGTCGCAAATATTTGCGATGGATCAATCGAATACATATAATGAAACTGCGATATGCGATAAGTGTGATCTGCGATAGATGCGATCGGGCGGAGTTGCGATGCGAGAACTTGCGACGGAGGGAAAATGCGATCGGGGGAAAATGCGATGGGCGAGAAGTGCGACGGCGCGATCGGTCGATCTCATCACAAATATTTGCGATACGATCAGATCGCATCGCAAATACTTGCGATGGATCTAACGAACACAACCCGCAAAAAATGCGATCTGCGATGGGCGCCTTAAGGAGCAGCGCTCAGTTACATGGGGGAAAAAGCTAACGGGGCTGGGGAAAAGGGGCTAAGCCCTTTTATAAAGTAGAGAGTGGATTTTGGCCCATTTTAATGCATTTTAAGGCCAAGGAAGAGTAACGATAGAGGGAATAAGGGGGAATTTGGCTAAACAAAGGGTAGAGGAAGAATATAAAGGGGATTTGGGAGGATTGAGAGGGTGCGAAAGGGAAATAGAGGGGAGGACAAAGGGAGATGGAACAAGAAGGGGAGGAGGCCTTTTGGGCATTTCTTCACAAACAGAGAGGCTTTTAAATAGGAATCAGCAGAGGGGAAATTATCAAAGGATAAAAGACACATGGAGGCTTCAAGGAGACTGTGTTTTCAGAGGAAATGCATTCCTTGAAGGCTCAAAAACAATTTAGCCCCCTATTTGCTTGTCAAAAATTTCATAGGGGGGCTAACACGACGTTTTCCAAACCATCGCTCTTACGACGAAAACACAACGTCGTGCTTCCAATGAAAAAAAAACATTGCTCTACCAACGAAAAAAAACATTGTTTCTCCGACGATACTCAAACGTCACTTTTTCGATGGAGGTTAAATGTCGCTCTTCCGACACAAATTAAAAATCATTAAACGTCATTAAACATCACTCTTCCGACGTTTAAAGCGTCGCTCTTCCGACGTAAATTAAAAATCATTAAATGTCATCAACATCGCTCTTCTGACTTTTAAAGCATCGCTCTTTCGACGGCTTTAGCGTCGCTCTTCCGACGTTATATAGAAACTCTCTTCCTATGTTAATACTGTCATAAGTCTGAGGATAGCTCTTCCGACGTTTAATGTGTCACGCTTCCGACAGATATAGAGACAGTCTTCCTACATTTACACCGTTGCAATTCCGACATATATACAACCGACTAAGGCGTCGGTATTCCGACGGTAAGGAAATATTAAAAAAAAATAATGTCGTTATCATACTGTTATATGATAATTAATTCTGCTTAAGAATATAAGGTGAATATTGAAACATGTTACATGCTATTAAACAATTTCGTGTAATAGTGCAATCCCTCCACATCACATGAAGTGCTCCCCTTGATAGGTGAAAAAAATTCTGGAGCAACCAAAAGCTAATATGTATGAATATATTACAACATTTGTGTCTCTCTTCTACATTGACTACAACTTCTACTAATTGTGACAACAACAACCTCAAATTGTCTACATAGTCTATGTCATACTTTCATCACATGAAATTTGCAAACTGAATAATTCTTGTTTATGTATAATTTTGCATTTTGTTACTACCAAACAATTTTCCTAGTGATTTGCAGATATCATTGTTAGATTTCTTAGAATCCATATGTTGTGACTGGTTGTTTGATAATCCCAAATGAATAAGGACAATTGTCCTATTGCCTTTATTCTACCATTCAACTAATTTACTTTCCCCTGTGGGTTTCTTTTCTACGCAACTTTATACTTCTCATGGACTTCTTTTCATTAAAAAAAGTTGAAGCTTTGATTTCCAAGTGTGAAAGCTACGTCCATGGAATTTTTCAATAGATGAGTTTGTTGCTTGCATTTAAAAAAGAAAATCAGGATAGAAATATACCTTCAAATCTGTGCTTCTCAAAGTTCTGTTGGACGTCTTAGAGCTTATGCTGAACAAAATAATGTTTTCATGCCTTTTTCAAAAAACTAATCTTCCAAAAAATCTGTGCATGTTGTCTAAGCAGACTGTATAGCAACCTGTGCCTATATTATCTGAAAATTTATGCTCTTGGTTTCTGTGTCAGTTTTTGAAAATTATAAATGCCTATATGCTAGGGCCCACGTGGCTCTGAATGAATTGTGTCTTAGTTGCATCACCTTCTATGATGTATCAGATTTGTATGTCACATGTAAATGAAAACCTGTGATTGCATTTTGGCGGGTTTCCTCCTCCCTTGCAAGTAATAATTGGTCTGTCGATTCGTATTGCAATTGTCATCTCTGTGTTTAAGACCATGGCTGATGCTGCAAGGTCATATTGATGTCAGAATTCTATTTTCTCCCCTATGACTCCAAGGCATGATGGGTTGTTCAATTCTTTGAAAGTTTGCAAGTATTTTCTATTCACAAAAGTTCATTTCCTTGACTTTATTTTCCAGCAAATAACTTTTTCCTAATAATAATGCCAATATCTAACTCAGGGAAACATTTAAACTTCTATTTAGCTTCTCTCTATTCAAAATTGGTTTTCTGAAATAACAATGTGATTTGAGTATTCTCACTCTGATATCACTGTTGGAAATATGTAAAATATATGCACAGGAAATATTCTGACTAATAACTTTACTACTATCAGAGTGATTTCATACATTATGAGAATCTCCCTTTTAGTCATAAATGTCAGTAATTTATCTACTGAGCTTCTATAACCACATAACTTTAATGATAAATGTAAGTTATAATGCACCTTATAACTTAATTGGCTAGTACTAAGTTGAGTTTCCTAGTGACTCTTGTTACCTTTTCATGTTATTAATCTCACAATATGTAGGTTTTTCATACATGTTTCAGGTGTGTAATTCAAAATAAATGTATCAGAACCAAATATTTAAGTTCTATAAAAGCCAATATTTTCAAATACAAGAGACTTATTACTAGCTAAACCAAAGTAACATGTGAGAAATAGCAAAACAGGTTCCTGACCAACCTGATAGTTCTTAAGGATTTTGTCCTGGTATTCTTTGTGCCACTGTGCCTATCAAAAATAAGAAAAAAGTGTTAGAGAATAATCGTGTGTATGTCACTGAAGTTTTCATCCTCAAACAAGTCACTAAATAAGCAAGCATAGAAAGGTGGGAAGTAACAGTCATATAAAGTAGAAATGGTATTGGTGTAGTCATTATTTACTAGAGCGAGAGAATCTAATATAGAGGCATACAAATAAAAAAAATGTGATGGATTTCTTTATATAAATATCTGGATATTAGTTTAGTAATTGAAAACTAGGTCAGTTGGAATGTTGTATACAAATCTACTTAATATTTGGGCCAACTTTCCAACTCAAGATGCACAGTGTTCAACTAATAGTATATGTTGCCATTACCTTCCTGGCATAGACAGATAACAATCTATTCTTTTATCACTGAAACTTTCACACTGAAGGAATTCACGGCCTGGATGAACTTTTGCAAAAGTGAAGAAAGCTACTGTCATGAAGGGATGTATTGATCCAGTCATATTTGACCACATCTACAGAGAGCCAGATATTTAAAGTGGTGCACATCAAGAAGTAATATGCTCGCTTCATCTATTAAGGTTATATATAATTCTAATTCAAATCTGTTTGTAGTTCAAACCCGGGTCAGCTAAATGGCAGTATACTTACTGACTTATTGGAAATCTTTCCTAGAAAATATGAAGGTTTACAAAAAGGTTTCTGAATAACTATAAGAATTATTTCCAACTCAGTAAGAATTCTGTCATTTACTAAAAAACTTGCTGGAAAAGATTTTGGGAAATTGTTTTCTGCTAAATACTGCATTAA
Organism: Pinus albicaulis; assembly: GCA_034641835.2. NCBI lineage: Eukaryota > Viridiplantae > Streptophyta > Pinopsida > Pinales > Pinaceae > Pinus > Pinus albicaulis. Next base: position 1,315,829,655 of record CM076579.1, on the reverse strand, counting down.
GAGACATGCAGACACAGTCCAAAAGTTAACAACATCTAAAACATTTTGTCAATTTACATGACAAAAAATTTAATGCATCACAACCAAAGTTGTCCTGAGCATTAATTCTTTGGGAAAAGGACCGATATGAGCAACCTCAACAAGACCTTGAGATATTCTACCAATCTTGTTGCATACCTTTCCAATAAAGTATTCTACAAAGGGTTCAACTCCACTGGAGTCATCCCCACCTAGGTGTGTCCTGGATTAAGAGTGAGGACTTGTTATGATCTATTATGGTAGCTATCTATAATGAATTCAGTTGATTACAGAGAAAAAAATAACTTATGGTTGGCTGACAATTATAATTGTACAATGATAGATTAACAGACGAGAACACAATGAAAAACTCGAACAAAAAGGGTCAGATAGTTATCATCAATTGTTTATACATTGGCTTGTCTTGTGCTCTCTCAGGCAGACAAATTTGCTGCAATTATGAAGATAATTGGTCCAAATCTAAAGCTGTGTTTGAAATAATGTTTTTAGCCAGTAAAAAATAGTATTGAAACCACCACATTACCCAGTACTCGAAGAATAAAGGAGGAATGTAGAGAACATCCAAATTCCAACATAAAACAATTAACAATTTCAGTGCAGGCTGGTTGATTGAAATTTCTCAGAAACCCCATGGAAATGTTTTATAACTTATAGCCAAGAGGCATAACCATGCACAATTTATCAAGAACAAGAAGAGGCACAATTGGTTGATGAACCTTCACTGGTAACATGCATGTGTGTGCTGGGAAACGAATAAATAGCAGCACTAGTAAGCCTTCCCAGAGCTGAAAAAAATCTCACCTAAGGTTGCAGGTTTATAGTAATAGCATGTAACCGATCAAAAAGATGTAACAGATTAAACAATTTCGTGTAATAGTGCAATTGGTTGATGCAACGATTGACACATCGAACAAACCCATCTAAAACCAGGATTAATGTATTACCTCCCCAGATTGAGGAGCTTGAATTTTGGTTTTGTATGAGCATATCAATTCCAAACACTGTTTGCCATTCGAAAAATTCCAAACATTGTTTTCCATTCAAACATTGTTTGTCTACTTATGGGTGGATTAAATGCATTTTTACATTTGGAAAATTCCGCTATCTCTCTTGAGCTTCTTGTTGAATTTATGTGGATGGATATATTCTTCATTATCTTGTAAGTGATTTTTAATGCTATATTTCTAATCTACTGAATGTCTAATGCATGGAATTTTGTCTTATGGTTTGTAATGTGCCTTAATTAATGAAATTTTGGTAGATCATTGAATTTATTTGAAATTTTTCATGTGTTATTCAAGGATAGGATAATGAATGAATGCTCTAAGAGGTTATTTTGCATATTGCATCCTTAAAATTCCATTATTTATTGCCAAACGAAGTATAAAATTCTAGAGTAGCCGTGTATTTTTCCTGTAGTTGTCCCATTAGGGCTACCGAAGCTGCCTCTAGGACTCCTTGAAGAGCTAAGTTATCAAATCAAGGTATTTTTGACTCTAGTTCTCCCAATAGCTAGACACGGGTCCTAAATCCTTGGCAGTCACCCCTAACTCAATGAATCATCTTTCTTTTCACCTCTACTTTGCTTCTTTTCCTCATCCTTTTAAGGATAAGGAGGCATCCCTAGGGCTTTAAACATAGTGAAAATAATTATAGAAAATTTAAAGAACTTAGAAATAAAATAAAATTCTACGAAATTATTACTTCAAAAATCACCTAACAGTGATTTCAATAATAAAATCATGGTTAGCCATTAGAAACATATCGAGGGAATTAAGAAAGGGGGATTGAAGAAATTTATTTATCCCCAGATATGTTTTTAGAAACAAAGTGGAAATGATAAAAGTATTAGAAAACCAAGAAATTAAAACCTGGAAATGAAGTAAAATTCTCTGAAAAAATTAATTCAAAAATAACCAACGCAGAACAGTGATTTCAATGATCTCCTCCAAAGAATCTATAGAATTAACCAGAAAATAAAATTAAGGTATTATAAATCAATTATCACCTGAATAGAGTAACAAGTCTAATGATCACCTAGACAGAGTAACAAAAAAATCCTTCAAAAATTCATCAAATTAGCAAGCTTGTTTTGCAGTCAAACAGGGGCGAGTCTTTAAAAAGTATTATCACAGGAAGCAGACCTGAGGTGATAGGTTTCCTGCCTAAAACTAGGCAGGAACCTGTCACTTCAATGTTCCAACAAGATTTCTCAGGGGTGCATAAAGGCTGCTGTCAAACAAGAGGATAAAATAAAATAACTAAATAAACCATGAAAGAGGCATGTGTGTGCTATGTAATGAAGTTGAAGAGAATCACATGCTTTACAGTCTTATGTACAAATGTCAGATTGAAATGCTCAATTAGACAAGAGGATGTGATTTTCCCTAGTTTACTGTCAGGGAGGAAGATGGAAGAAAATATACCATGAATCAGGGCTCTGTGCACTATCAAATGGAGATGAGGAGAATTCAATGCTTTACTACCTTATGTACAAATGCCATATTAAAACGCTCAATTAGAAAACAAGATGAGATTTTGTCTGTTTTATTGTACAGTCAAGGCGAAGATGGAAGAAATAGACCAGGTTTCTGCATGTTATCTAATGAAGTTGAGGAGAATGACATGCTTTACAACCTTGTCCATGAATGGTCGACTGAAACTATGAATTAGATAAGAAGATGATTTTTATAACCTGCACTTTCAAGCACGAAATGGAAGGAAATAGAGGGTAGGGCTGCAACAAATTGGAGATATCACTTCTTTAACGTTGCCTTCACATTGGTATAAATATCAACATATGTTGGAAATTATCTGTTATGGCAAACCAACCGAGATAACACAGATTATAAATGAAGAAGTTTAAAATTTTCTTATGAAAAATTGATCTACAACTGGTGTAGATTCAATTTCTAGCCTATATACATCAGCAGCGTCTAGCTGCATTTCAAATCTGGATATTTTTATGCAAGACCTACCTCTACATTCCATGTGCATTTTGGCCATGGGTATTGTTCCTCTTGTCTAACCGCCACTACTGCTAAAGAATGAAAATGGGAGAGGAAAAACACCCACAAGCAAATGATTCGTATGCATATTCTACTGCCCACTATCTTCATTTTTTGTCTCCTTCTCCTGCTTATGATATATATATATAGAGCCACCCAAAAAACCAAAGAGATTGAGATCAATGGGAATCTGTGTTTATGATAAAAACATACATTGGATTACAGATTTTTCTGTGCAGCTGTGATGTTACCATCAGAATTGGGGGATATAGATAACAAATGGCAGAAGTTATTGAAAATCATATACAAGGAAGGAAGGTATTGCAATGGTTGTTACAGGTATGCAGCAGGGGCGACACTCAATTAGGGCTTTTTCAGGTTGAGTATTTCTTCTTCCTCAATACCTCCCTCAAAGAGTTTGATCACGCTTTGAAAAACCTGGAGATATCAGTCTCTGATCTGAATCGGTTTTGAAGATACAGAATATTAGGGCACAAGTTTTTCTCTAGACTGCAGTTAAAATGTCTAGGAGCGAGGAATAAGGCATTTCCATAAATTCATAGGAAGATTCCATATTTCATCCTAACCCTTAATACTATGGGAGAGAACTGATATTACTTGCATGCTAGTGGAGCTCCATTCTTATTTATATATATACCCGAAATCCTAATCAACAGTACTACAAAATAAAAATCAAAGAACATCGTATGAACAATAGTTAATCAAATTTTCTGCCCAAAAGAGCTGGCAATATCATGTAGGAAGAAAGACTGTCCTCGATAGTAGACTAAAATGAAAACTGGAAATATCATTTAAACGAGCCCAGTTCATCTGCGACACTAAAAACCCTTAAACCCTGAAATATTATAAACTATCGCCGGAAGGCATTACGCACAGAATTGGAAGCTCTGTAGTAATTTTATGAGTACCTGTTTCCAGGGAATGCCATCGTGCATCTTGGGAAAGTTGAATTCATCCACATCCTTTCAACTTGCTTGTGGCCGCCCGAAGTTTGCAAATTCCCCAAACCCTGCAAAGAGTATGTAACCACTTGGAGTTACCCATCTAATCAGAATAAAAAGAAAACACAGTGGCTAGAAAAGAATGATCAGTAATAGGAGACATTTGAGTGGATTACCTATTCCTACCATGCTGAGTTACTGTAGGTTGTTGAAGTCATCGTAGAAGTACTTCAGTGGAAGGAGGAATTGAGATACCAGAAAACTGAAGGGGACCCTGTCTTGTAAACCCTCATCGAAAGATAACAAAATTTAGGCAAAATGTGACATGGGCTTCATGGTAATGAGTTTTAGAAACAGGAAGGCCATGACCAAGCTGGTGAAACTAACTGCAGAAGCAACCCTCCAGTACTAGCTCCAAAACCCTCGACATCCAACTGAGTGGAATAGCGCGAAATGCTGAAAGAGATGGCCGGGAAGAAACCCTTATTATCTATCAGCCTCTTTGCACCGTAGGATCAGATGTTACAAGATCAACAGTGTCAAATCAACCAACTGGATGTGGTCGGAGGTTCGAAGCACGAACGGACTCTGCGGAACAAACAAACTTTTCAAAATATTAAATGAACAAACAAACTTTTTAAAAGATTAAATGAACAAACAATAAAAGAAAAAAAATGAATTTAAAATGGTTTTCATAATAAAATTTTGAAGTGACAAATAGAAAATTAAATAATTTATAAATATTAATATTGATAAATATTAATTTATAAATATTAAGATTCATAAATATTTAATTAATCATCCCTAAGGGTTAAAAATGGCTCAAATGTCTATTATCAATAAAATTGACAATTAAGATAACTCTGCTCTATGTTCAAATGACAGGTGAAGGTGGATTTACCATACTTAAGATTCTTAGTAGTCTCTTATGAAGTACAACATGTCATAGTGATAAGTTTTTATTCCATTAAATCATTCTAGCTGTAGAGCACAGTCAGAGTTCTAGGAGTAGTATCAGAGGAATTCAACATTGTGAATGTGATAGAAGTGAATAATTTCGTGGAAGGGTGAAGTCTACCCAACTTGGTCATAAAATCCAAGTGCATCCTTCATGTAGGAAAAAAAAATAAACATGAAAATTTCTTCATATAATGGGTTTGGGCGGGCGCCCTCAAACGAAACAGCACAGCGCGCTCGACTGAACAAAGGCACAAGCGAGAAAATGAAAAATGGGTCGCAAAAACGTTCACAAGGCACTCGTGCAGTGACAACTTAGCAAATTTGATACATCCGCCCTCAGACGAAACGACCTGACCCAACCTGAACGCGTTTGGGCGGGCGCCCTCACACGACGCACCCAACCAAACGAAGGCACAAGGGAGCAAATGGAAAACAGGCCGAACGAACGTGCACAAGGCACCCATGTGGGCACAACTTAGCAAATTTGATACGACCACCCTCAACCGAAATGACCTGACCTAAACGCATTTGGGCGGGTGCCCTCAACCGAAATGACCCGACCCGAATGCGTTTGGGTGGGCGCCCTCAACCGAAATGACTCGACCCGAATGGGTTTGGGTGGGTGCCCTCAAACAAAATGGAAAATGGGTCGCACAAATGTGCACAAGGCACCCATACAGTCACAACTTAGCAAATTTGATACAACCACCCTCAAACGAAATGACCCGACCCGAACGGGTTTGGGTGGGCGCCCTCAAACGAAACGACATGCGGGCACGCTCAGCCAAATGAAGGCACAAGCGAGCAAATGAAAAACGAGTTGCACGAACGTGCACAAGGCACTCATGCGGTCACAACTTATCAAATTTGAAATGGCCGCCCTCAATCGAAACGACCCGACCCAACCCGAACGCGTTTTGGCGGGCGCCCTGATCACACAGCGCTTGACCGAACAAAGGCATAAGAGAGCAAACAGAAAATGGGTTACACGAACGTGCACAAGGCACCAATGTGATCACAACTTATCAAATTTGATACGGCCACCCTCAACCGAAATGACCTGACCCAAACGCGTTTGGGCAGGCGCCCTCAAACGAAATGACCCAACTCGAACGCATTTGGGCAGGTGCCTTCAACCGAAACGACCTGACCTGAATGGGTTTGGGCAGTCGCCCTCAAAAGAAACATCAAACGGGTTGCATGAACATGCACAAGGCACCCATGTGGTCACAACTTAGCAAATTTGATACAGCCGCCCTCAAACGAAACGACCTGACCCGAACAAGTTTGGGCGGGCGCCCTCAAACGAAATGACACGGCGCGCCCAACTGAACATCGAAGGCACAAGAGAGAAAATGAAAAATGGGCTGCATTAATGTGTACATGGAACTCATGCAGTCACAACTTAACAAATTTGATACGGCCGCCCTCAAATGAAACGACCTGACCCAACCCGAACACATTTGGGCAGGTGCCCTGATCACACGGTGTGCCCGACCGAATGAAGGCACAAGAGAGAAAATGAAAAATGGGCTGCACGAACGTGCACATGAAGGCACCAATGCAGTCACAACTTATCAAATTTGATACGCCCACCCTCAACCGAAACAACCCGACCCAAATGCGTTTGGGCGGGCGCCCTCAACCGAAACGACCAGACCCGAACACGTTTGGGTAGGCGCCCTTAACCGAAACGACCCGAACCAAACGGGTTTGGGTGAGCGCCCTCAAATGAAATGTCAAACGGACCGCATGAACGTGCACAAGGCACCCATGCGGTCACAACTTAGAAAATTTGATACGACCACCCTCAAATGAAACGACCCGACCCGAATGGGTTTGGGCGAGTGCCCTCAAACGAAACGACACGGCGCGCCCAACCGAACGAAGGCACAAGTGAGAAAATGAAAAATGGGCCGCACGAACATGCACAAGGCACTCATGCGGTCATAACTTAACAAATTTTATATGGCCGCCCTCAGACGAAACGACCCGGCATGAACGGGTTTGGGCGGGTGCCCTCAAATGAAACGACCCGACCCAAACGCGTTTGGGCGGGTGCCCTAAAACGAAATGACACGGCTGCAAGAAAATGGTCGTCCGGACAAAATTATTATGGCCTCATTTGACAATTCCTAAAATAAATGCACTTTTAATGTTTTCTAACAATTTCAGCAATTTTGGTGCTGCAATAATCAGACAACAATGATGACATTTACGATAATGCAAATTAAATAAAGATGAATAAGCTTCTCTTGGTTTCAAGAATAATTTATTCTGTACTGAATAGGGCCAACCATGTGAAGGTGGAAGCTCATATGGCCCCTCCCATCCCCCTCACATCACTCTCATTTTCCCAACACCCAATATATGAAATAGAATACGAACAAACCAAAAATTAATTAAGGTCGTAAACAAAATTTTCAATATGTGTTTGTATAAATACATAATTTTAGTTTAGCTTGTACAATAGTAAGGCCATTATTTATTGGTTTGAAATAATAAACAACATGCAATAAACCCACATAATTAGTAAATTATTTAAATACAATAATTCCTACATATTAAAATATAAAGTTATAACATACCAGCTCATACTCGAACATAACATCTGTATCAATATTCTTCTTATGTATCTTCTTGATCTTCATCTAACTGATCGACATCTATATCAACATCTGATTCAAAAACTGTGTTGAAATGATCGACCATGTCATCATCATCATCAATTATGTCATTTCAATAATATCCTCATTGACATCATCATCAATAATTGTTGCCTCATCTCCTATGCCTAGTTCATCTTCTAATATATCTTCTTCATCTGTCAATGCATCTTCCTGCTCATCTTCCACTGCATCATCTTATTCTTGATAAATATCATCTTCTTCCTCTACAGTATACTCTATTGGCCTTCCTCTTGGATCATATCTAATAGCAAATGACCATTCGTTCTCACCTGGAACCTCTCAGTAAAATACTTGTTCACATTGGCTTGGAAAAACATAGCAATCTTTTCCTACTTCAAACTGCGATGTTTTAACCATTGAAAATCCATTTTCATGTTGAATAAGTGTTCTATCATCATCACGTACATTCATTTGTAGCCTATACCATTTTGCGTCGAACAAAAATATTTTGAAGTAATTAAAGTCACACTCAACTATATCATCTAAAAACCCATAATATCTATTTTCAGATTTTCGAGGATGTCTGTCACTCCTAGAGGAAACATTAGTGACCTGGAATATTGCAATTATCCCACTATCAGAATTTAACCTGTTATCATCCAACTATTTAACGTAAAATTTACGACCATTGCACCACATAGCCTTGTGTTGTTTCAACTGCAATATGCCAAACAAGAAAAAGATGCATTCTCAATTAATAATTAATCATATAATTTACACAGCTTGAAAATTATCTGAAAAATCAAACTTGTTGTCGCATTATAAATATAATATAAAATAAGTAATGAATAAAATAGGTGAATTAATTGCTTACCTTTCTATCTTTCAAACCATATGCTAAATCAATTTCCCTGTCCGTAACGTTTCCATCTCCACTATGATACGCTTCTCTAGCCAATTTAGATAGTAGTTGCCATGATAACCTATAGTCGTTACGTGCTTTACATGTTTCAATCCATTCACTCATCCACTCAAGATTGTTTGCAATGTATAAAAGTAGTGCCTCATAATCTTGAGCACCTGAATAAAAAAACAATAATTCACCAATATTAAATATAACTTATAACCATGGTAAATTATATTAATTAATAAACTATGAAAGAATAATAACTAAATGAATATGATCGTATATATGATGTAAAAAAATAAAACATTATATGTATTATACATAATAAATCTTTTGCCTCTCACTTTCTTCATTCTACCTTTTCCCAACAGGTGCTCCACTTCAATTTCTTTGATGGAGTTCACATCCCAAATGCAATCCACCGCCTTCGTAGCTAGTGTAGCTAATATAGGAAGATAATGACTAATATACACCATATATTCATATACCACATATCCCTCCACCATAGAACCCTCAGGTCGTGGTCTTTGTCTAACCAAAGCCTTCAAGGATTTCAGGTGCCTTTCGACCATCCACATTGACCTTGTGTGCACTGGTCCACACATTTCAATCTCCTCAACTTGGTGTATCAAGTAGTGTTCTTGTGCATTGAAAAATGTTGGAGGTAGATACTTTTTCATTTCACACATTAGCCAAGGAATGTCTCTCTTCCAATACTTTATTTCGTCTTGATGGATTTCTTTCAATGAAAACCATCTGCAAATCATTACGCAAGGTTATTTCAATGAAACATAATATATATTTCATTACAGTTAAATTAACACATCATGTCATTAAGTACAAAAATAAATTGTAGCAAGTTTTTTCATATAAATCAAAAATACTTACCTCATGTATTTACTAAGACCATATATAACTTGTTTGACATTGTTGTCAAAGTTGTTTGGGAGAGATACATGTAGAACATACTATAACAATAAAAAATGAATCGTTATTGGTTTCCAAATTAAACAGAAAAAGGGAAAATTTAAAATATGTATTCAAGCAATAACATACAAAAATGTATACCAAACAAATTACCTTAACAAAGGTATGCCAATCATGTGTTTTCACCCCACTGAAGTCACCTTTCTTTGTTAAGATATTATTTATGTTTGAAGCGAAACCTGTTGGAAATTTAATTCTTCTAACGACCTCTTTTACATCCTTGCTTTGTTGTTCTGTTAATAACCATGGAATATTATTATAATTTTGACCTCCATTGTTATTTGATCTGTCGATCACACTTTTCATTGCATGATTCGATTTCTCAATGCCAGCACAAATTTTGTCAATTTTATCTCTATCATGTGCACCATCTATGATTCGCCATAACGTTTCTGTCACATTCTTCCGACATGCATTGTATCAAACAAATAAGCTATTTTTAGGTCCTCATAGTAGGGCAACCTCGTGAATTGAGAAGGATAACATTTCATTCCAGGTGGAAGTACAATATTAGTACCTTCACCACGACGACGACCTTGATATCAAAGAATAAAATAAATTCATTATTTAAAACAAAAATTCCAAACATTACGTAAACAATATATATATATATATACACACACACACACACATATACATATATAGAAAAATTGCGTACCAGCTGCTTGATGATTATTAATTCTGTTATATTCCAACTGCCACAACCGAGGTGTCATTCTTCATGGTTTTAATCCAGTTTCTTCTTTATCATTGAAAAGATGTTTTTCAGTAGTACGGTACTTATGGTTCCTAGAGTGGAAGTGCCTAAACTCATCAAAAACCATCTTTCCTAAGTCTAGAAAATGACGATACTTAATCTTAGGGCCACAAACTAGACATGCAAATCTACCCTTTGTTTGAAGACCTGCAATAGATGGATCAATAACAATTATACTATGAGATCATTTTTGAAACATGCAATATGGTATATCTAATTTAGATAATTATGTATTATATTAAAGTGCAACGAAATATTACATACCAAAAACATGTGTTAGTCCTGGAGCATCATGAATTATCCATACAAGCATTCCACGACATTGAAATCTCTTTTTCTTGATTGGTTTAGTGATGTCATACATAGTGATGCCATGCCATAACTTTATTAGCTCATCAATAAGAGACTCAATATATACATTCATATCTTTGACCTAGTACTTACCTAATTATTCAAAATTACGGTACATAATAATTACTACCATGATATATGTATATATAAGTAAGTAAATAGATAAAATATATATTTATGCAAACAACGAGAGAAATGAAAATGTTACATTCGAAAAAATAATGTATCAAATACCTGGAATAATCATAATCATAGTCAACATTATGTGCTCCCTCTTTATTGACATCCAAGGAGGAATTTTATTGTTGATAAAGAAAATAGGCCACACTGAGTAAGTAGATCTAAGCTCTCCGAATGGATTAACACCATCAGCTGTCAATGAAAGCCTGACATTACGAGGTTCATTTTTAAAATCTACATATTTTTCCTCGATTTCTCTAAATGCAGAACCATCTGCAGGAATTCGAAGAACACCATCTCCACTTTTATTCTTTGAATGGTAATCCATAAATTGTGCTATGCTCTTACACCTGAACATTCGCTGCAAACGTGGAGTTATGGGAATATGATGAAGAACCTTTTGAGGCACCTTTTTGGTTAGTTGATTTGTTCGATATCTGCTGGTACCACATTTTGGACATTCTGTTTTCGACACATGTTCTCCGTAATATATAATATCATCTTTAGGACATGCATCTGTAAATATATTATTCCAAAGGTGTTTCTCAAAAATACGTAGATCCTGGAAGTATGTTGATAGAAGTATTTGGCGATGGTAACAAAGATTCACCCAACAATCTACAACATAAACAAAAACTAGTTAATGTAAATATTATTAATCTTTTATATATATAAGTATTGAATTATTATTTTACACATTTATTACAACTAAAAAAAGGGAAAATAATCAACATTTACATATATGTGATCATATATACATATTGCATACCTTAGGAGTTGTGTCATACATCTGTTCGACAAATTATTCATAACATTTAAGTTCACCAGCAACAATGTAGCAGAGAGAAGAGTTGCATTTGAGTGTTCAAAAAGTCGTTCACTTGACCTTTCAATCAGAGGTACATCATAAATACCGTCACTGCTATCTCCACCATCATCATCTGACTCACCATACAAGTCTTGGAGAATTTGATTTGTCCCATCATTAATGTGAACTGTCTCATTACCGTCATCATGATCTACCTCCATGGGATCATTAAAATTACCTTCATCATTCACTTCATGTTCTTCACCTTGTACAACATCATTTCCAATACTAATATTTGTTGCAATATTCTCTTGTACTGGTGCAACATCATCGTCTACTATTTAGTACGTAGAGCTGGTTGATGTCTGGTTCATTTAGCCTTCTTTATGAAGATTTGTGACAAATCAGTAAACATTAAATGCACAAAATGTTAAAATAGCCTTAAGTTTCGATATGATAAAATTGAAGATAGATAATTAAAGCATGGATTGGTGATTAGATCCATCAATATTAACGTAATACCACTACAATGCATTATTCTTTGTGCTATTAAGCTCTAACATTCATTTCTCCTTTAACATTTTTTGCAAGGGCAATAAACTCTACCATCACCCCTTTCACCCTTTTGAATTTTTTTTCCACCTCTAATGTTTTCTTCCATTGATGCAAATTATCCTATAAAGAAAATAATAATTATATTTAGCAATTATCTCTCTCATGGTGTAGAAAACCCAAGACGTGTTGAACTCAATGGGAGCTCAATAAGCAAAAAGAAAAGAAAAGTGATCAAAGTTCGACCATGATAAAAGGTTCAAAGGTAAATAATGAATGGAAATCCCTAATCTTATTTATAAAAAAATGTTGAGTTATCCTTGATAATGGTGCATAGTAAAATATTATTAACCAAGATCTAGATCTAATAGCTTGGAATATTTTATGGCTAAACTAGTTGAAAATTAAAATCGAATAATAACGGCTAGTTTTATTTAATTAAGTAATTAATTAATTATTTAACTAATTGTGATAATATATATGTGTATATATATATATATATATATATATATATATATATATATATATATATGTATGTATGTATGTATGTATGTATGTATGTATGTATGTATGTATGTATGTATGTATATGAAGAAAAATAAAATAAATAAAATAAATTAATTTATTTATTTATTTTATTTATTTTATTTTTCTTCATATATATATATATATATATATATATATATATATATATATATATATATTTTTTTGTTTTTTGTTTTTGTTTGTTTGCAGTCAAAAAGCAAGTAATTAGGATAACGACTGGTTTTGATTTTAATCCAACAACATAAATTCAGCTTTGGCAGTGATCCCAATTTGGCGACCATGCTTGGTCTACTATCAAGTTTGATATATCAATAAATTTTTAGATGATTTTCATGAAATTATTAGAGTTTTTGTTTAGCTGGTTTAAATTTGACTTGAGATTTCATGTGAACCTCATGAAATTAATTTACCAAAAAAGAAATTAGACAAAATTCAAATGTAATTAATTGTATTCACCAATCTAATAACTTATTTCAAAACTATATAAAAAAATATATTTAAAATATAATTGTTAATATATTTGAAATGGAGTGTGAATTCTATAATAATTTTAGATATTTATTTTTCAAATTTTTTTATTCTATTTTATATTTATATATAAAAGTAAGTTAAAACTCTATTTAAAAAATATATTTGAATGTGAAATTATTAATGTGATGTTTATTTTGAAACTATATTATAACATTATATGGAAAACTAAATTTATATTTATATCTAATGAGAAAAAATATATTTAAATGTGAAATTATATTAAAATAATTCGCATTTTAAATTAAAATTTGAGCTAATTATATGTATGTGTTTGAATTATAGTTTAAAAAATATGGAGTATTTTTAGATACATAACTTTTTATATATATATTTTACATAGAAATAATTTAAAACCATATACAAAAATGTTTGAATGAAATATTAATGCATTAATGACATTTTCTCCAAACCGTTGCAATATATATATGTGTGTGTGTGTGTGTGTGTGTGTGTGTGTGTGTGTGTGTGTGTGTTTGTGTGTGTGTGTGTGTGTTTAATCCAAACCTTATTATATAATTCCACACATTATATATATTAACCCAAAATTCCAAGGTTTAATTATGGTGGCAAATCATATTCCAAAGTATACCATACGGTGGAAAAACATTACAATGGTGGTGTTATAATAAAATTTAATTATAAAAATAATAATAATGATGTCTAACAACTTATAATAATAAAATTAAATAATAAAAATAATAAAATTTAATACAACCTATAATTGTCATGGGTTCGTATATGTTAGCAACGTTGCATTTCCGACGTTTTGTGCCCAACGTCACAAGACCAACATATATGTTAGCACTGTCGCATTTCCGATTTTTTGTGCCAAACGTCGCAAGACCGACGAAAATGTTAGCACCATCACATTTCCGACGTTTTGTGCCAAATGTCGCAAGACTGACGAAAATGTAAAAAACGTCGCATTTCCGACGTTTTGTGCCAAATGTCGCAAGACTGACGAATATGTTAGCAACGTCGCATTTCCGACGTTATGTCCCACAAACATCGCTCTTCCAACATTTTGTGCCAAATGTCGCAAGACCGACGAAATTCATGAACGTCACAAAAGCGACGATGTCCCTAAACGTCGGTATAGTGACGGTTGTTGGCGGGATTTGAAAAATTGATAAAATTTGGGGAAATTTTCGACAATATGACAAAAGCGTCGGAATTTCCGCCAAATGTACTAGTGTAATTAGCTAAGAATAAACCTTATGGAAGTAAATTTGTACAGATAAATGTGTGTATAGGTCGAGTAATTTTGATTCGGAGAAGTAAGATAGAGAGTACTCTGTATTAAAGTTTGAGGGTGTAATAGTTATCTAAATAACAAACAAAGATAAGATCAGGAGAGACAGACTTGAGTATTTCTAACGAGAAAATGAGGAGTAGTGGAAATATCAGTGTAGAAGAGTGGCATAAAGCGGAGGAATCGACAAAGGCAGAGAACATTTAAAGATTTCTAGAGAGGTGAATGAATGAACAGGATTAAAGCGCAAAATCAAAGTTTTAAGAATCAACGGTAGAGATCAAGCGTGGGCAGAAATGAAGGTGAGTGATTAAACGACAAATATTACACTGAAAGGAAATTTTGGAGAGTTGCAGATGAGGACGCGTGTCAGTGTGGCGCAACATCGCACATCAGAGATTTTAGAAGCTACGTTAAGGACTTCGCAAGGTAAAGAGGATAACTTGCGATGCGGTAAAGTCTGACAATTACGATGCGTTGAGGGGAGATGCCACATGTCGGAAATGCACAACATCGCGCATCGGAAATTTTAAAGGTTAGTGTTAAGAGTTTGCATGGTGAAGTGTTTTGATTGCGATGCGAAGCAGTAAGGACCAAAGGATGCGATGCAGCGGGAGGAGCCACATGTCGTAATTGCGCATTAGCGCTCATCGCCGATCTTATGGCTTAACATTATTGGTATAATGTTAAAATTGAGATCAAGCAGTTGCGATGAAGGTATTGTGGACCCTACAGCAGATTTTTCTGTGTATAGGTAAAGATTGGGTTTTATGTGTGGTCTGTTATAAAGTGGAGGCATTTTTTATCGTATAAGTAAGTATGTTATAACCCGCCGCGGGTGTAAATGAGTTATGTGGGCCATAACCCACAGGTCTGAGGTATTGGCATACTGCTAAGCCATGTACGAAATAGGGTAATGTGAAGGCGCGATAATTCTATAAAGTAAAGTCTAAATTATTGTGTTAAAACCTGAGAGAACTTATGGATAAAACTTCTGCATGCATTTGATTTAAATTGATGAATTTGTCAAGTTAAGGGGAGAACATGTGGGGTTAATTCTGCTAACCTTGCATGAGTTTATGTTTTGTTAATTGTGACCTTATGGTTGGAATCACATGTCTAGCATGTATTCTAGTATATGTAGATCTAGTCACAAAATTGGTTGAGAGTCATCATTAAAATTAAAAAATATGTGTAGAAATTAATGTGTAGATTCGAAACTAGTCATGAAATTTACTAGATCACAACACTCGAAGCCACTCTATTGATCTGAAGAAGTAAATTCACGATCGAGAACATAAAAAATTAACATGAAAAATGAAACATCACACATGCATAAAGACTTATCTAGCAGAAATAAACTACTCAAAACCCCTTACTATTTGTATTGCATTAATCGAAGAATATGGATAAATATAATATGCTTGCCCAAGGTTGAGCACAACTTGCACCTGTGTCTTCTATCCTCTGCCTATATGACTGAACTTGGCCAATACTTAGCCAATTTTCCAAGCCTCTAAGCTTGTATTTTCTTGCGATGTTCCTTGAGGAAATAGGCCCTTATTAAATAGGAATTTCCCCTATTTGCTTGCGCAATTCCTCTGGGTTGATCCTCTGACCAGTACACTCAATCTACTATATAATTAATTTTACACTGCCTTGGAAACTCCACTACAACTGGGAAATTCGAAATATCTACATGCATGAGCTAATTTAGGTTGGTTGATTAGTTATTTGGATGATTATTGAGTGTGGTTGAATTTCCACTTCCACAACTTGAACTTCCACTAGTTCCTCCAATAGTTAGAACTAGTTTAACTAAATTAAATTGTTACAACTGAAATTAACTCAACCTAGGCTCCTGAAATTTAAGAACCCACTACACACAATTGAACTTTATACCCCTAACACGAATTAACTAGGCTAGACTCTTATTTTTTAGGAATCAACTCAAGTAAACTGAACCTCAACTCATTAACTTGAATTGAGTGTTCTTAACTGAGTGAAAATAGCCATGGCATCTCAATTAACTCCTCCAAGTTGTCTGTTAATGTAGAATTTCAAATTTCCTCAAATTTAATTAAGAAAAAATCAAAATTGAGACTTTCTTGTTGCATTTTCAATACTCCCTCTTAGCAAGAAAGGGATTATCAACCACCTTTATCATGCACCTGTGGAATGTATTGTAACACCCTCCTCCCATATCTACCCAATTAATCGTCCAACCGGGGTAGACATGACGAGAGGCTACTATGATCAGATTCAACCTCCTATGTGACCTTAAGGAAGTGGAATCAACAGAAACACATCATATAGATGTTCCACATCAGCAACGAGACTCCTAGGAACCATCCCAACCACTCAGGTGACTAACGCCTAGGTCCCACTAGTTTTTTAACCCACTTAACCCCCAAAATCTCCCACAAGCTTGCATGCATGTGTCTGGGAGGCTCTGGATACACGCACAAGCCTGTGTGCTTGTGTCCAGGGACTAAATTTCCCAAAACTGTGCCTATGTCAGCGGGATTTAAGGTACTTTTTTCAGGCCCAAAGTCTAGGAACTACCCATAACTTAATGACAAGTTCATAAATGAAATAAAACAGTGAAATAGTGATGTACTTGCAAAAATCATGACAAGACCTAGACTGGACCCCTACTAGCCATGACAAGAATTTCGTCAAACATATCACAAATTTTTAATCTATAGATGTAAACAACAGATCTGAACATAAGGATCTCATACTTATCTTAAAATTGCTAAGAAGCATTTTTTCCTTACATCATTAATTGTAGTATCATATATTAGGTCATAGATACATTGTTTATTCATTTACAAATAAAAACATGAGGAGAGCCATACATCATCACTATCATAATACATGATCATAACCAGTATAATAAAAATAGAAATATCATGGATACATAAGCCATAGGACCCACATATAAAACAGTACACTTGCACATCAAATTCCAAGGAAATTAATTTTTCATTAATGAATGTAAAAACCAACTGAGTATGGGACTACCATGTTTCACTCGATCATAGATTGGTTGAGCCAAATATCTCTTCATCCAATCACCCTCGTTCCATATTCCAAGCATGAATGTGGGACTCATAACCAAACAAAAAGAACCAAACAAGCATGGATGCTACTAGATTTTTCCACCTACATAGTGAGAAATTTTACTGCCTCCTATTCTCTTAGGCTTTACCGTAATCCATAGTTTGATCGAGGGATCACGAGGCCCTACACTGAGACCCACTCTCTAGGCTTTACTTTACATCCCATCGCGAGACTACTAAGACCAATGGAGATAAATCCACCTCTTCTATTTACTTTATATCCTGTCATTCACCGGCAAGAATTCCTAGGTCCACCAAGGCACACAATCTTGGATTTACCGCAACCCATAGTCTGGTTCAGGGGTCACTAGGCTAGTGGCTTTACTGTGATCCACAGTCTGGTTCAAGGATCACTAGGCCATGTGTTTTTAATTTCAGATACCCACCTCACTCAACTTCGAATCCATCTGACAACCCATCTCAACCAAAGCATGAGAACCCATCTCATCAAGGCTATCCATAAATGGAAAGGCTATGCTAAAAACATTGTCACACTTGGAAAAACCCATTCCATGATAGAAAATAACCACATGAAATATGATGCATGCCAAATATAGCAATGAAATCACACATGAAAATCAATACATGTAAAGAATCTTGTTGTAGATGCTTGATCCTGCTCTTCCTTGCTTGACTCTTCCTTCTTGTTTCCTTCGTTTCCTTTCTTGATCCAATGCCAAAGTGCTCCAAGAAAACTCTAAGTGTCCAAGAGTGTGTAAGAGAGAGAGAATAATGAGAGAGCTTCAAAATTGAATTGATAAAAGGTTTGAGCCAAAATATTGCTAACTGGTCCTAAAAAGCCTTTTTATCAATGAGACCTCTATTTTCTTCATTTTCCATTATTTTCCTTCATTTTCCTCCTCACATGAAACTTGTGACCTTTCACCTTCCTTTTCTCCTATTTTCCATTATATTCATAAATAAATGTGCCAAAAATGACATTTTACCTTTCCAAATGCCTCAGCCTTTGCCTTTGCCAATTTCGTTAGCCATAATAAACCAAAATGAACACCCACTAAGATGTTTTTCCCAACATTCAGCTTGGAATAAGTGTCCCATAAACCATGGTTATTATTTTACCTTTATTAAATTTTATTACATGGAGTTTTCACCAGGGTTGTTACATGTACTGCATGCAACACCTATCACTGTTGTTGTTTCTACTGTAACATCTGTAACCGAGAAGAATAAAAAAAAAAAATTGAATCAATCTACAAAAATCTACTGGGAAAATTGTGTTGTTGCTGATGCTGCTACTAAGCCTCCTGCTTTGTTGTCAACACTGCTCTACACTCCTCAGTATCTTACTGATATTGATCCTCCTACTACTGAATATTGTGGGCCCTTGTAGCAAGGTAATGATCCATTAGGAGAACACATTAATGGACCCTGCCCAAATCTCTGCAACTCTTAGACTAATGATCTACATCACCCCACCTCACTCCTGAAGGTATGGTTGCATGCATGGAGAAATATGATCTACTTGTACTGCTACTACTACTACTCTATTGCTACTTCTACACTTCTGTTGAAACTATTGCAATAATGAGTCTGATCTCCCCAAAACCTGAAGTACTAGCTTCCATAGGGTTGCTCCCTCTAAAACTAGACTCCCTCTAAGTCTCGATCTATCTATGGGAAATATCTCTAACACTTAATATTCAAATATCCATTATCACAACTCCTCTTTGTGTCACTAAACATTGGCTCATTGATCTTCTCACTAGCAGCCTTCTTGCTCCATTAAGAAGTTTTCACATAGGGTATTTTGGATCTGCCTTGAAATAGGGCTCCATAAACTCTTCCTCCTAACAACTCATTAGTTATTCAATGATCATTGTACATGAGGACTTCAATGACTAGTTCTAATGTGAATCTTGCTCTGATACCTGTAGAAATCAATGTGTAGATTCTAAATGTCTCAAGAAATTTACTAAATAAGAAGACTTGAAGCTACTATACTGATATGCAGAAGTAAATTCACGATCGAGAACACAAAAAATTAAAATGAAAAAGGAAAAATAACACATGAACTCAGATTTATCTAGGGGAAAACAACTACTCAAAACCCCTTACTATCTATATTGATTTAATCAAAGAATCTAGCCGAATAGAATATTTTTACTCAAGCTTGAGCACAACCTGCACATGTATCTTCTATCCTCTGCCTGTATGATTGAACCTAGACAATACCTTGCCAATTTCCCAAGCCTTCAAGCTCCTATTGACTTGTGTTGTTCCTTGAGGAAATAGGCCCCCATTAAATAGGAATTTCCCCTATTTTCTTGCGCAATTCCTCTGGGTATGATCCTCTAACCAATACAATGAACTATACACTCAATATAGTATATAATTAAGTGTACAATGCCTTAGAAACTCCACCACAACTCGTAAATTCCAATTCTATGCATGCATGAGCTAATTTAGGTTGATTTATTAGTTATCTGGATGATCACTGAGTGTGGTTGAAGTTCCACTTCCACAACTTCACCTTCCACTAGTTCCTCCAATAGTTAGAACTAGTTTAACTAACCATAACTAAATTTAACAGAGTTAAATTGCTACAACTGAAATTAACTCAACCTAGGCTCCTAAAATTTAGGAACCCATTGCACACAACTAAAATTAACTCAGCCTATGATCCTAAAATTTAGGATCCCATTGCACACAACTAAACTTCATGCCCCTAACTCTAATTAACTGAGCTAGACTCCAATTTTTTAGGAATAAACTCAAGTAAACTGAAATTTAACTCATTAACTTGAATTGAGTGTTCTTAATTGAGTCACAAGAGCCATGTCACCTCAGTTAACTCCTCCAAGTTGTCTACTGATGTGGAATTTCGAATTTCCTCAATTTTAATCAAGGAAAAAACAAAATTGATACCTTGTTGCTGCATTTTCAACAATATGTAAGCATAAAGAAAAGGTCGATATAAAAGAATTCATATAAATACATATAAATTTTATCAACATATGAAGGCTAATATATTGTAACAGACCTATTCCATATAATCCTTCTCCATAAAGGACCTATGTTAGTACTCAAAAAATCAGTCATTGTATGTTTTGTAATTGATTAAATCCCATGAACCATTTATATGCCCTCCTTAGAGAGGAAGTCTACCATGGCATTGAGTTCCTTATTGACATGAGAGGAAAATAAAGGATTTAAGGTAAGTTCCATATGAAAAATATCTTATACAAGGGGTAATACCCTTTGATTTTGGAAGTGGTAGGATCCATTAACCCAGTTTATAACTAGTTGTGAGTTCTCAAACACTGGAAGTGAAAGAACTTCTTTTTCAATAGAAAAACAAAACAACAGTTCTAGATCCATAAGTTTTGCATAATTATTCAAACCTTCACCTAAACCTATTTTGATATAGAAAAAATGAGTTTCATCAAAAAACAGAACTCCACCTCCTCCACATATTCTTGGTTCTCCATATGATGCACCATAAAAAAGGTCCATGGTCTGGATTTTTCTATATGAGCTTCCATAATAGTTCTAATTTTATAAGATGACTTGTATTTAGGTAGCATTTACAGTATGACAAGAGATTGAGTAGTAGTTATCTCAAGGGGGATATGTTGGTCATTAAAAATAGATTTGTCCCTTGCTAACCATATTACACGACATATGAGGAGAGGAAAAAATTTAAAAACTTTAATTAATCTCATGGAACAACATTGATAGCATATTTCTAGAAGGTCTTCTCCTTCCCAATGATAATCTGGTCCAAACTTGGATGAGATGAATTTCCAAATGTTCTAAGTGTAGGAACATGATATCAATAGATGATTAATAGATTCCTCTAATTTTCATAAGTTTCACAAACTAGGTCCTTATTTTTTCCGCTTTTGCAGATTATCCCAAGTTGGGGCTTTATTTCCAAGGACACACCACATAAATAGTCTATATTTTGAAATACACTTAAGTTTCCATAGTATTTTATACCATCACACATAAGCCTCTGCAATTCTATCAGAAATGAGATGAGAGTATCACATTTTTGGCATGTAAACAACATTTGTTCAATGAGACCATACAAGTTCATCTTCTTGTTCAGTCAATCGACTATGCACATCCCCCATAGCCCTTTTGTAATTAGAATAGTTGTTTAAAAACTCCTATGAAAGGCCCATCTATATGCTTAATAACCATTTCTGAAAGTGCTAGGATTTTTGAATAGGGTCGGAAATATGATTAAGAGTAAACAAACCTATTTCATGAATAAAAAAAATCAGATCCATCAGTAACTGATGATTTTCATCGCTTTCAAACTAGGGTTATGTCCCTATTATGAGTCTAGATCCATCACCAACCTTCCATGCCAATCTAGATTCAATAAATGGGAAGGATGTGATAATTTTTGAAGAATGTAACTAGTGTCGGTCTTCATATATTTATTTGAATATATTTATTTATAGAAATAAAAATAAAATTTATTATTAAATAAATTGACTTATTAAAGCACGAGTTTCATGCTTGGGTCAATTGTTTTTAGGTAAAATCCTCCATTGAAGGCTTCTAGGGTTTATTTCAATAATCCTTGTCCATGTTACATTGTAAAATACCCCTCTTGGGATTTATTTGTCCAAGAAGAAATTTATTTTATTGTAAAAATAAGTCACTTATGCCTCTTCCACCAAGTCGGCCTTAAGCTAGATAATTTGGCCTAAACTTGGGGGCAGAACCATTATATAGAGGCAAAAAGTCAACTTCTTTTTTCACTCACACCAAACAAGTTTTATCTACATCTTCTGGGGCCAGAAAAAGTGTCAATTTCAAGGAGGAAGAAGAAAAATGATAACAAAGGTGAAGGAGGTCTCTCACAAGCATAAGGAATCGAAATTATCTCTCTTTTTCTCACACGTGTGAAGTTATGAAGTTGTTGGAGGGGCTAAAATTATACAGTTGTTGGGGAGGCCAAAATTCTAAAGTTGTTCATGAAGCTAGGGCCGAAATTTATGGATTTATGTTGGTTTTTAGTTGTTGCACAAGAAGAGACTATTGAAGGTTTCTGTATCTCATTTAAAGTATGACTTGGTGGAGGAGGAATTTCTATTAGTATAGGTTCTTAGTCTACCTCATTTGAATTACTTAAGAGTTCTTGATAGGGTTTTTCCCTGGTTATCGCCTACATCTGGTGTTCTTGATCTTCATGATTATTTTTCATAATTTCTTTATGAACTAAGATAAAAGAAGAACATAAGAAAGATAATAATAACTCAATTAAATCACAAGTAATTATCAACTAGAGAAAATATTTCTACCTTTCCAATTTTCCAACATGGTATCTGAGTTAAGGTGAAGAAGAAAGAACAAGGTAGCCTGAAAATCTATTTAAGAAAAGGAGAGTGAAGGGAGGTCATCAAAGGAAAACGGATTATATAAAAATAGAAATGTACTATGTACAGGAACTATGTAAAACTCAATGGAGGGAGAAAAAAATTAGAAGGAGCCTCCACCTACAGAGCCTAGAAAAAGAGGATAGATCTCATCCTCAAGAAGAACAAATTTTTGGATCTAGTTCTAGGAAAAATCAAGAGACCTACATATGAAGCAGAGAAAGAAAAGTTCAAAGAAACTTAAATCTTGGCCCTGAACCTAATAATGGATTGAGTAAAGGACAACTCATTCCATAGATATCCAACATAGATTCCACTCAAGAAATGTATGAGGCCCTATCCAAATTATTCAAAATCAAGAACATTGGTCAAATTTAAATCCTCAATAATGAATTAAGAACTATTAAGATGACAAAAGCCGATACTTCGACATCCTTATTTATAAGGGTATCTAGAATCAGAGATGAAATTCAAGCAATAGATGAGATTATACCAGAAAATGATCTCGTAATTACTGCTCTTATAGGTGTACCGAAATCTTGGAGTGCTTTTGCATCAAGAATCAACAGTTGGAAGGATCCTCCAACATTTGAATAAATGTGGAATGCATGTAATCAATAAGAAGCTATAATATCATTAGTGAACACAAAAAAGGAGGATGAAGAAGAGAACATCTCAAATGACTATTC
The DNA here is from genome assembly GCA_034641835.2 of Pinus albicaulis. Lineage (NCBI taxonomy): Eukaryota > Viridiplantae > Streptophyta > Pinopsida > Pinales > Pinaceae > Pinus > Pinus albicaulis. Next base: position 1,315,806,017 of record CM076579.1, on the reverse strand, counting down.
TTCGAATCAAAAGAAAAAGGGAACCTTCAAGAAGTATAAAGGACCAAAGAAGGAAGTATACCTATCAAATATTGAACGCTACAATTTTCATAAAATGGGTCATTATAAAAATAAATGTCTGGAGAATCCAAGGAATGGGAAGAGAGAAAGAGAAAATGTGAATATTTCTAATGAAGGACCACCAAATAATAACAAGACAGAAGAATCTGAAGACAAAGACCTATTTTTTAGAGACTCTTATGGATATTATCCCTTGCATATCCTTCTACTTTAAGTTTTGAATTTTTTTTCCTTTATGTTTTGCTTTATAGAACTCGTAGGTCTAACATGTCTTGTTAGAACACCTTTTATTTTTAGTTGTAGGTTTCCCTCAAGATTGGATTAAGAGGGAGCCTCCACCATTTTACCAAAAGATAAGTATTATGTTCTTTATTTCATCTTTCATGTTTGGTTTCCTCCTCACATCAATACTTGTTTGAATTATATGCTAATAACCTTGTATATTTTCCGTGTTATTCAAGCTTGATGAATGCTCAAGTGTTATGGAGGAGACTTCAAAGGATATACTTGAAGCATGGAAGAAGTTATTCCCTTTAAGAATTGATGTTTGAAAAGTATTGTTAAGAAATAACTCAAAGGTATGTCTTAAATTATAAGCTTTGTTATAATTTTTTCTTCATGCAAAAGGTACTGCCATTCTTTCTTTTAAAATTTTCTTTACATTACTAACATCGTTATGTCTATGGTTTTTGAATCGTTAAGATTTTTGTTAGGGTGATTAATCATTAGATTGAATCTACCCTCATTCTATTATCATTTTATCATTCTTGTGGAACCCTCAAAAGTTCACTATAAAAACCTAACCTAAGGGTGTGCCAATATTGTTTATGAAACCCTAGCCTACTTATGGTTGTTAATGAAATCTAGAAAACTTATTCATTTTTTATTTAGGGTTTTGGTATTGTAATGATATAAACCATAGTCATTTATGGATTGTTGTTAATGTCTAAATTTTACAATGAAACCATATATATTTAGGGTTTTATGAATTAGGGTTCATAAGAAAAACCCTTGTAATAGTTACTATAAATATCCTAGGAATCAAACTCTATATGTATATTTGTCTGTCTGATCAGAACCCTAGTCTCATCAAAATTGTTGTATATCTAAATTTTATGTATTGATGCTTATGTAGTAGTATATTACACTATTGTGATATATCTAATCCTAGGCATATATGTGAGAGTATTCTAACCTAATTGTTGATACTCATGTTTTGAATTCTAGGGTTTGTAACAAAGCTCTAGTAAATATTGATATTCTAGGATATGATGATATTGTTTTCATTTAGTTCTGACAATTAATTATAATGTTTGTGTTGACACCTAATCCTATGGGTTGGGTGTGCATATGTAATATTGTATATTATTTGAATATTAGGAAATAAGGAAGGCCAAGAGTCATTGGGAGATGAATCCCAATAGCCTCACCTCCATGTATAAATACATATGCATTCTTCAGCTAATAAACATTCTGATTTGAGGAGTTACCTCCTGGTTTGACAGTTTGCAACAAACCCTAGTAGTGTCTAAAATAATATTGTTGAAACCTTAAATGTATTGTAGGATTGATATTTGGTTAAATTATTGATATCTAAGGATTTGTGTCTCGGAGATGGAGTCTAGGGTTTATGTCAAAACCCTAGCAAGGAGACGAAGTCTAGTGTGTAAAAATATGTGTCTCTTGTTGATTATGAATCTATATAGTTTTAGGTGTTTGATATCTAAATTCTAAATACTTCCATTATGGTAACATGATTTTGGTATAGTTAACTTCATGCTTTTTTATTTGGGTTTACTTGTTGTTAAATTGTGTAGGTACATAATCTTCAAGATATTGAAGACGTTCGTAAGTAAAGGTGACTTGATAATATTGGTAAGCATAATAATCAAAATAAACTTGATGTTGTAATCAAGGAATGAAGCCATGCAATGTTCTCTAATGTTATAGAATAAGGAATTGGTTGATCTCCCCAAACTAAGCGGAAGCATGGTTAGAAGAAAAGAGTACATCTCCTTAGTTAAGAGGGAGATCATATTGTTATACTCGTGATGGATACCTTGAAGAATCAATCAAGGAATGAATGAAAGTCCTATAATTTATTGAGGATGTCTTGTTGTTGTTGAAAAATTAAATAAGAAGGTATTTCAACTAGTTGCATATGAATAACTTGATATAAGTGGCATCAAGATGATTGATAATCCTGAAGGTTTGTGTTTACTTGTGTATGTATATTTGAAAGTTTATTATCGATTGGGATTTTTTTTTATAGGTAAATCTCCCCCTAAATAAGGATGAACACTTGGGAAGCATGCTTGGATGAATGGATATATCTAGTTTATTAGGGAGAGAGGAAGCATATAATGGTAGACTCTTGGGAGGAAATTTGGTCGGCCTATGTGTTGATGTCGAGATCCTAAAGAGGGAGGGTGGCATTGGTCATGGAGATTTAAACTTGGATACACACCTAGATTCCTGGGTTGATGGTTAGCTAGTCATCCAGATGGTACCTAGAGCGGCTGGAAGCTTGAGTCCATCTTAGTCACACCTAGATAGATTACCTTGGTTAGGAATCTAGTCCACAACACTGAGTGTGTTAAAACTCTTCGTAGTTAATTTTGGAGATATTCCATATATATATATATATATATATATGCTCATTTAAGAGGGAGTGTTAAATAATTTAACTAGTGTTAGTATTCATAATAGTATTTGAATATATTTTTCTATAGAAAGAAAAAGAAATTTTATTATTAAACAAATTGACTTATTAAATCATGGGTTCCATGCTTACGTAAAAAAATTTAGGTCAAGGCCTCCATTGAATGCTTCTAGGGTTTATGTCAAGATTCCTTGTCCATGTCACATTGTAAAAGACCACTCTTAGGATTTATTTGTCAAAGAATAAATTTATTTTATCATTAAAATAATTCAATTAGGCCTTCTCTATCAAGTCGGCCTCAAACTAGACAAGCCATCCTAAACTGGGGTGCAGAGCCATTATATAAAGGCAATAACTCGACCTCATTTTTCACTCACACAAAACAAGTTCGATATGAAACTTATGGGACCAAAAAAGTGTGAATTTCAAGTAGGAATAAGAAAAAGGATAGTGAAGGTGAAGGATGTCTCTCACAAGCATAAGAAGTAAAAATTATCTATCGTTTTTCCACGCGTGTGAAGCTATGAAGAAGTTGGAGGGGCTAGAATTCTGCAGTTTCTAGGGAGGATGAAATTTTGACGCTTCTGGTGAAGCTGAGGCTAAAATTTCTGGATTGATGTTTGGTTGTAGCTACTAGACAAGGAGAGACTATTGGAGGTTTTTGTATATCATTGAAAGCATGAATTTGTGGAGGAGGAAGGTTTGTTAGTCTAGGGTCTTGGTCTGTCTCATTTGAATTATTGAAGGAAGAGTTCTTTATTGGGTTTTCCCCTATATAAGGGTTTTTCCCTGGTTGTGTGCCTACATCTAGTGTCCTTGATCTTCGTGTTTTTTTTTGGTAATTTCTTGATGAACCAAGATAAAATATGAACATACGAAAGAGAATAATAACTCAGGGAAATCACAATTTATTATCAATTAGAGAAAATATTACTTCCTTTATGATTTTCCAACAATAACAACTTTCCAAATAATATAGACATTATGATTATTCTTGTTAGGGCTTCATATCCATTATTCATTCAATAAAGGTTAGTTTTATTTCCTATAAACCACTATCAACCAATGGCCCTGAGTATTGATCAAATGCCACCCTACTTTAGCTACCATTTCTTTTGAAAAAAGAGGCATATTCTTTAAGCCCCACACTCCCCATGCCTTGGGAATAACAATTTTATCCCATTTTACCCATGGAGAAACAAATTTCTAAAATGTGCCAACAGAAAGAAATTTGTAGCAAAATTTCCAAATTTTCCTCAAAATTCCCTTTGGGCTCCAAGAAAGAGATATCCATTAAACCAAAATGGATTCCAAGACTAATTTGATAAGAACTAACCTTCCATCCCTGGATAACCATCACAAACTCCAAAATTTCAGTTACTTTCCATCTTATATAATAGCCAATACCAATTAGTTGTTTTAAAGGAGTTTGGCTTAAGTTGAAAACCCAGATATTTGATTCCATCCTCAATAGAGTTCAAAGAATAAGGAAAAAGGTCAAGAGAAAAGTACAACTCATCATTGCTCAACCTAAAAGGAGATAAAGTATATTTATGCATATTGATAATCATACCTGTTGTGGATCCAAAAAGGGTGATAACATCGTTTATTGCCAAACCATCTCTTCTCGAACCATCACAAAATATGAGGATATCATCAACAACAAAAAATATGGGTGATAAGGAGAGTGGGAGAAAATATGGTTCCATGTAAATCCTCTATTCTCTTGGAATCCACAAATATTTTCTTTTTCCTTTGACAACTAAAAGGAAAATAAGTGGGGAAACAGGGCATCCTTGCTTTAGTCCTATTTCAACATTAAAGAAAGGAGATGTAGACCCATTGCTAAAGACAACAAAAGAGAATATGGATATGAAGCTCATAACCTAATTAATAAATTCCAACTTAAATCCTAGATGAGTAAGAAGGAGCCTAATGTAAGGCTAGCTTATCGGATCATGGGCTTTATAAAGATAAATTTTCAGAATTTCTCCTTTCAATTTCTATTGCTTTAGGTTGTGCAAACCTTCTTGGGCCACTCCAATAGCTTCATGAATCTATCTTGAAAGCATATTGTTCCTTTTAAATTGATTTGGACATAATTGGCTCAATCCTACGTGCAATGATTTTTTCAATAACCTTGTAGATGTAGTTTCATAGAGAAATTGGCCGAAATTCATCAAAAGAAGATGGATTGTAAAACTTAGTAATAAAAAATATAAAATTAAAGTTAAAATATGCAAAAAATTTCCTTGTAATCCTTGGTTCCATGCAACTCTAAGGAGATATTTTGCAATGACCTTGAAGAGCCCTTAAAAAAATTCAACAAACCATCCATCTAGCCCAAGACTCTTATCCTTTTAAAATCTTTCCAAGACTTCCTTCGGCTCATTCATAGTCACAACCTCCACCAAATGTTCATTATCCTCTTCATTGGTGAACCTTGGGAATAATAGAGTGAGTCAAACTACTACAACTACGTTTGTCCTCGGGGGTTCTTTGAACAATTTTCCAAAACGATTTTTCCCTAGATTTTTCAAACCCTCAAAAGAGGTCACATTGTTCCCATCTTGATCATTTAATTTCCAAATTTTATTACACATCTTCCTCCCTTTGGTATAATTTTGGAAAAATTAAGTTTTCTCATCTCCAGTCTCTAGCCAAATTGCATGACCTTTTAATCTCCAAGTAACCTTAATATCGGCTAGTAATATTCTTTTTATTTCCTCGAGGTGTACCAACCTTTCCTTTGAGTCTACCATGGTGAAGCCCTCTGATTCATCCTATGAAAAAATTCTAATTTCCTCTTCCATTACATGAATGTAACACCCCCATCCAACCCCTTAAACCTTCCCTAAGGAAAAAAAATGTTACTATCATTCCTCAACTTCCAACTTATTTAAAACTAAAAAATAATATTACCATTGTGTCTCAGTTGGTGAGATATTTTTGGTTATATAAATTTTATCCTAATCCCATCTATAGATCAAAAGTTAGGTTGTTTAAATATTTGACCAATAAATCTTAGCCACGTCAGCAGAGCATTGTTGCGTTATATTGTTTTGGCTCCATTGATATTTCTCACAAATACATCACATCTTCCCTAAGGCCTTGATACCTTGAGGTCTTTCCCATCCACCTTGCCCATTAGTCTCGACCTCATCCTGGTAGGCGCATCACCAACCTTGTTGAGATCCCAAGACCCCAAGGTCCTGAGATGGAACTCGTTTAACGTTATATGTCAGTAATATCCTTGTCTCCCTCATCCATCAATATCAACTTATTTCCCTTGTCCATATTACAAGCCACCCCCAAGATTTGAGAATCTAAGACACCAAGATGACATCATTTGACTTCATGTCGATGTAGCTCTGAGATGACATCATGCTAGCATTATCATGTCCATGTGCCCTCCTTTAAGAGCATCGAGTGTCACTCATTTATGAGCCCATTAACCATATGATATGATCAAATACAAAAAAATTTATCATGCCACCATGGCACCATTTCAAATCATATCCACATCATATTACCACCTAGCTTGCGCCCCATCAGTCCTAACCCTTGGGAGAATTCTCAGTTTTTCTTTGTAAATATTTTCCTCCCCTTAGGCTTTGATTTTTCATATGGGTTGCAACCATTGCACCAAGGCCAGATATAGAACTCTTTTATGTTAGTTGATAGGAAATACCTTCATCTTAGCCTCTGTCTCTCGATCTTACATTTCATACACCTATGAGGTTCCATGAGGTCCGAGACCTCGAGACCTTGAGACATGGATCTCGGTATGTTAGTTACTAGAAAAATTTATTTGTCTTAACCTCTCCTCCTTAGACACTTACTCAAATTCATGTGTAACTGCCTCTTGAGCTTAATAAGCACTCCTCCTAGCCCTGTGTGTGTGTGTGTGTGTGTGTGCTCTTTTCCTAAGTCACTCGGCAGAATAGGCCACATAGTCCAATCATTTTAATACCAGGAAATATAACCAGTGAGATAGAGATTCACAACCACATTCATTTTTCCACTGCACAGAGCCTACTATCACTAGCGTTCTTAATACGAGACCACATCCTAATAAATAGAGATATGGAAAATATCTCTTGCCTTGGAGAATAAACAAGATTCATGATCCTTAAAAAACATGGGAGTTAGTTATCCCTCAAAAATCACATAGGAAAAAATCATTTCTCATCATTCATAGAGAAAATGTGCCTTTCCTCATCAATTACATATGGAATGACATTCCTCATCACTAGCATATGCAATTCAACACTCTAAGCATTTGCATAGAATTTATATAATATTCACATATATAGTAACTTATATAAGCACTTATCTTATGATGAGAAGTCCGAAAACTAATATTGGGACTCTAACTCTCCTCCCAACTATAGGTATTTCTACATTGAAATCTTTCTTACAAATAACCACCCCCAAGCTAGATTCAAAGCATGTGAAGGAATGTTTTCAAGGGAAATTCACACTATCCATATGCATAACCTCATGGAAACTCCAAAGTTCCTACTCTCCTATTCTTCTCTTCCACCGTGATGCTTAATCTTGATGTTTGTTTGGAATCCCCTTTCCAATTTTTGTCTCATCATTTTCTTCCTCATCCCATTGCCTGAAGGTGTGCTTAACTAGGATTGTCTTCCATGACTATGGGTGTTAGTTTTTCTTTGTTCTCCAAGTCCATATGCATCATTCAATTTTTATTTTGGCCTTCATATTTTCCTTGATAGTGGTCCATGCAAGGTATTTAATGCCTAGTTGTCTATTCTCTTTTCTCCTCCCACTTAGTTGTGACTACATATGCAAGCTTTAATGCATGTTCTCGTGACTTCACTACCCTATGGAATTTTTAAGTCAAAGGTACCTAGGTTGATTTAATTGCAATCTCATCTCACCAAGAAATCTCTCCCTTTCACCCCCACAAGCTCTAAATCTATGTCCCTCTCATCCTATTCATCTTGTTTAATATAATTTAAATGGTTTTACAATTAATAACAATGTTTACAATAGAGGTTAATAAGAGGGGATGTCACAGACCCCACCCTCTTAGAGGAACATCGTTCTCGGTGTTCTATTCCTAAACAAACAAACAAAAAATTCCAATGAAATTTATAAAAACAACCCATTATAATTTCACTTACATTCATAGTTTCTTTCCCAACAACTCAGTGGGTATAGCATCCCATTAAATCGAACATTTGATCAGTGGATATTTATAGTTCACAATGCTTCTTTTTGTGTCATTTTCCATCTTGACAACTTTCCCTTTCGAGTGTTTTCCACTTCCATTTTCTAGTATTGTTGGCTTTTTCTTCATGCCCCTTCAGTGAATTGCCTCAGCTCATTGCTTCTCAAGACACACCCAATGTACTCTTGATCCCAATCTATCATTCCCATTACTCCTTTAAAACCAATTTGTTTTTGAAATTATGGCATCCCCTTCTCTACTTCCCAGTCCTAAGGTGATCCATCCCTTGGAAAGATTTCCTCGCATCAGAAGATCTCATAACCAAGGAATTTCCATGTCTTAAGATATTCATATCATTCGTGGCATGTGTTGTAACTCATTTTAAATATTACTATGAATGTATATGCATTATGTGATTATAAATAATAATAATAATAAAATCAAATATCAAAATAAAATAAAATAAAGGCAGAAAAGGAGAAATAATTTGAAGTTTCGATTTATTGATTAAGTATGTTTAAGAGTTTGTCATAAACAAGTGTAGCAATGAGTGGAACCGTGTACCGATGAGAAATATAATTAAACATTAGACTTGTTCAAAATCAGATATTAACTTGTGAGATGAGGCCCATAAGATGGGGAAAACCTGACAGCACAACTCGTCCGAAATTTAACTCAAGTAGCGCATCCGCATTGACTTTTAGTCGGGCACATTGACTCCAGATCAATGGCTCAGATCAAGTGCGGAGGAACTCCTCTGAAACCATATCATACAAGATATTTCCTCTGTGGTTACGTCAATAAGAGAACCTGTTATGTTAGCAAGCGATCTTTCCCCCACCATTCCTCCTGCCACGTCACCTTTCCCTCTGCCACCTGTCACCTATTATGTCAAATCATCCATTAAATTCACCCTGCAAAGTTTTAAAATTCCCATGGGAAACATTTAATTCTCTTTCCCCCCTGTCAATTTTCCATTTAACCTATAAAACCTCGTTTCTTTCCCATTTTCTTTCACATTTTCATTCTTCTCTCATTGTCATTGACCTCGAATACACTAAATAGAATCCCAATCATCATTATCTGTCGGCACCAGGTATTTATATAGTAACCCATCTCTCCATAAGTATTGAAATGTCGAAGAAAACTGTTTTATTTGGGTAATCTAAGATCTCCACACATTCTTCTCATTGATACTGAAAGGGATATTTTTGATATTGTCTGCATTGTAAATCACCTTGAAACTTACCATCATATCATTCTCAACCAATTAAATTCTCCAATTTATGCTACTTCATTTAGGTCTGGTGTTATTTCAGCATTTATTTCCAAAACTCATCTATTTCTAGAGTTTATTCACTAGTTAGTGTCAGCTATGTACCCACGGAAGTGTTTTTCCAGAAGAAAACATTTTCCAGGTGTCCTCCCTCCTAATTAACCAAGCATTGTGCTTCCCATCTGCAAGTACATACACTTATTTTTTCGAAGAAACCCTATTAACTTATTTTCATGATTTATCAAGACCTAAATATGCCCAAATTATGTTCCACTTGATTCCTCACGGAAAAAAGTTTTCTTTGGAATCAACTCGGTTCCCTTTAGATGTTTTTGCTGAAGGTCTCAGACCTATCCTCCAAATTATAGATAAAATCTTGGGAAGTGAACTTAGTGAAGATGCTTCAGTAATTGATAAAGCCACTTTAGGTATGTTTAGTCTGGTGATGAAACTTGAAGTTGTCCTAGATATACCTACATTTTGGGAGGTGGTAGTCAATTCTCATTTCATGAATCTCTCATTCACTAGTTGTTTCAGATTCCCTTCCTTAATTACTTACCTTTTACTTTATACTCACGTTGAAATATTCATGCATTTGGAATTAAACATCATGGAACCCAATAAGAATAAATAATTAGTGGTTTTTTGGACTGATGTGGTGAGAAGAAACCCAAGGAATGAAGGCTTGAGGGATTTTTCTTCCTCATTCCTTTCAGGGGCATATTCAATTATTAATAGTTCACTTGCACCTTGTATATTTCCAAAAGCTCAATATTTTCTTCAGTTGAGCATAGATATGAAAGTAGGAGATTGGTATTACTTATAGGATTATGATGAAATTTGATTTTATGGAGTTGAGGTTGTACCCTACAGATTTCCAACCTTTATTCCCATGACGTTGTTTTCTTTGGAATTTATAAGACAAAGGCTAAATGTTCATCAAATGCATTTTGTTCCAGCAAAGAAAGGACATCTATTTAGATTTCGAAGAAATGGTTGACCTTTTATTGTAAACACCAAACACGCAGCAAGAGAAGTACAAAAATTACTTGAAGGGGTTGATTTACTATTAGGAGAGAAATGGGAATATGATTCATTTCATGTGATTTCCATAAAAAGAGTAGAGAATGGCTATGCTCCTTTATTGCATGAATCTCGACTAGAAATTAAAAAAATGGCCAATGGAGGGCAATATGTTTCATTAGGAGGAATAGAGGTTGAAACCCTTCTACAGAATGAGAAAATTTTAAGAGAGGACATGAAGAGATTATAGATCTAGATGAAGATATATATAGATAAACTAAGAGAGTAAACTTATCTGATGAAGGAAGTGCATCATCAGTTTCTGATTTCCTGTTTCACTTGGGGGATACAATTTACACACCATCTTCTCACATTCCAGAAGAAGCTGCTCAGAACTATGCCCCTATGATAAAGAAATTGTTTTCACAAATTGAACATAGGAATCCCAGCTAGAGGCCCAATTTTATTCATATTATCAAACAAGATTATTGTCTGTTATGGATTTATAAAGAAATCAGCTAAGGATTTCATTTTCTCATCCATTTTCATTGTCTGTATCCTCCTCATCAGGTTTTAAGACTAACAATTTGACAGTAGATGCTAAGAAGATCCCTTTGCCTGGAAAAATTAATCTCCACGAGTAGACTAGATAATTAATTTATAATGACATGAATAAAACCTTTTCAGCTGCTAGAAAATATGAAGGAATGTTGGGGAAAGTGGTTGATCAGTTAAAGCTAGAAAAGGCAAATTTGAGAGCATTGAATACTCAAAATGATGAATTAAAAAAGTGTATTGTCAAGATTAGGGTGAAGCTTGAAGATAGAAGTGCAATGCATAAATTATTACAGGGTGCTGAAGCACAGATTCAGGTGCTTAAGAGGAAGTTGAAGTTACCTTCTGTAGAACATCCAGTGGATACAAAAGTAGCACAAGTTTAGAAATAAAAATAGGTGTTAACTCATGAACTATTACAGTGGAATGAATAAGTGGTCAAGCTGAAAGAAATGAATGTTTTCATGCAACAAAAAATTGATTCACATGTTTTTACAATTCTGGTGCCAACAGACTCAGAAGACCCAACCACAAAATTAACTCACATCATGATTGCGTTAAAAATTGTTGAGAATGAGATAAAGAATAATCAAAGAAATTTTGAAAATGCTATGAAGATCATCAAGGCTACTGAGCAGGAATTATCAATGTCAAAATAAACTACTGAAAAATACAGGAAATACTGCCATATTTCTCACCAGGAGATTAATGAATTGAAAGGGAATGTAAAAGGGAACATGCCCCTTATTCAAGCAAGGAATATTTTATGGAATGATATTATCAACACAGTAAGAAGCATTTGGTAATTCTTAATTATTCCTGAAGAAGACAAAATCATTGTCATATATTTAGAAAATGTAATCATGGATATCAACTAGAAATTGTAACAAAGGGCTGAATTTGCCAAGAGAATGATTGATTTTATAAATAGGAATTAAGATAATTTGGAGTTGAAGATAGGTTTGAATATGTGATAGAAATAAATAATATGACGATGAAAAATTTGTACAGAAAAATGGAGAAGAAATTGAATGAAGTGAAGGAAGGTGTGACAAAATTTAATGTTGTTTTTTATAAGAGGACTAGGGCAGGTTTACCATCATGTTGGGATCAACAAGGGAATTTTCTACCTTGGGAGACCTATAAGACATTACTAGTGGAGGCTAAAAGAAAAATTAGCTCCACATATGAAAATTTTCAGTACTAAAAGGAGCTATTATTGTCAATTATCTGCATAAATATTTTCAGCTTCCTTGGATGATGAAAACTTTTTTTATTGAAAAACCTACATACAACAAGGTCACCAATTTTAGAATAGCACATAACAGGTTTATCAAAACCCCGAATAAAAACACAGATATTTGGAGGAAGTGTAGGGAATGGATGTCACCCCAAGTAGTTGATACAACAGCAGGACTGTCTACTGCTCCAGAATCACAAGTTATTCAGTGAGAAAGTGCTTTCATTTCTACAAAAAATTTGTTTCATGAAGTTTAGTTAAGATATTTTATTTCAATGTAATTTTTATGTATTCAAATGTAATGATCAAGTATGAGGACAATTAATCCTAAATTAGTTTAGGAGGTTGACAGTTCTATAACTATCCTTTTAAAAATTTTGTATAAAAAGTATTTCAAATGCGAAGTGGGGGTTTCGGAGTTTTGGACCTCAGAAGCAATCAAAATTTTATACTTTCACTCTTCATGTGCATTTGAATAAATTTTTGACAATGATTCCATAATTTTTTGGGTATGATAAGTTTTCTCTCTTACATATTTTTTTAATATTTTCTTCTTAGAAAAGAGTAATGATTTTTTTGGGATTTGATTTTATAGTTTTGTGAGTTTGAGTTTCTGTAAATTAAAGTTAAAAATTCTTAATGATGCACTCATCTTTTCTAAATTCCATTTCATGCTAGTAATATTTTCCTCTAAAGTTGAAGGTAAAATATTTTTTGTGAAGCAGCCTGTTATCTAATACTTTCCACCATCACTTCTTGTTATTCCCTTTTTTCATTTGTATTCAACATTAGAAGGCCTCTTTGAAATCGTTATTCACACATTGAAGACTAAAGGGTTTTAGCCAAGGTTATCGGGTTTTATAAAATGATAGGACAACAAATTAATCCTTTTACAGTTTTAAATAAATGTCTTGGGCATTGATCTCTACTCAACCAGAGGTTGTCTCCCAAGGTACAACAACATGCTTCATGGAAATCAATGGACACCACTAGGTTCCAATGTCACCATAATTGTCCTATTCTTGAAGTCTTCATCTCCAAAACATTGTTGTGCACTCTGATATCTTTAATCTTTCATTGTTTGAACTGCAACTAGCTTCATATGCTCGTGTTGATAGTTCAATTCCCTTCCTTCATCATAAGCACACAAATTTTCATGAGATTCATCATAAGGAAATTATCAAAAATCTTAATCACACTTTTATCAACAATGTGATTCTTGAGGTCAATCCTACAATTTTAATTCACTCCATATCACAGCAAAACCAATTTTCACTCCATATCACAACAAAACCAAGTTAGTTCATAATTTTAATTACTATAAATCGGGCCTTTAACTAGGACTAAATCACGGTCATAGTTATAAATTTCATTAAATGGAATAGTTGATACATATTTTTGGTTTTTTTTTCTTCTTTGACTTCGTCCTCAAGCTTGGCTCTCTGATTTTTTCTCAGTCCCAAGGCACAACATTCCACATAGTTCCAAAGTAACCACCCTTTGTAGTTACCAACAGTGAGTGTGTTCTTATCCCTAAGGCATAGCACTAATTATGGTTATTAAAATTTTCTTTTTACCAACACTGATTTTGTTCTCAACATCATTAATTAAAAATCAACCTCTTTACTGAGAATCGTATCAACAATTATAAATTGACCTCTTTACCAAGACTAGTATCAGATATTATAATTTGACCTCTTTACCAAGACTAGCATCATGACATCTGCAATCTTAAAGGATTAGTTAGAAACAATCTAAAACATTAGCATCAATACTATTTCATTTCATAGTTATAAGATCATCATGGATATGCATGTAATGCATTATGCAATCATCGTGCATCCATCACACACACTACTACAACTGACGCCCACTGGAAATCATCAAAAAATCACATTACTCTATAACGAAGTCACAAATTCCTTTGTCCACAAAGGCCTAATGTCAAACCTTTTCTCTTGAACCCATCCAATTCAAGTAGCGAACCTGAATTTTCTATCCTTATATTGAAATAAAAACCATTATAGTCTTTAACTAGACTTATCGTACACTATACACCATTCCATGAGAAAGGAAATCATTAACCATTGATGACCAACAACCATAAGAAATACCATGATAAAAAAAAAATCATCATATAGAAACAATCAACCTCCGATCTATCTAGGATCTCAACCACACAAAATATATGTATTATGGGATTCCCACATACCAATAAACACACACATGTATACACCTAACATTCACTAGATTCAACAATGTGTTACAAATACCAACAAAATAGGGATTCCCCAAATCCCTTACATCACATGAACACTCACCTGTATCATTCACTCCAAGTATTTAAGGAGCACACCATTTAACCAACAATGTTGGTAAACTATAAACAACCATACACACATCCATATAGGCAGTCCTACATATATTAAATAAATGACAAACATCCCAAGTCACAGTAATAAGTTGTCCAATCCTCCAAAATGAAAGCAAGAAAACACATCCAATTTCAATGCATTTCATATCTAGAGGTCTAGTGTTGAACCTTTTTATTTGATAGTACTTTGCAGTAGACCTTAGCACATGACATTACAATGTCATAGACCACAAAATTTACCTCTAAAGGTATAATTGTTTAACCTTTTCCCTGATACCACTCTGTAACACCCCCATCCACCCCCTTAAACCATCCCAAGGACAAAAGAAGGTGTTATTGTCAATGACCTGACCTCCATAGTCCTGTCATGGAAATGGGGCCACAAAATTCCTCAACTTCCAACTTCTTTAAATCAAACAACCAATATTACCATCATGTTCGTCTTAGCAAGATCTTTCTGGAAATTTAAATTTTATCCAAATCAAACCTATAGATCAAAATTTATGGTCTTTTAAAAATTTGACCAATAACCCTTAGCCACGTCAGTGAAGCATTGCCACGTTATATCATTTTGGCCTCATTGATCATGCTCACAACTGAATCACATATTCCCTAAGGCCTCAATACCCCAAGTTTTGAGAAATACATTTTACCAAGAATTATCGTGGGAATTTCCCATCCAACTCACCCATTAGTCTCAGCCTCGTCTTGGTAGGAGCATTACCAACTCCATTAATATCCCAAGACCTTGAGGTCCCAAGATGGAACTCCTTTGACATTATATGTTAGGAATATCCCCATCTCACTTTCCCATAAATTTCAACCTCTTTTTTACTTAGTGTACCTATTGTAGCTCATTTTTCACTATGTTTTAATTTTGAAAAAGAAAAAAAATTATATATTCCAAAATTTAAAAAAAATATATCAAAAAACGTACTTATCATAGTGTTAATATTTTGAAGAAACAAATAGTGGTTTAACATTGAAATTAATATATTTCAACATCGAGATAAAGTGTGATTGGTGGGGCCCTGATGGACTTCAATGAATTGAAGGTTAAATGTCGAGCTTATTTGTCAGGCGAGGTTATTCGAGAGGTCAGGCCCTCTCGATGGTGGAAACCAGACATCATGAATGGATCGAGTTTTATGGACATAGGTGCCTCCGTAAAGGAGTCAACATCATATGGTTGACTAGAAGTCAACGATTATGATCAACTACAGGATCACCACTAGCAGGCCTCTCCTATCACTGTGGGTGCTCCCATAAGTATGCGGCAAACAAGCATGATTTTGTTGAACAATTGACACTTCACCACCACGTCACATTGTCACACCACCACATCACCCTTGTCACATCACCACTTCACCTCTACCACGTCATCCCATACACATCATTTCAACATTAAACCCCATTTTCCCTTCATTTTTTCCCGTTCTCCCTAAAAATTTTGTTCTTCATTCTCATAATTTATATTGTCAGCTTCATTTTCCAGCATTTGTAGCATGTTTGCATCTGCTATCATGCTTGAATTAAAATTACCAACGTCATCTATCACTATCCAAGTATTTATACACCACACTTTTCCATTAAAATATTTAAAATTTCTAAGAAAATTTCCCTGTTAGGTTCTACGACCCACATTCCTCCCATGGACATTGAGAGGGATGTTTTTTATCCCATTTTCTCATTAAACTTAATGGAACTTCATCATCATATCCTAGCCAATAAAAAAGAGCCTCCTTTGTATACTGTAGTCATGAGGTTAGGCATGTTTTCTGCCATAATTCCCAAGGCTTATCTTTTCCTTAAGTTCATTTACTGGTTGGTTTATGCTCTATATCCCCAAAAGTGTTTTGTAATGAATGATTTAGGTGGAAATATCTTACAAGTATCTGATCTTCTAATTCAAGAAGCTTTATTCTTTCCATATTCAAAGCATTTAGTTCATTTTCAAAGGAAACCCTTCTAGCAGTCTTTTAGATATTTTTTGGGAAATATTATACCCAAATGACCTTCTTTCTAATGCCAATAGGACAAAATTTAGCTCTAGAAACAATTCGATTTCCTCTTGAAACCTTTGTCAAATATGTGAGACTAGTTTTACAAGTAATTTCTAGGGTTCTGGGAAGGGAACATACTACGAGCATTGACCGAGCTATTTGGGGATGTTCAATTTAATTTTACAACCTAAAATTTTTCTTCACATACCAACCTTTTGGGAGAGATTGGTCAATTCTCAGTTGTCAGACCTAAATATTACAGGATGCTTATGATTCCCATCATTAGTAACTTATTTATTACTTTATGTTCATGTTAATAGTTTCAGGCATTTGAGTCTAAATATAATGGATGTACATAAAATAAAGCAATCAATAGTGGATTTGAAAGACACCCCGAGGAGTCATTCCAATTATTAAGGATTTACATATTTCACTACTTATTTTATGTTAGTTGTCTATTCCATCATAAATAGTTTTGCTCCACAATGCATTTTTCCAAAATCCCAATCCCTTCTGAAACTTAGTAAATATGTCAAAGTAGGTGATTGGTTTCAATTTGAATATTATGTTAATATCAGGTTGTATGGAGAAGAGGTTTACCCTAATAGGCTTCCAACATTTGTAACCATGAGACTATTTGCTATGGAATTTATCAGACAGAGCTTTAATGTTGAATAGATTCATTTTGTACCATCAAAGAAGGGGAATTTATTCAAATTTCCCAACACTAATGGACCTTTTATTGTTAATAATAGACATGCCATGGAAGAAGTGTAGGAAATACTCAAAGACATGGAATTTCAACAGGGTGATAAATGGTCTTATGATCCTCATCATATCATTTCGAAAAGGAGATTTGAGAATTTGTATGCTCCTTACAGACATGAACCCAGACCAGATATTGAAAAATTGGCTAATGGTGGCAAGACATGAGCACAAAAGGGAATGGAGATTCAAAATTTGCATCCTACAGAAAATGGTTTGAAGAGAGGCAGTGAAGAAATCATTGATTTGGAGGATGAGACTAATCAAAGCTTTAAAAAGCCAAAGTTGTCTGAAAATGAAAAGGAGCCTAAACCTATGGATGGAAGCTCCTCAGCTACAATTGGTTTTCAACTGCAGTTGGGAGAAGGGACATGTACACCCTCTCCTCCTGTTCCTGAATAAACTTCTCACAATTTTGTTACTGTCCGAAAGGAACTATATAGTGAAATTGAAGAAAGAAATGAAAATATTAAGGAAAGTGCCGTGTCTCAGCTTGAAGCACATTCCATTTCAGAATATCACACCAGTTTGTTGTCTACCATGTATCTGGAAACAAATCAACTTAAATTATCTTTTTTCCTCCTTTTACTCCAATTGCTTCATCATCAACAGGTTTTAAGACTGTTAATTTAATTGTGGATGCAAGGGAAAATCCATTGCCTGAAAAAATCAATTTGCATAGGAAAATTAGAGAATTGATTGACAATCATCTAAGTAAAACATCTCTAGATGAAAGTAAGGAAGAAGACTTATTTGGAAAAGTTATAAATCAACTGAATTTGGAGAAAGAAATTTTTAGAGCTTTATTCACTCAAAATGAGGAGTTAAAGAAGCTAATTGTCAAATCGATATTAATCCTAAAGATAGGACTTTTGTACAAAAGATCTTGCAAGGAGCAGAAACTGAAAGTCTAGTGCTAAGGAAGAAGTTGAAATTACCTTATGTGTAACATGTCATGGCCCGAGAGGTAGCCCAAGTGGAGAAAGAAACATAAATTGTGATTAATGAACTACTACAGGGAAACAATGAAGTAGTTTCCCTCAAAGAAATGAATTCTGGCCTCCAACAAAAGCTAGACACACATGTATGTACTATTTTGGTACAACTAGATTCTAATGATCCAGCTGAAAATTTGACTATGGTTATGA
Source organism: Pinus albicaulis (assembly GCA_034641835.2). NCBI lineage: Eukaryota > Viridiplantae > Streptophyta > Pinopsida > Pinales > Pinaceae > Pinus > Pinus albicaulis. The sequence continues at coordinate 1,315,787,711 of CM076579.1, read as the reverse complement.
CTAAATTGAAGATCTCAGAGGACGAAATGAAGAAAATGAAAAATAATATCACAAGAATTAATAGATATGCAAGTTTAGTATAGAAAAAAGCTAGTACTGGAGATAAAAAAAAATGATGTTGAAGAGTTTATACACAAAAACAACAGAGCCAAATTTTAGAGAAATTAAAGAATTTGTTCCAAAATTCATTAAAAATTTTGATAAGAGAACAAGGGCAGGATTTCCCTCATCGTGGGATCAACAGGGAAATATGATTCCCTGGGAAACTTATGAAACCTTTTTGGTAGTGGCTAAGAGTAATATTGGCACTTCCCATTATAAGACAACATTTCTGAAAGGGATAACAACTGTTAATTAAAACTCTTTTTACTGTGAATCCAACTTAGAATCGAATTACCAATTTTAGAATGGCTCATAAAATATTTATCAAGTTTCCAAGTTCAGATTTGACAATGTGGAAGAAATGCAGAGAATGGATGTCTCCTACAACAACAACAACAAATGTTGGACCTTCTACAAGCAAGCCTACACAGGGATCATAACTCACTCAACAGAAAAGGGCCACTTGTTTCTTTTCATAAGATATTTAAGAAATTGTATTTGTAATGATAATTTTTTTCATTAGTTTCATAGAAGATAAATTCCTTAGAAGGTTTGAATAGGCATAAATTATTTTTCAAGTAGTTAGCAATTTTGTGATAGTTAAAAAAAATTATAATTGTCACCATTGTAATGTTCATACAAAAGAAATTTTGGAGAACCATGAGAGGTTCCAAACTTTTTACTTCAGAAGGAAAAAAAAATTATGGCTAATGTTTTATCATCTTCTAGGAGATTAAATAAATCTTTTCAAGGTGATTACAAATAGATATTTGAATGTGATATGTGTTCCTATTTCTTTGTGAATCATTTGATGTATTTATTCCATGGGAAAGAGTAATGAAGTTGCATATTTTTAATGATACAGTTTTAATGAATTCACAATACCTGTAAATTGAAGTTAAGTAACCTTAATATGCTCTCCTCTTTTCTATATTTTCATTTCTTTGTCTTTGATATTTCTACTAAAGTTTGAAGTAAGAGATTCTGCAAAAAGTAGCCTTTTTTCCATACTTTCAATCATCTCTTTCATCACTTTACTACAACATAGAATCATATTCATTGCTAGTAAGGCCACTTGAGAGGTGTTCATGTTCCAAGAAGATTTCATTATTATTACCTATAAAAATAATTCTAAATTATCATAATGGGACAACAAATAATGTTGAAATTGGCAACAAGAAATATTGAAAATGGCATCCAAATGGATTCTAGTTTAGTTTTCCCTTAATTAAATTAGAAGGAAATTGTAATTCCACATCACATAACAACTTGTACGATTTAATTGAGTCAGGAAGACTTAGTTATCTCAGTCAGTTCATTTTGAGGGTCAAACTAGAGGCATTTAGGGTGTCGCCTAATTTTTAGGAGCCCTCGTTGAGTTTATTTTGAGTTGTAATTAGTTAACTCAATTTATTTGAGTTAAAATTATTTTAACTAGTTCTAAATGATGGATGAGCTAGTGAGAGGTCCAGTGAATTAAATATGATTTAATTCACATGCAATGATCAATCATATAACTGATAATTCATTATAAATAGTTGTTGCATGTTAGTTCTAAGGAAGGCCCAATTGATATTAGAGTTAAAGGGAAGAGAACTATCAATTGTATAATTAGAAAATTGTACAGGTCATGCACAAGTTCATCAAGATGCCTTAGAGGTATTGCATAATTAATTAGTGTGAATTTCCTATTTAATAGGGGCTCAATTCCTTCAGGAATGTATAAGCCAGACTGGTCAGTTTGGTGCAATTTTTTGGTTAATTATTCGACAAAACATGTTGGGACCAGAGTGAGACAGTCAGAGATAGTGCAGAGGTTTATCAGGAAGGGAAATAAAATTTTATTGATTCATATTCTTGGCTTAATGAAATATACAGATCGCGGAGTTTTTAGTTAAGGCTTTCCCCAGATACATCTTTGTGTTGTGTGGTTGAAATTATTTCTCTTTCTTGTTCATGTGATTGTGCGATCGTATTTGGTTTCCGTAAATTATAGAATAGATTCAAGTATTATGTTTTAGAATATTAAAAGATTAGTTTAATTTATGTGGATTTTCTAGAAACAATTTTTTGTATCTTTCTGAATAGATGTCTTAGGCACTAACCTCGACTCAGCCAATGGTTGTCTCTAAGGTTACAAAAATACCTTTCTTCCTCCAAAGGTACCAAGGACTAATATGCCAAACTAATCACATCAAGTGTTAGGGAGATTCTTGCATCCCTCAACCATTAATATTTTCCTCTTTCCCTTGTGCACATTACTTGACACCCCCAAGGTCAAGACCTCGAGACATTGAGATGATGTCATTTAACTTCATGCCGATGTAGGCCCAAGATGACTTCAACCCGAGAGGACATCATCTTTTCCACGCAGCCTCCTCCAAGAGAACCATGTGTCACTCATTTTTTAGCCATTTAGCTTCTAATAAAATCAAACTAGTTATAGTACCAATCTACACTACAATATTTCTTACAGATGGCCACCCTTGAGCCAAATTCAGAGCATGTGAAGGGAAGTGTGCAAGGGACCTTCACACCAGCCATATGCGCATCCTCATGGGAAATCTAGAGTTATTTCTCTCCTACTTCTCTCTTCCACCATCATGCCTGCTCTCGATGTTTATTTAGAACCCCCTTTCCAATTGTCATCTCCTCTTTTTCTTCCCCGACCCCTTTCCCGAAGGCATGCTTGACTCTGCTTGTTTTCCATGGAAATGGGTGTTGGTTCATTCTTCTTCTCCAAGCCCATAATAATAATTCAATTATGAGCATGGCCTTCATATTTTCCTTGACAACGGTTCATGCATGGTATTTAATTCCTAGTTGTCTATGTCCTTTTCTCCTCCCACTCAATAGTGAATCCATACATAGGATTTAATGCCTGTTATCCTGACTATGCTTCCCTATGGAATTTTTAAATTAAAAGGTACCCAAGTTGATTTAATTTCAGGCTCATATCACCAATAAATATTCCCCCTTCACCTCCACAAGCTCTAAATATGTGTCCCTCTTAGCCTAGTCATCTTATTTAATATAATTTGAATGGGTTTATGATTCATAACAATGTTTACAAGAGGGCTCATCACAATGAAGTTCTTGCTAATCTCTTAGACGTTTGGAAAAAGACCATGTTTTTGTAGCCTATTTTATAGATTTGAGATTCATAGCAAATTGGGGTGTTTTTTTGTCACCTGAGTGGGGATTGTATTGTGGCCAACTAGTTTGAATCAAACCATGAACCTCTTCATTATTGAGCCAAACCGCATTTAATTTACAAGAACTTGGAGGCTTTCATCCCTAATTTTTTATTTCTATTTATTTAGGGAAATGATTTTATGTTCCTCCTTCTCCACTCCATTTTCAAATTAAAGGCATCTCCTCCACCGGCTACTCTTCCAGCAAAACTGATCTAACTTCATGGCTCTTTTATCCTCACTAATCCTCTTATTCCTCTAGGATGCTTTAAGTTTCACTGGCTCAATGTTAATAGGATTATGATCCATCAACAATCAATTGAAATAGGTCGTATGAAGATCATTTTGTGCCCTTGGCCTCCAGCTCTCTGCCACTCCTAGTGAAAAAATTAGATCACCCCCTGACTATTAAATAGTCTTAAAAAAATAACTTCCAAACAATTGGATCCTGAAAAAGAATATTTTCTTGATGGGGGCCATAGTCATTGAGAATCAGTAGATATTTTTTTATTCAACCAACCAAAATTGCATACCTAAAAGTGATTCCACACCCCAAAAACGAAGAGCCATTATATAGCTTTGATTCCAACCTATCACTAATCCACCTATTATTTCATGAACATCTAAACAAACAAAATCCCATCCAACAAACATATTCCCTTAAAATCTTCTTAACCTCATCCCCCTCTTCTAAAGTTTCTTAAAGGAGGAGAAAAACAACCTAATTTAGTTTTACGAACCTACCAAGTACCAATTTTTTAGGTGGACTCGAAAAGCCCTTGCATTTAAACGAGAGAATAATCACGGGGAAACCCTTTTGGGGCATTTCACTATTTTAAGTGACCCGTTAATGAGAATTTTTTCCCATAAGCCATATCCACTTAGGAATTTTCTCGAGCCAACGTCAGATTTTATTTTTTACCTCTTCTTTTCCCTCCTTTTACACTCAAAGGATTAAGTCCCAAACTCCCATGCATATCAGAAAATGTAATAGAGGATGTCCTTGGATGAAAATTATATCTAGGTTCATTGTCACCTGAATATTGAAATGGATCTTCAAAGGAAAATACTATTGAGGGAGGGTCGAAGGTTCCAATATTTGAGATAACATATAGAATAAGAAATGGTTTCAACCAAGATAGGGATAACCCTTTTGATGCCACAATCAAATATTTCCATGAAACATTCCAATAATTCCCAATACAGAATTTTTTTTACCATATTAGAAAGGGAAAGGGAAAGAGAAAGAGTACATGTTGGAGGAGTATAAAGTGAAGTCACTAATAATATGGTAACTAGTAACATTTCGAGCCAAAATGTGGTCACCACTATCACATCTGAATTCTAAGCCATATTGTTACGTATGTATAATACTAATGTAGCCCCAATATTGTTATTTTTGTGCCCCATAGAAGCCCACTATTATTACTTTTGAACCCTAGCATTATTATTGTTAAGGACCTAATCATATTTTGACCCTTTAGACTCCTATATATAGCAAGGAGGTCTTGTCATTTGAATCATCCAAGAATTTATCATTTATGTGATGTAAAGGGAGGTTTCCCCTCGAAGTGGTTTATTATCTAGTCATTGAGGTATATTTTCTTGTGTTTTTTTGGATCTAGATACTTAACACATATCTATATGAGGAATTGGAAATGTTGTTGTAACCAATACATTTGTAGGCAATCACATTCTTGTCTTCAGAACCGAATTCAGAGCCTGCACTTCTTTTCTCTTAGCAGAGGTTTTCCAATCCTCTCTTTTTTTAAGGAGACTCAAATCCTTCCCCACTATTTTCTCGAAATGGAAATTGGCATTTATTTGCATTATGGTCATGTTTTTGGCACCTTCGACACTTGAAAGGAATACCTTCATAATATAGAGATTGGATATATGTAAGTCCTTTATGATTTATCTTCATTTTCCCCACAAACCTTCATGAATATCCAAGTTCACCGGAACACTAGAAACCTCCAGCTCCTTTGTTTCTAAAAAGCACATATCTTCTTCCAAAAACTATCCTAAATGGTTTCCAATGGTCGAAAGAGCATCTCATGACTAGAATTGCACCATAAAACCTAGAAATTGAACCTAAATGATCGCTTTGTCCATTTGTTCCCTATTGGGGTCGAAAAGAGGGGATCTTCTATCAATTAAAACTAGAGATTATTTGATACTCCAATTCTTCTCAAGTACCGAGGCTGTTGCTTCTGGTGAAGAGAAAGTCAAGGAAAACCAACCTTTGACTAGTGAGTGAACCATTGAAATAGGGTTAATACATTCTCCCCACTCCTTGTTTATCCATTCCTTCGGGGTTTTTAAACTTAACCTTCGACCTTGGGCACTACCAACCAGAGATAAACATGCCATTAAATACCCCTTAGTTCATCCATATCCTAGTTTTCATATAAAAAAAGGTGAAATAATATAGTTTTGAAATATATTATAATTTATAAAATGAAAATATTATAATTCATCATTAATAATATATATATATATATATATATATATATATTGCATTATGATATATATACGAATTTTGTAAAAACTCCTAAAGTTTAAATCTTAAAGTTTATAGTATAATTCATAGTTCTTTTTATTTATGTTTATAGTATAACTAAACATTTTTCTATAAAGAATTATATTTTTTTATTAATTTTCAGTAAATAATGTATATATATATATATATAGAAACAAAGAACTGATATGAAAATTGAATTTTCAAAAAAATAATTTTATGTACTATTTCTTAATTTTTTAAAGAAGCATATATATGTATAGTAAATAATTCTGAAAAGAGTTGAGGTATCATAACGGTGTGCATATGATTTGATTTAACAACATTGCAATGCAATGGTATACCTGCCAAAAAATGAGACAATTATAAAACTTTTTCAAACTTGTTCATATCGTTTGTCGAAACAAACACAATTATCAAACTTGTTCATATTGTTTGTATGAATGAAACCAAAAACCAATATTGTTTATATTTTTGGTATGGGTGTTGATGTTTGAAATTTATGGAACTTTGAACTGGTGCAAGGCCCAACCAAAACTAATAATACCCATCCACTAAAATAATATAAACTAATAATACCCATCCACTAAAATAATATCTATCGAATGGATAACTCCAATGATTTACCCAGGACGAGTTCAAAACTGCAAAAACCATAGCTTGTTACACCGGCATATGGAAAATTCACTGTGTAACCAACCGTCTCTTTCTTTACTGTAATGGGCTTCATGTCCCAAGTGATGATCTGCATGGAGAAGTTTAATGTAACCATTATACCATTTAGGTTGACAGATTTGTTTTTATGGGGCACAAATCTATTACTTCCAACCAAACAATATAAAAAATATATTCAAAAAAAAAATCTGAAAAATACTCTAAATAGTATCTAACACTAAAAGACTTTCGAAATGCCTCAGAAAGACCTGAAAAACAATGATATATATATATATATATATATATATATATATATATATATATATATATATATATATATATAACACTTTATTCTATTTCTTATTCTATTTCTCACTTAATATAAAGAATGACATAATTAATATATAAAGTAAAGAGCTAAGAATCACTTGGAATACCAAAAGAGAATGTATTTATGAATTTGGATAAAGAATCTTATCCCTTAAAGTTCTGAAAAACCATTTGTAGAAATTTGAATAATAGCGGAATTATTCACCGAGATTATCCTGATTACACACTATTTAAGCTTCATGCATAATACATAACCTCTTCTACAATTGATCATCAATATGTGGAAATAGAAGCAGTCGCATGCGCACATTAAAACATAATCAAGCACACATATAACACAGTGTGTGTGCTTGATTATGTTTTAATGTCTTGTATCGGCCTCTCTTCCATGTGATGATTTTGTATTATGCATGTATGGCTGCGAGATAATCTCGGTGAATAATTCAGCTATTATTCAAATTTCTACATGGTATCGGAGCATGAGCTTTGCTAGATCTAGCTTGATAGTGTGTAGAAATTGGAGGTAGTGCTGAGAGCTTGTGAGGAGTTTTGTACTATGATTGTTACATGATCTCCATGACATATAATATACAGATAGTTGGGGTTTTCAGCTTTAAGCTTTCCCATTAAATACTGTGTTCATATGTGTGATTGTTTGTGGTTTAATGTATGCATGCAATTGATTTATTTCCGCATGTGATGATCAATGGTAGAAGAGATTCTATATTATGCATGAAGCTAAAATAGTGTGTGATCAGGAGAATCTCGGTGAATAATATATCAGTTATTCAAATTTCTACATGGTATCAGAGCATTATTGATCATCGGAGCAATTGCAAAACATTGAAGCGGTTGAGTTTTGTGCTGGTGGAAATCGAATTTGCAGCAGTGTTTTCTTGGTGTCGAAAGTCGAGATGTCTTTCAACGGATTATGATTGGAGTATGCCCTTGAGGGCAGCTCGAATTATGTTGCATGGAAGGACAGGATGGAGGCGGTGTTAGAGGACAATGGGCTAAAGGAGTTCATAGATGCTGAAGTCCCAAAGCCTACTGATGCTGCTCAAGTTGAGGCTTGGCAAAAGAAGACAGCAAAATGTCGAAGGATTCTGTTGGAGGGCGTGAAGGATCACATTGTATCCAGCCTGCATGGAAAAGCTTCTCCATACTTGATGTGGAAAGCGTTGACAAATTTATTCCAAAGCAAGAGCGACCAGAGGAAGTTGGCTCTCAAGGATAAACTCAGAAACATAAAGATGGAGAAAGGCGACAGTATATCCAAGTACCTCACGAAGTTCACCCAATGCAGGGATGAGCTAGGAAGTGTGGGGGTGACTGTAGCCGAGGAGGACTTGGTGGACTTGGCTCTCCTTGTTCTTCCGAAGAGTTGGCATTCCTATCAGGACTCTGTCAATGGTCGAGAGAAATTGCCAGGATGGGAGCGACTTTGGTTGGATCTCATGCAAGAGGAGATAAGGCGGAGTACCAAGGATGGACCTTCATCAAAGGCATCTGATGAAGAAAATTGTGCTTTGGCTGCCAAAGCAAAGAAGGGGAAGAGCAAGAAAGCTTCTCATTCTGGTGCGAAAGGCAAGAAGCAGGACATGTCCAAGGTGAAGTGCTTTCACTGTCACCAGCATGGACATTATGCCACAAATTGTCCGCAGAAGAGAAAATAAGCAGAAATTTCAACGGATGCACGGCGGGAGAGGCCTTAACCTCGCAGTTTGAGCTAGATTTTTCGTTGATCGCATGCTTGGTATCAAGTGTGATGGGTTCAGTTTGGTTCTTGGACAGTGGTGCGTCTTTTCACATGACAGGAGATCGAGATTTGTTTTCTGATCTGGATGAGAAAGATCTTGGAGTGCACATCGAGATGGGCGATGATAGTAGATACAGTGCGACCGGTATCGGTATCATTTCCTTTGAGAGGGAGTCTAGTAAACCCTTCGTATTGAAGGAAGTGATGCATGTTCCAGGATTGAAGAAGAATCTTATCTCTGTGGCGATGTTAGAAGACAAGGGATATGATGTTGTCTTCAGCAAGGGAAAGGCTTTCCTGCGCAGTAAGACAACTGGAGAAACTCGGAAGATAGGGGTTCGAGTCAAGAACCTTTATCAATTGCAAGTAGATGGCTGCACAACAATGGCATGCAAGGCAGAAGGAGTGGTGAGCCGGGATGATGGCGAGCTGTGGCACCGGAAATTGGGCCACCTTCACCATGGAGCTTTGAAGATACTGCAGCAGATTTCTACTGGGCTTCCTAAGGGTACTCTTGCGCAATCAGATCAGTGCAAGGGATGTACCTTGGGAAAATTTGTGAAAGCCACCTTTCACGAGAAGGATAGTCGTGCCACAATGATCCTTGAGAGAATTCACACAGACGTGTGTGGACCTTTCTCAGTAGCTTCGACAGCAAAGCACAGGTATTATGTGATATTTGTTGATGATTTTTCTCGTAAGTGCTGGATCTTCTTCATGCAGAAGAAGAGCGAGACATACTCAAAGTTATGTGAGTTCAAGGCACTGGTTGAGAAAGAATCGGGGAAGCAGGTGAAGGCTCTTAGGAGCGACAATGGTGGTGAATTCATCTCTGGCGAATTCAAGGACTTTTGCAGTGCAGAAGGAATTCAAAGAGAGCTCATAGCACCTCATAACCCACAGCAGAACGGGGTTGCTGAGCGGAAGAAAAGAACGATCGTGGGTGCTGCACGGGCGATGTTGCATGATCAGGGCCTACCCATTCACTTGTGGGCAAAGGCATGCAATATTGCAGTATATGTGCAGAACCGTTGTCCTCATAAGATACTTGGCATGAGTACACCCCTTCATAAATGGCATGAGTACACCCCGAGGAGGCATTTTGCCCGAGGAGGCATTTTCTGGTAAGAGGCCTGATATTTCCCATTTGAGGATTTTTGGTTCACCTGTTTACATTCATGTGACGAAGGATGCCAGGAAGAACCTGGAGCCGACCGCAGAGGTTGGGATATTTGTGGGGTACACTGTTACACCCCACAACTATCGTGTGTATTTTCCAGACAGTCGCAAGACCATTGTGCGATGGGATATCAAATTTCAGGAGGAGAAAGCCATGAAGTGTTCACTTGAGAGGGAGCCACACTTGCATGCATATGAGGAGCTATTAGTTCCTAAGGATGAGCTTCAGGATGTGGATCAGCCACAAGAGGAAGTTCATGGAGTGGAAGAGACCACTCATGCAGTGCCAACCATCAGAGGGCGGAAGCGCACTACAGAAGCTGAGTGACTGGCTCAAGATGCAGAGAAGGTTGTAGGACCACCTATAGCACAGCGCAGACAAAGACAGTCATCGGATCGGTACACTGGATACATGGCTCTTGTGAGAAAATGTGTCGTGACAAATCCATCCTCTTTCGAGGAAGTTGTGGAGGACCCCGCATGGGTAGATGCCATGGCGGAAGAGTATTATTCGATTGTCAGAAACAGTGCATGGGAGATTGTCCCAAGACCGGAGGGGAAATCAGTGGTGGGTTCGAAATGGATCTACAAAGTGAAGTAGGCGGCTGACGGGAGTGTGGAGAAGTACAAGGCAAGATTTGTTGCCAGAGGCTTCTCACAGATAGAGGGGATCGATTATGAGGAGACTTTTGCACCTGTCGCAAGGTACTCTTCCATACGGATGATCCTAGCTCTCTCAGCACAGATGGGGTGGCACATCCATCAGATGGATGTGAAGACTGCGTTTCTCAATGAAGTCATTAAGGAGGAGGTGTACATAGAGCAGCACGAAGGTTTCGAGATCTTCAGCAGCGATTTGCACGTCTGTAGACTCAAGAGAGCGTTGTATGGGTTGAATCAAGCACCTCGTGCTTGGTACACACGGATCGACAGTTATTTCACCGGACTTGGATTCTCCAAGAGTGAGGCGGATCCTAACCTGTACCAGATTGTGGTGGAGGGTAAGTTGCTGATCATTGTACTTTATGTAGATGATTTGATTTTGACGGGTGATGAGCTGTTGATACTTTCATGCAAGGAGGATCTTGCCAGAGAGTTTGAGATGAAGGACTTGGGCCTCCTTCATTATTTCCTGGGATTGGAAATTTGGCAGCGCAGTGGTGGACTGTTTGTTTCTCAGGGTAAGTATGCCCGGGAGATACTGGAGAAGTTCAACATGCATGGCTGCAAGCCTGTTGATACTCCTCTTTCTGGTGGTTGGAGGAAGGAGGATGCTACTTCAGTGGAGGTAGTGGATGCCACTGTTTATCGACAGTTGGTGGGGTCGCTTATGTATCTGGTCAATACACGACCCGATATATGCTATGCTGTTAACCAGCTTTCACAAGCTATGGTTAAGCCTACCAAGCTCTTCTGGAAGGCAGGCAAGCGTGTATTGCATTATCTTAGAGGCACATCGGGATATGGATTGTGGTACAGATAGGAGGATGAGGTGAAGCTATGTGGCTTCACGGATGCAGATTGGGCAGGGAGCCCAACGGACAGAAAGAGCACATCTGGAGGGATCTTCAGTATCGGGTCGATAGTAGTTTCTTGGTACAGCAGGAAGCAGAGATCCGTGGCACTCAGTTCAGCAGAGGCTGAGTATATGGCAGCAAGCTTGGCTGCATGCGAGGCCATATGGATGAGGAAGATTCTGGTCGGGTTGTTCGGGTCACACTTGGAGCCTACTGTGATTTATTGTGATAACCAGAGTTGCATTAAACTCTCGGCTAATCCATTATTTCATGATAGATCCAAACACATCGACATCAGGTACCATCATATCAGAGATTGTGTTCAACGGAGAATCATGTTACTTTCATATGTTCCCACGGAGGATCAGGATGCTGACATCTTGACGAAGGCGCTCACCAGGAGCAAGTTCGAATTCCACAGAGGCGGGATAGGGGTTGCAGATAATCCATATCTTGTTGAGAGGGAGTGTTGAAAATGCAACAAGATGATGGAGCTTAGTGAAATGAAGTCGCCTTCACTAAGTGGGCCCGCAGGCTATTTTTGGCGCAAAGTCTATTTTTAGATTATGTGTATTTTTAGACATATGGATCATGGTCTATGAGTTGCAGGATGTTATTTATGGATGATTGGTTGAGTTGGTAAAAATATATGGACCTCTATTTTTAGACATTAGGCGGTTTCTATTTTTAGACTGCCGGGCTAAAAATAGAACAGTCAAATATTATTAACCCTTAATAATATTTAGACTATAAACATTATCTTATCCTCTTGGAGCACTTCAGTTTGATGCTTGGATGTGGCACATGCAGCTGACAGAAGGAAATACGCTTTTCCTAAGGGTTAGTTGAGCTATTGCATGGTTGACTTGAGTTAGAACTCATGTGGCAGAGTTTGGTGGAGTTGATGAGACAGTTGGTGGAGTTGTGTTCTGTTTAACTTAGTTGAACTAGTTGTATTTAGTCTAACTGAAAAATACACTGGTGATGAGTGGTGTGAATTAATTATTAATTAATTCACTAATTATTAACTCATAAATCAACTAAAGAACACATCAGTTAACTGCAATGCATGGACAGTTTAGTGGAGACCAGTGTTAGAGGTGGGTGAAAGGGTGAGTCTACTATTAGTTGTGACTATGGCTGTGCATGAGATTTGCACACACATTGATTGAGATTTCCAATGAGGATTGCGCAGTACAAGCCAGTGGGATTCGAACTTGGATCTCATCATTATTCATCTTGGATTGCGTAATAGAGGCTGGCTATCAAGTGGCTAAGGGTTGGAGCATGAGCTTTGCTAGATCTAGCTTGATAGTGTGTAGCAATTGGAGGTAGTGATGAGAGCTTGTGAGGATTTTTGTATTATGATTGTTACATGATCTCCATGACATATAATATACAGATAGTTGGGGTTTTCAGCTTTAAGCTTTCCCATTAAATACTGTGTTCATATGTGTGATTGTTTGTGGTTTTAATGTATGCATGCAATTGACTTTATTTCTGCATGTGATGATCAATGGTAGAAGAGATTCTGTATTATGCATCAAACTAAAATAGTGTGTGATCAGGAGAATCTCATTGAATAATATATCAGTTATTCAAATTTCTACACCATTTCAGTAAACATTGATATCAATGTACAGGTGAGAGTATGATTTCTTACTGAAATTTTCTTTTCACAACTGAGATATGATGCAATAATAAAATTGATATTAAATTCAAGTGATTTATAAAAATTAAGAATAATGTATAAACATATAACATCAACTAAGAAAGTGAGATATGATGCAACAATAAACTTGATATTAAATTCAATAAATTTGATATTAAATTCAATAAATTTGATACTAAATTCAAGTGATTTATAAAAATTAAGAATAATGTATAAACATATAACATCAACTAAGAAAGGAGAAATATTTGTATCAAACTAAATGATAATAAAAATATAACATCAACTAATAAAGTTTGCAACTAAATGATAATAAATACTGTTGTATATAAAAAAATAACATATGGTAGTGGGTTTTGGTGTACAATTACCAATGAAGGACGATCATCGCTAAGTTAGCTTCAAATTTTAGAATCCATTGAAGTGTACAACATTCATAAGTGTGTAGGTAGTGAAGGAAGGTATTTTCTTATTTTAGTTGATTAGCGCATGAGGATGGCCCATGGCCCCAAGTTTTACATATATCTCACCACAAGATTTACATATATCACACCATTTCAATCCTCCAGCAGGAGGGGAAAGATTTGAGGCACCTATGGAAGTAGTATAATTTCCAAGGATTGGGAATTCATTCCTATAGTGTGCTTCTATTCTGCATGTAGTGCATAAAACCTGCTCAGGAACTTTGTCCCCTTAAACATTTCCTGTAGTTGGTTAGTCAAAGTAGCCAGCTGGGTCTGTACCTGCGCTAAACCCACAAAACCTCCAACAACTAAAAAGGAAATGGAAATTAGCTAGATGACCTCATTCATGAAGGTTGAATGTTACAGAAAACATGTGAGTTGAAATTATAACTGCCAGGGAAAAGCCAAAAATATTACCTCTAGGGACTAAAGATAAAAATTGAGAGCAACCTTTACTAACTTAGAAACCAGCTTAGAGAGCGGAATGAGACACTGCTAATACAAATAAAAATGAATTATATTTGAAACTATAAATTAAAAAATTTAATGAAAAATAATAACATATAAAAAAAAATCATGAAACATGTAGGGTTGAAAGGAGGTTTGCATGTAGCCCGCATGCCCCAGCGCGCTGCCCCTACTTCATCAGAAAGCTAACCCATGTCGATCATTTGCAGTCAGTGCATCATATCCCATGCTTTTGGACTTCGGACTGAGTACCGTGAAATTGCACTCGTCCCTGCTTTTTCCTTTGATGTGCTTTTTTTCAGTGTGGATGCCTATGCTCTTGCCCACATGTTTGGATATGAACTTGGAAGGTATGAATCCACCTTTGAATATGATATACACCAGGAAAGTAATCTTGTTCAAACTCTACTGATTCAAGAGACAATGCTTCAAGGTAAATTTTGTTTTACTCTACCTCTATTGATGGGTAGACCTACTCCATTTATACACAAATGATAGCGTGAAGGGATGCTGAGGGGTCTTACACCTCCCATATTCAAGTATGGACCTATGCAACAGGGGAGTGATTTCATGATGTAATAAAAATTGGTGATTGCAGTGTCTAAATGGTATATGGACAATAGATGGTTTGAGAGTCTAGCTTATTGTAGGTGGTGTTACATCCATGCTTCATCAACTCATATAATTTTAATCCTTTCATGGGATATTAAAATATTACTTTTATTTCCCGCCAGACTGAATCACTTTCCAAATTTCAGTCCACCAATTTTTTTGTTTCACACCCAACCCCCAAATTCATGTACCGCTCTTCAATCTTGGCCTATACATACACCACCCCACTATAAAACTCAGTTTAATCACAAGATAATATACATATATGTATTATAAAGCTAAGTTTAATCACAAGATAATATACATATATGTATTAGTCGCTGATGCAACTTACCTATCACACGACAGTGCATCCGTCATTGTCGAAGCACATCCTTGAGATGCATGAGAGGAGTGAAAAAATTAACTGAAATTTAAAACAACAAGCATGTGCCTATCATGCTCTCGATAGCAGTTGACAGTTCTCAACAAGAATAATGAGGATTGGAGTGCTCCATTTTTTTCTCATCCTTCATCTCCAAAGGTATGGATTATGCTAAAAATAAATTCAAATTGTAAAAAATTCCAAATTGTTAAGCATCCAATGCCCTTCCTTAACTGATATTTTTTTTATCATTTTTTTTCTATTTTCTCTCCTATTATGAATTTATTAAAAAAATATTAAATCTGTGTTCAAAATATGAATTATGCAAAAATAAATTCAAATTGGAAAAATCCCAATTTGTTAAGCATCCAATGGCCTTAACCAATATTTTTTAATCATTTTTTTGATATTTTCTCTCCTATTATAAGTTAATAAATTTGTGTTCAATGATATCCTCCAGAATATTTTAAATTCACCTTATTGAAATTTTCATATTTACTCATGGTATATTTTATTAGGACGGGAAAAATGCTGGTATTATCACCAGAGGAAATTGCATAGCTGAAGGTGAGGTCCCTATATTCAAAGTTGCAACTCACGGCAGAGACTACGGTTGCAATAGTCATTTCAAGGAAAATTGCAATTGCAATTGCTAAGATCACATTCCTTTTATTGGTCAACAATGGGGAAAAGCACTATTGACAGTGAGAGAAAAGGCTTCCATCTCTATTTTACAGGATTTTTTAAGAGGATGGAGCTGCTGATGCGATAAGAAATAAGTTATTTACTAAAAAAAAAATTAAATAGATTATTTAATTAAAAAAAATTATGTTATTTGTTAATATTCATAATC
Organism: Pinus albicaulis; assembly: GCA_034641835.2. Lineage (NCBI taxonomy): Eukaryota > Viridiplantae > Streptophyta > Pinopsida > Pinales > Pinaceae > Pinus > Pinus albicaulis. Next base: position 1,315,772,022 of record CM076579.1, on the reverse strand, counting down.
CTGAAGCCAAATAGCAACCACACCTACTGAAAGTGCTCGACCCTGTATTACTGGCAATCTAGTTTCCACTTTCTTCTTCGATCGCAGTTGCTGCTACTTTCTTCTTCGATCCCAGTTTCTCTTGGCCTTATGAAGAGTAGTTCATCAGAAAATACCAAGTGAATCTGGATGTCTATAAAAAAAAATATTAATCTCTACAAACAAATAGGGATTCAAAAAAAATGAGACCTCTTCTTGGAGTTGCCTCTTCTTGGAGCTGAATTGAGGAGGAGTTGAAATGAGGACATGTGGAGGTGAGTTTAAGATATGTGGAGGACAGTTGGCTTCACAAGAAGGGTCAACTTTCTTTGGCAAATATTTGGGTAAAATTTTATGTTGACAAATGCACTCAACAAAGCTTTCACGAAACTTTGGATTAAAGTTTCAAATGACTTCCTTCGCCGAAATTTGGGTAAAAGCCTTTTCAAACTGCTTCCTTCGCCAACCTTTGAATAAAAGTTCTCAAAGTAAACTTTGGATAATATCGACACAAAAAAATCAAAACTTTTCTTAAAATGAAAAATCTCAACAAATCCAAATCTAGATCGGCAATAAGACCCCAAAGATAAGTGGCCAATGAAAATCAATAAAAATTCAATTAAATAATTTTCACTATTTGATTTTTTTAAAGACTTTGGTTAAACCATTTGATATTTATAAATTCAACAAAATTAATGGACAGTCAAAGTGATATCGATCATTATATACTTGCTACTACTTGCAGGTATAATAACCACATGAAAACTAAACCCCACACTTGGGCTATCATATCTTAGTACCTTATCAAGCCATGATATCTTATCTTGATGAAATGAAACCATATTTGTGACTAAAGTCATACACCAAGTAGCAACTCAAATAATAAGTAACATATTAAATATTTTGAATAAGAAGCAAAACAAATATTTCTCTTAGCTATATTTGACATCCAAATAGAATTGTGCCACAGAAAAGTAAAATTTCCAGTGTCAAAGATACAAAATTTCTAGTAATAAAGAATGCTCATTAAAACTAACCTCCATAGACAAAAGAACTTTCAATTAGATATTGAAAACAACAAATTTTTTAGAAAATATCAAAATTATCTAACAAAATTATTTACAAATGTGAAAATTATTTACAAAAAGTTATTGATTGATGGTGAAGGTGATATTATTATTATTATTATTGTCATAAAAAAAAAATTATAATTTGTTTTTCATATTGAATAAAAGTTACTTATTGCACATACACACTCTGGTGTGTATTACTATTATCTAGTTCCTATATAGTTCATAAAAAAACCCTTCAAGTAACCAAAAAACTACCCTTTTAAACACAATATGTGACAGTCCATATAAATAACATTACCATCATGTAGTTTGGCATTCAAGAGATAAAAATAGTCACGATAGTAGTCCATGATCACTCTATAAGTACAACACGTTGTGATAAATTAGATGATCTAAAAGAAAATAGGTTTAAATAGTTGATTGTATCCAAAAGAAAAAAAACGAGTAACCATATACTATAGAGAAGAAACTAGGATCAGGCATAAATTTGTAGACTGATTATCGTATGAGTCTATATGCACATGAAAGAGCATCCTTTGTAAGTTATCAAAAATCACTACAACGAAAACAATGTCCAAGGCATAGACCAACTACAAGTGGTGATCCCATCACCCAAAAAAAGAAGCCAAATATCTGAAACAAATCGGTCGTCTAAGGATCCCAACAACAAAAAAATAATAAACACAAAAAATCATACCCTCCCCAAGTCTCCCTCCACATCATCGATAAATTATCAATGATAAAACTGGTAGACCTCCTCCCCACGGTGCTCATAGATCAACCATAGCCCTCGCTCTAGTCTTAGTTCAAACTTCAAGAGGGAGTTTGAAATACGATTTTGTTCCCTGTATATAGGAGAAATGGAAAATAAAATAAAATGTGCAACTAAAGTAAAAATTTCCTCCAAGATGGGAATCAATAATATATTGCCGCATGCTTGAGTTTTATTCACCCATTTGACCACCTATTGAGGATCACCAAAGACTTGAATGGTATTACAACCTTTCTCTAAAGCATACATCATGATACATTTGCAAGCAATCAATCCTGCTAGATTGTTTTTCACCCTACCAAAACCCATAGAAATTTGAAAAGAGAGTCACTCTGAAAGGAACAGTAGTGCACCCCCTCCACACAAAGAGTTTTGATCTTGTGAACCCTCGTCAAAGAAACCCCAAGGCCTAGTTTTATATGGTTGCTCTAGAATTACCACTCTATAGGACAAGGCATTATTTATTTGTGGGAAATGACTCATGATATCCTTACCTTCCCCAACCACATTTAATGGGGAGGAGACTTGATATTTGAATATACCCTGATTTTTTACCATCCAAATTACCCATATGAGGATTAACGAAGGGGCTCTAACTGCGATGGTGTTCTAATTTTATTTCCATCTCCATCGATCTTCCTCTAAGAAGGCTCCTAACTAGTCCCAATCCTTCCCAAAAGTAGTTTGGACATGGTGCCATGCTCTGATGGAAAACGAGAAATGTATGAAAAGGTGTCCCACGGTTTCCTCATATTTTCTGCATAAATCACACCATCGTGGGCCAATTTTAAACCTATTTTTCGTCAAATCCCATGTTGGTACCTTGTTACTTAAGGAACACCATATGAATAATTTGTATTTTGAGAGGCATTTTCCCTTCCATATCGATTTCCACCACCAAAGTTTCTCCCTTAGGGATTGATCCAATATCAAATGTACATAACTTTCCTTTGGAGAATACACTCCATCTGTTGTAGCAACCCAAATCAACTCATCTTCCCTATCAGTAAGCTAGATGTGTCCAGCTCTGAGCACAGCGACATAAATATTCCATTTTTCCACAAACTGATCCTCCAATTTCAACTCCATGTCTGTGAGCCAACCTTGCTTCCAAATCATAGTAATTTTAGGATTGGAAATGTGTGTAATCTTTTTTATTACCTTGTACCATAGTGAAAAAATGAGGGGGTGAGGTAGAATATTACCTCCTCCACGTATAGGCTAGGGATCCTATCCTACCCTCATCCTGTTCTGATTCCCCACTCTCCAGGCCAACTCAGAGCAAACCAATTTAAAGGAGTTTACAACTACCCTCCAACTTATAGAAATATTTAACATTGACTTAACTTCCCTCTTGATCCAACCCTCTAAAGGACAAGGGGATATATGCTTTTGGTATACCACGCTGGTTCAAATTTTTTGGCATGTTAGTAGTTGTAAGCCACATTTAGCTACCAAGGATTTTGAGAATAGAAATATATTTTTCAATCCCCATCCTTCTGAGGTATTTGGAGTTGTTATCCAGTCCCACTTAACCCAAGGAAGAACAACTTGTTCACCTTGACCAACCCACATAAATTTGAAGCATATGCGCCTATATTTCTCCAATATACACTTTGGTATCCAAGAAAGTGGCATCTAGTATACTTGTATATCCTCCAACACAAATTTTACTAGCACGAGTCTTCCTCCCTTTGACATCCACTTGTGGCTCCATATATTCACCATTTTTTATATCTTAGCTAACAAACAAATCTATTATTCTTTCCAATATTGGTTTGGTTTGAGGTGAAAGCCAAGATATTTCAGTCCCTGATCCATTTGTCCCAACCCAAATGCAAATTTCTCCCTCATCCAATGAATCTCATTTTCCTCCAGAAGTTTTCAACATAAATCAAGGACTTTTGTTCATTTACCAATATATTTTTTGTTACTACAAACAAATTAAGGATTTGGTCCAACTTTTAAACATCCATTGTCAACCCATCCCTTGCACAAATATTAGATGGGATATTTCTTTCCTTTAAGTGATGAAATGCTAAATATTATCCTCTCCGTGTGGAAGCAACAAGAATTCCATTAAGGAGCTTAACCACCAAGAGGAAGAGCACTGGTGCCAAATTACACCCCTCTTAGAGCCTTGTCTGAGCATGGAAGAAACATGATGCTTTTTATTTTAATTAAGACTTCAAAGGATATTGTTTGTAATCATCTCATGATCCAAAATATCGTCTCTAGACTGAAACCCACATGAGTAAGCAACAATCGGATATAGAGCCAACTAGCTCTATCATAGGCTTTATACAAATCGATCTTAATCACGACCCCCTTTCGTATATGAAATTTTGGACTCTGGATTACTTCCTAGGCCACCCCAATGACCTCATGTATCTAATAACCATCCAAGAAACCGAATTTCTCACATGAGATAGCTCGAGATAGAATGGGTTTGATCCTGAGGGTGATTGTTTTCACAATGGTTTTTCATATATTGTTGGACAAATAAATTGAACGCAAATCTGATAGACTTTACAGGTTATCTGATTTTGGTATTAGAGCTATCAAGGTTGAATTAAAGGAAATAAACATTCTACCTTGTTTTACGGTCGTATAATAATAGGCATCATAATTTTGAATTGACTATGTTAAAGTCTTGTAATATTGTACATACTTTGCTTTCTGCAAACGTTTTCCCATATTAAAAAATGTAAAGAGGGTAAGTCCTAAAAGAAAAATCAAAGGACTAAAGAAAAAAGATCAAAAAAGAATATAAAGTATGAATCCCACCAAAAAGAGATAAAAATACATCCTGAAAGTGCTACAAATTCAAATGCCACTACTTTTTACTTTACTTTGCAAATAAGATTGTGTGCAGCTTGTCAAAAAATGCCACAATCCATGAGGATCGAACAGTTTAATCTTGATTCATTCATGCTCTAAATTTCATGTTGATAGTATTCATTCATGCTCTAAATTTCATGTTGATAGTTAGAGAATAAATATCTAGCCAAACCATTTAATCTTGGAAGACCAGTAGTTAGGTAGAGAATAATAATGAGCTCGTCAGTTTAATCTGAGCCATTAGAATTCATAATATTAGAAGTAGATTAGTTTTCTTATCAAAGAAAAATAAAAGGGCCAGTAAGCTCAAATGCACCCAATAAATGAAGAAAAAATGTTAGGGTAAATAATGGGTAGGTAGATTACTTTCACAAGTAATGGAGAGCATCAATTGGTCATTTCAAATCACTAATATCCCCCAAAATCCCCTTCCCCTTGCTTAAAACCCAATTTTTCCTTGTAAAAAGTAATTTTCTCTTGTAAAATATCCCTTTCCCTTCTTACTAGCCTTTTCCCCTTACCCCATCTCTCCTTGGAAAAGTAAAAACCCCTTTACTAACTCCCCTTTCCAATAAAAACATGTAAAAAACCACTTTGCATAGTTTTAAAAGGGTTAAAATAATGACGGGTCCCAATGTAAAATCCCTTCCCGTTATCATATTTAACATCCCGCATTCATTTTTACTTATTTGATTTATTATATTAATCCCACATACATACACATTTATCCCATATAATAATAATTCCCGCATATATTACTTCCCTACCCATATCATATTAACCCCTTTATATTAATTTATAACATATAGTTTTAATTTTCCCCACATTTGATATATCCCGGGTCTAGCCTATAACTCTGATTCATATAAACCTTACCACTATAGTTTAAACCCATCCCTTTATATATTAAACCTTTTCACATATATTACAATGCCAGTCACATAACTTATCCTTGGGCCTCGCCTATCAAATTCCGCCATTTCATCTATTTGCCTGATCATACCCAATGAGATCCAACGACCAATAGAAATTATCACACCCCCGAATGTCCAAACTTTAAAGCCATGGGAGGGTTGTGAAACAAGCAGTTTAGCAACCCCTCTCCCCTACTATGTGGCAGCCCCAGATTTTATCACATCCTCCAATCCAAAACCATTTACCCTCTTTTTGTGATGTGAAAACTGCCAAGTTGTTTTCCACCCATTTCTATAATACCGCCCATATTTGAATTTAACCCCGCGCAATAATTTTAACCACTATTGGTTAAAAACAATTAAAACCCACCCTTTACAATATTTTCACCATTATTTTATTGAATTTTGCGCAAAGGAAGCCTCTGCCGACCTATTTTCAAGATAAACAACCTCTGCTGACTCATTTTTAATCCCATTCAGTTTATTTCCACCAGAGCCTGCGCGGATTTAGAATTAGAAGCTTTGTAAGTCCCAAAGAACCTCTATTGCAACCAGAATCTTTTCCAAAAGACTAAAATCTTCATTTTCCAAGTATTCCTAAGTATTGAGGCCTGCACTTAAGATAAAGAGACTAATAAATTGAATAAAATAAACAAATATATGGCTTCCCAAGGCATTGTGACAGTTAATCCCCTACAACCTCCCGTTGTTGATGTTGAACATACTGCCCTTGCAGACAAAGACTTCAAAATCAGTGACCCTATCACTGATTTCAATCACCTTGAGCTCCACAGCTGGAGCCATGATAGATTCATGGACCAGGCTCATGATATCCACCTTTGGGAATCAAATTTGCCCAAATATATTTTCCCACAGACATTCCAATTTCCTGAAATCATTAGACTCTTTCAGGTTAATTATCTGCCCAATGAAAGAGCCCTAGTAACCCACAACAAGGAAATTTTGCTCACCATTACTACAGAATCAATAAACTAGATGTTACAAATCCAACCTAAGCCTGATGAAGCCCCTCCAATTGAAATCCTCACTGAATTATATCTGAAACTTGACTTTCCAAAGAGGCTTCAAATCTTCCAGACCTTCTTGCCTTCATCAGTTGAAACCCCAAATAGTAACCCTCCTTATTGAGCCTCACTTTTTTCAGAAATAACAAGACATATTGTCACAATGGTGCCTTGTATTCTAGGCTATTTTACAGATGATTATGTAGATGCTTCAATCCTAGGTTTTTTGTCCATTTTATGCCCAAGACAACCTCTAGCTTTCACATTTAACTTTGCTCAATAATTATCATATGCCATCCATGAGAAATTGTTTAAATTACCTGAGGAAGGAATGTTTAATTATTCTCCAGTGTTGTTTAATTTATTCCTATATTTCCTATCTGAAATGTTTGCAGTTAACCTTCAAAAACTGGACACCAGTAGTCTTCTAGACTTCCTTCATCGGGAAATATTCCATAGATTTCACCTACAAGGACTTCATTGATTCATTTATTCATCCAATTGTCAATATGTTAAGCAGTAGCACTGAACCTAGGGTCAATGAATGTAATATTCCCATTTTAGTCCACAGCTGAATGGAATATTAAAGTTTTGTTTTTATCACCTTGCAGCTAAATAAATGGGTAAGGAATCCCATGCACATTAAAAACATGAATAAAATCCATCAAATGTGAAAGGGAATAGTCATAGGAGCTGGATTTCACACCCTTATGTGTGAAAAGGGACATTTTCATGGAGACAAGGTCTAGTTTGACCAAGTCAACAATGCTGGGATAGGAGGTGGAGAGAACTTTGATAGACAGCGCAATATGAATGGGAAGAGGGTTATTTGGTGGAGGAAACCCTAATGAGTGGGGCCCATGGAGAGAGTTTTTTCACTTGTTTAAAAGGAGGGCAATGCAGCCATTGTTATTCATGTTATGTATTATTGATTTCTTGTTCTGTTCAGACTTTGTGCAGTCCCTACTGTTTAGCAGAGTTGCAGTGCTACTTAGCACAAGGATTTCCTATTTAGGAATCCTTATCCTTTCTTGAGGAACCTATTAGAAGGGTTGTACTAATTTTCCTCACATCCAAGCTTGAGGCCAAGCATCCTCCTCCAGTATAGCATTATTTTTGCAATATAATAATGTTGTGTTGCAGGGTGTTATAGTGAGGGTTCACAACACCACTTTCAGTACTTGTTTTTTAGAGGAGAAGTACCTCTTTCCTTTGAGAGATCAGTTGGAAGACCTTGGAGCTTATTTCAGATCTTCACATTGGGCCAACTCATTCCCTTGCCCCTACAACACAGTTTCCTTCAGTGACTGCATTATTTCTAATGAGCATTTGTTGTGGGGCTTTTGTAGATTGTTTGGAGGGTGAGATCTTCAGTGTTAGGATCAGCCTTTCACTCAAGAGATCAATTGGATGAGATATTTCCATTATATGTAGCATCTTCAGCCTTCTCCATTCATATCCAATTCTTAAGTTGCTGCTGCTACCTAGCAACTCTCGCATTTTGCAGATTTTGTATATTACAGCCAATCCTTCCAGGATTGACTTGAGGTAGTGATTGGGAGCATAGATCTTCTCTCCCAATATTGTATGAGCCATGTATATGTAGATATATGATATTTTACACTTCCAGTAGTAGTGCTCCATCCATGACTACACAGTTCTTGTTCATAGACATTCTGCCATATAGCAGTATTTCACTTTTAGCATGTGTATTGAGGGAGGCTTGTTTGCCTTGATACTTTGAGTTGTATTGCTATTATTTGCTGCTGATTCATAATAAAATGGCTCTATGGTTTCCATACATTTTGATATAATGTTTATTCACTGTTATTTCCAGTTTATGTTTATGTAATGTTGGATCTCCACATTTGGAATATCTTAAGATATTCCCAATAATGTAGAATTTCCCGATTTTGGGATATTACAGTGGTATCAGAGCATAATCTTGGCTCAGCCTGTGGAAGTTAGCCAACATGCTATCAAGAAAAGAGAAGATGAAGACTCCACTATGTGGAGAAAGGAAGGATGATAGGCTCACACAGCTTCTTCCAAGGTCTATACAGAGCATTCATGAAGATTTCAAGAAGGTAAGAAGGGAGATGTGTACAGAATATCCAGGAGGGTTTGAAACTGAGTCAAACTCTAGATTTGCTTATGGGGAGTGTGATCATGCAACCACACCCTATGATGTATAGCATAGTCTCATGTCCAATTTTTCTATGAGAGAGAAGAAGGAAGAAGGAATGCCTAAGAGGGGAACTCTTAGTGGTTTCTTGCATGAATATGAATCTCAAACTCAGAAGTTTAGAGATCATATCACTTTCCCGGATTTTTGCAAGGTCAAGGCGAGGAGGAGAAAGTAGCATAATGTGGATATATTTCTTCTATCTATCTTTGATGGTTCCCCTACATGTTCAGCCAGAGCTTGGGTGGAAGAGCTAGACACCTTTTTACAGCAGCTTCAGATTTCCGAAGATGAAGCCATTAGAGTAGCAGCGCTGCACTTTGGAAGTACGATCTATGCATGGTGGTTATTTGAGTCCTTTAATTTAAAGAATTCAAATACTTCTTCCTATGCAAGGTTAATTAAAACTTTGGTGGGTATATTTGGTAAGAATAATTCTGAAACACATGTGGAGGAGACAAACAAACTTAAACAAACATAACCCTTGCATGTGATGGAGAAAACCATAGACTCAAAACCTCTTTAGAGAACCATGGAGGAGGCTGATATCTTGCACTATACTTTGTTGGAGGTAAGAACTTCATCTTGTAGTGTGGAACAAGAAGGCAAGGAGATCCCTTTTCCAAAATAGGATCCAATCATTGGAGGGTTTCCCATTCATGTTGAGGAGGCTAAGGGAAACAACGCTATTAGATCTGGAGTTGATCTAGCACCTCATGCAGAGGGAGGAGGAGCTCTTGATCCCACTAGAGGGATTCTTGTATTTTTACAAGGAAGTCCCCAGGATCTCATGTGTGGAGATCAAGGCACAACTCATGCTTTACATGTGCCATTGATGATGAGGTGTGGAACTATGGAGATACAAGGAGGAGATAGGGAGGATGACCAGCATCATGTGATGAGGAGCACACACCCCTGTCTATTTTATGAGGTTGATGCACCTAGGAGGGAGACTGGATTGCACAGTGAGAGCAGGGAAAATTTTGTCCATTCATATATGCAGTCTACTCTTGATGATGATGTCTCATTGCATGGAGACATTCCACCCAGGAGACCACTAGATCAACAGATGATGAGATATGCTTCACATTTTGAGGCACCATTCATTGATTTCAGAGGAGTGGAGACCTTGGGAGGTTATTGTACAGTGCTGAGAGGCTTAGGTAGACTCAAGGAGGAGAGAGGCATTCTCTCAAGATCATTTTTACCCACTCTCATTTCAGATTCTGCACTGTGGCAGGAGCAGCAGGGGAAGGATATCAGCCTTCCAACTTGCATCTTTGGCATGGGAGATGTAAAAGATGAGGATGACCATATGACAGATGCTCTTCATGAGCGATCATCGGCACTATCACTATGGAGGATAGATCCATATTGGAACTCCCAGCTGTTGTCGGAGTATTCCAAGGATCTTTTTACTTGCATGATATTGGATGACCAGTTGCATGAGGAGGGATATTCAGTCAGAGATGGGGTCATCTACTATCATGGTAGGATCTTCTTATCTGGTGCTTATAAGCTCAAGGAGAAGTTTCTACAAGCAGCTTATGAGGATTTCCTTTTTAGCCATACTTGTTCTTTGAGAGCATACCACACCATCATGGAGGGGTATTTTTGGAAGGGGCTTGAGGAGGAGATATATCAGCATATGAGGAGATGCATGGATCATGTGGAGATGGAGGAGGTACATAACTCTTTGGAAGAGTTAGCACAACCACCTCTTTTCTCTTTGAGGATGAGAGGAGACTCATTTATGAGACACTCCATTTGCATGAGCAAGACATATGGTAAGGGTATTGTTTATTTGCATAATGATTTGTATGATGTATATATGCATCCCTTAACCATACATGTGCAGGATGTTGCTCCAAGGAGGAGCATTCTTTTTTCTAGACCTCATGGTCTACTTGAGGCCATGAACAGTATTAGTGACCACTCCCTAGGAGGACTTGGGGAGGAGATGTATTTTGGAGAACATGCTCACTTTGCACCATACATCATTCACTTTCTCCAAACATATGAGGAGAGTGGGATAGCAAGCAAGTGGTTGAAAAACCACACTTTTTGTCACACTCTTTTGCAGTTGAGGGCCAAACTACGTTGGTTACATTTGAGGGAACATTGTCCTTCTCCCTTGCTACATATGGCAACAAGCATGGTTCTCATTATGGTTCCTTATGTTGTTTTTGTTTTTATATTTGTTAGGAGCATGATTGGAGGAATAGCACATTGGGTGAATGTGTCCCTTGGGGGAGAGATCTCCCACATTGTTTTCATTGCATGTTTTAATGGGAGCACGAGAGAGTATGTGGCCACTACAGAAAAAAAACTTATTTCCATTTGAGGTGAGCCATATGATTGATTGGATGCCATATGATGGTGACTCCCAACTCATCACATATGAGATGATGTGCGCCAGCATGATTTGCAGTGTTGGAGGAGGGATCCTTGGAGATCTAGTCCTCATATTGCCACTTGAGGGAAACCTTATTGCAGCCCAAGATCATCCAACACTCTACACTTATCATAAATGGAGAGATGGACAGCATGGAGTAGGCTATTTTTTCTACCAAGATAAGATTTTCAACCCACCTACATTGCAGGAGCCAAAGGTGGTAGAGGATTTTTAGGAGTTGCCATGTTGGGAGGTAGCTCAGTTTATATTGATGATTTCTTGGGGGATGGAGGATCCACATGGGGAAGATTTTCCTCAACACATTTCAAAATCCATGCCTTGGGTGGAGACTTTCTAGTTCTATCCTTGCAATTGCTTGAGGACAAGCAACATTTGGGAGGGGAGGACTGTAATATTCCTATTTTAGTCCATTGTTGAATGGAATATTAAAGTTTTTTTTTTATCACCTTGAAGCTAAATAAATGGGTGTAATGTTCCTTTTTCAAGAACATTGTCAATCGACAAGCAAATCTATTCCAGAGATAGACTGAAGGGGCATTTACTGGATTTGTCACCTTCATAGAGAAGGATGAGCTCCAAAGGCTTCCTGGCCCACTATCAGACTCTATCTATATAGTGTTGTCAAGGGACAATATTCCCAAGAGGGAAATACAACAAGATTGGGAATCTCTTAAGATAACCCCAACATTGCAGCTACAACAATAAGCAAAGACATAAACTAGAAATAGCAATGAATAAACATTATGCCAAAATGTATGAAAACCCTTGAGCCATTTTATTATGAAATAACAGCAAAAAATGATACAATGAATGTCAGAAGAATAAGGCTAGAAGCCTTCCATGAAAATACATGCCAAAATACAAGTGCTGCTTCATAGCAGAATGCCCATGAACAGGGACTGCACAGTCATAGAAGGGAGACTACTGTACTGAGTGAAAAACAACATGGATCTGCATATACATGGCTCATATTTCATTGGGAGAGAATATATAAGCTCCCAATCACTACCTCAAGTCACTCCTAAAAGGATTGGTTGAAATCTGCAAAACTGCTGAAATGCCAGAGTTGTTGGGTAGCTGCAGCAACTCAATACATGGAATGGAATGGAGAAGGCTAAATGGCTGAAGCTGATGAAGAGCCCTTCTCCTTTGGAAATATTAAGTGCAAGTCTAATCCATACACCAAACATCTCACCCTCTGAAATGCCTGCAAAACCCTCACTACAAATATGCTCCCACTAGAATGCAGTCTATGAGAGGGTTTGCGCTGTGACTGATGGAAATGGTTGGAATCCTGCCAATGATAGTGGAATATGCTCAGGAACCATCCTTACTAACCTCCTGGAAGTAGAGAACTTCCCTCCTCTGAAATATCAGCTCGAAATGGTGTTGTAGGAAACCTCCAGCAACACCCTGCAACACTTTGCACAATAATCTGCTACAGATACTGCGCTGATGGAGTAGGCTGATGCATATGGCCTAAATTCTGAAATATGGAGGATGAGTGCAATCCTTCATGATCTACTCAAGAAGGAGAGGAAATCCTAAACAGGACTCCCTCGTGCCTGAGCACACTGCAGCTCTGTTGAATAGCAAGAGGCAGCAATTTGTCTCAATAGACAAATAATCAAATGATCTAAGATAATCTCAATGGGATTCTTGCTCCTCTTTTAAACACAATTAAATCTCCATCTTCCTTCCTCTAGAATTTTCCCTCCCCAGGGAATATTCCTCCACTAAAACTGCACTGTCCCACCTAGTGCTTGCCAACTCATGCCAACGCAATTTGACTTGGTCAATTAGGCCTTGTCCATTTGCAATTTAACCTCTTTCACACATGAGGGTGTGAAATACAGCTCCATGATGATCCCTTTTCACATTTTAAGGGATTTTATTCCTTTTTATTACATGAATGGGTCACTTTACCCATTTTTATTCAACAAAATAAAAATATGCAACTATAATGTTCCATTTTAGCTTAAGGATAAAATTGGGAACATTACAATCCTCCCCTCCCACATGTTGCTTGTCCTCAAGAAACTGCATAGAGAGAAAAAAATTTCTCCCCCTTCTTCTATTGTGGCCTCCTCATCGATGGTCCCACCACTGCTCAAATATGCTGCAACAAATCTGTCCTCCAATGCTCTCTTCCAAGCATGCAAGCTGAAAATGATGCTCCCCGTGGAAAGATAGAAGGTGTAGTGGAATCCTTCTTGCTGGAATGTGGCCTCCTTAAGGTAGGAGTGATGATATGCATGGGAAAATTCTACTCCCAATGATGATCCTCTCATCCATGCAATCATCCAATGAAAATCTCACCCCTAATTTCTGCAATGAGTTGGGGCTGAATGGAGAGTTGTTTTGGTTTCCCATGATGGTCCTCTCTCCATATGCTACTCATATGGGGTTGCCTTTGTCTTTGGGCTGAAATAGTATGGCCTCCAAGAATGTTCCAAGCTACCCCATCAAGAAAATTCAGCCATGAAATGCCTCTGCAAATTCTCCAAGTGGTCCCTCCCACAAGAAGGTACAAGTAGCAATGTGGCAATCATGGTTTTCCCATGGTATCTCCTGCAAGATAAAACATATATAATGGGGAGAATCATGCTCCCAATGGGATGTACATACAATACTCTCCAAATAATGCTCCTCATGAGTGTACAACATCATAAATACAATGGAGCAGTATGCAATAAAAACAAGTTGTCATAGGAAAACTGGAGAGTGGTTCAAAGTTCCACTCATGGAACCTGTGCAGTGCCTCCTTGGCCTACCCCAAAATCAAAGTAACAAGTGCTGAGCTAGCCACTTTTTTTCTGCCACAACATCTCCTCATAAGATGAAACATGAAAATACACATTGGTGCCAATGATGCACACCGAGAAACATGTGGCTTCCCTCTCAAACCATCATAAGAATAGCCAAAACCAAGGCTACAAGCTGCTGCAAGTACATCCTCATGATAAATGCAAGAAGGAACAAGCCTTCTTGATACATCATGCTCCTCAATCAATGAAAAGAATTACAATACAAAGCATGACATTATACCTCCTCCATCATGCACTAGATCTCTTGAGCTAAAATGGCTCAACATGAATGCTCTCCCTCTCCTCCAATGAGTAAGGGAATGGTTGTGCCAACCTCTCCAAAAACATCCGGGCTCTGCATCTATCCATATGTTGATGTATATCATGATGAATGCCCTCCAAGGTGAACTCCTCTAGCAAGGAAAAGTATGCATCCAAGTGCATAGCTAGGAAGTTCTCAAATGTTGCATGCAAATAATTTCTCGTTGAGACTAGAAATTCTAGTCAAGAAGAGTCTGCCATGATGATAGATGATCATATAATCCACTAGGTGTCTGCCATATCCATCAAAGCCATCCAAAAACATGCATGCATCAGTATCCTAGGGAATACTCAACCAAAGATGAGTCCTTCATTCTGGATCAATCCTCCACCTAGACAGCGCTGGTGTTCTACAATATGGTGTTCCATCATGCTGCTGTCTGCTACCTTGACATCCCCTCATGCCAAATGTACCCTCCAATTTGCTACCATGTCCATCATGCAGCTTCTCATTCTCAAATAGAAATGATGATCTCTGAAAATGAGCCTCCCATGAGAGACTATCATCTCCAAAGAATCTCCCGATCCTGGGAAATGTAAGCATGAGTGGCCTCCATCTACTCCAATGCATGAAAGAGTCCTTCCTCAAAGGAAGTATCATTTCTCTCACAAAATATATGGAGCAGCCATCCTGAATCATGAAGATGCAACCCTCTATCCTTGCAGCAACATCTGCCAGCGCAGTATGACTGATGAGAGTGGGTGATGCTAAAAATGAGAGAGTCTCTCCCTCCTCCTTGATTCTATCCCAAACTCTCTGCACTGTGTTGAAATATCCCAAGGTATCCACCCTTATAAAATAAAGGTGTGAGGCCCCAAATTGTAGAGCATCCAACCTCCTCTATTGATCTAGTGGTCCCCTTGGTGCAATGTCTCCATGCAGTGAAACACCATCATCAAGAGATGACTGAATGTATGAATGGAGAAAAACCTCCATGGTTCCACTGTGCAATCCAATCATCATCTTAGGTGCATCAACCTCATAAAATAGATAGGGTGTGTGCTCCTCATCGCATGATGCTGATCATCCTCCCTATCTCCTCCTTTTATCTCCATAGCTCTGCACCCTACTATCAATGGCACAAATGTATCATGAGTTGTGCCTTGATCTCTACATGGGAGATCCTGGGGAATTTCTTGCAAAGACACAAGAATCCCTCTATGTGGAGCAAGGGCTCCTCTTTCCTCTACATGAGGCAATGGATCAACTCTAGCTATACCAACGCAGTTGCCCTCCTCCTCACCAATATGTAGGGGGGAATTCTCCAAAATATATTCTCCTCTTGAAAAAGAGACCTCCATGCTCTCTTGTGCAAGAATATGAGATGGATACCTTGCCTACAACAAGGTATGATGCAAGATTCCAGCCTTCCCAACAATATTCTGAAGTGGATCTGAGTTTATGTTTCCTCCTTCTTCATGCAAGATCTAGGTTTGCATGTGTTTCAGATTTTCTCCCACCAAATCTTTCCATCATGGCTTCAATGAATCTGGAATAGGAAGAAGTATTTGTATTATAAATAACATGACCCAAATATCCACCATGCATAGGTCTTACCTCTAAAGTGAAGCGCTACAAATATGATAGCATCTTCTTTGGAAACTTTGTGCTGCTGCAACATAGTCTTCATCTCCTCTACCCATGCTTTGGCTGAACATGTAGGTGAATCTCGAAAGCAGATAGAACAAATATATCTTATTGTTGGCTTCCCTTCACCTTAGACTTGCGAAAATCCATGAAGTGATATGATCTCTGAATGCCAGAGTTTGAGACTCATACTCCTTCTGAAAATATCCAAGAGTTTTCATCTTGATCACCTCTCCTTTTCCCATCTCTTCCATGACAAAGCTGCACCTGTGACTACACTGTGCATCAAAGGATGTGACTGCATGTTCACATTCCTCATCAGAAACCCTAGATTTTGTTCCTTATTCAAACCCTTGTGGAGATTCTTCAAATCTCTCCCTTTTCTTTTGCTTGGGGCTCCCATGAAAGCCCTAGATGGATTTAGGGAGAAGCTTGGCTAGCTCATCTCCTTTTTCTTTCTTCTTCTCCACAAAGTGGAGTCTTCCTCATCTTCTTAGTTGACATATTGGTGAAGATCCACAGGTTGAGCCAATATTATGCTCTGATACCACTGTAATGTCCCAAATGGGGAAATCTCTGCACTGCCGAGAATATCTTGAGATATTCCTATTTTCCACCTGCGGGAGTATTAACAATCAACACTGAACTATCTCAGAGATTGACTGCAAGGGAATTTACTAGATATGTCATATTAACAAGGAATAATGAGATCCATAGGCTACCTGTCCCACTAGCAGACTCTGTCTATAGAGTTTTTTCAAGGGACAATATTCCCAAGAGGGAAATACAACAAGATTGGGAATCTCTTAAGATAACCCCAACATTGCAACTACAGCAATAAGCAAAGACATAAACTGGAAATAGTAGTGAATAAAAATTATTCCAAAATGTATGAAAACCCTTGAGCCATTTTATTATGAAATAAAAGTAGCAAATGATACAATGAATGTCAAAAGAATAAGGCTAGAAGCCTTCCATGAAAATACATGCCAAAATACAAGTGCTACTCCATAGCAGAATTCCCATGAATAGGGATTGCGCAGTCATAGGACGGAGACTACTGTACTAAGTGAAAAACAACCTGGATCTACATATACATGGCTCATATGTCATTGGGAGAGAATATATAAGCTCCCAATCACTACCTCAAGTCAATCCTAAAAGGATTGGCTGAAATCTGCAAAACTGATGAAATGTCGGAGTTGTTGGGTAGCTGCAACAAATCAATACATGGAATGGAATGGAGAAGGCTAAATGGCTGAAGCTGATGAAGAGCCTTTCTCCTTTGGAAATCTTAAGTGCAAGGCTTATCCCTACACCAAATATCTCACCCTCTGAAATGCCTGCAAAACCCTCACTACAAATATGCTCCCACTAGAACGCAGTCTATGAGAGGGTCTGCGCTGTGATTGATGGAAATGGTTGGCCTCCTGCCAATGATAGTGGAATATGCTCAGGAACCATCCTTACTGTTAGATTCGGTCTCGTCAGCCCTCCGTCAGAGATCAAAATTTCTCTTTTTGCATTTCATTTTAGGTGTTTCATTCATCCAGTCATCTGCATCCCGCTAGGAGCATCGATTTTCTGACGGATGGGTCTTGTCTCAATTTCCCTCATGTCATGTACCTGCTGGTTCGTGTCTGATCATAAAGGTTCATCAAAGTCAATTTTACAGTCATTTACAGTCATGGATGGTCTTTTGGTCAGCAAAGAGTCTTTTCAGTCATTAGGTCTAGGGTTTGTCAATTTAGTCTTTGAAATGTCAAATAATGCCAGCAGCGACATGAGGATGTTCCTAATAAGTTTTCATTTCAAAAAATTCACCGTTATAATGTAAGATCTTGACTTTTCTTAAAAACTTTGTTTTGAGGAAAATCGTCATTTCGTCTTTTGTAATAAGCGCCATGTACATTTTCAAAGTTTTTTCAGTTGTCAGATTCTTCAAGGCACAGCCTTGGTCGCCTTTGCCAAAACATGCCACCATCCCTGCAAAAATAGACAAGATTCCTCATTTAGCCAAAAATCAAAGTGGAAACGAAAAAACAGAGTTATGTGAGAGTGCCAAAGTTTCAAACATTGCAAAAGTGGGTGTGCCCAAATAAAAAATCAAAATCTCTGTCATAAGAGATATGTTTGTGTTCCAATAATCCAATTACACGCCAAGAGACATCAGTGAAACCAAGACAAATCATGGAGGAGTGAATAAATCACGTTGAAGGCCAAAAATGTGTTGCAGTTGCAGAGCGCGACGCATTGGGCTATGGCGCGGTGCACATGGCGTGCGCGATGCATTGGGAAGTTTTCCACAGTGTAAAAATACACTAGCGCGGCGCACATGGCGTGCGCGGCGTGTTGGGCTGTTGCACGGCGCACAGAGCCAGAACTCAAATTTTTGTCATTTGTTTCAAAAAACTCCAATCCGCTTGGTTCTTCTTGCTCTAAGAAGTTTATAAAATTTCCATTAACATGTTTGGTGCTCATTGAAGTGGATTATGAGAGTTTGTGATGTCAAATTGCAAACCCTATTCATTTGTTTAAAGCTTCTCTTTAGGGTTTTGAATTGGAGTTTTAAAATTGGTTTTTGGTGCAAAAAATCTTCAACTTTATTTCCCTATCTTTTGTTCCTTTCCCATCAGTGTTATATTATCATTATAGCCTATTTTTTATTTCCTTTTACATCTCTAAGAGGCATTCACTCCTAAAACCCTATTCCCTCATATCCCAAGTTACTCATTCCTAAGTCCCATTACCCCTATCCCTAAATCCTTTCATTCCCTTTTCTTATCCCTTTCCCTATCATTTACAAAAAGTCCCCAAACCCCACATTCCCCAAACATAATCAAGTGAATGTCTTCACATTATAAACTTCACTTGGTTGGAACATATTTTTCCCACAGTCCACTATACTCACTGTCCCTATTTACCACAGTTCCTTCCTATAAAGTCCCTTCCTATTAGGCATATTTTGGCAATTGAAACAAGGCACCAATTTGTCAACAAACCAAACATACACTTGGCATATACCTTGCAACACCATGAAAGACACCGACACATCCTATGAACAAGACAGTGATTCCGCCACTGAAATGCATGCACCAGGAGGGCACTGAGGAGACGCAAAATACATGATTGACTCTGAATCTTGGCCGAAGCTTCTTTGGCTGAGCATGATACTTGATGATGGACCTTCAGTCCAAATTTCAAGGAATTTGGAGAAAATTTTGTCAATTTTGAATTTTTGGTCACAAAACAGATTTTTCCACCCGATGCGTAGCGCCACTTGGCGCGCGCTTATGATTGGAACATCTTCTGGAGGAAAAATTGATATTTTTGGGTTTTTTATGATAAATTATGCATGCTCAGGAATGGCCAAGATATTTCATCAAGTTCTGGGTGGCCTAAAGGGTCAAAAACACCTTGAAAATGGCCTTTCTGCCACCTTTTGCACACACAGGAACCAGTCTTGGGAGATTGACGTTTTGGAGGGGCAAATGACATCCAAATCCTGAAATGCCACTTGGATTGGATAGTAGACAGACAGGGCTTTCCAACGAGCTCAATTGGGACTTCAAGAAGTGCCTCAAAATCAGCTCCAGAGTGGCGCGACGCATTGCGTTTTCTGGCGGCGCATAGAGAAATTTGGCCCCATTTTCACTCTTCAGCTCAGAAATTTGCCCAGTTTTGACTAGTTTTACTTTTTGATGTAACTATTGATCTATCTTGATGTAATTTGATTACTATGATGTAATTTTGGCACATATTTACTTGTTCTAGAGGATTCATTCACTAAAAAGTGAAAATTAAATGAATGAATCAGTTTCCTTCCATATAGAGGCAAGTTGTTTGATTGCCTAGATTTCAATTCCTAGTTTAGAATTGGTTGAAACAGCTCCTAGAAGGATGAGCTCGACCCCTAGAGGCATGGGAAGGGGTTAGGATGGTCTATATCATGTATTTTCTGAGACATTTTCAGGGTTGGATACTTGGGAAAAGTTTGGCACTTCATTGTACATACACTTCTGCATTTTTGGAAAAGGAAAGACCAGGGTTTTGCAGCACTTGTTGGGATCCTTGTGGCTCTGAGTTTTGATGATGTTTTTCTCCATGTAATTGTAAGTTCATTAATGTTATATGTATGCCATTTCCCTTCTCTTTGCTTCTGAATTAAACAAATGAGTAACTAAGGTAGAATTCATTAGTTTGCTGGTGCTCTGCCTTAAACTTTTGTTTAGTTTTATATGTTTTCGTCAGTTTGAAGAGGATCCTTACACCCTCTTGCCCTCTTCAACTCCTCAGCAGTATTTTATATCTATTCATTGAATCTAAGACATCAAATCCATTGCCTTCCCTACCCCAACTTGAACTCTGCAAGAATTTGGCCTCATCCCCAAGCCCAAAATTGCCTTTCCCTTTTTTCCCAAGCTTAAAAAATCAAAACCAATCCTCTTATTTGTATATCTAGCCTAAGATTAGTTGTTATTTCAGTCATCTCAAGCCCCATTGAATACTTTTCGCTGAGATTGACCCGGAGAGAGCCCTCTCCTGTTCTGGTAGGGCTAGCTACCAGACTGAGCGTGGTTTGATGTTACCTTGAACTCTGCCTTCTTTTAGCCTAAGGTGGATTTAGGAAATAACATAGCGGCAACCATACTGGGAAGAAAATGGTTTGCTTGTTGGTGTTATTTGTCTTATAAGCTACAGACGGAGCCTGAAGTTATGACAGGAAGCCTTCGAAACGCTCTTGCTTTGCATTAGCGAAAGTAGATAAACACTGCTTCAGTCAATCTCCGGTCTAGTTTGTAAACATGACACTTGACTTGTAAATTGCCCGAGTATATGTATCAAGTTAGATCTGATGGTTGATGGTGGACAACGATCAGACACCGCAAGGCTGAAATCATTCACCTGGCGACTCTATATCATTTTCGAGATCAGATCTAAGGACTCCACTGGAGGATGAACCTGATTAGCAGAAACATGAAAGGACAATATGGAAATATCAGGTATTCAAGTTGGAATTTCATCCAAGACATTTTGTTCTTTGTCATAAATTATTTCTTCTCTTTTCCCGAGAATGTCAAGAAGTCTTTGCAAAGTATATTGTATTTGAGAAAATATCCTCGGCCTGCATTTGATTCCTTCCCTTTGAAGATTGTAAATACCAAAGAGTTGCATGCTTTTGAGCTTGATCAAGACCTTTCTTCCGAATCTTGTGATGACCATCTTCAAACTGATGAACCTCAAGAGACCAAGACTGATTTTGCAGCACTTGTTGGGATCCTTGTGGCTCTGAGTTTTGATGATGTTTTTCTACATGTATCTGTAAGTTTCATTAATGTTATGTGTATTCTATTTCCCTTCTCTTTGCCTCTAAAATTAAACAAATGAGTAACTAAGGTAGAATTCATTAGTTTGCTGGTGCTCTGCCTTAAAATTTTGTTTAGTTTTATATGTTTTCCTCTGTTTGAAGAGGATTCTTACAGCCTCTTTCCCTCTTCATCTCCTCAGCAGTCTTTTCTATCCGTTCATTCAAACTAAGACATCAAAGCCACTGCCTTTCTTGCCCCAACTTGAACTCTGCAAGAATTTGGCCTCATCCCCAAGCCCAAAATTGTATTTCCCTTTTTTCCAAAAAAACCCCAAAAAATCAAAAACAAACCTTCCTATTTTTATACCTAGCCTAATATTAGTTGTTGTTTCAGTCATCTCAAGCCCCATTGAATACTTTTCGCTGAGATGGACCCGGAGAGAGCCCTCTCCTGTTCTGGTAGGGCTAGCTACCAGACTGAGCGTGGTTTGGTGTTATCCTGTCTCTGCCTTCCTTCAGCCTGAGGTGGATAGAGCCACTCTGCACAGTGTAAAATTACACAGGCACAATGCATTGAGTTTTCTGGCACGGCGCATAGAGAAATTTGGCCCCATTTTCACTCTTCATCTCAGAAATTCACCTAGTTTTGACTAGTTTTACTTTTTGATGTAACTATTGATCTATATTGATGTAATTTGATGACTATGATGTAATTTTGGCACATATTTACTTGTTCTAGAGGATTCATTCACTAAAAAGTGAAAATTAAATGAATGAATCAGTTTCCTTCCATATAGAGGCAAGTTGTTTGATTGCCTAGATTTTAGTTCCTAGTTTAGAATTGGTTTAAACAACTCCTAGAAGGATGAGCTCGACCCCTAGAGGCATGGGAAGGGGTTAGGATGGTATATATCATGTATTTTCTGAGACATTTTCGGGGTTGGACTCTTGGGAATAGTTTGGCACTTCATTGTACATACATTTCTGCATTTTTGGCAAAGGAAAGACCGAAGGTTTTGCAGCACTTGTTGGGATCCTTGTGGCTCTAAGTTTTGATGATGTTTTTCTACATGTATTTTTAAGTTCATTAATGTTTCATGTATGCCATTTCCCTTCTCTTACTTCTGAAATTAAACAAATGATTAACTAGGGTAGAATTCATTAGTTTGTTGGTGCTCTGCCTTAAACTTTTGTTTAGTTTTATATGTTTTCCTCCGTTTGAAGAGGATCCTTGCAGCCTCTTGCCCTCTTCAGTTCCTCAGCAGTATTTTCTATCTATTCAATCAATCTAAGACATCGAAGCCATTGCCTCCCTTGCCCCAACTTGAACTCTGCAAGAATTTGGCCTCATCCCCAAGCCCAAAATTGCCTTTCCCTTTTTTCCAAAAAAACCCCAAAAAATCAAAACCAATCCTCTTATTTGTATATCTAGCCTAAGATTAGTTGTTATTTCAGTCATCTCAAGCCCCATTGAATACTTTTCGCTGAGATTGACCCGGAGAGAGCCCTCTCCTGTTCTGGTAGGGCTAGCTACCAGACTGAGCGTGATTTGATGTTACCCTAAACTCTGCCTTCTTTAAGCCTGAGGTGGATTTAGGAAATAACATAGTGGTGACCATACTGGGGAGAAAATGGTTTGCTTGTTGGTGTTATTTGTTTTATAAGCTACAGACGGAGCCTGAAGTTATGCCAGGAAGCCTTCGAAACGCTCTTTCTTTGCATTAGCGAAAGTAGATAAACGCTGCTTCAGTCAATCTCCAGTCTAGTTTGTAAACATGACACTTGACTTGTAAATTGCCCCAGTATATGTATCAAGTTAGATCTGATGGTTGATGGTGGACAACGATTAGACATCGCAAGGCTAAAATCATTCACCTGGCGACTCTAAATCATTTTCGAGATCAGATCCAAGGACTCCACTGGAGGATGAACTTGATTAGCAGAAACATGAAAGGACAATATGGAAAGATCAGGTATTCAAGTTGGAATTTCATCCAAGACATTTTGTTCTTTGTCATAAATTATTTCTTCTCTTTTCCTGAGAATTTCAAGAAGGCTTTGCAAAGTATATTGTATTTGAGAAAAGGTCCTCGGCCTGCATTTGATTCCTTCCCTTTGAATATTGTAAATACCAAAGAGTTGCATGCTTTTGAGCTTGATCAAGACCTTTCTTCTGAATCTTGTGATGACCATCTTCAAACTGATGAACCTCAAGAGACCAAGACTGATTTTGCAGCACTTGTTGAGATCCTTGTGGCTCTGAGTTTTGATGATGTTTTTCTCCATGTATCTGTAAGTTTCATTAATGTTATATGTATGCCATTTCCCTTCTCTTTTCCTCTGAAATTAAACAAATGAGTAACTAAGGTAGAATTCATTAGTTTGCTGGTGCTCTACCTTAAAATTTTGTTTAGTTTTATATGTTTTCCTCCGTTTGAAGAGGATCCTTACGGCCTCTTGCCCTCTTCAGCTCCTCAGCACTATTTTCTATCCGTTCATTCAAACTAAGACATCAAAGCCATTGCCTTTCTTGCCCCAACTTGAACTCTGCAAGAATTTGCCTCATCCCCAAGCCCAAAATCGTATTTCCCTTTTTTCCAACAAAACCCCAAAAAATAAAATAAAAAACCCTCCTATTTGTATACCTAGCCTAAGATTAGTTGTTGTTTCAGTCATCTCAAGCCCCATTGAATAATTTTCGCTGAGATTGACCCGGAGAGAGCCCTCTCCTGTTCTAGTAGGGCTAGCTACCAGACTGAGCATGGTTTGGTGTTATCCTGTGTCTGCCTTCCTTCAGCCTGAGGTGGATTTAGTCCATAACACTTACTAACCTCCCAAAAGTAGAGAATTTCCATCCTCTGAAAGATCAGCTCGAAATGGTGTTGTGGGAAACCTCTAGCAACACCCTGCAACACTTTGCGCAATAATCTGCTACAGATACTGCGCTGATGGAGTAGACTGATGCATATGGCCTGAATGTCGAAATATGGAGGATGAGTGCAATCCTTCATGAGCTACTCAAGAAGGAGAGGAAATCCTAAACAGGACTCCCTCGTGCCCGAGGGCACTGCAACTCTGCTGAACAACAAGAGGCAGCAATTTGTCTTAGTAGACAAATAATCCAATGATCTAAGATAATCTCAATGGGCTTCTTGCTCCTATTTTAAACACAATGAAGTCTCCATCTTCCTTCCTCTATAAGTTTCCCTCCCCATGGAATATTCCTCCACTAAAACTGTGTTGTCTCACCTAGTGCTTGCCAACTCATGCCAACGCAGTTTGACTTGGTCAATTAGGCCTTGTCCATTTGAAATTTAACCTCTTTCACACATAAGGGTGTGAAATCCAGCTCCATGATGATCCCTTTTCACACTGTAAGGGATTTTATTCCTGTTATTACATGAATGGGTCAGTTTACCCCATTTTATTCAACAAAATAAAAATATGCAACTATAATGTTCCATTTTAGCTTGAGGCTAAAATTGGGAACATTACAATGGGTAAGCAAGCCCATGCACATTAAAAACATGAAAAAAATCCCTCAAATGTGAAAGGGAATAGTCATAGGAGCTGAATTTCACACCCTTATGTGTGAAAAGGGACATTTGCATGGAGACAAGGTCCAATTTGACCAAGTCAATAGTGTTGGGATAGGAGGTGGAGAGCACTTTGATAGAAAACGCAGTATGAATGGGAAGAGGTTTATTTGGTGGAGGAAACCCTAATGAGTGGGACCCATGGAGAGAGTGCTTTCACTTGTTTAAAAGGAGGGCAAGGCAGCCATTGCTATTCATGTTATGTATTATTGATTTCTTGGTCTATTCAGAATTTGTGCAGCCCCTGTTGTTTAACAGAGTTGCAGTGCTGCTTAGCACAAGGATTTCATGTTTAGGAATCCTTATCCTTTCTTGAGGAACCTCTTGGAAGGGTTGTACTGATTTTCCTCACATCCAAGCTTGAGTCCAAGCATCCTCCTCCAGTACAGTGTTATTTCTGCAGCAAAATAATGTTGTGTTGCAGGGTGTTGCAGGGTGTTGTAGTGAGGGTTCACAACACCACTTCCAGTACTTGTTTTTCAGAGGAGGAGTCCCTCTTTCCTTTTAGAGATTAGTTTGGAAGCCCTTGGAGCTTATTGCAGATCTTGGAATTGGGCCAACTCATTCCCTTTCCCCTACAATGCGGTTTCCTTCAGTGACTGCGTTATTTCTAATGAGCATTTGTAGTGGGGCTTTTGCAGATTGTTTGGAGGGTGAGATCTTCAGTGTTAGGATCAGCATTTCACTCGATAGATCCATTGGGGGAGGTATTTCCATCAGATGCAACATCTTCAACCTTCTCCATTCATTTCCAGTTCTTGAGTTGTTGCTACTACCCAGCAACTCCGACATTTTGCAGATTTTGTATATTACAGCCAATCCTTCCAGGATTGACTTGAGGTAGTGATTGGGAGCATAGATCTTCTCTCCCAATATTTTATGAGCCATGTATATGCAGATCTATGATATTTTACACTTCCATTAGTAGTGCTCCATCCATGACTGCGTAGTTCTTGTTCATAGACATTCTTCCATATAGCAGTATTTCACTTTTAGCATGTGTATTGATGGGAGGCTTGTTTGCCTTGATCCTTTGAGTTGTATTGCTATTATTTGCTGTTGATTCATAATAAAATGGCTCTATGGTTTCCATACATTTTGGTATGATGTTTATTCACTGCTATTTCCAGTTTATGTTTATGTATTGCTGGATCTCCACATTTGGAATATCTTAAGATATTCCCAATAGTGTAGAATTTCTCGATTTTGGGATATTACAATGAAGAAATAAAGAAAGTATTACAGTTTTCTGAACACATTAGAATAGGAGACTGGTATTTATACCAGAACCTCACTGAAATTAGGGTGTATGGATGTCAAATCACTCCATATAAGCTGACCAAATACCTCCCAATGAGGTTATTTGCACTGGAATATATCAGGCAAATCCTAAACTCAGATGAGGTTAATTTTCTATTAGCAAAGAAGAAAACATAGTTTAAGATTAAAAACCAGATTGGTCCTTTCATTTGCAATAGTAGGAATACTGGTCAACAAGCAGAAAAGTACTTACAGGAATTCAAGTTCACTGAGAGTTTCAAATGGCATTATGATCCTTTGGGAGTTATCATAAAACTAAGAATCAAATTTAAATTAACTCCTTTTATCCATGAGTCCAAACGAGAGATTGGAAAGTACTCTAACCAATCAGAATGGTTGGAGAATACTTTGAAAGAGGTGGTTAAACTAGTTGAGACTAGCTCTCTCCTCCAAACTCCAGTCCTACAAGATAGGAACTCCAAGAGAGCAAGAGAAGAAGGATCATATTCAGCTCAAACCACTACTGAGACTAAATTCAAACTAATTTATAGGAAAAATCCCAAGCTGAATCCAGTAATTGAACAAGAATAAATGGTTGAGACAATTGAAATTATTGATACAGACACAGTGGTTAAAGAAAATGCACCTCTAGCAGTTTCAGAGGAAACTCACCAGCCTTCAACCTCTAATACTCAGATCATTCAGAAGAAACATAGTGTTGAAGTCTCTTCATCAAGTAAACTAGAGGAAAAAGACCAAGATATCATGGAAAAGTATAAATAAATCAAACTCAGGAATGAGGCATTGGAAGTAATCACTTATGCCCAATATTGGAAACAAACACCTAGTG
The DNA here is from genome assembly GCA_034641835.2 of Pinus albicaulis. Classification (NCBI taxonomy): domain Eukaryota; kingdom Viridiplantae; phylum Streptophyta; class Pinopsida; order Pinales; family Pinaceae; genus Pinus; species Pinus albicaulis. The sequence continues at coordinate 1,315,745,048 of CM076579.1, read as the reverse complement.
ACCAGAACACGTTACTTTCACAATTTTATTACAAGACCAAGAAGATGGAGATGACCTTTTTTTAGCCCACTGTACAGTATCCAAAGTCATCAATTGACTACAGGAAGACATCATTTGAATTTCAAGCCAAATATCTACATCCAATAGATCAAATTGAGTTCCATAAGCAAACTGGAGAAATGATATACTCCACAATGACCAACAAAGCTATGAGTGTCCAAAATTCTTCATTGTAATATCCCAAAAATTCTCTAGATAATATCAAAGGTCAGTTAAAACGAGAGAAGGCTTCCTCACAAGCCAGAGAAAACAAAATAAAATCTCTTGAAGAATTGGTCATAGAGGTAGGATATGACCCCAAGAACATCAAAGTTGCAGAAGAAATCATCAAGGAAAAGAATGCAGACATTGATGCGTTGAAAAAACAACTAAAATTTCCTCCTACTAGACATCCACAAGCAAAATAAGTTTTATATATGAAGGTAAAGAAGATGAAATGATGAATCTCATCATTCAGTTGATAGCTCAACTGAAAGAGATGGAAAATGAGATGGATAAATTGGTGCAGGAGAAAAAGGCCAGCATGGAAGCAATCCCTGTCACTACTATTCCTACATTTACTACAACAGTTCCTTCTACTTTAGCAGCTCCAGTGGCAACAACAGTTCCACTGGCTACATCAATTTCAACATTAGCAACTACATCAACAACAAATTCAACAACAGTAGCAACTCATCTTAGTGATGAAGCAGGAAAACTCATTAAAGCCATGCAGGACAAGTCAATACAGGCTACTGAAATAAATGGACTTAAAGAACAAATAAAAATTCTAGAGGATGAAAAGAAGTTGATACAAATCATGCATAATAATGAAACACAGAAGTCATACAGACTGACTGACAGAGTATAGAAGTTAGAGAAAGAAATGACACTAAAAGAACCACTTGCCCAAGCAAAGCAGCAGATGTGGGCCAATATCATTAACTCTATTAATGATATTTGGCCATTTATCCAAGTTATCTTTGATTAGAAGGATTTAATCAAGAAATAAAGTGAAGCCATTCAGAAATTCAAAGAGGAACTTGGGAAAGAACCAGAAGAGGCCACTAAGATCATTAAGTTTCTTAATTCCAAGAACAAATAGGAATCAGAAGAAATTGGCATAAGTGATAGGACTGAAACAATCCTAGAAATAACAAAGGTAATTTCCAAAATAAACCTAATGAAACAACTTGAAGATAAGTGTCAAAACATGGAGTTTGCAATAACCAGATTCATGGTGAAATTTGATGTTTTGAGGCAGAAAGGTCTGCCTAATCCTTTGGTGATCAATGACAAATTAATGAAGCATGAAGACTATTATAAGAAGATCAGAGAAGTGGCCAAAGAACAGTCCAACAATTCCTCCATGAAAATAATTTCTACAGGAAAAGTGCTCTATCAGACTTTTGAGAATCTCTTTTACCTCCAGCATGAGGTAAATCATCTCTTTATAAAAATGCATACCTTTGAAAAATACACAGAAGTTGGTGAGATTTATAAGAGAATGATAAAAAATAAATTACCAGATGAAGAGGCTTGGGAGAAATTGAATGATTTACTGTGAAATTGAAAAGTAAAATAGGTAAAAGATCAGTCCAGGTTAAAGATGAAAAAATAGCAGTCAAAGGTCACAGTTAAAAAGAAGTCAAGGTAAAACAGTAAAAAGAGAAGGCAGTTTAAAGTAAAGACAAAGCAGTAACAGAGTTTAAATAGAAGTAACAGAGTTTATAGATGAAATTAGATGAAAAGCAGAGTTAAAAGATAAATAAAAAAGGTCAGCCAACATAAATATTCAGCCGGCGTACAACAAAAATCAAAGAGAGAAAGTAGCAAAATATCAAAGAGCAAAAAACAAATCCAAATAAAACAGGGACTACTAGCATTTAGTCTCCTAGTTGTCTCTATCTTCTTGCATGAAGATATTTATTTTTCCTTGAATAATTCCTAAATCAGTTTTAGGATATTTTGTAATAGTTTTTGTATAAATACTTCATAATTTGAAGTATTGAGTGTGGATTCCTGAACATTTCTATAGTTGTAATTGATCCAAATACCTGAGGGTTTGTTGTACCATTTTCAAGTCAACAGACAGGACAAGCAATGAAGGCATTGCGTTACAGGATTCATGTGTTGAGCCACTTCATTGAAGTACTTTCAACTATTTATTTTTATTTTCTTAAGTATTACGCAAACTTGTATGTTTTCTGAATCTAAATGTTATAACAGGAGTTTTATTTTAGAACTTGTTTAAATACACTCTGCCTTGAAATGTTATTCATTTTAATGTTTTCTTCTGATATATGGATCTGAGAATCCTTAATTTCTCTCCCATACCGATTGACCTCTGTCATTTCCTTCATTATCTGGTTTGAGGAATCCTTAACTACTCCTTGATCCCGATTGAAAACCACTTCATCATCCAGCCTAAAAGATCTAATTTTGCTCAGCTACCTTGCCCTGTGAACACTTCCTTTAGAACTTGATTATGTCCTGCTTTGTTGATACATTGACTCCATAGCCCAATGGAATATAAACAGACAACTATCCATCTAAATCAATAATTCCACCAAAAAAATTAAATCAAACCAAATCAATCTCACATAACTAGCCTAAAATCAATTTAAAAAAACAAAGTTAAACCATAAAGAGAGAGCCCTCTTTGAGCATTAGGAAGGATAGATCTTAAGCTTAAAAGTAGGTTGAGATTTACCTCTAATATCTCTTTAAAAAAAAAGCATAACAACCCTAGGAATTATTGGAGTGATAACATACTGGCGACCATATTGGGGAAATCAGTCCTCGGTTTAAAATAAACCTTAAAAGAAACAATTTTCCTTATATTTTCACCTTAAGGTTGTTTTAGGGTTGTTAAGATTTGTCATTGAAAATTAAAATTTTTGCTTCTAAAATAACACACTATACAAAGTCTCATCCTGATCCGTAGCATGTTGTAATTGTTGATGATCCTCATAGAATTGTAAGAAAACATAAAAAGGTAGACAGTCTAGGAAGTAAGATTCAATTATTCAAATCAAATTCACTTCCCAAAAATTTGTCAAGCTTATAATATATCAGTTTGATTTATCATTTGAGCACTCTTTGTTTAGAACTAAATCTGAAAATTCAATCTATGATAGTGTAATAGATCCTAATTTCATTCAATTTATTGAAGAAAATAAGGAAAATATTTCACTTGATTCAGATCAAGAAGCTCTAAGAAGTTTTTATAAACTTGATTCTTTGACTGTAACTTTGATTAAGGATAGTGATGAAGCCTATTTACAACATTCTGTTGAATTAGTTGTTTTATCTGCTTTTACCCCTAAGCCTTCTGCCATTCCTTCAAAATCTATAAATTCATCTTTATTTAGTACCACTTCATCTATTATTTACACTACACTTCATTCCATTGAATCATTTTTCCCCAAGCTTCTTCTTCAACCTAGAGTTTTATTTCCATCTACAAACATTTCATGTTCATCTTCTAGCACTTCTTCTACATGTTCTAGTACTTCAACATCATTTCCAAGTACATCTTCTAGTGTTCCAACATCATCTACAAGTACTTCAACCTCATCACCAAGCACCACTAGTTTACCTCCTAGTCAAGCTAGCATCTTAGCCATGGTAGCTAGATATGCCCCTTTGGGCTTACTAGCTCAATTACATGCCATGCCCCAAGACTACCAAAGTAAAATCTTTCAATTTGATAGTACAAGTCAATACACAACTCAAAAACATGTAAAAAAAATGACTGATTACTTTTAATTACATGAAATTGATGAAGAGGATGTTCAAATGAGATTATTTGCTCAAACACTAGCAGGAGATGTAAATAAATGGTTTAAAGCTTTACCTGCTAGTAGTATTGTTGATTTAGCTGCTTTCCATAGAATGTTTATCAATAGGTAGGAAAGGAAGAAAAACCATTTACAAATATTATCTAAATATGAAAACATTAGAAGAGCTCCTAATGAATCAGTTCAAGATTATTGTACTAGGTTTAATAGTATTTATAATGCAATTCCTGCAAACATCAAACCTCCACCAGATCTAGCCTTGATCAATTTTTTAGATGGGTTTGAAACTGATATGTCATACCAATTGAGAGAAAGGAACCTTGAAACCTTAGAGCAGATGCAAACTAATGTAGTTAGTGTAGAAGCTAATTTATTAGTAAAGAGAGCTAGGATGAGAAATGAAAGAAGAGTTACCATTAAAGAAGAACCATCCACCTCAGACATTAGAATAGAAATTTTAACAAAAATTATGGAAAGAATAATGGATATATTAGAAAATATGGAAAGAAAACCACAATGGGATAATAAATAACAAGGTCCTCAAATCAGAAACCCAAACTTTAGGAAGAATCCCAACACTGGTAAATCAACAGAAACAACACCTGATCAATTGATTAGACCACCTTTCCAAGAAAAATATGTAGAGAGTTCCCAACAAAATGATGAAGACCAAGACACCCAGATTAACTTAATGGGAATAAATGATGATAATACTATTTTTGTTACCCAAGTAGAACAAGAATTATACATGCTACAACAATTGCAGTTAGAATATGGAGAGTCCTTTGACTATAAAAAAAGTTATTAATATGCCATTAATGAAGTTCACAAGCATTATAACCTTAGAAGTAAGAAAAATGCAGAAGCTCCTACTAAGAAAACATTCCAAACTCAAGCCAAGAATACATTAGAAGCTCCAGTGTCCAAGGTGTTACAAATCCTCCCTAAAGAAACTCAAAAAGTGGCCAATCCAAAAATTGCAGCCAGTCCAAAAACTATAGACATTACAAATGCTGCTAAAACATCTGCTGATACTCAAACTTCAAATGTTTCTAAAGCTACAACTGCCACTCAGACTATTCCAGAAAAGAAAACTGAAAATAAAACAGTGGAAACACAAACTGAAATACCAATTGCTGATAGAAAAGATAAGAACATTAAAACTACAATTGGTAAAGAAGAAATCATTCAGTTAGGAAAAACTCAAGTACCATTTAGCATCCAAACTGAAATAGCCAAATTGAAAATACCAATTCCTTTAACAGAACTAGTGAAAAGTGATTTATACAAGGCCTAAATCAGTGAAACACTGAACATAAGTGAAGGAGAAGATTTTGTTAATCTAAATGATGACCAACCAGAATTACTATTTAGTCTTGAGGTAAATGGTAAACATCAAGAAGGTGGTGTTCCTCCATTCTACATTAGCTTGAGTATTCATGACAATATTTTACACAATGATATGCTAGATTTTGGAGCATCTCACAATTTAATTCCAGAATCTATCATGGAAACATTGAATCTAGATATCACCAGACCATACAAAGATATTTTCTCTTTTGATTCTAGTAAAGTAAAATGTCTTGGCTTGATAAAAGACTTGTGTGTCACTTTAGTCCAATACCCAGCTAAGAGTATTGTCATGGATATTGTAGTTGTTTATATCCCTCCAAAGTATGGAATGTTATTATGTCAATCATGGGGAGAAAAACTGCAGGGATCACTATAGTTATACATGTCATATCCAACAATTTCAGTATTTGGTCAACCCAAAAAGCTTTACAGAGAAACTTTAATGAAATAAATGGTTAGTAGTGCAGAAAAACCACATAATTATCCTTTTTATTCTGTACATTTTGATATGGATTCTTTCATCTTATGTAATTCAGACACTTGCACAGATAAAAACACAACATTAGAATAGAAACATAAGGAAATTGACAGTGACAATATATTTCATGAATCTATGTGGCACTTAGGTTTTGATGGTTCTGTAAATAGACTAGGAGCAGGAGTAGGAGTGTGGATTTATAACTTAGAGAATGATCATTTAGAAGGTCATGCATTTAGGTTAAACTTTAAATGCACAAATAACATGGTAGAGTATGAGGCATTAATCTTAGGACTGCGTATTGTAAGAAAAATTGGTGCTAAGAGAGTTTCTATCTTGGGAGACTTTGAATTAATCATAAAACAAATTAAAGAAGAGTATCTTGTGAATAATCCTAGACTTAGCCAATACATAGAAACCATTCTAGATCTGAATAATTGTTTTCTTGAAACTGACTTTTCTGTTATTCCTAGAAAACAAAACATGCAAGATCATAGTTTGGCTACATTTTCTAGCACTTTCAAATTACCTTTCCAACCAAATCATCAGTACACTACATAGATAAGACATAGGCCAACAATACCAGATAACTTGAAATATTGGTAGATATTTTCACAAGATTCTCAAATTTATAATTTTATGAACTATGAGGGAGAATTTCAGAGATGTAACATAGATACTGATTGTATAGTAGATGATACAATAAATAGTGAGTTAGATGTAAATGATTTAGTTAAAACTGAACCCACTAAATTTACTAAAGTAGAAATAGAATAATTGACTAATGATGAATCAGATGTTCTGAACCTTAAAGTTAACCTTTTTCCTAAGGGATTAGCCCCATTAGAAGATCTTTTTTATTCCAATGGTGTAGCTAGAAAACCAAAAATGGAACCATTAAGATCAGACATAGAAGAATGTAACATAGGAACAGAACAAAAACCCAAGCTCATCAAATTATCCAAAGCATTACCTCCAGAAGAAAAGGTGAAATACATAAATTTGTTTAAATAATTTCAAGATGTTTTTGCCTGGAGTTATGAAGACCTTAAGTATTATGACACCAGCATCATACAACAAAAAATACCCATCAAAGAAGATCATAAACCATTTAAACAAAATCTTAGAAGAATCAATCCAGTTCTTATGCCTTTGATTGAAAAAGAAGTAAAAAGAATATATGAAGCACAAATTATAGCATCAATTAGATATTCTGATTGGGTCTCAAACTTAGTTCCCACTAGGAAAAAAATAGGGGAAATCAGACTCGTGTTGATTTCAAAAATTTAAACAAAGTGTCATTAAAAGAAAAATATCCTCTCCCAAAAATGGATCATATTTTACAGAGGGTAGTTGGTTCATCTAGAATTTATTTACTAGATGGATTCTCTGGATATAATCAAATTCTAGTCCAGCCATAGGATAAAAAAAAGACAACATTTACCACTCCATGGGGTACTTTCATGTATGTGAAAATTCCTTTTGGATTGATGAATGCTGGAGCTACATTCCAAAGAGCTATGGACATAGCTTTTTCCAAAGAAATTTATGATTTTCTAGTCATTTATCTAGATGATATAACAATATTTTCCAAAACAGATAATGAGAATCTAGATCATTTGAGAAGAGTTTTCATTAAATTCATAAAGTTTGGAATTTCTTTGAATCTTAAAAAGACACTCTTTGGACTTGAAGAAGGTAAACTCTTAGGACACATAATCTCAAAAGAGGGAATTAGGATAGATCCAGCTAGAATAGAGGCAATTTTAAACATTAGTCATCCTAGAAACATGAAAGAATTACAGGCATTCATAGGTAAAACAATTTTTCTTAGAAAATTAATTTCTAATTTAGCAGAACTAATCAGAGAATTGAATAACATATTAAAGAAATATTCAACACTTAAATGGATAGTAGAGGCTAAACAGTATTTTGAATCAATTAAATAAGCACTCACTAAAACACCTATCCTAATAAGTCCTGATTTCAGAAAAGATTTTATAATTTTTTCTTTTGCTTCAGAACATACCATTGTAGCAGTATTGCTGCAAAAGAATGATCAGGGTTATGAATAGCCCATTTCATTTTTCATAAAATCCTTAAGAGATGCAACACTAAAGTAGAACATTATGGAAAAACAAGCACTTTCTTTAGTGAAAGCTATTAAAGATTTCAAAGTGTATATTTTATACTCACACATAATTTCATATGTTCCAAATTTAGTAGTAAAGGACATTCTGACTCAGAATGGGCCTAATGGAAAGAGAGGCAAATGGATTACCACTATATTGGAATATGATATTGAAACAAACCCTACTAAATTGATTAAAGGCCAAGGTTTAGCCAAACCCATGGTTGAATCTAACTGTAGAGCCTTAGATATAAATTTCATTGCAGCAATAGATGATAAGGAAGAGATGGCGACTCCACAGATCAATGAAGTTTTTTTAGATTCACCCTGGTATGCAAATATCATATTTGTTTTACTTAATTTAAAAGCTCCTCCTCATTTGTCTATAACTAAAGGTAGATTTTTAAAATTAAAAGCAATGAAATTTTGTATCATAGATAATGCTTTATTTTGGAAAGGTCATGGTGGAATTCTATTAAACTGTTTACTAAAAGATGAAGCTAATAAAGTTATGCAAGAGTTTCATGCATGTGACTGTGGAGGACACCTTTAATCAAAATAAAAAACTGATAAAATCTTGATGGAAGGGTTTTACTGGCCCACTCTTTTTGTAGATGTTAGAAAGTATGTGATCTCCTGTCACAAATGCCAGATATTTGAAGGGAAGAAAAAAATATTACCTTTACCCCTCAAACCCATCTCTACAGAAATGCCATTTCAACAATGGGGTCTAGACTTCATTGGTGAAATTCACCCACCCTCCTCAGCCTAGCATAAATGGATTTTGACAGCCACTGATTATTTTACCAAGTGGATAGAAGCCATCCCTTCTAGACAAGCCACTAATTCGTTCATTATCTCATTCCTTGAAAATAATATCCTTTCTAGATTTGGATGCCCACAAAAGCTCATTACTGATAATGAAACTGCCTTCCAATCCAAGAAAATGATTGACTTCTGTAACAAATACCACATCAATCTTGGTCATTCCACTACCTATTACCCTTAAGGTAATGGAATTGCAGAATCCTCAAACAAAATCTTGGTTAATATCATCAAGAAACTATTATAAGACAACAAAAAGACCTAGAACAAGAAGTTGGTTAATGCCTTATGGGCAGATAGACTAACTACAAAGAAATCCATTGGTACCTCTCCCTATCAATTAGTATATGGGATGGATGTTGTTTTTCCATCCTCTTTAGGAGTGCTAGTGATGAAAATGATCCAAGAACTGCAGGTTGAACCAAATTATATCCAAAGGAGGATAATTCAGACAATACATTTGCAGCAAACCAAGGAAGAATTCTATGTCAAATCACAAGTGATCCGAGATAAAATCAAAAAAATATTTGATAAGAAAACCAAAGAAGATGATTTTTACATAGGTGATAGAGTACTTAAATGGGATTCTGGAAGAGAAGATAAAGGGAAACATGGTAAATTTGATTTTTTTTGGAAAGGCCCATACATTATTTATGGTTACAAAGGTAATAATGCATTTTTCTTAAAGGAGTTATATGGGATAGATCTACCATGTGGACTAGTCAATGGTAGAATTCTGAAGCATTACTTTTCTCCAAATTAACCATTAGTTTACTTTGTTTACTATTCTCATTGTAAATACCATTGCAAAGCGATTGCATTGGATGTTTTTCTTGCAAAGTTGAAGCTAGAAGAGAAGGCCCTAAGCTTTGAAAGACATAATATCATAAGAATGAACAAAGGAGAGCTCAGAAAGTAGTTCCAAGGCCATTGACCTTAAATTTCTTGACATTTCATCAGGAAATTCCATCCCCAAGTGGAGCCACTGTTAGGTTCCTATAATAATAGGCATCATAATTTTGAATTGACTATGTTAAAGTCTTGTAATATTGTACATAATTTGGTTTCTGCAAAATTTTCCCCATATTAAAAAATTTAAAGAGGGTAAGTCCTAAAACAAAAATCAAAGGACTAAAAGAAAAAGATCAAAAAAGAACATAATGTATGAACCCCACAAAAAGAGATAAAAATACATCCTGAAAGTGCTGCAAATTCAAATGCCACTAATTTTTACTTTACTTTGCAAATAATATTTTGTGCAGCTTGTCAAAAAGTAATTCCACAATCCATGAGGATCAAATAGTTTAATCTTGATTCATTCATGCTTTAAATTTCATGTTGATAGTTAGAGAATAAATATCTAGCCAAACCATTTAATCTTGGAAAATCAGTGGTTAGGTAGAGAATAATAATGAGCTCATCAGTTTAATCTGAGCCATTGGAAGTCATAAGATTAGAAGTAGATTAGTTTTCTTATCAAAGAAAAATAAAAGGGTCAGCAAGCTCAAATGCACCCAATAAATGAAGAAAAACTGTTAGGGTAAATAATGGGTAGGTAGATTACTTTCACAAGTAATGGAGAGCATCAATTGGTAATTTAAAATCACTAATATCCCCCAAAATCCCCTTCCCCTTGCTTAAAACCCAATTTTTCATTGTAAAAAGGCATTTTACCTTGTAAAATATCCCTTTCCCTTCTTACTAGCCTTTTCCCCTTATTTCACCCATTTTCCCTTTCTAAAAACCCATCTCTCCTTGTAAAAGTAAAAACCCCTTTACTAACTCCCCTTTCCAATAAAAACATGTAAAAAACCACTTTGCATAGTTTTAAAAGGGTTAAAATAATGACAGGTCCAACTGTAAAATCCCTTCTCGGTATCATTTTTAACATCCCACATTCATTTTGACTTATTTTCTTTATTATATTAATCCTGCATACATACACATTTATCCCATATAATAATAATTCCCGCATATATTACTTCCCTACCCATATCATATTAACCCCTTTATATTAATTTATAACATATAGTTTTAATTTTCCCCACATTTGATATATCCCGGGTCTAGCCTATATCTCCGCTTCATATAAACCTTACCACTGTAGTTTAAACCCATCCCTTTATATATTAAACCTTTTCACATATATTAAAATACCCTTCGCATAACTTATCCCTGGGCCCCGCCTATCGAATTCTGCCATTTCATCTATTCGCCCAATCATACCCAATGAGATCCAACGAACAATAGAAGTTATCGCACCCCCCGAATGTCCAAACTTTAAATCCATGGGAGGGTTGTGAAATAAGCATTTTAGAAACCCTGCTCCCTTGCTACGTGGCAGCCCTATATTGTATCACATCCTCCAATCCAGAACCATTTACCCTCTTTTTGTGATACGAAAAATGCGAGGTTGTTTTCCACCCATTGCTATGATACCGCCCATATTTGAATTTAACCCCCTGCAATAAGTTTAACCACTATTGGTTAAAAACAATTAAAGCCTGCCCTTTACAATATTTTCACCATTATTCTGTTAAATTTTGCGCAAAGGAAGCCTCTTCTGACCTATTTTCAAGATAAAGAACCTTTGTTGACTCATTTTGAAGCCCATTTAGTTTATTTCCACCAGAACCTACGTAGAATCAGAATTGGAAGTTTTGTAAGTCCCAGAGAACCTCCACTGCAACTAGAATCTTTTGCAAAAGACTAAAAGCTTCATTTTCTAGGTATTCCTAAGTGTCGAGACCTGTACTTAAGATAAAGAAAATAATAAATTTAATAAAATAAACAAATCTATGGCTTCCCAAGGCATTATGACAGCTAATCCCTTACAACCTCCTGTTGTTGATGTTGAATATACCCCCCTTGCAGATAGACTTCAAAATTAGTGACCCTATCATTGATTTCAACCTCTTTGAGCTCCACTGTTGGAGCCATGATAAATTCATAGACCAGGCTGACAATATCCACCTTTGGGAATCAAATTTTCCCAAATATATTTTCCCACAGAGATTCCAATTTCCTGAAATCATCAAACTTTGTCAAGATAATTATCTTCCTAATGAAAGAACCCTAGTAACCCACGACAAAGAAATTTTGTTCACCATTACTGTAGAATCAATAAAACATATGTTACAAATCCAACCTAAGCCTGATGCAGCCCCTTTGTCAATTGAAATCCTCATTGAATTATATCTGAAACTTGACTTTCCAAAGAGGTTTCAAATCTTCCAAACCTTCTTGCATTCATAATTCAAAACCCTAAAGAGTAACACTCCTTATTCAGCCTCAATTTTTTCAGAAAGAACAAGACAGATTGTCACAATGCTATCTTTCATTCTAGGCTATTTTACAGATGATTATGTGGATGCTTCAATCTTAGGTTTTCTGTACATTTTCTTCCTAGGACAACCTCTAACATTCACATTTAAATTTTCTCAATAATTATCAGATGCCATCCATGAGAAATTGGTTAAATTACCCGAGGAAGGAATGTTTAAGTATTCTTCAGTGTTGTTTCATTTATTCCTATACTTCCAATCTGAAAGGTTTTCAGTTAACCTTCAAAAACAAGACACTGAGGTTAATCCCCATTCAGTAGTCTTCTAGACTTCCTTAATCAGGAAAGGTTCCACAGAGTTCACCTACAAGGACTTCATTGATTAATTTATTCATCTAATTATCAATATGCTAAGCAATAGCAGTGAACCTAGGGTCAATGAAGAAATAAAGAAAGTATTACAGTTGTCTGAGAAAATTAGAACAGGAGACTGGTATTTATATTAGAACCACACTGAAATTAGGGTGTATGGATGTCAACTCACTCCATATAAGCTGCCCAAATACCTCCCAATGAGGTTATTTGCACTAGAATATATCAAGCAGATCCTAAACTCAGATGAGGTTAATTTTCTATCAGCAAAGAAGAAAACACAGTTTAAGATTAAAAACCAGTTTGGTCCTTCCATTAGCAACAACACAAATTCTATTCAACAAGCAGAAAAGTACTTACAGTAATTCAAGTTCAGTGAGAGTTTCAAATGGCATTATGATCCTTTTGGAGTTATCAACAAACTAAGAATCAAATTTAAATTAACTCCTTTTATCCATAAGTCCATACCAGAGATTGAAAAGTACTCTAACCAATCAAAATGGTTGGAGAATACTTTGAAAGAGGTGGATAAACCAGTGGAGATTAGTTATGTCCTACAAACTCCAACCCTACAAGATAGGAACTCCAAGGGAGAAAGAGAAGAAGGATCATATTCGGCTCAAACCACTACTGAGACTAAATTCAAACTAATGTACAGGAAAAATCCCAAGCTGAATCCAATAGTTTAACAAGAAGAAACAATTGATATAATTGAAATTATTGATACAAACATAGTGATTAAATAAAATGCACCTCCAGTAGTTTCAGATGAAAATCACTAGCCTTCAACCTCTAATACTCAGATCATTCCGAAGCAGCATAGTGTTGAAGTCCCTTCATCAAGTAAACCAGTGGAAAAATAACAAGATATCATGGAAAAGTATAAAGAAATAAAACTAAGGAATGAGGCATTGAAAGCAGTCACTTATGCCCAATATTGGAAACAGACACCTAGTGACCAGAACAGGTTACTTTCAGCATTTGATTACAAAATCAGTAAGATTTAGATGACCTTTTTGCAGCCCACAGTACAGTATCCAAAGTCATCAGCTGACTACAGGAAGACAACATTTGAAGTTCAAGCCAAAGATCTACATCCAATAGATCAAATTGAGTTCCATAAGCAAGCTGGAGAAATAATATACTCCACAATGACCAACAAAGCTATGAGTGCACATAAATTACAAAATTCTCTAACTAATATTAAAGGTTAGTTAAAAGTAGTGAAGGCTTCCTCACAAGCCAAAGACAACAGAACCAAATCTCTTGAAGAATTGGTCATAGAGGTAGGATATGATCCCAAGAACATCAAAGTTGCAAAAGAATTCATCAAGGAAAAGAATGCAAACATTGTTGCATTGAAAAAACAACTGAAATTGCCTCTTATTGAACATCCACAAGCAAAAGAAGTTTTAGAGAATGAAGGCCAAAACGATGAAATGATGAATCTCATCACTCATTTGACAACTCAACTGAAAGAGATGGAGAATGAAATGGATAAATTGGTGCAGGAGAAAAAGGCCAACATGGAAGCAATCCATGTCACTACTATTCCTACAGTTACTACAGCAGTTCCTTCTACTTCCGCAACTCCATTGGCAACAGCTGTTCTAGTGGCTACAACAATTTCAACATCAGCAACTACATCAACAACAGATTCAACAACAACAACAACTCCTTCTAGTGATGAAGCAGGAAAACTAATTAAAGCCATGCAGGACATGTCAATATAGACTACTGAAATAAATAGACTTAAAGAATAAATAAAAAGTATAGAGGATGAAAGTTGATACAAATCATGCATAATACTGAAACACAGAATTCAAACAGATTGACTGACAGAGTACGTAAGTTAGAGAAATAATTGACACTAAAAGAACCACTTGCCCAAGCAAAGCAGCAACTGTTGGCCAATATCATTAACTCTGTTAATGATATTTTTCCATCTATCCAAGTTATCTTTGAGCAGAAGGATTTGATCAAGAAATCAAGTGAAGCCATTCAGAAAGTCAAAGAGGAGTTTGGGAAAAAGCCAGAAGAGGCCACTGAGATCATTAAGTTTCTTAATTCCAAGAACAATCAAGAATTAGAAAAAATTGGCATAAGTGACAGGATTGAAACAATTCTAGAAGTAAGAAAGGTAATTTCCAAAATAAACCTAATGACACAACTTGAAGATAAGTGTCAAAACATCGAGCTTGCAATAATCAGATTCATTGTGAAATTTGATGTTTTGAGGCAAAAAAGTTTGCCTAATCCTTTGGTGATCAATGAAATATTAAAGAAGCATGAAGACTATGAGAATAAGATCATAGAAGTGGCCAAAGAACAATCCAAAAATTCCTCCATGAAAGGAATTCCTATAGGAAAAGTGCTCTATCAGACTTTTGATAATCTCTTTTACCTCCAGCATGAGCTAAATCATCTCTTTATAAACAAGCCTACCCTTGCAAAATACATAGAAGCTGATGAGATTTATAGGAGAATGATGAAAATTAAATTACTAGATGAAGAGGCTAGGGATAAATTGAATGATTGACTGTGAAAGTGAAAATTAAAATAGGTAAGAGCAGTCCAGGTTAAATATGAAAACAAAGCAGTCAAAGGTCACAGTTAAAAAGCAGTCAAGGTAAAACAGTAAAAAGAACAGGCATTTTAAAGTAAAAAAAAGCAGTAATAGAGTTTAAAGATGAGTAACAGATTTTAGAGATGAAATCAGATGAAAAGCAGAGTTAAAATTTAAATCAGAAAAGGTCAGCCAGTGTAAAACAACAATCAAAGAGAGAAAGAAGCAAAATATCAAAGAGAAAACAACAAATTCAAATAAAAGAGGGACAACTAGCATTTAGTCTCCTAGGAGTCTCTATCTTCTTGCATGAAGATATTTATTTTTCCTTGAATAATTCCTAAATCAGTTTTAGGATATTTTGTAATAGTTTTTGTATAAATACTTCATAATTCGAAGTATTGAGTGTGGATTCCTGAAAATTTCTATAGTTGTAATTGATCCAAATACCTGAGGGTTTATTGTACCATTTTCAAGTCAATAGACAGGACAAGCAATAAAGGCATTACATTACAGGATTCATGTGTTGAGCCACTTCAGTGAAGTACTTTCAATTGTTTATTGTTATTTTCTTAAGTATTACACAAACTTGTACATTCTCGGAATATAAATGTTATAACAGGAGTTTTATTTTAGAACTTGTTTAAATACACTCTGTCTTGAACTGTTATTCATTTTAATGTTTTCTTCTAATATCGGTATCTAAGAATCCTTAATTTCTCTCCCATCTCAATTGACCTCTGTCATTTCCTTCATTATCCAGTTTGAGGAATCCCTAACTGCTTCTTGATCCCGATTGAAAACCACTTCATTATCCAGCCTAAAAGATATTTCTTTTCTCTGCTACCTTTCCCTATGAACACTTCCTTTAGAACTTGATTCTATCCTATTTTATTAATACATTGACTCCATAGCCCAATGGAATATAGATAGAAAACTATCCATCTAAACCAGTAATTCCACCAAACAAATTAAATCAAACCAAATCAATCTCACATAACTAGCCTAAAATCAATTTAAAACAACAAAGTTAAATCATAAAGAGAGAGCCCTCTCTGAGCATTAGGAAGGCTAGATCCTAAGCTTAAAAGTAGGTTGATAGTTACCTCTAATATTTCTTTAAACAAAAAACATAACAACCCTAGGAATTATTGGAGTGATAACACCTTCTCTTCTGGATTCCTCGACAACCTACAGAAGATCATTCCCCATAATATCATAAATAACTGTGAAAAAAATCCACTTCCCATCCATCAGGCCCTGGGATTTTATATTTCTTAAAACAATGGAGGACCGTTTATAGTTCTTCTTCTGTTACGACCTCCTGGAGGACTTGGTTTTATTCTTCTTCAATAAATTTTGGGAAGGATAATGCTACCTGCAATACCTCATAAATGGACATAACCCCCAGCTCCTTGAAAATATTCTTGAAACGCTCCTTCCACGAAGTTTCAAGATCGTGAAAAACAAACACTTCCCTTCCATCCTTATCTTCCATACTCCACATGGTGTTTTTTATTTTGCACCCTTATGCATAAAGCTCTAAATATTTGGTATTTTCATCACCATGTTCAAGAGAAATTTCCCTTTTTGAGTCTCCATGTTGCTTCCCAAGCAGTCAGGATCACCTTCCTCCTACCTTCCAACCTGGAAACATTTTCCCTAGTAGAACCACTATTTAATCTTTCTCTCCCTAAGTTTTCCAGTTCTTAGAGTTGGTTCTGCACTTCTTGAAGTTCCTCCTCCTTTTTTCTTTGATGATCATCCCACTCTTTCATTATTTTTTTAAGACTATTTATATTATTAGAGAATTGTTTAGATCTTCAAGCATTCACTCTATTTGCAATGGGTGTCCAATTTTTCATGTCATCTCAATGAAACCCTCATATTGGATCCAAAAAGAGTTAATCTTGAAATGGGTTTCTAGTTTTAACTCATTTGCCCTCACCTCCAAAATGATGGGAGAGCGATCATATTTTCTCCCACATCCTACCCATTTTCTAATTAGTGTGAGGGAATCACAAAGGTCCTCCGAGATTAAGAAACATTATTGCCTTTTGGCTACCCTTTCCTCTCATGCCTGCTTGTTCCTCCAGGTAGCTTTCATCTTTGTAGATTCAACATCAACTAGTCTTGAGGCACTCTGTTTGTTGAGAAATTAGTCTGATAGGGGATCAGGCCTAGCCCTTGGACCCCAAGTATCCACATGCACAAGAGAAAATTTTAAATCCCTCCCAACTATCAGCTTCAACCTCCAAATAAAAGTATTTAAGAAGAAATTATTGCAAAAAACAAAAATTATTGACATGACCCGCATACATCGATTAAAGTGAACTAGCCATCAATTCCCACCATATAAAACTCCACACCTAAACCACCTTCCAACCCCCACACATATCGATTTTGATCAATCTGGTATTCCATCCTAAGGCCAACCCTCCCGATTGACATAGGGATTCAATCCAAATAAAATACCATGATTTTAAACGAGTTTCTAGGGATTTACATACAGAATCTGCCTCCCCCAAGGTTTCTTACAACAATAAAACATCTAGCTTATAATTTTACATTATACGAAGCAATACACACTTTTTTGAGGGTCATGAAATCCCTCTGTAATTGAAAGAAAGGATTTACATTAACACACCTCTTCCTATGGATTTTTCCCTCTAAGAGCCCCCTTAATTGATAGTTGTTGACCTGCAACCTATTCTTCCCTCACGTGGTCTTCTACCCTAGAAAAGTAGGACCTCCTTCCCCTCCCTCTACCACTCAGAGAAAGGTTTGATAATTTCCCCAAACCCCCCAAAAACCCCTATGCATAAGAATTAATATTTTTGGATCAAAAGTTATATCTCATCAAATTTCCCTCTGAAGCCTCCAATTACATTTTGGATGATGATTCCAACGGGGAAGAGATCATGGAATTTGTCGGAGCAACAACACACGTAACTGAGTGAAAATGTGTAAAGGTTTTTTAGATATTTGGTGAGTCCAATGTTTGAATAGGATGGGAGGATTGAGTGATGCAATAATAGATCCACTCAATGCATGTAAAATTTTTGGAACAAAAGTTGAAATAGGAGTCAATGAAATTAAGTTACCTCTTCCCACGGATGTGGCAATCCAAAAATCAAGCACTCAAAAGACATGACCCATCAATTTTTTTTTCTTTTGCATCCCAACATGTCCCTCAGATACAGTCTCCATTCGTCCATGACCCCAACACCTTTGCTAAAATAAACAAGCTTTCCTGCATTCCTTTAAATGGCATTCATGTCGACTGGTTGTTTCCATTTTGGATCTGCTATAAATTGCTCCTGATTCATCTAAGTGACTACCGGAGGAGGAACCTCCCACTAGATATTTGCATGCTCATTTTCCAACCCCTCCTTCATCTCCATGCTGTCAAAGGATAGTTCATTGGAACTGTGATTCAACATTGGCAGCAAACAAGCATTAAACAAGAGGCCATATTCATGGTAGTTCCTACATAGAAAGGGGATCCCTTCATAATCTATAATTTGTGTTATCCTTTCCTCCATCATTTCAACCAATTTCGTTTCAACATAAATCCCTTCTCTTACATCAATTTCGACTAGAATTCTTGTCACTGATTGATCCCTAGTTGTAATGTAAAATGATTCATAGTTGATATAGTCACATATGGGCCTAACAATGTCCATGAATATTAAATCATGCCAATATTCTTGCAGAAGTCTAGGAAACATGACCGAGACTGGAACCTTCTCCTGTCACATTAGGGGAATTTTGAGGTCTAAAATAGGCCTCCTAAGAAGAATGTACAACCAAATAAAATTTATAAGAACCAATAGGATTCAAGATGATGATGTCAACCATGGGGGATAATTCACTATTTTTTAAGTAAAAGGGTAAAAAGAATAAAAAATAATAAAATAATAAAACTACTTTTTCAACTCGTATTTTCAACATATCTCCCAAAGTTTTTACTCAAATTTAGAGTAGGAGTATTCGTTTGATGAGAATTTTAATTCCTCATCCAAGGAGTACCCATGTTGCATACTTGCAATGGACCCTTTTACATGAAAAATGAGAAATACATGAAAAAACATGATTGCAATCACGTTTTTCATGTATTTCTCATTTTTCGTGTAGCACGATCCATCAAAAGTATGCAACATGGGTACTCCTTGGATTAGGAATTAAATTTTTCATCCAACGAGTAATCCCGCTCGAAATTTGAGTAAAAACTTTGGGAGATAAGTTGAAAATACTAGTTGAAAAAGTACTTTTTCTTTTTTCCCTCTAAAATTTGATGATGTCATCAAATCTTATTTTATGATTTCCACTATTATTTTATAATTTTCTTAGGAGGCCCATTTTAGACCTTAAAATTCCACTAATGCTCCATTTTCAGATCAAAGAAAGGATACTATAATTTGAGCTTGATAGGCGAGTGGATAACAAACCATGTCTTCCTTTTTACCATAGTGGCGTCCTATTTGTCCTAGAATGTTAAACTCACCCGAAAATTTTCGAAGTGATTTTCTTCAACCCCCGCCATGACTTATTTAATCATTTTTTTTTCCACCCATACCCAAAATTTCTTGGAAATTTTCCTCCTATCCTATAATCCTCCCAACCAGAGTTCTCTCGCTCATATATTCCACTTGAGACATTTTGACCTCCCCGCCTAAGACCAAATTCAATTGAAACTTATTTCCATTTTTCTTACAGTTGTTTTTTTTTTTGGGTTGGCTTGTAGCCTAATTTTTCATATCTGTTATAATGTATCATATATGCAAATTAAATCTCCTCTATCCCCTTCCGATCTCTTCAGAAACTGGTTGCTCCATCATTAGTATTTCTACACTAGGGCTCTTCTCGAGACCACAAACACCCCCTTGCTCCGTAGACATGTCAAAACCTAGAAATATCCCTCCACTACAGCCTCAGGACTTACTTCTTGTGAAAACCCTCCATTATCTAAACCCCCAAACACAGATGCAGAGAAAACTCTAGAAGATAAATCAAATAATCACCCAAAAGAAGAGTGTTGACTACACTGAGTTCTACATGAGTGGTCACCTGAATCAATTCATCCACTGTGACTAGTAGAATTCCCCCACCTTCTATGGATATCAGGATCCTACCCAACTTCTGCAATAGAACAGAGATAGTTGGATGTGTCGAAAAAATGATTCTTGACTAAAACACACCAAAATGCAAGGGAAAGTCACCAAAAACTAGTTGAAAGGGGATAGGTCCCACCCCTTGACTAGAAAAAACCATAGATATAACAGGTGTGTCTATATATGTCAGTGTTTTCAGGGAAAAATGTTACGTGGTCCATATAGACTTTTCCACCTCAACCCTGGGCTTGTAATCAACCTTAATGGGCTCGTAACCATCCATGCTAACATAATGACCTATGGCACCTATGAAACATTCACTAACTTCTTTAGGGAACAACTAAAATGATATTTGGAATGCTAAATGTGAACAAGAAATACTATAACTGACTTCCAAGGAAAACTAGAGACAAAACCACCCTCAGGAATAAACAACACTTAACCCTTTTCTAAAGGAAATTTGTTTGAATAGAGGTTCAAAAAACCTAAAACCATGTTGGTCAGTGTGAAAAATTCCACCAAGAAAATGAAAAAAAGTGAAGGGATGTGGGAGACTTGTTCACACATATCCACCCCGTTTCCACCAATAGATCATAAGCCCCTTGGTCGTTCAATCCGTAGTCACGATGATTCGCATTCTCCCACTCCAAACATAATCTCCATCATGTTCAAATTTGGTTGTAGATGCCATTAATTTATTAAATATTAATAAACAAAGTTAATTATTTTATTTTATTATGTTGATATTAAATTTATTTTAGTTTTAATGTTCTAACATATTATAACTAGCTTAGTCATGTAATTCAAATGGCTAAAGAACACAATAAACCCATCTTATTAGATGTTTGGTAGTCCTCTAATCGATTTATTATTCATTAACTCACCATAGTAATACATTATGAAGGAATGGTCAATTTGTAAATATAACTATGTTGAAGTGGCCAGATTTTAGAATTTAACCATAATATTAGTTTTATATTATAAAATTATACACTTATTAGTTTGAAAAACTCTTCATAAATTCATGATACCTAAATTTTTCACTCAAAATTAAGTTGAATAAAAATTATAATTTATTATATCACAACGAAAGAGAAATTTGAAACAATCCCCTAATCTCAAAATTAAATTTAGAAACAAATAGGAGAGTGGAAATAGATTTTTCAATTTGGATTGAAAAGGATGCAACTACAAGCACGGGTTGGTGCATTGAATTTTCAATGATTCCACCATGATGCATGGTTCACATCCTCCATAATAAAAAATATTCATTGGGTTGGTCGATCCCCATGATGTCGCCATGAATTTTTATATGTCATTAATCCTCAAGTTGGTTTAATATTGGATAGTGAGTATTATAAGGGAGGATGAAAATTGAATGCATCCCCCCCATTTAATCTGAAAGGTCCCTTCCGATTCCAAAACATACCTACCTATAAGCTAAATATCTCTTGAATTACAAATGTTTTGAAAAGGAGATATAATTTTCATGGAGGTTGTGAATGTAGAAATTATACAAACATATGTATATCAATGGATTCAATCCGATCAAGCAATGTACTAAAGCTAGATATTGAATCCTTCTATAAATCAATTGCGGAAAATAAACACAATCACCAATCACAACAAGTGTAGAAAGAAACAAATCAAACCACAACATAGATATTTTCCTGGGGAAAGCTTACTGCTCAAAACCCCTCTATATTCTATTATATACTCACCATGGAATCATGAAATAATTACAATGAACCCTTCTCACAAGAGTCTTCTGTACTCTCAAAACTGTCTCACACTGACCTAGACAAAATCAACCAACACTTAGCCAATTTCCTACCTCTAATCAGCCTGCCTTGCTTATGCAATTCTTGATGAATGAAATCCCTATTCTTTAGGAAATTTCTCCTTCCTAAACTGGGAAAGCATCATGGGAAATCCAATGGATTTCTGGTTGCATGCAAGCAACCTAATAATGATACAATTGACAGTTAACCTCCCTTTAACCTTTGTCTCAACTAGGTCTCCACTGGAACTGAAATTCATGCAGCTATTAATATTAAATCATCAGTTGCATGGAAAATCATTTATTATGAATTAAATCTGATTTAATTCACTTGATCTCTCACTAGTGCAACAAACAGTTACAACTAGTTCAACTGACTTTAAGTCACCTAACTGAGTTAACTAATTACTCATTCATTAAATTAATGCACTAACTGCAACTCGAACTCCATAACAAATAGAGTTACTCTTCATGCCTCACCAACCACCCTCAACTTGAAATTCATGAGCTAATTGAGTTTATCACACTCAGTTAACTATTACAAGTGATTATGAGATAAGATTACATTTTATTGTCCATTTTAATTAAGGGATAATTAAATTAGACACTATACCAATTTATTAATTAAATTGGATTTCACACTAATGTATTGCTAGGACTTGTGCTCCTAGAATAATGTGTGTGCTACAATTTCTTGTTGAATTTCAACACTCCCTCTCAACAAGAAAGGGATTATCTGCCACCCCGATCCTACCTCTGTGATATTCGAATTTTCTCCTAGAGAGCGCCTTCGTCATAATATCTACATATTGATCTTCCGTGGGAATGTACTGAAGTAACATAATGCACCTCTGAACACAATCTATGATATAGTGGTATCGTATTTCTATGTGCTTGGACCTATCATGGAATACCATATTAACTGAGAGTTTAATGAAACTCTGGTTATCACAATGTATCACCGTTGGATCCATCTAAGAACCAAACAAACCAATCGGGATATTTCTCACCCAGATGGCCTCACATGCAGCCTAAATTTCTTCCATGTACTGTGCCTCGACTGAACTGAATGCCACAGATCGTTGCTTCCTATTGTACCAAGAAATTGATAGCGATCCTATGCTGGAGATCCCTCCTAATGTGCTCTTTATGTCTGATGGACTGCCTCCCAAATCTGCATCCATGAAGCCTTGAATATTCACTCCCTCTATCTATCTGTACCATAATCCATACTTTGTAGTGCCCCTGAGATATATCAAGACATGCTTCCCCACCTTCCAAAAGAGCTTGGTCGGCTTAACCATAGCTTGACTCAGTTGGTTAACTACATAGAAAATGTCTGGTCTAGTGTTCACCAAGTACATCAGTGAACCCACTAGCTGCCTGTAAACAGTAGCGTTCACTACTTCTCTTGAAGTAGCATCCTCTTTCCTCCAATTTCTTGGAAGAGGAGTCTCCATGGGTTTACATATCTTCATGTGAAACTTAGACATAATCTCTTTGGCATACTTTCCTTAAGAAACAAATATCTCACCATCCTGGTGCCATATTCAAAACCAAGGAAATAGTGAAGGGGTCCCATGTCCTTAATTTCGAACTCTCTTGCAAGATACTCCTTGTAAGAATTTATCAGCTGCTCATCACTTGTCAAAATTAGATCATCAACATAAAGTACAATAATCAAGAGCTTACCATCAACCACAATCTGGTACAGGTTCGCATCCGCTTCACTTTTAATGAAGTCTAACCCAGTGAAATATTTGTCAATCTGAGTGTACCAAGCACAAGGTGCTTGCTTCAGCCCATACAGTTCTCTCTTGAGTTGGCACACATGCGACTCACTTTCAAAGATATCAAAACCTTTTGGTTGCTCTATGTACACTTCTTCCTCAATAACTCCATTGAGAAACACAATTTTCACATCCATCTGATGAATGTTACATCCCATCTACGCTAAGAGTACAACGATAGATATAATGGAAGAGTACCTCGCAACTGGTGTGAAAGTATCTTCATAGTCAATCCCCTCAACTTGTGAGAATCCTCGGGCTAAAAATCTAGCCTTATACTTCTCCACATTCCCATCTGCAGCTTGCTTCACCTTATAGATTCACCTAGATCCAACCACTGATTTTCCAACCGATCATGAGACAAATTCCCATGCATTGTTCTTTATGATGGATTCATACTCCTCTACCACAAAGTCAACCCAAATTGGTTGTTGCACTGCTTTCTCAAAGAAAGATGGTTTTGTCACAATACACTTTCTCATAAGATCCATGTATCCAGTAAACCTTTCTGGAGATTGTCTCTTTCTGCGCAGTGAAGTAGGTGCTCCTACATTCTTTGCCACATCAAGTCTCAATCTATCAGCTTGCATGGTGCGCCTTCTACCATTTCTAGTGGATGACTCTGCATCAGTGTTTTCTGCCATTCCATGATCCTTTGCATGTGGTTGCTCCACATCTTGAGGTTCATTCTTTGGACCCAGGATTTCCTCATCTGCATGAAAATCCAAATCCCTCTCAAGGGACAATTGCATGGATTTATCCTCATCAAATTTTATATACCGTCTCACAAAAATCATCCTGTTGTTTGGAAAATACACCCGATAGTTGTGGGGAGTATCATTGTACCCCAAAAATATCCCAATCTCGGTTGTTGGTTCGAACTTCTTGCTGGCATCTTTGGTCACATGCACATAAACAGATAAGCCAAAAATTTTAAAGTATGAAACATCAGGTTTCTTACCAGAAAAATCCTCCTCTAGTGTACTCATGCCAAGTATCAGATGAGGATTACAGTTTTGCACAAATACCACTGTGTTTCATGCCTCTGCCCACAGATGCAACGATAGGCTCTGATCATGTAACATCACTCGTGCCGCACCCACAATTGTTCTATTCTTTCTTTCTGTGACACCATTCTCTTGTGGGTTATGAGACACAATCAACTCTCTATGAATTTCTTCTTTGCTACAGAAGTTCTTGAATTCATTGTAGATGTAATCACCACCATTTTCACTCCTAAGAGCCTTCACATGCTTCCTTGTATCTTTCTCCACCAGTGCTTTGAACTCAAGAAATTTTGAGAACGTCTCATTCTTATTCTGCATGAATTAGATCCAAAAATTTCTATAAAAGTCATAAACAAAGATCACATAGTACTTGTGCTTTGTTTTCGAGGGAGTAGAGAATGGTCCACACACATTTGAGTGAAATATCTCAATGATTTTCAAAGCTCGGTTATCCTTCTCATGAAAAGTGGACTTTGCATAGGTCCCCATAGTACATCCCTTGCATGTGTCTAATTGCGCAAGAGTACCCTTGGGAAGACCCGTAGAAATCTGCTGCATGACCCTCAAGGCTCTGTGGTGTAGATGAACCAATATCATGTGCCATAACTCACCCTCATCTCGGCTCACGACTTTTTCCACCTTAGCCATCAATGTTATGCAACCATATACATCAAGTTTGTAGATATTATTCACATGAATCCCAATCTTCATGGCTTTTCCTATGGCTTTGTGTCGAAGGAAAGCTTTCCCTTCATTGAAAACCACATCATAACCTCTATCCTCCAAAATTGCAACTGAAACTATATTTTTCTTCAAGCATGGTACATGCATTGTATCTTTTAATAATAAAGGTTTACCTCACTATCTCTGGAAGTTAACTTTACCAATATCGATAGCATTGTACCACCCATCATCACCAATTTCAATATTCATCTGGAGGTCCTTCTCCTCCAAGCTACTGAAAAGTTATTTTTTCTACTGTCATGTTGAAATATGCACCACTATCCAAGTACCACACCGATCCCATTGCACTTGACACCATGCATTCAATGAACGAGAAGTCAAGCTCAAATTTCGAGGAAAAAGCCTCACCAACTGCAGATCCTGAAGAATTCTTGTTCTTCTTCTTTTGTGGACACTTAGTGGCATAATGTCCATGCTCGTGACAGTGAAAACACTTCACTCTGGACATGTCACGCTTCTTGTCATATTTTCCGGACTCAGATTTGGAATAGGATTTCTTTCCCTTCCCCTTATTTGCTTTGGCATCCAAAGCGCAATTTTCTTCATCATCTGTCTTAGATGAATAGCCATCCCTGGTATTCTGCCTGAATTCTTCTTGCACCAAATACAATCAAAGTCATTCCCAATCTAGAAGCTTTTGCCTCCCATTGATAGAGGTCTGATAACTATGCCAACTCTTGGGAGGTCCTAGAAGAGCTAGGCTCACCAAGTCATCATCTGTGATAGTAATTATGACGCTCCCAAGCTCATCTCGACATTGGACAAACTTTGTTAAATATTTTCATAATAGTGCTACCTTTCTCCATTTTTATTTTCCCTTGTCCTTCAGTGCCAATTTTCTATGATCACTGTTGCTATGAAACAGATATGTCAAATATTTCCACATTTCATATGGTGTCGCTTTTCCATGGAGACTTGAGATAATGTGATATCATACTCCCTCCAGTAAGATCCTCCTCACCTTTGTAACCTTCTTTTTCCAAGAATCAACATTTGCGACATCTGCTGCAATGGGTTTGCGAATTTCATTATCAATGAATTATTTCAACCCATTATCCTCCAGTACTGTATCCATCATGTCTTTCCATGTAATATAATTGGAACTTCCCTCGAATGCATACTCAAATCTCAAGCTATTGAAATCCATCTCGATCCTGATTCGCATGTCACACCAAGAATACTTTTGCAAAATCGAATCCTATTCAGTTACAAACTCAACTTCTCCTCCACTATAGTGATTTATTGTGCTCTTATACCATGTAGAAATCATACAAACATATGTAATAAATCTAGATCCTAAATCATTCTACAAATAAATTGTGGAAAATAAACACAATCACCAATCACAACAAGTGTAGAAAGAAACAAATCAAAGCACAACACATATATTTTCCTGGGGAAATCTTACTACTCAAAACCTCTTTATCTTTGATTGTATATTCACCATGGAATCATGAAACAATTACAATGCACTCTTATCACAAGAGTCTCCTGCACTCTCACAACTGTCTCACACTAACCTGGACAAAATCGACCAACACTTAGCGAATTTCCTGCCTCTAATCGGCCTGCCTTGCTTGCGCAATTCCTGATGAATGCAATCCATATTCTTTAGAAATTTTGACCTTCCTAAACTTCACAAGCATCATGGGAAATATAATGTATGTATGGTTGCATGTGGGCAACCTACTAATGATACGACTTATAGTTAACCTCCCTTTAACCTTTGTCTGAACTGGGTATCCACTGGAACTGACATGCATGCAGCTATTAATAGTAAATCATCAGCTACATGGCAGATCACTGATTGTGAATTAAATCTGATTTAATTGACTTGATCTCTCACTAGTGAAAAAAATAGTTACAACTAGTTCCACTTAATTTAACTCACCTAACTGAGTTAACTTATTACTCATGCATTAAACTAATGCGCTAACTGCAACTCAAAATCCATAACTAATAGAATTACTCTACATGCCTCACTAACCACCCTCAACTCGAAATTCATGAGCTAACAGATTTTATCACTCTCAGTTAACTATTAAAAGTGATTATGAGATAAGATTACATTTTATTGTCCAATTTAATTAAGGGATAATTAAATTAGACACTGCACCAATTTATTAATTAAATTGGATTTCACACTAATGTATCACTAGGACCTGTGGTCCCACATTAGTGTGTGTCCTACAATTTCTTGTTGAATTTCAACAATGAATTCTAAGAGAAAATGCATTCATTTTCCACTTTGTTAGAATTGAAAACTGTATACTCTTTCATCCAAGGATTTTAGGTCTTATCCAATTCCTAGCTTCACTATGAAACTCATGAGAGTTTTTTCTTATTTTTGCAATATGTATTTTCTTCATGAAACTAACAATAGTGGAGAGATTATTTTGATAATAAAATTTAGGATTAATATAATATATTTAGTAAACCTACCTTTTATTATCATCACTCTCATTGTAATGCCATATTAATTCTTTAAGGTTAGTTCAAATAATGTGTTGACGGTGTTGGACCCACCAACATAAAGGGGATCTCCCCAATATGAAATCCCAACTAGACCTCACACCATTTGGAATAGGAGTCCCATCCATAAGTATGGCCTATATGAAATTTACTTAAGTATTTTCCTTGGTTTCAACTATTAGCATAAGATACCAATGTACGTGTACTTTTGAATGAGCAAGCTAGTATGCCTTGTGAAATGTTCAATTGTAATATGTGTCAAGGTTCTTTGAACAAAAGGAGATAGAAGTGAGTATTTAGAAGAGAATTATTAGTGCTAATATAGTAAAGACACATGCACATCATAAGAAATAATTGTTAGCCATCAAATGAAATAGTTCACATAGATGCAATAATCATGAAAACCAATACAACACATATTCAATGAAATGAGCACCAAAGGCACCAAAATAGTTCAATTTCTTTAGCGTATGTGAATAATAACATATAATGAAAACATCTAAAGAATAGTCTCAAATAATTCAAAATATACGCATGAAAATGTGGTGGCTCAAAAGAGCTTCAAATATTTGGTGAAACTTCCAAGATGCATTAATACAATGAACACCACTATCTCCAATAGTGGAGCATTCAACCATTTTTTACTCTCCACTTCTTGCTCTAAAAGTTCTCTCTTAGAGTAATGAGGCCTATTTTATAACAAATGGAATGGCCTTTCATATCCTTATGACTTTTTCACTTCCTCGTGACTCTTAGACTTCTAATATAACCTTTCAACTTCTATATGACTTTTGAGCTTCTCGGTTACCTTTGGACTTCTATGATACTTTTGAAATTCTCCACGTGGCTCTTTTTTCCATATATGACCCTTGTAGTTCCACATATTAAAATTTACAATATTATATCATAATTTCCACATCATCATGTGATGATAACATGACAAGTCAGCAACATTGAAGACTTGGACTCATGGTGACTTGTACACAACGTTCTATAGTTAATGACGATATTGCTACTATGGATTCAATATTTGTATCATTTATTGTATTTTTGTAGCCATCCACCCTCCAAATGGTCTTGAAATATCTTACGGTCTTCATGAGTCACTTTAATCACCAATATCCAATGTTATTTTGTATGTCAAAATATGGTATGTTTGTCTTTAGAATGTTTTCTTGGGAAACAATTTCCACTAGATCTCCTTGCAAATATTTGTCATGCTCTATTGAACACTTTCATATGTATATAAATCATGGTAAGCAAACATTAAACCAAAAAAAATACTATTATATCACGTTTCATGCAAATTTTACATTTGTGGATCTATAGTGTGCCAAAGAGGAGAGAGATAAGATGTTGGGCATAGGGTTCACTAACAAGAGACAAGGAGGGGCCTCACTATTAATTGATGATGCATGGTGTGCTCAACTAGAGAAGGAGGAATGATGGAGGGCAGAGGTCACAGTAACAAGAGACAAGGTGCATGGTTTTTCCTTAATATTGTGTTGTGCACTTATAAGGGAATTCAGGGCCACAAAGAGGGCACAGGGCATGTGAACAAGGAACAAGGGAGGCTTGAATACCCACTAAGGGTGCATTATGCTCTCAACTAAGAGGCAGGTTCTAAGGTTGGGTGCGGGAACAAGAAAAAATGAGAGGGCATTGATGAATGAAAGTTTGTTGTTCATTGGAGGAAGGCTTTCTTAGTGGATGGCGTAGTCACAATTGACAAGGGGGAACCACTAAGCCTTCAAATTGCATAGTGAACTCTCCTATCCTAATGGGCAGGCTTGCAACTGTTAGAAATTGTAGCAATAAAAGTTTAAATTTGACTTGTACCTTAGTCAAATTTAGTAATTCGATTTTCTACGCCAACGAGATGACTTGGATGGAATTTAACATGTTGGACATGGCTTTTTCTACTAGTTTAATCTATAAATTCGAGTTAGAGGCTAGAAGTAGAGTTTTTCATGTAGTGATTGCTAAAATTTAGCAATCTACTTCAGTTATTTTCAGTTTGACTCAGTTAACTGAGCCCAAGCAACTAGTTGAGTTAGTTGAAGCTTATTTGAGTAGTAGAATTGTTGTTAATTCAATGATCTCTGAGTTAAAATAGTTAATCAGCTAAAAATATCCCATACATGCATGGAATTTGAATTTCCTAGATGGAGTGGAGGAAAAGGAACATTGCAGTTATCAATCATATACTAGTTGAGTGTTCAGGTTTGGCAGTTAAGTAGGAGAATCATTCCTTTGGAATTGCGCAATCAAATAGGAGAAAATTCCTATCCCTTAGGAGCTAATTTCCTCCAGGATTGTGCAAGGAAATATGAGAAAACTGGGGACTTGAATTGGCTAAGTGTTAGAAAGAGAAGTACAGTCAACATGAAAACAGGTTTACAATGTAGGTTGTGCTTCAAATAAAGACAATGTAATAGTTTCTCATTCTCATCTTATTAATGAAAACTAGCAAAGGGGTTTTTCCCAATTGGGTTCCCCTATCAATCATGGTTTTCTTGTGGTATTTTAATGGTTGCATACCATTGCATTTGTTTCTAAATTGTAATTTCCATTCCACATAATAGTAGAGGAAATTTGTAATTTTTTGATTTCAGATCAATTTCATCAGTAGTAGAAAATTTATATTATTTTTTGTTGGGAAAACTGCTGAGAGGGGGGGGGGGGGTGAATCAGTACTTTGATCTGACTTAATACTTATTAATTTTTCTTTCTCTAAAACCCATACGCTACTTTATTCAATCCAACTCGTGTATACACGTGGATATCCTAAAGAAAACTCGCGTATTACCAGAAATCTTATTATGCATGTAATTCTTTACTTGGATCAGTGCATCATTCATTCATCAGGTGTTTAGTAAGCAGTAAGCATGTGCAGTAAAAACAGAATAAATCATCACACATAAGAAGCACACATGAACACTAGGATTTAAGGTGGAAACCCAATTCGGGAGAAAACCACCGTTGTTGTCGTCTCTGTCTTCAATCTTTATTATTTAGAAAACCTTTTACAACATAGTACTGATGTAGACTCATATCAGTACGCAGGCTTCTACCTGCAGAAGGCTGCAACCTTATTTTTTTTTCTAGCTGAAACTGGAAGGGAGCTCCAACCCCCTGAACTCGTTTACCAGCCTCTCCTAGAAGGGAGCTTCGACCCCCTGATTCCAACACCAGCTTCTACCGGCTGAAACCTTCTACTTCCACACTGAAGGCTTCAACCTTCAGATCCACTTCAGCAGACCACGTTTCATCAATTTTCATACTGGATCAAACAGCTTCAACACAACCCTTCACTAATCATCAACAAACATACATTGCCCAAAACTTCAAACAGAATAGTGAGACCACTGTAACCAGAATATCAGGAATAACGTAGACTTCAGAATAGATATACAGATACAAACTCAACCCTGAACCTTCATTAATTCAAATATCATATGCTACTTTTATTTACTGAAGCCGCGTACATACGCGCTTTCCTGCACACAAACCCGCGTATACTTCTGTGTATTTTATTCTTCAGAAAACCCTATACGCGCCTTTCATTAACCAAACCCGCGTATGCACGTGCTTTTGCCGAGACAAACTAGCGTATAGATCTATAAATGGAAAACTTTGCAGAACAGACCAGATCTATAAACTTACCCAGATTTCTTCATTACCTTCAGCAGACTTTGTGCCAGATCTTCACTATTTCTTCTTCTACAGATAATCTTAGAGATTCATCATTATTAGATCTAGAGATCTTGAACCATCATCAGATCCATGGGTGCATCATAGATTCAGATCTATCAATTAAAACCAAAGTTCATCCATGCAGATATTCCTTAGAGATCTTTATTCATCAACAGCTCTTACTCATGCACACAATTTTCACAATAAACTTCTTTTTCTTATATAGATTTAGCCTTTTTCAAAACCATGAGTCAAAACCACTCAACCACTGATGGTATTCCTGGTCGGGATCAAATAGATAATCCAATGCTCAATACTATGGGCCAATACCATGTTAATGCCCCTTGTTTTTATAAATTTAGAGCGCAAATAGGCATACGCTACTTGGTACGTACTTTTCCGCGTATATACGCTACTTTTCCTTTATAAACACGCGTATGCTTTGTGACATATCTTGTTTACCATTACTCTGGCACTTGCAGGAATTTCTTTCTTCATTACATCTGAACTGCTCTGTAGATACATCAGATTTACATCATTAACAAATAGGTTTCTTCATCAAGTAGGTTGCCATCAGGGACAACTCATTGCAATATATTGCCAACAATTTTCACACGGGATCAGAGAAGAAATCACACTAGAAACTAGTCTATAGAGCCTCTCCTTCATAAATTTGTATTTGTAGATTCAGTGAAGAAGTTTTCTTCCATGTGGGAAAATGTATTTCAACGGATTAATATTGGAGTATGCACTTGAGGGAACGTCAAATTTCATAGCTTGGAAGGAAATGATGGAAGTAGTGCTTGATAATACTGGTCTACTGGAGGTCACCAAAACTTACATTCCAAATCTAGTAGTATTAGGTGCACATCAGTTAGTCCAGTGGAAGAAGGGTACCACAAAATCTAGGAGGATCATCCTCGAAGGTGTGAGAGACCACATAGTCTCAAATTTACATGGAAATTAGACTCCCTTTTCTATAGGGAAGACCCTCACCAAGTTATTAAAAAATGGGAGTGATGCCAGGAAATTTGCATTGAGGGACAGGCCCAGAAACATCTACATGCATAAAGGAGAAATCATTCCACATTATCTCTCCATGTTTTATCAGTGTTGAGATGAGCTTGGAGGAGTTGGAGAAAATATTCCCTCTTTAGAACTAGTGAGCCTAGCTCTCCTAGGCCTTCCAAAATCCTGGCATAGTTACCATGAATCTATAAATGGAAGGGATAAATTACCAAATTGAGAGAGATCGTGGTATGATCTGGTGCAAGAATAAATTCAGTGAAACACTAGAGATGGAGTAGCATCCAAATCTAAGGAGGAAGAGATTTTTTCCTTGGTTGGGAAGGGAAGTAAAGGGAAGGGGAAGAATTCCCAAAGAAAACCAAAGACCAACCAGAACAATGGCAAGAAAAAGGACTTGAGAAAGATAAAAAAAAATCACTGCCATGAATTCGAGCACTATGAAACTAATTGTATGTACAATAAGTTTAACAAGAAGCATTCACGAGGAGTAGGAAGTGAAGAACTCGCCTCATAATTTGAATTATAATTCACTCTCATTTCATTCATGGTCGTCACTAGAATGGGGAGTGTGTGGTATCTTTATTCAGGTGCCTCGTCCCATATGACGAGATGTAAAGAATTCTATTGTAGCCTAGATGACACGAATCTTCATATGCACATATAAATTGGGGATGATGGGTGGTACAATACCAAAGGAATTGGTACCATAAACTTTAAGAGGGAGTTGGGCTCCCATCTTGATATGAAATATGTCATGTATGTACCTGAGCTGAAGAAGAACATGATCTTTGTAGATGTATTGGAGGATCGCGGTTATTGGCTACTCCTTGGATGAGGAATTTAATTCCACATACAACGAGTGCTCTCGCTCAAAAATTGAGTAAAATCATACAAATATAAGTTAAAAATACAAGTTGAAAAAGTAATTTATTTTATTTTTATTTTTTATTATTTTACTTTTTTACTCCAAAAATGGTGAATCGTCACCCATGGTTGACAACATTATCTTGAATCTTATTGGTTCTTATAAAGTATCTTTTGTTACATTTTGGCTTTCAGGCCCATTTTAGACCTCAAATTTTCTCTAATGACAAAGCTTCAGAAGGTTATTGAGCAGCCACATAAAGAGGAGAAGACAGGGTATCGAGTGGAGGCACCCACTCAACCAGGATCCTCCAGAGAGGGGAGGAATATAACTAGAAAAACTAACATATTGGTACATAATGCATAGGAGCATGTGGGATCTCCTACATCTCAGTGTAGGTGGAGTAGGTCACCAAACAGGTACATTAGGTATATGGCTCTCGTGGCATAACTCATTGAGAAAGAGCCTTCTTCATTTGAGGAAGAAATTTCTCAACCAGTGTGGGTTGATGCCATGGTGGAGGAGTATGACTCTATCATGAAGAATATTGTATGGGAGGTGGTGCTGAGACTAGAGAACAATTCAATGGTTGGTTCCATATGTATCTACAAAGTGAAGCATGCGGCTGATGGGAGAATCGAGAAGTACAGGGCCAGAATTGCAGCCAAAGTCTTCTCACATGTAGAGGGAGTGGACTATGAGGAAATTTTTCCTCAGTGGAAATATATTCCTTGATCAGAACCATTATAGAATTATTGTTGCATATGGGGTTGAAGATACACCAGTTATATGTGAAGATCGTCTTTCTTAATGGTGTTATTGAGGAAGAAATTTACATAGAGAAGTTAGAGGTATTTGAAACATATGACAGGGAGTCACACATGTGTAGACTCACGAGAGCCCTGTATGGTCTCAAACAGTCACCCAAGCATGGTACACTCGGATTGACACATATCTTAGTGGATTGGGATTCACTAAAAGTGAATCAGATGCCAATCTCTATCGCATTGTGGTAGATGGAAATTTTCTTATCCTGGTTTTGTATGTTGATGACTTGATACTTACAGGGGATGAACAGTTGATCCACTCATGCAAGGAGTACCTTGCGAGATAATTTTAGATGAAATTAAAGGGATTGATGCATTACTTCCTTAGGCTGGAAGTATGGTAATGTTATGGTGATTTTTTTGTGAGACAAGGGAAGTATGCCTTTGAAATACTTTAGATATTTCACATGGAGAACTGCAACCCTATGGACACATCTCTAGTTATAAACTGGAGGCAAGAGGGTGTTTCTTCAAGAGAGCCAGTAGATGCTGCCATCTATAGAAAACTTGTGGGATACTTGATGTATATGGTGAACACAAAGCCCGACATATGTTATGCAATTAATAAATTGAGTCAAGCCATGGTGAAGCCTACCATGTTGTATTGGAAGGAAATAAATAATGTGGTGAGGTACCTCATAGGCACAATTTATCATGGGTTATGGTACCAGAGGTTAGAGGGAGTGAAGCTCCAAGGCTTCATCAATTCTTATTGGGTAGGGAGTTCATCAGACAAGAAAAGAACTTCAGGTGCTATCTTCAATGTTGGTTCTATAGTTATTTCTTGATATAGTAGGAAACAAAGGTCTGTGGCACTCAACTTAGCAAAGGCTAAATACATGGTTGCAAGTCAAGCAGCATGTGAGGCCATATGGATGAGGAAAATTCTTGTGGGTATTTTCATTCAGGAGATGGATCCGACAATTATTTATTGTGATAATCATAGTTGTATCAAACTCACTGTGAATCTAGTATTTCATGACAAGTCCATGCACATTAATATCAAATACCATCACTTGCGAGATTATGGATAGAGGAGAATTATGACGCTACAATACACTCCAACTGAGGATCAAGATGAAAATATGTTGACAAAGGCATTTTCAAGAGGAAAAATTGAATTCCACAGGTGCAGGATAGGGGTGGTGCAAAATATCTTTATTTCTAAGAGGGAGCGTTATAAATTGAAGCAAGAAATGAAAATTTTGACTTGTGGCTTAGTCAAATTTAGTAATTCGATTTTCCACTTCAGTGGGGTGACATGGATGCCAATTAACTTGTGTGACAAGGATTTGTCTACTATTTTACTCAGTAAATTCAAGATAGAGGCTAGAAGTAGATTTGTGCATGTAATGATTGCTAAAATTTAGCAATCTAGTTTAGTTTGACTTAGTTAACTAAGCTCAAACAACTAGTTGAGTCAGTTGAGTAGTAGAACTATTTTTAACTCAGTGATTTCTCAGTTAAACTAGTCATCCAACTAAAAATAGCTCAAAAAAGCATGGAATTCAAATTACCTAGCTGGATTGGAGGAAAAGGCACATTATAATTATAAATTCTATATTAGTTGAGGGCACATGCTTGGAAGTTAAGTAGGTGAATCATTCATTTTTAATTACGCAATAAAATAGGATCAAATTCATATCTTTTAGGAGATAATTTCCTCCAGGATTGCACAAGGAAATAGGAGCAAGTTGGGGCCTTGAATTTTCTAAGTGTTGGCTAGAGAAGGATATTCAATAGGAGAATAGGTTTACAGTGCAGGTTGTGTTGCATGATCGAATAAAGACATTGTAATAGTTTCACATTCTCATCTTATTAATGAAAAGTAGCAGATGGGTTTTTCCCAATTGGGTTCCCCTTGAAATCAGTGTGTTCTTTTGGTGTTTTAATGGTTGCATGTCATTGCATGTGTTTCTAAATTGTGATTTCCAATCCGCAGAATAGTAGAGGAAATTTTTAATCTCTTGTTTTTAGTTTAATTTCATCAGTAGTGGAAAAATTCTATTAATTTCTATAGCAAAGTCAAAAAAGTGTCCAAGTCTGGAAAGGTGTAACCTTGAAAAACACAGTGAATTGGGAGAAAAATAAAGTGTGACACATATCAAATCATTTGTATAACTTAGACAGGATCAAAAAATAATAATTATACATCAAAATTCCAGTACACAAACACTCACCAAGTATATACAATTTCGACCATAAAGTGTCGTTTTGTGACCATGAGGTGTATTATTACCCTAAAGTGCATTATTGTTATCCTTGATGATGCAACGACACTAAAAAATGAACATGGAAACTTAGAACATGTAAAGAAACATGAAATTACACTTTTATGACAAAAAGTGACACTTCACATGATGAAGGATAGGCTTCAAAGTTTGAATATACAAAAATTTTCGAGGGTGTTGTAGCAATGAAAACACTTGGCGACACGCTAGATGAAATTCAGATTCTCTATTTAGGAATATTTTTCAAAAAATAATTAGCGCTTTGGGATGTATTGATTATCAAAAGGTTCTCCTTGTTTTCTCCGCTCAACCAGATTATAGATGTAATACCCATTATTCCCTTTCTTGGTTTAACACACAACAAGTTTTTCCATTTAACAATTGTTTTGATCTAGGGGAAGGGTAATATGAAATTGTGATTCAGATATAATTAGAGTATTAGTTTTCATATCTAGTGTTGCTCCACTACCAGTAGGTTTGGCCAGTACCCCAGAAAAGTCACTATAGGAAAACAAGAATTGCTTCGCTGTCAGCGAGCCTGGTTAGTACCTTAGAAAATTTACTTGCTTCACCTCTCTATGCAGGAAACCTTTCTCTTCTTTCACCATTTATTTATTTCACTATAAAAATATACCTAGCAACTTATTATTTCATGAGGTGGAAGAGTGATCCTGACTTATTGAGAGAATCAAAGGTTTTTCCTTCAAAAAAGAGTATATATACCTGTAATATATTTTTTCTTGCCATTGATTTTCCCCTTTCCCTTCTCTACTTGATTGGATTAGCATGAATAACACCAAGTGACTGAATGAGGATAATAAATAGTTTTGAGTGTCATTGTAGGTTTTAACATTGTACAGAAATTATTTGCAAACGAATCTTAAAAACACAAAATAAACAATAGCGAGAGAATAAAATATAAAACAAATATACACTAAGATTTTCCCTTGGATCCCAAATCGGGACTACTAGATTGATTTTTCATTATATTCCTTTTAGTGTTATGTAATATTAAAAAATTAGCATGCAGTTAATTGGAATATAATTTTTTTATTTTTTCATTTAGATAGATGAATTAGTGGTTAGGGAGACCCATAAATCTCTTTAGTAGGAATAAAATCCCTCTTAATGTGGAAAGGGATCATCTTAATAGCTGTATAAAGCACCCTCATGTGCGAACAGGGGATAAAGCATGTGGACAAGGTCAATGTTGATCAAATCAACAACGTTGGTATGGAGAGTCTGGATCATCAATGAGAGACATCACAGTGTTTATGGGAGAAAGTCTCCATGAGAGTAGTGGCTTTTAAGAGTGGGACCCAAGGTGAGAAGGCTCACATTGCATATAAGGAGGGCAAGGCAGCCATAGATGATATGTTAGATGATTATTTATTTTGATCTTTTTAGATCTAGATTTGTCAGGTGAAATTTTTATGCATGCTTTTGCTGTTTAGCAGAGTCTACTGTGCTGTTTAGCACAAGGGTGTTCCCGAGCGGGAATCCCACACTCATCCTCAGGGGACTTCGAGTGCCTATTGAGGAGATATTATTGAGCTACATAGTCCACATTCATGTTGGGAAAAAATACTGAGAGGGGGGGGGGGTGAATCAGTATTTGGAGCTTAATGATAATTTTAAATTTTTCTTTATTGAATTCCATACACAGCTTTAATGAACCCAACTCACGTATACATGTGCATATACCAAAAGAAACTTGCGTATACTGATATAATTAGAAAAACCTTTTAGAAACAATCTTTAACTCAACTTATCAGTTAAGCATATTTTAGTTGAGCAGCAAATATGTGCAGTAACATCAAAATAAATCATCACAAAAGAGAAACACACATGAACACCAAGATTTAAGGTGGAAACCCAATTTGGGAGAAAACCACCGCTATTGTCATCTCTATATTCAATATTTATTATATGGGAAACTACTTACAATATTGTACTAATGTAGACTCATATCAATATGCAGACATCTACCTATAGAAGGTTACAACCTTCTCTTGTTTTCCAGCTACAACTGGAAGGGAACTACAACCCCCTGATCTTGTTTACCAGCAACTACTGGAAGGGAGCTTCAACCCCCTGATCTAAACACCAACTTCTACTGGAAGGAAGCTTCTACTTCCACACTAAAGGCTTCAACCCTCATAATCACTACAGACCACATTTCATCAATTTTCATACTGGATCACACAGCTTCAACATAACCCTTCATAAAGATAAACAATAATAAACTTCACCCAATACATCAAATTGAATAGTGAGATCACTATAATTAGAACACTGTAATAACCATATTTCAGAATTAGTATGTAGAATCAAATTCAACCCTGAAAATTCGTTATATCAAAAAACATATGCTACTTTGCTTCATTGAACCCGCATGTATACGCGCTTTACTTAACACTAACCTGCGTATAGACCTGTGAGTACTGTTTTTCAGAATATGGCCAGTTTCAGATCTAGATCTGAGGCTTTCAGTCAGATATCTTTTCAATATTCCAGAACCCTTGATCAGTCAGTCATCATAAAACATATTTACCCACTCATTAATCATATTTGTACATAATCAACTTAGCAGCATATACAACATTCAAGCAACCCATATCTACATGAAAACTTCATTGACAAACAACAGAAAAATAGCAGCAATAATAAAAAAACCTCTGCAATAAGCTTCAGAAAACCCTAACTTCCATACGGGCCTTTTTTGAAACAAAGCCGCGTATATATGCGCTTTCACTAAGACAAACTAGCCTATAGATCTCTAAATATTAATTCTGCAGAATGTTTCAAATCTATAGAACTTACCCAGATTTTGTCACTCCACTTCAGCAAACATGTGCCAGGTCTCAGATCTAATCATCTCTTCAATAAATCATGCAAGAACATAGTCATTTTAGGTCTAGAGATCCTGATCAATCTATCCAAGGGTGCATCATAGATTCAGATTTATCAATAAGACAGATTTCATCCTATGCAGACATACTTCAGAGAGAAGTGTTTAGTGATATCCCTTACACATTCACACATTTGCACTATGATCCTCTTCTCCTTATATAGATTTATCCTTTATCAATACCATGAGTCAAAACCACACAACTGCTGATGGTATTCTTGGATGAAAACAAATAGGACATAACACTCAATCCTGTGGGCTAATACCATGGAAATGCCTCCTGGTATCTTATTTTTAGAGCGCAAAAGGCATACGCGGCTTGGATCATTCTTATCCATGTGTATATACAACTTGGCCTGTACAAACCCACATATAGAACCTTCATTATGAATATTACCAAATCTTTTGCTATACATTACACATTTCCTCTTATAGACGCCCAAGCTTCTACTGAAGACATATACTCCATATTTTACCATAGATTTTCCATCAAGGACAACATTTTAAGACATAATAATCATATTGCCAACAATCTCCCCCTTTGGACTTGATGGCAACCATGATGGTGTTTAATCACCACAATAGATAGATATATTAAACATAACCATTATTCAAACACCCAAACTCCTCTCCCCCTTTGACATCAAGGGCAAAGGGCACTATTTTGACCATGCTCCCCCTGAGTTCATGCTGAATCTTCAGACATATTTTTCAATGAAGTACATGACTCTATAACTCAACCAATTATGACCTTTCCTATCACCAAGGACTCATACTTACATCAATGATCCAACCAAGTGGAATTACATATTTGACTCAACTACCCAACCAAGTGGGTTTACAAAGTAAAACAAGTCCTTACATGATTGAATAGAACAATTTACATCATGAGTGTTAGCATTCGTTTTTTTATTTATGAAATTACAGAAATGACATGTCATAAATAGGACCAAAATATCTCAAGAGAGAAATCATATATCTGAAACCAATCAAAATGCCAACAATGCATCCTTTTCAGCAAGACAGGTGCTCCCCCTAAGCTGATGCATCCTGAACACCTTCAATAACCAATTCATCAAAGCATCTTCATCAGAGAATGATATAGAAATATGAATACTGGAACAACAACAAAGATCACCCAACAACACCAAAATTGTTTTGCGTGTGGATCCAAAGGATTTTTGTCAGCAAAACCCATACGTGGTTTTATGCACAGAAACTCACATATATATGTGATTCGTCTTTATGAAACCAGCGTATCAAATTTAAACTCATGAAATTAAGCAGATTTGATCAGAGAGGCAGAGACAACTCCCAGCTTCTGTCTGAGATATTCGAATGCTTCCCTAGGAAGAGATTTAGTAAATATATCAACAAATTATTCTTTGGAGGGAGCATACTCCAATTTAACCTTTTGTTCACACACTTCTTCACGTAGGAAGTGATACTTCATAGGAATGTGCTTAGTCTTGGAATGCATAACATGATTATTTGAGATACTAATATCACTTGTATTATCACATAAAATGGAGATGGGAGGTGAACATTTGATTTGAATGTCTTGTAGAGTCTGCATCATCCAAAGAAGTTGTGTGCAACAAGATGCGACAACCACATATTTTGATTCTGCTATAGATAAGGAAATTGAACTTTGTTTCTTTCTGAACCAAGATACTAATCGGGGCCCCATATAGAATGCACCACCACTAGTGCTTTTTTGATCATCAACATTTCCAACCCAATCTACATCTGTGTAAGCATGAAGAGTGAGATCAGCATTATTTGGATACCATAAACTGAAGTCTTGAGTCCCTTGTAGATATTTGAATATTCTTTTTACAGCCTACAGATGAGACTCTTTTGGATTAGCTTGGAATCGTCCAACAATCCCAACTACATGCATGATGTTTGGTCTTGTCCCAGTTAGATACAATAGACTTCAAATCATGGATCTATATTCTGGTTGATTCACCATGGGAGAATCATCATGAGAAATGAGGTTGCATCTAGTTACCATTGGCATACTCAGAGGTTTGCAGTCTTCCATCCCATACTTCTTCAGAATTTTCTTAAGATATCCATACTTCTTCAGAATTTTCTTAAGATATTTTTCTTGTGATAAAAATATGCCATCTGTTTCTTGTTGCACTTGTAAGCCAAGAAATAATGTTAGTTCTCCAAGTAAAGACATTTCAAATTCTTGTTGCACAACAGAAGCAAATTTATGACTCATGGACTCTTCATTACTTCCAAAAATGATGTCATCAACATATACAACGACAATAAACAGTTTATCATTCTCTAGTTTTGTGTATAAGTTACTATCAACATATCCTTTTGTAAGAACTTGTTGATAAAGATATTTTTCAAGAGGATAGTACCATGCTCGAGGAGCTTGTTTGAGACCATATAAAGCCTTTTTAAGTTTGAAAACAAGTTTTTC
This sequence comes from Pinus albicaulis, assembly GCA_034641835.2. Taxonomy (NCBI): domain Eukaryota; kingdom Viridiplantae; phylum Streptophyta; class Pinopsida; order Pinales; family Pinaceae; genus Pinus; species Pinus albicaulis. The sequence goes on along the minus strand of CM076579.1, from coordinate 1,315,703,289 downwards.
ATCATTTCCCAGAATGAATCCTTCTATTTGTTCTATATAAACTTCTTCTTCTAGATCACCATTGAGAAAGGTAGATTTAACATCCATTTGATAAACTTTGATTTGTTGAAAACTTGAAAAAGAAAGAAACATTCTTATGGCTTCAAGTCTAGCTACAGGAGAAAATGTTTCTTCAAATTCTATACGTTCTTGTTGAGCATACCCTTTACAAACAAGTCTAGCTTTGTTTCTAATAACATCTCCATTTTCATTTAACTTATTTTTGAATATCCATTTTGTTCCAATCACAATTTTATCATGAGGTCTCGGAACCAATTCCCAAGTATGATTCTTTTCAATCTGATCAAGTTCTTCATTCATGGCTTGAATCCAACATTCATCTTTGCTAGCCTCATTGACATTCTGTGGTTCAATAGTGGATAGAAATTCCAGACAGCTAGGAGATCCTACAAGAGTTCTTCTTGTTTGGACACCTGATCCCTTTTCTCCCAAAATTTGAGATTTTGTATGATTCTTTTGAACATACATGGATGGAGAATTTTCAAATAGATATTCTTATGTTGCTTCATTGGGTTCACCTTCTATATTGTTTCTATTTGATGCAGGAATATATACATCATCATCATCTTCATTTGTTGTTGGTATTTCCCTTTTACGAGCTGAGAGAGACTCATCAATTACAACATCAATACATTCAAAAAATTTCCGAAGTCTTTTATTGTAACATTTATATGCTTTACTTCTAGAAGAGTAACCAAGAAATATTCCTTCATCTACTCGAGGTTCAAACTTACCAAGTTTTTCATCATTGTTCTTGATAAAACGTTTGCTTCCAAAAACTCTAAAATGCTTTACGGTGGGAATATTTCCATACCAGAGTTCATAAGAAGTTTTATCACTATTCACCCGAACATGATCCTTGTTCAGAATATTTACCACAGTATGTGTTGCTTCTCCCCAAAAGGTATTGGGAGTTCCAAATTCATCAAGCATAGCTCCATCCATTTGTTGAACTGTTCTATTCATCCTTTCTGCATGCCATTTTGTTGTGGGGTTCCAGCTACAGAAAACTGTTTTTTTATGCCATGATGTTCACAGAAATCAAAGAATTCATCTGATATATATTCTCCTCCTTGGTCAGATCTAAGACATTTTTTTTTAGATCTAATTCATTTTCAACCAAAGCTTTGAAGATCTTAAATTTTTCAAATTCTTTATCTTGATGTTTCAGTAAACCGACCCAAAACATTCTAGAGAAGACATCAATAAATAAAATATAGTATTGATCTCCACGAGGTGAATTTTACCTTACAGGACCACATATATCAGTATGTATAAGTTCAAGAGGTTTACATGCTGATCCTTCTTTAGCATTGAATTTCACCCTGGTTTTCTTACCAAATTGGCATGATTTGAATATCGTACTTTCAGGTAGAGTGATGCTGGGAAGATCATGAACCGCTTTGAGTCTACTGGATTTGCTTATTTTAGAGAAGCTCAAATTCCCCAACCTTCTGTGCCATAACCAATTTTCTAAAGATTTACCCATGTAGCATTGTTCTTGGCCACCTTTCAATACATACAGATTGCTTGGTGTTCTAGTTCCTGTTATTACCGTTTTTCCTGTGTCAATTTCACATACTATACATTCTTTTGAACTAAAGAGGACTTCATTTCGTTGATCACACATTTGACTCACACTTAATAGGTTGTTCTTTAATCCATCCACATACATAACATTGTTAGCTTTCACCTTTTCTTTTAGAAAACCATAACCTTTTCCTTTAGTGATAGCAGGAGAGTCATTTCCAAAGGTAACATTCTTTTCTTTCTCTAGAGCATTGTATGAAAGGAGTTTATTTCTATCACATGTCATGTGTTTTGAGCATCCACTATCAATGTACCATTGATTCTCTTCCCCTTCTGTAAATAAAGCCATGCCACAACATTCAACCTATAAGTCCTTCTTTCTCCAAATCTTGGAATTTGAAGGTATATGCTCTTTTGGCTATAGTTTTCTCCTACATTTAGATTCTTCATGACCAAAGTTATTACAATAAGCACATTCGATTTAATTTTGAAGAGGAGAAAAGTTTTTATAAGTATTCTTCTTTATTCCAGTCTCAATTCTTTTCTTTCTTGCTTCTCTGGTCATGATGGTTTTGTACGCAACAAATTGAGCAGTCTTATGACCAAAATTATGACATGAGAAACATTGTCCATTAAAGAAGAAATAAATTCGATCATGAAACCTTATATTTATGTTTACCTGCTGATTGATATTTCTATTATTGTTCTTGCTTGTATTAAAGTGATCATGCTTTACTTGTGTAGTTTCTTTGTTATTTTTCTAAGAGACGGAATGTTGCAGGCTGACTTTAGCTGCATCTAGATAGCTTGGTGCGGAAGAATGAGATGATTCTCCAATATATACAAGACCTATATTTATAAGAGGATAGAATTCTACCTTGATAATTTCATCTAAGTTTTCAGATCCTTTAGAAAATCTAATATTTAAAGTTTTCACTTTCTCAATTTCTTTTCTTAGACTTACTATTTCACATTCTAATTTCTCATTGTGCTTCTCCTTTTCTATAAGCTTATTTTTTAGAGTATCTATGGAAATTTTGTTTTCTTCCAAACATATTTTGAGATGATTTATTTCTTCACGAAAGTCATTTTCTTCTAATGCATCCATAAAAGTATCGCTAGAGTCCTTTTCAAAAGCTATCAGTAGTCTAATATCTTGATCAGATTCTCCTTCTTCACTATTTGATAGACCATCACTATCTTCATGAGTATAATAGATTTTTATATTGATAAACCGTTTCTTATTTCCTTTAGCAACTTCCTTTCCATTTTCACGACTATCTTTATGGGGACATTTAGCATCATAATGACCAACTCTTCCACAAGCAAAACATTTAAAGGGAAGATTACCTCTGAACCTTCCAGTGCCAAGTTGTAGCTTCTACACAAAATTTATCTCATCTTTTTCTAAAACATACCCCAATCCTTCTTGTTCTTCTACCTCCTTTCCTTTTGCAGCAGCTTTCAAGACAACTTGTTTGACTTCATATGGATCTCCTTTTCTCACTTCACAAGCAGTCAGAATCCCATGAAGTTGAACAACAATAAGAGTGTGTAGATCATGCTTCTCTTCAATAGCAGACACTTTTGACTCAAATTTGGGAGTTAGAGATCTTAAAACCTTTTATACCAGAGTAGTGTCAGATATATTTTCACCCAGATTTATCATATGATTTACAATATCATCTAGACGTAAAAGGAAACAAGCAATGCTTTCTTCATTGTGCATTTTGAGTTTTTCATTTTGAATTTTGAGAGTTTGGAGTTTAGCACTTTTTACCTTGGCATCACCTTCATAGCTTAGAATGATTTTGTCCCATATCTCCTTTATTGTATCCAACCACATGACTTTGAAAAATTCTAATTCAGTCAAACTTCCCAATAATGCATTGAACACCTTTGCATTGGTTTCATAGTTCTTTCTTACTGCTGCATCTGTTGGAATAGAAGTTGGATGTTGATAACCTCCTTCAACTATAGCCCATACATCTACTCCAAGTGACTGAAGATAGGATCTTGTCCTTGTCTTCTAGAATATTAAGTTGTTTCTGTTGAAGAGAGGAGGCCTGATAGATGTTGTCCCATATTGATTGCTCATATTGGTTGATCTTCCTTCTAGCGATTAAGCTTCTTCAGAAGGACCTGCTCTGATACCAATTGTTTGGAAAAATACTAGGGGGGGGGGGTGAATCAGTATTTAGAGCTTAATGATAATTTTAAATTTTTCTTTACTGAATTCCATACGCGACTTTAACGAACCCAACTCGCGTGTACATGCACATATACCAAAAGAAACTTGTGTATACTGATATAATTAGAAAAACCTTTTAGAAACAATCTTTAACTTAGCTTATCAGTTATGCATATTTTAGTTGAGAAGTAAATATGTGCAGTATTAGTATAATAAATATCACACAAGATAAACACACATGAACACCAAGATTTAAGGTGGAAACCCAATTCGAGAGAAAACCACCGCTGTTGTCGTCTCTGTCTTCAATATTTATTATATGGAAAACTGCTTACAATATTGTACTGATGTAGACTCATATCAGTACGCAGGCATCTACCTATAGAAGGTTGCAACCTTCTCTCATTTTCTAGCTACAACCGGAAGGGAGCTACAACCCCCTGATCTCATTTACCAGCCACTAATGGAAGGGAGCTTCAACCCCCTGATCTGAACACCAGCTTCTACTGGCAGGAAGCTTCTACTTCCACACTAAAGGCTTCAACCCTCAGAATAATTTTTGTTAACAATGGAATATCATACAGCAGAAGATGACATTAATTAATGTCAATCCAAACGATTTACAGGGCAGGAAGACATTATGGAATCAAGAAAGTATTTAAAATCTCTAAGGTTTTGAGAAAATAAAATTTGAACTAGTCTTAAATGTTGATTGCGTGCATTATCCTTCGAGAAGAGCACCTTCTACACGCCTTTTTTCCCGATAAGCGCACATTCCTGAAAGGAAAAATGTCGCTTTCTGAGACCACACAAAGAAAATGTCAAGTTACTCCTTACATGAAGCCACCTAAGGACAACCACCAGTGCCTCCTTAGACACTATGTGAGCACACAAAGGAATATTTGGAGCTCACAATGGAATCATACCTCTCCCTTGGGTCACCATCCACCATGTACCAAGGGAGGGAAGGAGGATTTGAAATCCCCTATATAAAGCGACCATGAGATGAATAATGGGTGATCACATTGTTATGCTGGCCAGAATTTCCCAAGAAATACCAGTAGTGTGTGACCCGGAGCTGGAGATAGAGGGGACTCAATTGTTGGCCATCCAACAATCTTAGTCCATCACAACATAGAGAGAGGGAGCTTGCATCAAGGCGAGCTTGGAAAACAACATCCTTGCATCGAGACCTAGAACCATTGTCTAGGGGCCCTTTGGTAAGTGGGTAAAATTTCTTCTTCATATGAAACGTTTAATAAGAAGGGGCCTAGAGCCACTATTTGCACTATTATCGTTTGACTCTCTTCAATAGATTTTGTATATTTGTGTTTTAGTTTTAGTTTAATTTGAGTATAAATTTGCATGTTTTTTCCTCTAGATTGTATGCTTTTTAACTCCACCTCTTTCAGCTTGTTACATAGAGTTTAAAGGGTCAAACCACACTCTTTAAACTAGTGCGATTTCGTACATCTGTGCACCAAATCCACCACAACAGGATTAGCGACTCCACTAATGTTTTACAAGTTTATGTGGTTGTGCCTTTTTTTGCAAGAGACCTTTGTCTATGCTGAAGAGTGGAGCTGATAGTCCTCTGATCTATCTTACAGTCCCTAGATTCACTTTGAGTAACAGACTAAAGAAGAGAAGATCCTAACTTTTTTACTTGCAGGAATTTTCACGTGTTTTTTCCTCACTGACGCACAAAGTGCACGGTAAGTGCTGACCTGTGTGCAGGAAAGGGCACCAGTCATGGCCTTTTGCGAAAAAATCATAGAATGAGAAATTTCTCCCAACATTCTGTCTTTTTCTGCTTGTAATGTGGTTGGCATCCCCTAATGTATCTGCCAGCACTTATTGTGATACCCCACGACTTGTTAGAACTCACTTCTAGCTGCTTTCTATAGGTTTAGAGTTAGTTTTTTATTCAAGTTGATTTTTGCAAAAAAATTCACATAGTTTAAGTAGAGGGCAAATTAACTTGCGTGCCAAAAATTTTATGTTTTGCAAATTTTGGTGTTCACACTTAGATAAATAGTCCAATTAAGTGGCCCAAGACCACGCCTGCATAGCTAGTTTTATTTCCTTTAGTGTATAATTTTTTTAGTTTAGTTCAATTTTTGCATTAGGAATTGCGGGACTAGGATCAAATTGTCTATAGAAGATCAAGTAAGCTCTACTACCTTTGCACCCTCCGGTGATCATAGGTAAGCATATGAATGCTCCACATTCACAATTCACCATCTCCCTCTAGTTAGTCACATAGATTAACTAGGAAAATTTGAAAGCAACCCATTATCCACACATGTTTTCCATTTGAGCCAGGAACAATATAACATAGTTTAAATAGGCTTTTTTTGTAAAGGATCATCGATATCCACACATTCAAACTATGTGCTTGTTCAACCTATTCTCACACACACTCATCCACTAAGCAAAGAAAGACACCTAAAACTAACTTAACCAAACTCGCTAAATCTCCCCACAGGGGCCACAAAAGAATTTATAGTTTAAGTTAGGATCAAGGGGGTAGGAATCCAATAAGTTTCCTTGATCATAAGTAATATTGAAACATAGAAGTTGTGTATTTAGGGAGCTTCAAATCCACCTATGAGCCCACGAAAAAGAAAACACGAGCGCAGTAGAGCCCCGATCCAGAGGGGGTTAGGCTTAGGCACAATCCGTGCAGTATTAGTTGGGGCTACCTGGCCCAGCTGATACACGGTACTATTAGCTGACTACCAAGAAGCCCAAGACTCGAACGCTCACATGGGATGATGGTTCTTAGTGGCCAAAAACTAGGGCATCCTTTACCCTATAGGTGATGGTGCAGGCAAGCGCCAGACCCTCTACCCTTACCTTGGTGGATTCTCTTCGACTAACTGGGGGCGTCGCCAGCTCTTATAGGACATTGTGCCAGCACTTGCAAGAAATATTCTCAAGGCCTAGTTACTTTTGAGTGTGTGAGGATGTAATAGGTATTCTAGGATTTTGAGTATCATACACAAACAAACAAAAACCACTTTTTTTCTTGATTGATCACATAGATTAATTTAAAGGGAAAATTTATTTTATTTTCACTTTGTTTTATGTATGTGGCCATAATTTTTCTTTGATCATAGAATCTATCCTCTCAAATTTTTCCAAAACCTAACCTGGTCGACACCAGAATGGTCCCAATGGAACCTCGTCGATCCAGGCATCTTTTGGACCTCCCCCCATTACCGAGAGGGGTTCCAGGTATTTCGCCATTTAGGTGTCAAAGACAGAAAATTACCACCGTCATTGGTTCATCCTTCATTGGAGCAGCCATAGTTGGGAACCCTAGTCGGTCTCCCAACACCACACCACACACCACTCCCCCCTCGACCCCCAGGGGGCAAAGGAGTGTGTCCCATTCGGGAAGCCAACTTAATACGAAGCAGGGTACGTCACAAAATAACCCTCGTTCTAACCAGAATGTCGTGTCTTCACGCATTGCAATGGCATCAACATCCCAGTCACCTTTCTTAGCTTCGTTGAATCTACCCAATTTAACCAAGCTAACAAATGACCCCATTGCACACGATCCTTCATGGCCTCCCATGCCCACGAATCTCCCTTTGGATATACCAAAATTCGAAGGCAATTAAGTGGAAGACCTAGGTAATCATGTAATGACCTTTCACCTATGGTGCACATCAAACAGTATCATCAATGACACTATTCAATTGAGGCTATTTCAATGCACTCTTATAGGAGTAGCCATGAAGTGGTACATAGAGCAACCTCCTGCTTCACATGGAACCTTTAGTGTCCTTGCTACCGCGTTCCTCACATATTTTTAGTTACCCATTCACCATGATTCGAGAATGGAATTACTGACTCATTTTAGACAAACCCCCGCTGTCCATATCTCGGACCATCTTCATGAATGGAGTCGGCGTCGCAGTTTATGTAAAGCTAAACTTGATGATCAGGTCCTCTTAGATTTATTCTTGAAAACTTTGGCGGCGAAGATTTCAATGGATGTGGCACATCAAAACCCCACATCTGAAGAGAATTCAACCAGTAAAGTCCAAAATATTGAACTGATTTATACGCAGTCAAGATACATTTACCACATCCTGCCTAATTCCCCGCACCTGCAAACTTATCAAGGATTTCCTGGCGTGTCGAACTATGCAGACGGGCTAATTGGGTCAACGACCCAAGGTTACCTAGGCAGTAGCAATCAAAACCCTGATTACACATATAGTTCTACCCAGAACATGTCTCAACTCGAATTTCAAAGTCATCATATGCCTCAGCAAAATTTGACTAATAGGGCGCAAGCATATCACCAGGGAGGACTCTATCCTCCGGCTGAGTGGACCCAGTATGCAGAAAGAAACACAGACGAAAGAGGTCCCCTCCAACGGCCAGGTGCAAACCCGAGACAACGTTATGCTCAATCCCCAACACACAACCCACCTATGAAAACCAATGCACAGGTGAACTTTGTACAACCGTCCCAAAATGAACCACACCAGTATAACTAGGAGAACTACCCTCCTAACGTGGTAAAGAAAAAATCCAAAAACAAGCCAAAATGGAACCTTGGATAGGGGGGTAGCAACCAGCAATGCCCACCGTGATCCCAGGCTGGAGGTAACTTCAACTGGAATTATAACCAGGAGCCTAGCAATGCCCAACGAAAGAGAAAAAGGCCACCTCTTTGAACAAACCATTCCTGTTCAATATGTGGAGAGTACAGGCACTATATTCACCATTGTCTCGATCTCCCTGAGCTAAAAAAGCTACAATGTAACTGAGGACAAGGAGGATCCTCCCATCAACCCGCTGTGATGCAAGAGCCTTTCCCCCACCAAGGGAGGGTCAACACTCAGCAGAAAAATCTAGACGATTCTTGGAAAAGCAGCCATGAAATCTACATGACTTGGGAAGAGATGTTTTTCCAAACACAGAATCACAACTACGACACCCCACCAGACACCACTACATCAGGGGCTAGTACTAGTGCGCCGACTGCACCTTTGACCATTTCAAAGATGCCTATAGAACCATTACCAAAGATGGAAAAAGGACCCAATAGGTGAGCAGGAAACTACTCCAAAGCAGCCCATAATTATAGCATCGTGGACAATTTAGCTCAATCTCCCGCTGCTATGTCAGCTCTGGAAGTACTGCAGTCATGCCCGAAACAACGAAAAGCCCTAATTTCTGCATTAGGCACTATCGACCCTACTGATACGTGCCTGATGGCTTTTGACTTAGACAAAGCCACCCCCCAGATTCCTTCCATGGTCGCCTTCCAAATACCAGTGTCGGTTTAGAATATCACTATTCACTGATGTCATAGATGATGGTGCATCGACATGCATCATGTCAAAAAATGTTTGGAAGAAGTTAGGTTCTCCTAAACTAAAAACCTCAGTCATAACGCTTCGAGCATACGACAGTCGTCCCTTGACCCCTGTCGGCCTCTACCAAAATGTCCCAGTCTGTTTAGCTGGAAAGACAGTCCACATAGACATTGAAGTCTTGGACCCTCACTTGGATTACAATATACTCCTCGGACGGAGTTATATGTACGCCATGTCTGCCATAGCCTCTTCCATCTTCCGCATTATGATGTTCCCCCATAAGGATCACATCATTACTGTAGACCAGCTGACACACAGCGAGAAGCGTCCCCTAGCCAACACGGATGTAATTCTACCCTATGTAGATACAACCTTGGATGGTCTTTCACGGTACCAAGAATATGGCCCTGGACAATTCAAACCGTCGTCTATTCTAGGGTCATTCCTAGGAGATCCTCCCATTATCCTTGAGGCATCACCTAATGTCATAGGGGCTCTAGTGTGCATTATGTCCACATAAAGTGCCGAGGCTAGTCAGGACACGGACTCAAGCAGTAACGACACCGAGGCATCGACCACTGTAGCCTCTCTAGCCTACGCCACCTCCCAAACCCCTTTCCTCTACCCCCCAACTAGCTTCGTCTCCCAACAAGTTTTGGCAACACTGGTATTACCCAACATATCATTGGAATTCCCAGTTTGGTACCTCATTCCTCCTTCCGGAACAAGAACCACCCATGTTACTGCCATAGGGTTGAAGCCCCTCAGTCTCGAGGAGCCCCCACCCATCCAAGAAATGGTCGAGACCACCCCCACAAAGGAAGCTCCCATTATGAAACTAGTAATCATGACCAAGAAAATTGAGAAGAGAGTAAAGAAGATGGTGACTCCTACCATTCAACGAGAATCACCATTATGCGCCATATGCGACGTAATAGGCCATCCTACCCATATATGTCCGGATATGGATGAATTAAAACCACTCCTTGGCTCCGAAATAGACATCTCGACGCTACACTCCCATAAAAAGGAACCTACCACCAAAGGTAAAGGCAAAGCGTTGCATACCAATAATGCATGCGCTCTCTGTAGCAACTATGGGCACTATACCCGCTATTTTCTAGAGATACCATGATATAGGGACACCTTACATGCGATCAAGCGATCCTATCAAGATGATCCCTCCATCCATTCCATCGGCGATGAACCTCGTATCATCCTATACTTACAGGAAGAACGTAGATCACCTGAAAGGCTCCCCGCCAGACCCCCTCCACCAATCGAAAGATGCGTACTTTGCAATGAACTTGATCATTTCATCATAGATTGTTCAGCTTTTGAAATGTTCCAACAATGGTACCTAGTCCATATAGTATATCGTGGTGAAATGGACATCCTATATTCATGTAAGATATGTGGTGACAACCACCCTATACGTCGTTGTCACTATATACCACAATTTCACACAACTTTAGCCTGTATGCGATCAACCATAGTCTGCCTCTCCCAAGAAGATGGCACAGACTCAGAATCCATGAACAATACAACAACTCAAGAGGATGAGATAGATAGATCCATCCCGTTGTGGCCATCAGGAGGACGACCAATTAGGGAGATTCATCCCCCGCCAAGTACCAATGATACCAAACACCATATACAATTCATTTCATCATGTATCAGAACCATGACTCGAGCTATCTACTCATATGCCATAGGTGTCAAGTCAGCTGCAGCTACAAGAGTAGTTGTCCCTGTGACAGTGTAGACCCAATCTATCTGCACTTTGTCCACCGTGTCTGGTTCCGCCACATCCAAGATCGAATCCTTCTCGTGTCTCTCAACTAGCTCCACCTAGATTACCCCCATTCAGTATAAACCTACGCATGAACAATCCCCCTTCGGGTCCTTGTTTCATTTGGATGAGGATATCATAAAGGCCATGACGGAGCCAGATTACCCATGGGATGCAATGCATCATCGTTTGTTGTTTCTCCCCAAGAAAACGTTCAGTCCTAACAAAAAAACTGAACGAGAAACCTATAGGATCGAATCAAAATACTTACTGCCATCAGGAAAGGTTGATTGGTTCAAAAACCCCATCCCAGCACCCAATGCATTTGAGGAAAGAAATATGTCAAATATTTTTCCTACCATTAAGGTGAACATATCCCAAAATCCGACAAAGGTCGAAGAAATCTCACTAGGGACAGCATGTTCTCCAGAATAAATAACCTCTTACACCAAACTCTTACAAGATTATAGAGAAATATTCGTGTGGGACTACTCAAAAATGTCTGGGCTTAGTCCTACCATCGTAGAGCACCATATTGACACTTGGCCTGACGTACCTCCAGTACGCCAGAAACAATGTCAACTACACCCATCTAAGGAAGAAGTAATAAAGTGAGAAATCGACAAGCTTCACAAATCTGGGTTTATCTACCCCATCTCCTATACATCTTGGGTTTCCAACCCTGTTCCCATAATGAAAAAAACACGACACGATATGTGTTTGCACCGATTTTCGGGATTTGAAAGAAGCTTGTCCTAAAGACAATTATCCCACTCCATTCATTGACCAAGTCATCGATGCGTGTGTAGGTCATGAGGCTCTATCCTTTATGGATGGATTCTTCGGATACAATCAAATCCAAATCGCCATACAAATCAGTACAAAATTGCGTTCACTACCCCCTCGGGCACATTGGCATACAAGGTAATGCCATTTGGCATAAAAAATGTTGGAGCCACCTTCCAACAAGCCATGAATTATATATTACATGACTTGGCGCACCTTATCCTCGCCTACTTGGACGACCTAACTGTATGCTCCAAGAAGCGCTCAAACCATATTGAGGATCTGCGATTGTTATTCCAAAGATGTCGTCAATACAACCTACGCTTGAACCCTCTCAAGTGTTTTTTTTGTGTCAGCGCAGGAATTTTTTTAGGTTTTATTGTGTCCTAGCAAGGCATTCGTGTGGACCCCCTCAAGATCCAAGCCATTAAAGAGGTACCTCCACCTCAAACCCTCAAACAACTTCAAAGCTTGCAAGGAAAGGCCAATTTTCTGAGACACTTTGTCCCAGATTATTCCACCTGTGCTCAAGGTTTCTTGCACCTCCTTCTCTAGAACATTCCCTTTAAATGGGATGACCACACCTAAAAATCATTTGATGCACTGAAGGAGACATTATCCTCAGCACCACTCATTATTCCCCCAGACTATGACAAGGATTATATCTTGTATCTATTAGATTTCGACTCCACATTGGCCAGAGTATTGATTCAGGAGGGCCCATATGGAAAGGAGCACGTAATATATTATGTCAGCAAAACCTTGTCAGGCCCAAAATTGAGATATGAACCCGAAGAAAATACTGCCCTAGCATTAATCCACACAGTCTAGAAACTTCACAACTACATCATCTTAAGAACCACTACGGTTATCGCAGATATTAACCCAATCAAATACCTGCTCACATGATGCTTAATGAACCACAAGGATGCTTGTTGGATAGTCATTCTCCAAGAATACAACTTACATTTTTGCTCCCTCAAAAGAAAAAAGGCACTTGCATTAGAAGAGTTCATTACGAACCTCCTAGGAAATTCCAAGAGATCACCAGTAGATGATTGGCTACCAGATGAACATCTCTTGTTCGTAGTAACCAACAACCCTTGGTACGGAGGCATTCTCCTATTCTTGCGAACCCAAAATTTTAGACCTCATCTCACATGAGATGATCGTCAGTGCATATGCCAGCAAGCCCCTCAATATCTCCTTCTGGGATATGTCTTATACCGGCGAGGCATCGACACTATTTTACGTCGATGCCTTACTCATGACCAAGCAGAAAAAGCCCTTAATGACTGCCACAGAGGCACTTGCAGTGCCCATCTAACAGGAATGGCTACTGCCCAAAAAGTCCTATAGGTAGGATATTTTTGGCCCTCCCTGTTTCACGACTACATCACGGCAGTTAAAAGATGCGAACGATGCCAGCACTTTGCTCATAAGGAAAGAGAACCTGCCGATCCTCTGCACCCTGTCATAGTAGCCGGCCCCTTTTGTAAATAGGGGATTGATTTCATGAATTGTAACCCCACCTCATCGAGCAACCATAAATACATAATTGTGGCTGTCAACTATTTCACCAAGTGGGTTGAGGTCATGCCCACATACGACAACACAGCAGGAACCGTCACCCAATTTTTGTTTAACCACATGATCACTTGATTCAGCGTACCCAAAGAGTTAGCCTCTGACCATGGGAAACACTTCAAGAATGAAGTCTTCGAGGAGATATCTCACCACCTCGGATTCACCCATGAATTCGCTTCACCATACTACCCCCAGTCCAATGGACAGGTAGAAGCTATTAACAAAGTACTCAAAACTATGTTACAACACATGGTGAATATCCATAAAAATAGCCAGCACCATCAAACTGTAAAAATCAAAGTGCAGGATGTCATGGAAGTTACCTCGGCATAGTATCGCTAGTCCCTGGTACACGGGTTGACCACAATGACAAGAAAGGCTACACAAACACCTCTGACCTCTCAAACCTCAACAAGTACAAATAAATTGAATAAGGTCCATCTTCATCTATTTTCACCCCTTTCAAAAACTTCAGAGGGTCATAACAGGAAATCAGAAGGTCCATTATGTGAACCGTAAGTTGCACCATCATCAGCACTCCATGATGAACGGAAGCGATGCCACACATTTGCTTCCCAAAAAAAATAAATTTTCAGCGCCGATAGGTATGCCCTCTCTTATCTTCCTTTTTAAAAGCTCATACCTTTCAATAATATTTGATAAAAGGAAGATTCTTTCACTCGAGGTAGTTGTTTTTGCAGAAAAAACCCGTAAACCATTCACAACACCATCTACTGAAAGTTCCAAAGTAGGTATCATTCTACCCCCAGCATGATAGAGTCCCAGAAAACTTTGCATATCCTGACATCATTTCTCCATCAGAAATAAACCATAGGGTCTTCATATCTGACCATGTTTATCATCACCTCATCCTGAATAGGATAAACATCCGCATTGGTCGGTAGAGCCTCCCCACCATGGCACTTGTCACCCAAAGTAGACCATATATCACAGCAACAGTGACCCCATGGCCATACCACTTCAGTCCCGGAAGCACCTCGTGCCCATCCATTCATCATGCATAAGGTCAAGTTTACCATGCAAACTGAAACCCCCTTCCTAGACGAGTAGGTTGTACAAGCAGATAAAACGCGCACCACCACACACTGCATTTGGCCCACCATACCTCCACCAGCATAATACCATCTACGACACTATTTCATCCGCTTCATCAACCCTACACATGAGACCAACCAATGGGACCCCCACCCTCAGCAAAACACCTTCCTCAAGCCTTCAGGGAGTGAACACTTTCATGTTTTGGAGTACCTGTCTCTATGTTTTGTACAAACCAAACCCCATTATTTTATTCTTTTGGTAAGTGTACAAAGACCGCAAATGGTGCACTTCGCCCCTTCACCCTCATATTTCATATTTTCTCCAATGGCAGTAGTCCCTGACCTCCCTTGGTCAGATTATTTCACCCCCATGCATGCACCATCCCGACATTCATAGCCGGTTTATAGCCGCACTGGAAGTCTTACTGACTCCAGGGATTTTCCCCTCAGAAATAACTACGACTGTCACCAAGCTGCTTAAGTATACTCTGACCTCGGGCCACTGAATCCCCATCATCAGTTTTCAGTCACCTCTCACCAACATTCCTTTGTTAAACCCATCACATCCAAGTCCTCGACCCCATAGGTTGGTGACCCATGGTTCGGTTAAGGCTTCCTTTTTGTCGACCTCGACACCTCTTTTCCAAAAATAAAGTGGTACCTTGGATCACCCCTCCCCATGCAAAGGGGTATCCTCGGGTGGCACTGTGGGAGACATCATTGTCCATAGATGTCATCGATCCTCCTGACATTCTACTATGATAAAATATTTCATGTCAAGATGGTATTGTACCTTACAACCATTGCACTTTGATCAGATCCGTCGAAGACCCGTGCCTCCATAAGTGTCTTTGTCAAACAATGCTTACACGGGAAGGTCCCAGCCAGTACATATGCATACACTGCGTAGCTACATGCAATACCAATTTTACGCATATGGGTACCACATTCCACCTATCATCAAAGAAAAAACATCCCTGAGGGCGTCAGCAGTCGTCGTCAACAACCGCCAGCATCACTACCATAGTAGTGACACAAACAGCACATGTATCTGTCAATTTTGTTTAACTAGCCATATCATCACGAGCATGGGACATGCCCACCTTGTTGAAATTTTGTATATATATTTTAAATTGTATTTTCTTGTAGGGATCCCTTAGACATGGTCTTTCTTGGAACCAGTGCAGGTTGTTGTCAACTCCAAAGCTCCATGCAGGTCTCCCTCTCTCTACGCACAATACAGAAATGAAACTATAATGTATTTTGGCTATAAAATCCCTCCTATACTTCACACATTAGAGGGAAAATTTTAACACTAGAAAAACATAAAAGAGAAGATGATATTAATTAATTTCAAGCCAAAGGATTTACAGGGCAGGAAGACATTATGGAATCAAGAAAGTATTTAAAATCTCCAATATTTTGAGAAAATCAAATTTGAACTTGTCTTAAATATTGTATGCACGCATTATCCTTCGAGAAGAGTGTCTTCTGTGTGCTTTTTTGCCCGATAAGCGTGCATTCCTAAAAGTGGAAAAATGTTGCTTTCCAGGACCACACAAAGCAAAGGACAAGATACTTCTTACATGAAGCCGCCTAAGGACAGCCACCAGTGCCTCCTTAGACACTGTGTGAGCACACAAAGGAATATTTGGAGCACACAATGGAATCATTCCTCTCCCTTGGGTCACCATCCACCAATGTACCAAGGGAGGGAAGGAGGATTTGAAATCCCCTATATAAAGCCACCATGAGATGAAGAATGGGTGATCACATTGTTATGCTGACCAGAATTACCCAATAAATACCAGCAGTGTGTGACCCAGAGCTGGAGATAGAGGGGACTCGACTGTTGGCCATCCAACAATATTAGTCCATCACAATAGAGAGAGAGGGGGCTTGCACCAAGGTGAGCTTGGAAAAAAACATCATTGCATCGGGACCTAGAACCATTGTCTAGGGGCCCTTTAGCAAGTGGGTAAAATTTCTTCTTCATATGAAACGTTTAATAAGAAGGGGCCTAGAGCCACTATTTGCACTATTATTGTTTGAATCTCTTCAATAGCTTCTGTATATTTTTGTTTTTGTTTTAGTTTGATTTGAGTATACATTTGCATGCTTTTTCCTCTAGATTGTATGTTTTTTAACTCCACCACTTTCTTCCTGTTACCTAGAGTTTAAAGGGCCCAACCACACCCTTTAAGCTGGTGCAATTTCATACATCCATGCACCAAATCCACTAAAACAACTACAAACCACGTTTCATCAATTTTCATACTAGATCGCACAACTTCAACATAACCCTTCATAAAGATCAACAACAAGAAACTTCACCCAATACATCAAATCAAACAGTGAGATCATTGTAATCAGAACACTGTAATAACTAGATTTCATAATTAGTATGCCGAATCAAATTCAACCCTGAACATTCATTATCTCAAAACTCATACGCTACTTTGCTTCACTGAACCCGCGTGTATACACGCTTTACTTAACACCAACCTGCGTATCGATATGTGAGTGCTTTTTTTTCAAAATATGGCCAGTCTCAAATCTAGATCTAAGGCTTTCAGTCAGATATCTTTTTAGTATTGTAGAACCCTTGATCAGTCAGTCATCATAAAACATATTTACTCACTCATTGATAATATTTGTACATAATCAACTTAGCAGCATATATAGCATTCAAGCAACCCAAATCTACATAAAGACTTCAATGACAGACAACAGAAAAATAGCAGCAATAAATAGAAAACCTCTGCAATAAGCTTCAAAAAACCCTGACTTCCATACGCGCCTTTTCTGAAACAAAGCCGCATATATACGCGCTTTTACTGAGATGAACTAGAGTATAGATCTATAAATATTAATTTTGGAGAATGTTTCACATCTGTTGGATCCCTGTGATTTGCAATATTGGCAAGAATAAACGCTGCAGGAAACAACATCAGAACCACTTTGGAATCCTAGGACCTAGCCTTCCTAGATTCAGAGAGGGATCTCTCTATGTTATTGTTTCTAGATGGTATGTCTTTATGCTCTTTTTTTGTGATATTAGGCTAGTTATGAAGTTCTAAGGACTTGTTTGTTTTGATTGATTGATTTATAGGTTGATACATCAAATGGTGTAATTAGTTGAAGGGATGTTTCAGTTGAATAGATAGACTATGAGAAATATCAATCCATTGGGCTATGGAGTTATAAAAGGATTTAATTGTTCATCAAATCTGGAAGGGTTTTCATAGGGCAAGCTAATTATATTAAGTGGATCTCTTAGATTGGATGTGATATGAAACAACAATAAGTTGTGAAGGAAACAAAACTAAAAGTCAATTAAGAATATTTTAATTCTACTTCAACAAGAAAATCCTTTTAGGTAACTTTTTGAGGTAAACCAAAGGATAGGGTATACCATAGACTTCTTTGGCCATACTTTAATAAGCAAACCTTTGGGACAAAAATCCAGCAATCCTAGTGTTGGGATCCTGTAATTTAGCAAATTGGCATACTAAATAACGAGGCAATATAAACCAGTCTTTAAAGCTATAATATCTAGCCCTCCTAGTCTCAGAGAGGGATCTCTCAATTGTTTTGCAAAGATATGACTTGTTTTCTTGTAAAAGGTTGATTTTAGGCTAGTTATTAATCATGAGTTTGTTTTATTGTTTGATGGGACATGATGATCTAGGCAGCATAGATAGAAAAGGGAAATCTCTAAGTCATCGGGAAATGGAGTCAAGAAGAAGTTTGTAACAAGTTTGTATATGAATCAGGGGTATGAAATGGAAAATCTAACTTGGCTATTGGATCTACAAAGTATTTCAGGTGAAATGAAATGAACATTAAGGGTTTAGAATGAAAAGTAGAACTAAGGGCAAGTAAGAATCCTTAATTATATGTACTTCTCAACAAAGGGACTTAAAACATCATTTGAACATGAAGAAGTATTTTATAGACAGGGCTAACCATGAATTCTACAAATCACACTTCAGCAAATAACACTTTCAAGACAAATTTTCAAAATGAAATCTAGGAGTCGAGGAACGCTCTATTTCATCAAATATTTCACTTTCAAGGATAGGAAAACATTCAATATTCACAAATAATTGCATTCATATAAGAGGGAACTCCTAGAAATATTTGATTACAGCTATAAATACCTTCAAAATAATTATTTAAGCAAGAATAAAGGGTATGATCAAAATAGACCTCTTTGGCATACTGTAAATAATGGTACTTTAAAGGGAGACTTCAAAAACAATTTTTAAGTGGCAGCAAGTAAGCAGGGATAACCATAAATCATTCTTGAAACCAACTATTTGAACTATTCTCGGAATAAACAAGCTTAAGGGTTGAAAATAAGTCAAACTACTCAATAAAACCTTCAACAGATGAAAACATAAAGACAGTGAAGAGTAAACAGGTCTAAGGTGCTTCTAGGAGACATTTCTTAACCTAAACTTTTTACTCTACTGCAAGCAAGAAATGATGAAAACAGAGTGGAAAACAAGAAAAAAATTAACAGATTAGAATACTTCACCAACAGCCAAGCTCAGGGATCCAATGATAGAGCTAAAGCTTTCTCCATCAAAAAACAGGTCAAAACATCCACAGGTTCTAGAACATCAAATTTCTTTCAACTTTAGCAGAACTATGTATTACTTCAAAGAGTTATCAAATGCTCACATAAAATGAGTTTGAATGAAGTATTTATGCTGCAAATGAGGAGGTGGAACCATCTAGGGTTCAAAATTTTATTAATGACATAGTAAATGCAATCATATCCTTAAAAGCCATGCAAGGCATAAGGTAGGAATGTCTCTCGAGTACTTCTCTGTGTAATAAATCTGTCTTTACTTCTTGAGGATGAAATAGTTGAAAAGATTGAATTTGAGGCCTTTTTCTACCTTTACATTAACTGTTCTGACAGTTTATAATATCTTCTTTAGTGTAATAACTGTCAATTTTCCCCTTGGGACAGAAAGCAGGCCATAGGTGGCAGTTTGATTTATTAAGTGAATAACCGCTTCCATTTGATGTTTTCGAGGCTATCTTTAAACCTAATTTGCCTTTATTTCATCATTTAAACTGTATTTTAAGGCCTAATTTTTCTTTGGTTTTCCTTTTCAATTGATCATCATTGTCCATTTCCCTTTATTCCCTGCTTTAAACCTTTTTTTATTTGTCTTTATCCTTTGAACTTCAGCCTTTATAATTATCCTTTGGTGACCTTTTAATAATTCTCGGACTTCTTTAAAAAATTTGTTCCTCTTTCTTTAACTATCTTTTCTCCATTAATATTCCAATTAAACCTTTAAATCTTTTGTCCTTAATTGCATTGTCTTCTTTAACTGTGTGCAGGGCTTCCTTTGGTGCGCCGAAGGGTTTTGTGTTTCAACCAGTGGTTATGAAGACACTAATTAAAACCTTTCAATTAAAAACCCCATATTCCCCCTTTTCTTCATCTTTCTGGCCCTTGGACTATCATTCAAAGGCTCTTCGCCACTGTAACTTGATTGTGGGCGGGCCTACACATAAA
Organism: Pinus albicaulis; assembly: GCA_034641835.2. Lineage (NCBI taxonomy): Eukaryota > Viridiplantae > Streptophyta > Pinopsida > Pinales > Pinaceae > Pinus > Pinus albicaulis. The sequence continues at coordinate 1,315,683,398 of CM076579.1, read as the reverse complement.
CCTACCATTATAACCTGCAATAAACAAAACATATTAATAAATCCTGCGTTTTTTGGGAAAAGACTGCTTTTCAGAGGTTTATGAGGGCGTATGGCAGTCGGAGGAATGCCATAGAGGGAGAAAATGTATGTAGGAGAAGGTTTCATGGTGGAAACCTGAAAAAACGGGATTCAAAAAGGTTTTTGCATGAAAAATGGCAAAAGAGGTTTTGGTGAAAACCATGGTGGTTTTCACGTTGAAGTTGGGCGGTTAGCGGTTTTTCCCAAATTGAACGCAATTCCATACACTTTGTGACATTTGTCCCTCATGAAACTGCCAGTTTCATGTTGGAATCGTGCGTTAACCCTCGGAGGTGAAATCTACGTGAAATTGAACATGGACCGTTGGATCTGGGGGTGTAGATCCAACAACCATAGGGGAGTGCGACAGATGGAAGGTGCTCGGGCGAGGAGGTAAATGTAAGCCAGGTGTCAAGAGGGGATTGGGGGATAGTTTCATGGGTGGAAGGTAGGGCCCAACTGACGTTGGCTATTTTGTTTGGTAGCGGGCTTGGTCGATCGGCGGGATTGTTTGATCAGGTTAAACGAGAATCGTTGGATGAGATGAATCAACGGTATAGATGTGTTTATGGGGATAAACAAATAGGTATTAGTCAGGAAAATGAAGGGTAAAAGGGGAGACGATGACCATCAGATCAATAAGATCTATGGTCGAGATCGCTCTGTGGAATGGTAAGGCGGGGGGAAAAGAAAAGGGGCTAAGGAAACAAGGGAAGATGTGGTCTCATAGAGGAAAAGGAACCAAGAGCGAGGTGTGAAGGGCTAGGGAAAAATTGCTAGGAGGAGGGATGAGGGAGGTCATTCAGCGCCATCAGATCAGACAGATCTACGGCTAGGATTTATGCGGATTTTGACAGGTATGTTGGGGAAATACAAAGGGAAATGCATTTTACTATGAGCGCAGGGGTAAATACAAGGTAAGGGAAGGGGGCTTAATGAAGCAGAGAAGGTGTGGTCCTGTGGAGGAGTAGGGGACCGGGAGCTAAGGTAGGAAGGGCTAGGAGTTAGACGGGAGACAGACAAGGAGAGGAGTACTGACAACCATTGATCTTGGTAGATCGACGGTGTGGATCTAATTGGAGTTCGAACATTGGCGGAGGAGAACAAAAAGTGAAACGAAGAAAAACACGAATTGTCGATGCCAATGGGGGCTAAAGCCTGGTGCTGGGACACGGTCTCGTGGAGAGATAAGGGACCGGGAGCCGAGGAAAGAAGGGGCTAAGAATTGGCACAGAGACCTAAGTGCTTGGCCATCCGATCAAACCTGATTGACAGTTGCGATCGCATCGGGAGATCGGCCCATCGGCATAAAAAATATAAGGGGAAGAAGAAATTAGAAACGCCGATGTGCGATGGGGGCTAGTGCCCTGGTCGCGGGCGCAAGGTTTTATGGTGAGGGAGGGAAAAGGGCTAAGAATCTAAGCCCTTGGAGGATCGCATCGGTAGAAAATATTTTACAAAGAAAGAAGGTCACGGGGAAAGGGAAAAGGCCGATGCTAATGCGCGATGGGGGCTAGCGCCTGGTTGCGGGCTTAAGGTTCTATGGCGGAAAATGGAAGGGAGCTTAAGCCAAGGGGGCTTAAAACCCAATGTTTGAAAAAGGTCAGAATAGGCCCAAAAATGGGTTTTTGGGGGTTTTTTAGTATTCCAATAGGAAAAAACGGGTGTTTTTAAACCATAAAAGGGGGTTTTGATGGTTTTAAAAAGGGGTTTTTAAGAGGAAATGAAGGTTAAATGAGAAGGGAAAAGAGGGGATTTTCAGAGGAAATGGAGTTTTTATGAAAGAAAGAGGTCCTTTTGAAGGGGAAAATGACCTTTAGGATAGCAGTAAATGAGTGAAATTTTATGAGAAAATGGATAACTTAGGGACAATGACCATAGTGAGATTTCCAAAATACAGAAATTTTCATGAAAATTTGTTTTGGAAATTCATGGACTGATCTAGCCATCATCAGATATAACATAATTTATAGATGGCTAATAGTGGCTCCACTTGGGGAGGAAATCTTACCCTTTAGGTGTCCAGAACCTCCAGTTTATCAATCTCTGGATTTCAGAAGACCAGTGCCTTATCCATTGGGAAGATTTCTTATTTTCTTGCTGATATTTTCTAAAAAAGACAATTTTCATCAATCTGCAACATGTAATTTCTTTAAAAACATCTCTACCTACCCATTCTTACTTGTCCTAGCATTTCTTCTTCTTTTGAGTGCACTTGAATTGGCAAACTCTTTGACTTCACCATTTTATTCTTTTGAAAGCAGGAAAAACTAATATATTTCTCCCTTATTTCTTCCATGAGTTCAGATTAAACAGTTGAACTCAATAATTCTCTACCTAACTATCTATCTGTCAAGATTAGGCTGCTTGACAAATTTTATTCTCTATTTCTAAAGACAGGAAATTTAAACATAGTCAAATCGGGATTAGACTGTCTGATTTGCTATGGTGTCTATGGTTGTACGTACAAGCTGCACATAGACTTTATTTGCAGTAAATTTAAAACAAAACTATGAAGGCTTAAGATCTGAAAATTATGCACATCCTTCTATTATTTTTCCAGCTCTGGTTTTGATCTATTTAGAGCTATCTTTTCCCTTTTCTTGGTTCAGATTTTTAGCTTTTTAGAACCATTTCTTTTCTATCCTAATCTTTTCTACTGATAAGCCAAGTCTGAGAAAATCCTATCAATCTGTGCTTCTACTAACTTATCAACAATTTAAAGTATGTTCAGCCATGATTAGATTAGATGACTGAACAATATATCATTTTTGAATCAGCAGTGGCACTTAGATTTTCTCACTTTCAGAAAAATTCTCTTTTTGGGTATGGGGTTGTACCTTTTTTGAATCTTCCCTCTTTTCTTTTTCTATTGCTTTTGTGTTTTTTTTCAAATTGAGAAGCAATGTTATATACAGTGAAAAATAAAAGCTTTGAAATTTAGGACTCTTGGCAGAAATAGTGCTTGAGCATCCTGCCATTGACAGGACCTCCAAATAGATCTTCTCCATTCAGATTTTGCAGAAGGAATGCATTGTGACCCCTGATGGATTGAATAATGTAGGGACCTTTCCATAGATTTTCAAATTTTCCATGTTTTCCCTTTTCTTCCCTTCTAGAATCCCACTTTAGAACTATATTTCCAACTTGGAAATCATTTTCTTTAGTCCTCTTGTCAAATAATTTCTTGATGCTTTCTTGGACTGTTTGTGTTCTATTGTAAACTTCCTCTCTTGAATGTTGTAAATGAATGGTCTGATTTATACTTCTCTGCATATCATTTTCCTTATTTTGTACTTCTTGAAGGAGTTTCATGACTATAACTCATAGAGAGGTTGGGAAGACTGCATCCATGCCATAAACTAGCTGATAGGGGGACATATTTATTGAATTTTTGGTGGTTAATCTATCAGCCCATAAAGCATGAATAAGCTTACTATGCCATGATTTCTGATTCTGCTCCAACAGTTTTTTGATAATATTGACAAGGATTTTGTTGGAGGATTCAGCTAATCCATTCCCTTGGGGATGGTAGGCAGTGGAATGACCCAAGGTAATATGATACTTATGGCAGAAGTCAATCATTTTCTTAGATTTAAAGGCAGCATCATTGTCTGTGATAATTTTTCTAGGACAGCCAAATCTGGATAGTATATTGGTTTCAAGGAACTTGATAGTGATAGAGTCAGTAGCATTCCTAGAAGGTATGGCTTCTATCCATTTGGTAAAATAATCAGTGGCAGTGAGGATCCACTTACATTAGGCCAAAGAAGATGGCTGGATTTCCCCAATGAAGTCCAAACCCCATTGTTGAAAGGGAGCCTCAACACTGATGGGATGTAAAGGTAAGGGTAGGAGTTTTCTCTTGCCATCAAAAATTTGACACTTATGGCAATACATGACAAGTTTCTGAGTGTCTGGGAAAAGGGTGGGTCAATAGTAACCAGATCTGAGGATTTTATTTGCTATAGTCTTCTAGTAAAGATTTCCTCCACATTCTCCCTCATGCAGCTCATGCATGATTTTTCCTGCATCAATCTCAAGCAAACATTTAAGCAATATTCCAACAGAATTCTTCCAATATAAAACCCCATCTAATATGCAATAATTTAAAGCCTTCTGCTTCAAAAATCTAGCTTTAGTTTTGGATAGAGAAAGGGGGTATTTAGATAAAGTAGCACATATATGATATCAACATACCAAGGTGAATTCACAAAAGTTTCTTCAATAAATGGAGCTATGAATTCTTCTATTTCTTCTAAGAAATCAACCATATTCATATCTAGTGCTTGGAAGTTTGACTTAACCATGATTTTTTCTAATCCCTGCCCTTTGATTAGTTTGGTGGGCCTAATTTCTAAGTCATATGCTAGAATAATAGCAATCCATTTTCCCCTTTTACCATCAGGCTCTTCACTTAGAATATCTTTGACAATAGTATGTGGACGAAAGCAATGATGTGAGAATGTAAAATGTAGACTCTGAAGTATTTCAATGCTTTTACCAAGGCTAAGGCTTGCTTTTCCGTGATGTTATACTTGAGTGGAGCATCTCTCAATGCCCTACTAAAAAAGGATATTGGTTTTTCATGCCCCATGTCATTATTTTGCAGTAACACCGCATCTATTGTATGTTCAGATGCAAAGGAAAAGATATAAAAATCTTTGGTGAAATCAGGATTATAAGAACTGGTGTTTCAGTAAGAGCTTGTTTTACCAGTTCAAATGATTATTTAGCTTGTATTTTCCATTTAACACCTATCTCTTTCTTTAGCATGTTTGTGATATTTCTTAATAGTTCAGCAAGGTTGGGGATGAATCTCCTTAAAAAAATTATTTTCCCAATGAAAGATTGTAATTCTTTGAGGTTTCTAGGATGGCTAATTTTCAATATGCCATCAATCCTTTTAGGGTCTACTTTGATTCCCTCTTCAAAAATTATGTGGCCAAGAAGCCTTCCTTCTTGGAGACCAAAGAGTGTCTTTTTGGGATTCAAAGATAATCCATATTTCCTACATTTCTCAAAAACTTTCCTTAAATGAATCAAATGTTCTTCATCAGTTTTGGAGAAAACAGTAATGTCATCAAGGTAAATGATTATAAAATAGCCTATGTCTTCTGAAAAGGCTATATCCATGGCCCTTTGGAATGTGGCCCCTGCATTCATTAGACCAAATGGCATTTTGACATACATGAATGTACCCCAAGGTGTTGTAAAAGCAGTTTTATGTTGGTCACTTGGGAGTACTAACACCTGATTGTAACTTGAGAACCCATCCAGTAGTGAAATTCTTTTTGACCCAACCACCCTTTGAAGTATGTGATCCATTTTTGGCAAGGGATAATTGTCCTTTAGGGAGGCTCTATTTAGATTTCTGAAATCAATGTAGAGCCTAATCTCCCCAATATTTTTCCTAACAGATACTAAGTTGGAAACCCATTCTGAATACATGATGGGGACTATGATCCCAACATCATACATATTCTTAATCTCTTTCTCCACTAAAGGAAATAAAACAGGGTTTATTCTTCTAAGTTTTTGTTTGAAAGGTTTCTGATTTTCCTTAAGAGGAATTTTGTGTTGAATGATGCTGGTATCATATGATTTTAGATCCTTGTATCCCCATGCAAACACATCTTTAAATTCTTTGAAAAGTTCTATGTATTGTTGTTTGATATGAGATGTCAGAGTGATGGATATATTTATCATTTTAGGTTCTACTAGGCTGCCTATGTTATGTTCTTCTATGTTTGTTTCTATAGGCTCCATTCTTGGTTCTTTGGCTACATCATTGAAATAAAAAATTTGTTCTAATGGTGCAAGACCTCTTGGAATTGTATCATTTTTACATTGTAAAATTTCCAGGTCTTTTTGATATGTATTGTCAACTATTTCTGCTCTAAAAGGATGTTCAAAATGGTTTACATCAACAAAAAATGATAGCTCTATTTCAGGGATTTGTTCTTCATTAAAAAAAAATTCCTCATGGCTTGAAGTAGGTGTTGGTATGGCAAAGTCATTCTTTGATTGCAGAAAATCATCTATATGTTTGTCTCCTTCAAACAATTGCCAATAATCTTCATTGTTAGGTATTGCAGGTCTATTTTTTACCTTTATATCAGATTGTTCATTTGTCTACGGTATTTGGAAATTACTAGTAGCAAAGGCAAGTTCATTTGCTAGATGATTTTGAGCTCTTGGGATGAAAATGAGTTCATATTTTTCAAAGTTTTTCAAGAGATCAAGGGCAGCATTTCTATATTCTCTGAGTTTTGGTTTGTTGGTTGAATACTCCCCTTTAATCTATCTGATAATTAGTTCAGAATCCCCTTGGACTGAAATTATTTTGGCTCCTAAATCTTTGAATAAGTGTAGGCTGATAAGGAGGGCTTCATATTCAACAATGTTATTTGTGCATGGAAAATCCAGTTTATAGGAAAATCCTTTGTTTTTGTTTTGTATCCATACACTAGCCCCTGCACTTAATTTGCTACAAGAGCCATCAAAGTTTATTTTCCAAGGTATTTCAAACTCATTTTCATTTTCTTTCAGTTTTTCAAGGCTGCTAAAGTCTGAACTGTTCTTCTCTTGAGTTGATGACAGATTTGAATATTCTAGTATACTAAATTCTCCTTTGTTTTCATTTTCTTATTGGATGATTTCATCTTCATTATATAAGATAAAGGAATCCAAATTTGAATGAATGGAATAGATAGGATAATTGTTTGGTCTATCTATGTTGCTCACCATGTATTTCATGTGGGATTCCTTGTATAGTCTTCTAGTTTGGTTAAATACTCGGATGGTAGCATAAGACATGTCCATTTGAAGGCTCCCCTATAGTTTGGCTCCCCATGATCTAGATAGAAGCATGTCATACTTAGTGGGAATTTCAGCTACTACTATGTCCATTACTAGACTCTTAGTAGGAATTTGTGCCAAGTTCACACACAAATCTTTGATTAGGCCTAAGCATTTGACCCTGCTTGAATCAAATGAGTATAGGTCTTTGTATGGTTTAGTAATTTTTACCTGGGCTTTCCATTACTACTTTGGGCATAAGATTGTGTGAAGCACCTGAGTCTAGCATAGCATTATGCAAGATTTTATCATGTATATTCAGGCTGACATAGAAGGGAGGGACAATCCCTTCTTAGTATTTTCCTTCAACTTCAGGACCAAACAATAACTCTGGTTTATCATCTGTCAAGTTTAAAGTATCAATGTCACTGCCTATATTCAAAGCTTTCAAAACTTGGTTTTTATATAGATCCTGAGTTACTAGTTCAGCGAAGGGTATGGTGATTTTAATCTTGGAAATTTCTCCTTCAAGGCGGAAAGGAACTATTATTCTTGACATATTTACATCTGTTTTTTCATTTACAACTCTTTCAACAATTCTGATTTGCTGAAATTTATTTGGACTGCTATTTGGGACAAATTTGTTAGGGCCACTAGCAGAAGTACTAGGGCAGCTTTGTTCAACACTTTGCTAACTATTTTTGTCTTTATTTATATCTGTTTTCTTGGCCATAGTGTTGGTATTACTGGCTGTCTTTTTAGGCTGATTTTCTGAAGTTTTCTTAACAGTAGTACTAGTGTTTTTGTCATCAGAAATTTATGGGCTCCCTTTGCTTCTAAGATTATATTGTTTGTGTACCTCCATGATTGCATTTTCAAACCCCAATCTGTAACATTCAAAATCTTCATGGTTGTTTTCAATTTGTTCTGAGGGGAAGAATCCTTGTTCTTCTTCAGTGAGAAAAACATCTATCTCACTGTCAGATCCTATCAAGTTTACATGATTTTCTTCCAAAATTTGAACTTTCCTTTCTTCTTCTTGATCAACATGGTTTTGCTGAAAGGGTGGCCTAATCTGTTGATCATTGTCTCTTTGCCTATCTTGATTAGGGTCTCTTCTGGGGTTTGGGTTTCTATTTCTATTTTGGGGGTTATTTCGGTTTTCTCTAGGAGGCACTCTGTCATTCAGATTTATTTTTTCAAGCATCCTCTCCATTACCTTCACTAAGTTATCAATTTTAGTATATGATGATGAGGTTGATTGTATTGTATCTTCCCTGTATGTAACTCTTTTCTCTGCTTTCAACCTAGCTCTTTTCTCAATCAGATTTGCTTCTACACCTAAGGCTCCCCTCTGCATATCTTCTAAAAGTAAGGGATCTCTTTCTCTTAGCTAGTAGGCCATTTCAGGATCAAAGCCCTCTAATAATTTAGCTAAGGCTAAGCCTAATGGAGGTTTCATGTCTGGGGGAAGTGCATTATACACACTATTGAATCTAGTGCAATAATTTTGGACACTTTCCCCAATATTTCTTTTGAGGTTGGTATATTCTGAAAGGATTTGGAGAGGGTTCTTCCTAAGTTCCCATTTGTTTATGAATGTTTGATATAAAGAAGGGAGATCATTAATGGTGTGAGGAGTTAAGCCTTTAAACCAGTTTTTGGCTTCTCCTAATAAACGTTGAGCAAAAATTTTCATCTTATTGGTTTCTTCTTCTATTTCCATGTAATAAAAAGCATCATTCATCTTATCTACATGCTGTTGGGAAATAGTAGGTTCATTTCCAGTGAAATGGGGAATTTTGGATTGATATGCATTGGGTAAGGGAACCAGAGGTAGTGGTAACACAAGTGGAGCATACCATGCTGCCATGATAGGAAATAATGGGAGATTTACAAGAGGTGGATTTACAAGAGGGAAAGTGGGATGAAATGGGGTATTTTGAATAGTGGATGTGTGGATAGGAGTGGAAGAAACACTTGGGCCAACAAACTGATGATGAGCAGATTTGTTATGGAAGGAGTTGAAATGATGGAGAAGCTGAGAGTCAGGTGGAGTAGAAGGTGAAGCTTTTCTGCTAAAGCTCTGTTGCAAATCTGTGGTTTCAAAATCAGCTTGGTTTAAATCACTTTGATATTTATTCCTGAATAGGTTCTTTGTGTGAGGTAAGTCAAAGTGGGGATCTTTCAAGACTGTGAGATACTCAAGAACAGATCTTGTTCTTGGGATGGTCCTATTAGTAGTTGGTTTTCCAAATCTAGAAATTTGCCACAAAATCCTTTATGGATTTTCAACTATGGTAGGAGGGTTAGGATCTAGATGGGATCTAGTATTGACCCTATGTGAAGCCAGATTTCAGTTTCCAAAATTTAGAGAGGTTTTTTAGGACTATTTTTCAAGATTTTTCCTCTCACAACGATTTCTATAATAGGGGACTAGGTTCCTAAACTTCCTCAAGGGTGGTTAACACAGTTTTAAGGAAATCTGGAGATCTAGAGGAGTAATAGGGCTACTGGGGCTAGTGGAGTTACCAAGTGGAAATTTTTAGCTTTTCTGAAGGTAAAATGTTTTATGGTCCACCACCAATGGTTTATTTAAAAAAAAATTTGAAATGTTTTGGGTTTTTCTGAGTTTTTATATGGTTCTATTGTTGTGAGAGTGTACTATACCTGATTCAACACTAAGCTAAGGTGATGAAACAAACAGAGTCTACTCTATGGCTTATCAGCTAATTTCTTCAAGGTTTGATAAGGGTCTCTTCGAATCCTAAGGGTTACTTAGATTGCCACTGATTCAGACAGATCCTATCATGATTAACATTATGTTGGTAGTGCTTGAAGAAGCTATAGTTGACTTGAATGAATACTGAGTGTCTTGTTTTAGGGACTTTTACTCAAAAAGGTCCCACCGTGATCGCCAGAATGTTGGGATGCTATAATTTAGCAGATTACCACACTAAATGATAAGGCAATATATAAACCAGTCTTTAGAGCTCTAGGATCTAGCCCTCCTAGTCTCAGAGAGGGATCTCTCAATTTTTTTGCAAAGATATGACTTGTTTGCTTGTAAAAGATTTATTTTAGGCTAGTTATTAAGCATGAGTTTGTTTGATTTTTTGATGGGACATGATGATCTAGGCAGCATAGATAGAAAAGGAAAATATCTAAGTCATTGGGCAATGGAGTCAAGAAGAAGTTTGTAACAAGTTTGTAGATGAATCAGGGGTATCAAAGGGCAAATCTAACTTGGCTATTGGATCTACAAAGTCTTTCAAGTGAAATGAAATGAACATTAAGGGTTTAGAATGAAAAGTAGAACTAAGGGCAATTAAGAATCCTTAATTATATGTACTTCTCAACAAAGGGACTTAAAACATCATTTGAACATGAAGAATTATTTTATAGACAGGGCTAACCATGAATTCTAAAAATCACACTTCAGCAAATAACACTTTCAAGACAAACTTACAAAATGAAATCTAGGAGTCGAGGAAGGCTCTATTTCATCAAATATTTCACTTTCAAGGATAGGAAAGCATTCAAGATTCACAAATAACTGCATTCATAGAAGAGGGAACTCCTAGACATCTTTGATTACAGCTATAAAGACCTTCAAAACAATTATTTAAGCAAGAACAAAGGGTATGATCAAAACAGACCTCTTTGGTAGAATGTAAATAATGGTACTTTAAAGGGAGACTTCAAAAATAGTTTTTAAGTGGCAGCAAGTAAGCAGGGATAACCATAAATCATTCTTGAAACCAACTATTTGAACTATTCTCGAAATAAACTAGCTTAAGGGTTGAAAAGAAGTCAAACTACTCAATAAAAACTTTAGCAAATGAAAACATAAAGACAGTGAAGAGTAAACAGGTCTAAGGTGCTTCTAGGAGACATTTCTTAACCTAAAATTTTTACTCTACTGCAAGCAAGAAATGATGAAAACAGAATGGAAAATAGGAAAAACATTAACAGATTAGAATACTTAACCAACAGCCAAGCTCAAGGATCCAAAGACAGAGCTTTCTCCATCAACAAACAAGTCAAAACATCCACAGGTTCCAGAACATCAAATTTCTTTCAACTTCAACAGAACTATGTATTACTTGAAAGAGTTATCAAATGCCCACATATAATGAGTTCGAATGTAGTATTTATGCTACAAATGAGGAGGTGGAACCATCTAGGGTTCAAAATGTTATTAATGACATAGTAAATGCACTCCTATCCTTAAAAACCATGCAAGGCATAAGGTAGGAACATCTCTCAACTACTTCTCTATGTAATAAATTTGTCTTTACTTCCTGAGGATGAAATAGTTGAAAAGATTGACTTTGAGGCCTTTTTCTATCTTTACATTAATTTTTCTGACATTTTATAATATCTTCTTTAGTGTAATAATTGTCAATTTTCCCCTTGGGACAGAAAGTAGGTCTTAGGTGGCAGTTTTATTTATTAAGTGAATAACCACTTCCATTTGATGTTTTCGAGGCTATCTTTAAGCCTAATTTGCCTTTATTTCATCATTTAAACTGTATTTTAAGGCCTAATTTTTCTTTGGTTTGCCTTTTCAATTGATCATCATTGTCCCTTTCCCTTTATTCCCTGCTTTAAACCTTTGTTTATTTGCCTTTATCCTTTGACCTCCAGCCTTTATAATTATCCTTTTCTGACCTTTTAATCATTCTCAGAATTATTTAAAATTTTTGTTCCTCTATCTTTAACTGTATTTTCTCCATTAATCTGCCAATTAAACCTTTAAATATTCTGTCTTTAATTGCATTTTCTTCTTTAACTGTGTGCAGGGTTTCCTTTGGTTCGCCGAAGGGTTTTTTGTTTCAACCAGTGGTTATGAAGACATTGATTAAAACCTTTGAATTAAAAACCGCATATTCCCCCTTTTCTTCATCTTTCTAGCCCTTGGACCGTCATTCAAAGGCTCTTCACCACTGTAACTTGACTGTGGGTAGGCCTGCACATAAACCTGCCATTATAACCTGTGATAAACAAAAACAATTAATAAATCCTGCGCTTTTTGGGAAAAAATTTCTTTTCAAAGGTTTATGAGGGCGTATGGCAGTCGGAGGAATACTGTAGAGGGAGGAAATGTATGCAGGAGGAGGTTTCATGGCAGAAACCTGCAAAAATGGGATTCAAAAAGGTTTTGTCGTGAAAAATGGGAAAAGTGGTTTTGGTGAAAACCACGATGGTTTCACGTTGAAGTTGGGTGGTTAGCGGTTTTGCCCAAATCGAACACGATTCCATACACTTTGTGACATGCGTCCCTCATGAAACCACCAGTTTCACGTTGGAATCGTGTGTTAACCCTGGGAGGAAAAATCTACACGAAATTGAACGTGGACTATTGGATCTGGGGGTGTAGATCCAACGGCCACAAGGGAGCGCGACAGATGGAAGGTGCTCGAGAAAGGAGGTAAATGGAAGCCAGGTGTCAAGAGGAGATTAGGGGATAGTTTCATGGGTGGAAGGTAGGGCTCGGCTGACGTTGGCTATTTTTTTTGGTAGTAGGCTTGGTCAATCGAAAGGATTGTTTGATCAAGTTAAACGAGAACCGTTAGATGAGATGAATCAACGGTATAGATGTGTTTATGGGGATAAACGAATAGGTATTAGTCAGGAAAATGAAGGGTAAAAGGGGAGACGATGATTGTCATATCAATAAGATCTACGGTTGGGATCACTCCGTGGAATGGTAAGGCAGGGGGAAAAGAAAAGGGGCTAAGGAAACAGGGGAAGATGTGGTCTCATGGAGGAAAAGGAACCGGGAGCGAGGTGTGAAGGGCTAGGGAAAAAGGGCTAGGAGGAGGGATGAGGGAGGTGATTCAGCGCTGTCAGATCAGACAGATCTACGACCAGGGTTTATGCGGAGTTTGACAGGTATGTCAGGGAAATACAAAGGGAAATGCATTTTACTATGGGCGCAGGGGTAAATACAAGGTAAGGGAAGGGGGCTTAATGGAGTGGAGAATGCGTAGTCCTATGGAGGAGTAGGGGACCGAGAGCTAAGGTGGTAAGGGCTAGGAGGTAGATGGGAGATAGACAAGGAGAGGAGTTCCGACAACCATCAATCTTGGTAGATCGATGGTGGGGATCTAATCGGAGTTTGAACATCGGCGGAGGAGAACAAAAATTGAAACGAAGAAAAACACGAATTCTTGATGCCAATGGGGGCTAAAGCCTGGTGCTAGGGCATGGTCCCGTGGAGAGATAAGGGACCGGGAGCCAAGGAAATAAGGCGCTAAGAATTAGCGCGGAGAGCTGAGTGCTTGGCCATCCGATCAAACCCGATCGACGGTTGTGATTGCATCGGGAGATCGGCCCATCGGCATAAAAAATATAAGGGGAAGAAGAAATTTGAAACGCCGATGTGCGATGGGGGCTAGTGCCTGGTCGCGGGTGCAAGGTTTTATGGTTTGGCGGGGGGGGGGGGAGGACTGAGGATCTAAGAGCTCCGAGGATTGCATCGGCAGAAAATATTTTACAAAGAAAGAAGGTCGCGGGGAAAGGGAAAAGGCTGATGTCGATGTGCCATGGGGGCTAGCACCTGGTCAAGGGCTTAAGGTTCTATGGTGGAAAAATGGAAGGGAGCTTAAGCCAAGGGGGCTTAAAACCCAATGTTTGAAAAAGGTCGGAATAGGCCCAAACATGGGTTTTTGGGGGGTTTTTTAGTGTTCTAGTAGGAAAAAATGGGTGTTTTTAAACCAGAAAAAAGGGGTTTTAATGGTTTTAAAAAATGTTTTTAAAGATGAAATGAAGGTTAAATGAGAAGGGAAAAGAGGGGATTTTTAGAGGAAATGGAGTTTTTATGAAAGAAAGATTTCCTTTTAAAGGGGAAAATGACTGTTGGGATAGGAGTAAATGAGTGAAATTTTATGAGAAAATGGATAACTTAGGAACAATGAACACTATAGTGAGATTTCCAAAATTCAGAAATTTTCATGAAAAGTTTGTTTTGGAAATTCATGGACTGATCTAGCCATCATCAGATATAACATAATTTATGGATGGCTAACACCTAGAATTAATTTTAGACAAAGAAAACATTTAAGATAACTGTGAGTGCAGCTAAAGAGTAGGCTAAACCTATATTCTTTAACTAAACACTCTAAAGACCTTCAAAGCAACAGTTTGAGGTAGACCAGAGGACAGGGCATACCATAGAATTCCCTGGTTTAGAATTTACTAAGTATACTTCAAAGAAAGGTCTTAAATACAACATTTCAAGCTACACCAAAGGATAGGGCTGACCATAGACTTCTTTGGCTTGACTCTATTAAATCATTTCCAAGACAACAAGCTAGGTTGAGCCATAGAGCAACTAAGAATTCTCCAATCAGACCTTGCAGAGGAAAACATTAAGATAAAGAATGCAGATAGAAATAGGGTGCTAAGACAACATATCATACTATAAAATTTATGTTCTTTTATCAGAGAAATAATGGATAGAATGGAAAAAAGAAAGAAAACGTTGACAAAGAAGGAAAAATTCACCATTAACATAGCTCAAGAATCCTGTGAACGTGCTTGTATTACTGATGTTCAAAATAGTTACTTACTCCAGTACAATAGATCTCCACAATTCAGAGCTTTCTCAAATCCAGCCTAGCAATCCTCAACTAGCTCAACAACATAAATCAGCCAACTCACCAACCAACCAACACTAAAAATGACTAATACATGCAGTATTTATCTACAAAATGAGGAGGTGATCCTAAGCTAAGGTTTCAAATGTCATTTATTACAGATTTAATGAGTTTTTGACCTTTGATACCATGCAAGGCCCAAGGAAAAATATCTAATACATACTCACTACAATATTAACTCCTATATTTAACTGTTTGAGCTAAATTTTTGGAAATATTTGACTTTAAGGCTTTCTCAATGACTTTTACAATAACTGCTGAGTAGATGAGAAATTTCTCTAACTGTTCGTAATAACTACCGATGTCTTTATTGAAAGAAAACATGTTATAGGTGGCAAGCTATGTTCTTTGAAGAAATAATTTCTTAGGTTAAGTCATTCGGATCTTTCTTTGAGTTTATTTTCCTTTGTTTTATTCTTTAAACTCTATTTTAGGCTTTAAAATTGGATTTATCATTTAACTATCTGCCTTACTGTCTTTTCCTCTGACTCTACCTTAATTTCTAATTTGTGACTAATCCTCTTGATTAACCTTTTCAATATTTGTTTTAACCTTTAATCCATTAATATTTGCTTCTGTCTTCATCACCCTTAACCTCTGTTTTGACTTTTAACCCACTGATCTTCACTGTCACAGTCCTTTTATTGTCTTCCTCTTTGTGCCTATCTCTGATTGCGTTCACTATGCAGGATGTATTGTTCTATTGTTGGAGGTTTTAAGTAATCACCAATGAACTAGATTCATTGGGATTATGCTTTTTTTAACACCTCTAGTCCCTTTAAAATAAAACAAATCCCTGGATCGTCACCCAGAACATTCATTAAAACTTTTTTGGACCTTTGGAATGCATTTTCCACATTCATGTCATTAAACCTGCACATAAAAACAAAATGTAAGTTCAAAACCTCTGTGGGAGGCTTTTCTACATTTATTTGGGGTTTTGTGGGCTTTCGGAGCACTTGTGGAGGCGAGGGCAGTCTATGCGTCATCGCAAAGCCACAGGGCTCTGGAGCATTTAAATTGGAGGGTGGTATTAGATTTTTGCAGGAAATGGTTAAGCAGTTTTCGCGCACGGGGAAGGTGGTTTTCACATGAAATGAAGAGCGGTAATGGTTATTGGGAATCGGGTGCGATTCCACTCAGAGGGTGACGCGAGGCGAGGGAAAACCGTCCATTTCACACATTTTGAAAACATTAACCCCGACGCATATAATGTTGCGATATGCAATGGGAGCCGTCAGATCTCGGGGGAGACAGATCTATGGTGGTTGGGAGTTTCAAGAGTGGCGAGCAGGTGAAGCGGTGGGGCCCGAGTGATAGGTGGTGGCGTATGATTGAAGTGCGGGATTAGGTGGAAGGTAGGGCCCAGGGTTCAATGGAATAAGTGGGGGCACTTATTATATGGGAAAGGGCCAAGGTTATATGGGGGTTAAATCATTAAAGCATGAGGCTTTAATGTTTAAAAAGGGGCAGGGCTAAAAATATAAAAGTGTCAGGTTTATATTAATAAAAACAAAGTTTTAACATAAAAGGTGGGACTCGACTATTTCTATTTTGATTTAAAACAATGTAAAAGAGAATCTTTTACATTGTTTTGATGGGATAAGGGAAAAAGATGAAAGCAAGCGATTTTATGGGGTTTTAGTGGGGGAACAAAGAGGAAATGGGGTTTTTGGTAGGGAAGAGAGTGAAAATTAAGAAAATAGGCCCAAAATGAATTCTTTTAAGAGCAACAGGGTGATCTTGAGAAGGAAAATTGAGAGATAGTGAAAAAGGGTTATATGAAGATAATGAAGGCAACGAGATTTCTAAAGATAGCTGATAGACAAGGAATGTTATCTTTAGCTATTTGTATAAAATCCATAGTCACCTAGAGAATATGTAGAATACAGGAGGATAACAGCGGCTCTAGCTGGGGAGGGCATCTCCTTTAGGAGGTGTCAAGAACCTCAGAGATCAAATCTCTGGAATTTGTAGGCCAATGCCTTGATTTTCACTTTGACAGACTTATCTTCTTCAATTTGCTGATTTACTATTGTTCTTTTGAAGCTATGATCTTTCAAATCTGAAAAACATGATTTCTCCAACTTAACTCCTACCTACCCATCATACTTTTCCTAGCATTTTTTCTTCATTGGGTGCATTTAGACTAGCAAACCCTTGACATCATTTTCTTTTTGAAAATAGGAAACTATCTACTTCTACACTTATGTCATCCAAAGGCTCAGGTTAAATTGATGAGCTCTTTTATTCTCTACCTAATCTAATTATCTGTCAAGTTTAAACAGTTAGACATATTTTCATTCTCTAATCTACCAAAATGAAATTGAAAACATGACCAAATCAAGATTAAGTAGTTTGATTTTGTCAAGAGTTGTGGCATTTTGGACAAGCTGCACATAGATTTTATTTTGCAAAAAATAAAGCTAAAAACTAAGGGCTATAATCTAGAATTTTTTATTCATCACTCTCTTTCTTTCTTGGTTCATATTTGAGAATTGGAACCAATATCTTTTCCTAATCTAATCTACTGATAAGCCAAGTTTAAACAATTTGGAAAATCTTCATTCACTAACCTATTAGCAGAAATTTAAAACTTGTTCAATTATGATTAGGTTGTATGACTGAAAAGGACTTCCTCTTCAAAAGTAGTGGCATTTGGACTTGCACACTTTAAGAAATATTCTTTTTTGCTATGGGGCTTTACCTTTTTCTTTTTATCTACCCTCTTTTCTTCTTTTCTTTGTTTTTATGTTTATTTTTATGATATTTTATTAAAAAAGTGTTATATACAATGAATAAAGCTTTAAATTAAGTATTTTCAACAAAAATAATGCTTGAGAATCCTGCCATTGACAGGACCTTCAAATAATTCTGTTCCATCCATTTCTTGTAAGAAAAATGCATTGTTACCTCTTGCAGAATGGATGATGTATGGACCTTTCCATAGATTTTCAAAATTTACATGCTTGCCTTTGTCTTCCCTTCTTGAGTCCCATTTCCGCACTTTGTCACCAATGTTGAAATAATTTTCCTTGTTTCTTTTATCAAACAACTTCTTTATGTTTTATTGCACTTGTTGTGTTCTATTGTATACTTCCTCTCTAGTTTGCTGCAGTTAGACAGTCTGGTTTATTCTTCTTAGCATGTCATTTTCTTCAGATTGTGCTTCTTGGATGAGCTTCATCACTAGAACCCCTAAAATTGTTGGAAAAATTGCATCTACTCCATACACTAGTTGATAGGGTGACATTCCAATTGATTTTTTATTTGTTAGTCGGTCTGCCCATAGTGCATGTACTAGTTTTCTGTGCCATGATTTCTTGTTCTCTTCTAGCAAATTTTTGATGATGTTCACCAAAATTTTGTTTGAGGATTCTTTCAACCCATTACCTTGAGGGTAATAAGCTATAGAATGGCCCAATGTAATCTGATATTTGTGGCAAAAGTCCACCATTTTCTTGGATTTAAAAGAAGCAGCATTGTCAATTATAATCTTTCTAGGACAACCAAATCTAGACAAAATGTGGTTTTCAAGGAATTTGATGATTACTGAGTCTATGGAAGTTCTAGAAGGGATGGCCTCTATCCATTTTGTAAAATATTTGGTTTTAGTGAGGATCCATTTGTGTTGGGCAGAGGAGGTAGGATGAATTTCTCCAATTAAATCTAGGCGCCATTGTTGAAAAGGAGCTTCAACAGAGATAGGATGCAAAGGTAATGGCAACAATTTTCTTTAATTGCCTTCAAATATTTGGCACTTATGACAGGAAATTACCATTTTATGGATGTCTCAAAAGAGGGTGGGCCAATAGTAACTAGCTCTAAGGATTTTTTTGACAATAGTTTTCCAATAGAGGTGGCCTCCACATTCTCCTTCATGAAACTCATGCTTGATCTTATCTGCATAATTCTCAGGCAAACATTTAAGCAATATACCACTAGCATTTTTCCAATATAAAATTTTATCTACAATACAGTAGTTTACAACCTTCAACTTTAAGAATCTAGCCTTTGTTTTGGAAAAACCAAGGGGAACATTAAGATTAAAAAGCACATATAAAATATCAACATACCAATATGAATTCAGAAATGATTCTTCAATAAGTGGAGTTTCCAACTCCTCATGTTCATCTAATGCATCAATCATATTCATGTCCAGTGCTTGAAAGTTTGTTTCATCCATGAGTTTAGCCAACCCTTGTCCTTTGATTAGTTTAGTGGGCTTGATTTTTAAATCATATTCTAGTATAACAACAATCCACTTACCCCTTTTTCCATCAGGATCTTGTGTTAAGATGTCTTTTACCATGGTGTGAGGCACAAATGCAATGATGTGCAAGTGCATGATATAAAATCTGAAATCTTTCAATGCCTTGATTAAGGAAAAATCGTGTTTCTCCATTATGTTGTATTTCAGAGATTCATTTCTTAATGCCTTGCTGAAAAATGCAATAGGTTGTTCCCGCCTTTTTGTGTTTTTATGTAGTAGGACAGCAACAAATGTATGTTCTGATGCAAAGGAGAAGATGAAGAAATCTTTGGTAAAATCACGGTTGATTAGAACTGGTGTTTGGGTAAGTGCTTGTTTTACCAGTTCAAAGGATTTATTTTGCTTCTATGGTCCATTTGACTCCTATTTCTCTTTTCAGCATGTTTGTAATGTTTCTTAGGAGTTCTGCAAGGTTTGGTATGAACCTTCTTAAGAAATTTATCTTTCTAATGAAAGATTTCATCTCTTTCATATTTCTAAGATGATTGATTTGCAATATTCCTTCTATCCTTTTTGGGTCAATATTTATCCCTTCTTCAGATATGATATGGCTTAAAAGCTTACCTTCTTGAAGGCCAAACAAATTTTTCTTGGGATTCAAAGACAAACCATACTTTCTACATTTTTCAAATACCTTTCTTAAGTGAGATAGGTGTTATCCATCTATTTTTTAGTAGACTATGATGTCATCAAGGTATATCACAATGAATTAAGTTATCTCTTCTGAGAAAGCAATGTCCATGGCTCTTTGAAAGGTGGCACCAGCATTCATTAACCCAAAAGACATTTTAACATACATGAAGGTGCCCCAGGGTGTAGTGAAAGTTGTCTTGTGTTGATCATCTGGGTGTACCAACACGTGATTGTATCCTGAAAATCCATCTAGCAAAGAAATTCTTTTAGACCCTACTACCCTTTGTAAGATGTGATCCATTTTTGGTAGAGGGTAGTTGTCTTTTAAGGAGGCTTTGCTTAAATTTTTGAAGTCTATGCATAGCCTAATTTCTCATGTTTTCTTCCTCACTGATACAAGATTTGAAACCCATTTTGAGTATCTCAGAGGGAATATTATTTTAGCATCATATATTTTCTTAATTTCTTTCTCAACTAGGGGTAGTTGCATGGGGTTTCTTCTGCACAGTTTCTATTTAAAGGGATTCTGGTTTTCTTTGAGAGGTATATTATGTTTAATTATCTCTGTATCATATGACTTTAAATCTTCATAACTTGAAGAAAAAACATCAGTAAATTCTCTAAACAACTCAAGATATTTTTGTTTTATGTGAGCTGGCATTGTTTTGGACAGTTTGATCATTTTGGGTTGTTGTTCACTGCCTATATTGCACTCTTCTATTTCAGCTTCAGTGGGTTCCATTTTTGGGTTCCTAGCAACACCATTAAAGTCAAACAGTTTTCTAGTGGAACTAGTCCTTTTGGAAAATTATGATCATTGGACTGCAACACTTCAAAGTCTTCTTTCTCTAAATTAGTGCACAACTCAGTTTTATGTGTGTGTTGTTTTGTTAACAAATTTATATCAGCATTATCAGGAGGTTCTTCTTTGTAATATTGCTCCTCAGTAGAGCAGTCTTCTTCATACTCTAAGCCTGAACTTCGCACTTCAAACTCATTTCTGGACTTCAGGAAATCTTTTATCTGTTTATCTCCTTCAAAAAATTGCTAATATTTTATGTTATTAGGAACTGCTGGTCTATATTTGACTTGGACTGTGTATTTTTTGCTATGATAAGGTTTTTGACATGTGCTGGCTACAAAGGCTAGACCATTGGCAAGAATGTTTTTATTTCTAGGGACAAAGGCAAGGTCATATTATGTGAATGTTTTCAAGAGGTCAATGTCAACATCCCTATCTGCTTTCAGTCTTAGATGCTTGGCTGTGTATTCTCCCTTGATCTGCCTAATGACTAACTCTGAATCTCCATGAAAAATTATCCTCTTGGTTTCTAATTTCTTCAGTAATTGTAGTCCTAGGAGGAGTGCCTCATATTCAGCTATGTTATTTGTGCATTGAAAATTTAGCTTGTATGAGTGACCTTCTGCATGATTTTTCTCTGTGTTATGCACCCATATTCCTACTTCTGAACCAATTTTGCTACAAGACCCGTCAAAACTCATACTCCAAAGAGGTTCGATTTTAGATTTGTCACTAGCATCATTATGACTGCCACTATGTTGTTTATCATGTTGTCCTTTAGGTTCTGCACTATGTTTGTCATTGTTTTGTTCCCTATGGTTTCCACTATGTTTGTTGTCATATTCTGTTTAGGAAAACTGTTTTGATTGTTCCTCCTCCTTTTCCTCTTCTTCTACAATTGTTTTCTCATTTTCTGCTACTTTTTCATTAACATTTTCATCATTGTAAAGGATAAATGAATCAAGGTCTATGTGAATAGAATAAAAAGGCGAGTTATCTCGTTTTTCTTTACTTCTAACCATGTATTTCATGTGATTTTCCCTATATAGTCTTCTTGGTTGACTAAAGACAGGGATGGTAACATAGGTCATGTCCATTTGGAGGGTGCCTTGGAGTTTAGCTCCCCATGATCTTGAAAGGAGCATGCCATATTTAGGAGGAATATCAACTACTACAATTTCCATTACTAGGCTCTTGGCTGGTATTTGTGTTGTATTAACACATAAGTATTTGATCAAGCCTAGACATTTAACTCTACTAGAATCAAAATAGTATAAATATTTGTATGGTCTAGTTATCTCAAGGCCTAATATTTCCATTAATAGCTTTGGCATGAAGTTGTGTGAAGCTCTAGAGTCTAACATGGCATTGTGGAGAATTTTATCATGGATGTTTAAACTGACATAAAATGGAGGAACAACTCCCTCTTGAAATTTCCCTTCCACTTCAGGTCCAAACAGAAGCTCAAGTTTGTCATCATTTAAATTAACATAATCAACATTTTCTCTTATATTTAAAGCTTTCAAAAGTTGGGATCTATATACATCTTGAGTGACCAATTTAGTAAGAGGAATAGAGATTTTAATCTTGGCAATTTCATTCTCTATAATGAAAGGTGTCTGATTTTTTGAAATGTTTACATCAATCTTTTCAGACACTGTTTTCACAGCAATTTTAGCTTGCTGGCTGTTATTGGGAACATCAGTCAAAACAGTTTTGTTAGGAGCACTAGCTGTGTTGTTAGTGTTTCTTTGGTCGCCATTGTGTTTGGGACTAGATTGGTTGTTTTTGTTTTTATTCCTATCAGAACTTTCAACCACTGTATTTAGATTTTCTGTTGTCTTTTTAGGAATGTTTTCAGGGTTTTTCCTAGCAGAATTTTTAGAGGTCTTGTTTTTCTGAGTGTCTTGATTTTTCTTGCTCCGGAGATCATAGTGTATATGTACTTCCATGATGGCATTTTCAAAGCCTTGTTTATATTCTTCTGATTCTAGGCCTTCTTCTACATTTGGTGTAAATGTGCCTTGTTCTTCCTTAGTTCGAAAAACAATGTTAGGATATTCCGACACATAGAAAATTGTTAAGAATAACTTATTCTAGTGTAGATTAGGTAAAGTGTGTTTCTTTACCATGTACATTTGTAACTTATAATCCGATGGTCACGATTTGTAGTGATCTGACGGTTATCTCTCACCTCGGTATTCACGACACTTCATCTGTGGCTTAACACTCGATTGGTCCATGATCTCTATTTAATGAGCATGGAGGGTCATTTTTCCGGTAACTTTTTATGAGAGAAACATATGTAACTTTTCTTTTTATATTAATAAATTTCCTAAAGTGGCTGCGTTGGCTCAGCCCGTGGACTGTTTCCCTCTTTGAGGCTTTTAACCACGTGATTATACTGGTGTACTGATTTGTGATATGTTGTGAGCAATGACCTTTGGTTCTTGATCTAAGGAACTTACCCTATAAATTCCTACATGGTATTAGAGCTATTTTGAGGGCCACATGTGTTGTTGATCAAAATATGAAGCCGGTTTGACTGCATGCGAATTTCGTTTTGTAGATCTACTATTTCTGAACATTTTTGGGCTTGGAAAACTTCTCTGTTGTGTCTGGAGAATTTTTTATAGTGAGGAACACCTTTCGTTTCATGCGAAATGGTTTCTGGCTACCCAAGTTATGACAGTTTAGATCTGGAGGTATAAAGCATTTGTTTTGCAGTTATATTTGTTAATAGTTTTGCTTATTTCGGTTCCCTCTATTTATTTTCGGTTTTTAGGTTTTATTTATTTTTTGGATCTATACCCTCTTCTCTGTGTATGCTCTTTGCTCTGTGCTGCGTGCAATCTCAGCAAATCAGAAACAGGAAAAGGGATTTTTTTTGCTACGTATGCTCTTTCCCCACGTCTTTGGGCAATCTCAGGAAATCAGAAATAGTGAAAAAAATGATAGTTGCCGATAAGGGTAATCGGAAATCTAACATTCTGCCTTAAGGCGTGCATTTAGTTTTTTATTTTTTTGGCTCATTTTTTGTGTTTTTTTGTGCAGGAAAAGGCACACACACCGAAGAGTGAAAAAAAACCCCTTCCTCCTTTCAAACAATAACATAATAATTTTACTATCTCGCTTGGTGAGGGTTTAGTTTATGAGAATAGAGGTCTTGGGTTCAAATCTATTTCTCAAGCTTCTATTGTAAAAAAAAATTGTTAAAAGGAGCGGATTTTTTTTTTAAAGTCGCACTTCATCCCGTTCCAGTAACTATTCAACATCTTCAACTCGTTTTTTCAAAAAGGCATAACTTCTTCATCCAGAAGCTATTTTTTGAGCCGGTTCTTTTGAAATGGCCTAATTTTTCGAGATATTTCCATTGGAGCAGTTAGTTTCAGCTTTTCTTAGCTTCAGTTTAAAAAAAAAAAAAAAAAAATGGAAAGTGCATGCCCAATTATTCTTAACAACACCAATTATTTCCAATGGATACCTCACATGGTAGATATACTTAGAATTCAAGGGCTTTATAGAATAGCCACATGAGTAGAAACTAAAACTTCTGATGATTATAAAGTCACTAAATGGGAAAATAAACAAGATCAAACATGAGGGTTGATAGGAATTTCCATTGCTCAAGATCTTCGATTTCATATCCTTGACATTGACACCCCTCATGAAGCCTTGGAAAAGCTAAATATTGTCTTTGGCATTCAAAATCAAATTAGGGCCCATCAGCTTGAAAATGAGCTGCTTACTTTGGACCCCAATAATTTCTCCTCTATTGAAGACTTTTTGTCCAAATTCAAGACCCTTAGAATTCTTTTAGAAGGTTGTAAGGTCAAAAAGGAAGATAGTAGCCTCATCTATTGAATTCTTGCTAAGCTTGGCCCCACATACTCTGTATTTGTTTCCACCTTCCATTCCAGCAGAGAAGCCATCATTTCTACAGGAACCACCTACAAGAATCCCTCTTTTGATTCCTTTCTTTGATAATAGAACAAGACAAACTCTTACACCTTGGTCTTATCACTCCTAGAAACACTTCTAAGAAAGCCTTAGCAGCCCAACAACAATCATATCAAAAGAATCCCAAGAAGAAGTATCCTAAAAAGTATGGTCCGAAACCAAACAAGGGTCCTAAGAAATTTCAGCCGCAAACTGAAAAAGCAACTCACCAAAATGATAAGGCAAATAAAAACAAAAGGAATAAGATAGATAGACATTGCAACTTTTGCAATCATGATGTCCATATAGAGTCCAAATGTTTTAAGAAGATGGAATCCTTAGAAGCAACAATGAATAATCACAACATCAATTTGGAGCACTCTTCACCTTCATCTTCAGGAATGGCACTTTTTGCTTGTGGTTGTCAAGCATCAAGATTTGGTTATGCATTAAATGTATCTTCCTCTTCTCATTATCATGAGTGGCTCATTGATTCTAGAGCTTCTTATCACATGACCAAAAATAAAGCCATGTTTTCTTCTTTAAATGATTGTAACACCAAACATATTTATGTTGGTGATGATAGATCTCTTAGTGTTGTAGGATCTAGAACCATTCATATTGATAATGGTCAGTTTAATGATGTACTATGTGTTCCTACCTTGTCATGCAACCTTCTCTCTGTTTATCAGAGAACTCATTCAAGTGAAGGAAAAATAGTAGAATTCTCACCTCATGATGTTGTAATCAAGGACTTCAAAGATCCTAAACATATTTTAGCTACTGGCATTGTTGATGATTCCACAAGGTTGTATAAGTTTGACAATTTTGGGTCATCATGTATTCCCTCTTTTTTTGTTGCTCATAATGATGATGTGAGCAAACTTTGGCATGAGCCATTTGGTCACTTAAACTATCACTCTCTTCAAACTCTATGTAAGGAAAATATGGTGACAGACCTTCCTATGATATCTTGCCGAGATGGTGTTTTCTTTGGATGTGTACTCGGAAAACATCATTGGGATAGCTTTGACAAACGTGCCTCTTGGCACACTTCAGCCCCTTTGCAACTTGAGCACAATGATTTATGTGGTCCACTTCCTGTTGTTTCTTTCTCTGGTTGCAAGTACTTCTTAACTTTCATTGATGATTTTTCCAGATGCACTTGGGTATTCTTCTTAAAACTCAAGAGTGAATTTTTTAACATGTTCTTGGCCTTTAAGGCCTTTGTTGGGAAACAATCTGGACATCAAATTCTTAAGTTAAGATCAGACAATGGAAGAGAATATTTTAACAAAAAATTTATCAACTTCTGCACTTAGCATGGCATTCAATTGCAACATACCGTTCCATATGCTTCACAACAAAATGGTGTAGTTGAAAGGAAGAATCACACCTTAAAAGAAATGGCTAATTGTATGCTTCAATCTAAAGGAATTGGTCTCAATTTTTGGGTAGAAGCCATTAATTGTGCAAATTACATAGTAAATCGCACTCCTACTAAGGTTTTAAAAAATATAACTCCAGAAGAAGCTTGGAGCTCAATCAAACCAGATGTAAGTCACTTTTGTGTTTTTTGGAAGTGATGCTTGGGCCCATATTCCAGATGCGAAACGTAAAGCCTTATAACCTAAGAGTGAAAAATGCATTTTCGTTGGATATTCTGAAAATGTCAAAGGATATAGACTTCTTCAACCAAAATCCAAAAACATAATCATTAGAAGAGATGTAAAATTTGATGAAAATATATTGGCCTACGAGCCTAGTTCGGCGAGTGTGCCACCTTTGGCCTGCGAGCCTGATTCGGCATATGTGCCACCTCTCTCTCTCTCTTCTATTTTTAATAGCATTCCTTCTAGTTCAAATGATGACAGCAAGGATGAAAATCCTCCTCCACCTCTTGAAATTGTTCCTTTTACTCCACCGCTTCCAAGATGGGTCCGCTCTACTCGGGATGTAGCAGGCTCTCTTGCAGGTGACCCTGTCGATCGACGATGTACACGTTCTCAGTTCAAAAGAGCCTCTTCCTTATTGGCTTAAGTTCCAGAAAATATTGATCCAGAAACCTTTGAAAAAGCCTCCAGTCATCCAGATTGGGATGAATCTATGAATGAAGAATATCATTCCTTATTGGTGAATGATACTTGGGATCTTGTTCCTTTTCCAAAAGGAAGAAAACTTGTCAGATGTAGATGGGTTTACAAAACCAAGTTTGGACCAGATGGAAAAGTGGATAGACATAAATCTCATCTTGTTGCTAAAAGATTTTCACAAGTTGAAAGGATTGACTATACTCAAACCTTCTCCGTTGTTGCCAAAATGAATTATATCTGCCTTGATCTTTCCCTTGCTGCCTCCTTTAAATGGGAAGTCCATCAGATGGATGTAAATCTGCCTTCTTACATGGAGATTTGCATGAAGAAATATACATGGAACAACCCCCTGGCTTTATCCAAAAATACTCTAGCCTTGCTTGTTGCCTTAGGAAGTCTCTTTATGGTCTCAAAAAATCTCCTCGGGCTTGGTATGCCAAAATGGATAGATTTATATTAGATAATGGCTTTTCTAGGTGTCATTCTGACAACACTGTCTACACCAAGAAAGTGGGTAAGTCCTTCACCATCCTTGTTCTTTATGTTGATGATCTTTTCCTTATTGGTAGTGATCCAAACCATATAAACCATGTGAATTCTAGCCTCTAAAAGAAGTTTGAAATGACAGACTTAGGACACTTGCATTATTTCCTTGGTCTTCAAGTCTTGCAATCCAAGGAAGGAATTACCCTATCTTAGTCCAAGTATGCCTGTGATCTTCTACACCACTTTCACATGGAAGACTGTAAGCCAGCCCCTTCTCCCTTTCAATCTGGAGTCAAGCTTTCAGTCACTTGTACTACCTCTGAAGTTGATGCTACCTTATACCGTCAACTTGTTAGTAAAATTTTGTATCTAACCCATACCCGTCCTAACCTTTCCTTTGTCGTTGGTCTTGTCGCTTGGTTTGTGCACCACCCTCATGAAATTAATTGGAAAGCAGCTAAAAGAATACTTCAATATATTCGAGGTACAGTTCAATTCAGAATTCACTACAATGCAGGAGCATCGCCATTGTTGATTGGTTTCACTAATTCTGATTAGGCTAGTGACCCTGATGATTGAAATTCTACTACAGGATATGTATTCACTCTTGGTTCAGGACCTATTACTTGGTCTTGTAAGAAACCAAGTTCCATCTCTCTTTCTTCAGCAGAAGCAGAGTATCGTGGTGTAGTTGAAGCCAGTAAGGAAGCCATGTGGCTTCGTGATATCCTGTCTGAATTTAGTCTTCATCAGCAACATCCAACTACACTTTGGTGTGATAATCAAAGGGCCATTAAACTATGTAAATATCCAGTTCAGCATCAGCGTATGAAACACATTGAACTCCACATACACTTCATCAGAAAGCTCATTCATGATCATGTTCTTGAAGTGCAGTACTATCCAACCAATGATCAAGTAGTCGATATCTTTACAAAGGCTCTCACAGAAGCGAAGTTTACCAAACTTCGATCCATGCTTGGAGTTCAGGAAAGTTGTCATTAAGGGGGGATAGGCTCTAATGCCTCCTTCCTTCTCCTATTGTTCACTTTTGTAAATCCTTCAATCCTATCCCAATTTATTCTTAAGGGGGGATGTTAGGATATTTCGACACAGGAAATAGGCACCCTTTGTGTCACCTTTGTAAATCCTTCAATCCTATCCCAAGTTGTTCTTAAGGGGGGATGTTAGGATATTCTGACACATAGGAAATAGTTAAGAATTCTACTGTAGAGTTAGGTAAAGTGTATTTCTTTACCATGTACATTTGTAACTTATAAGCCGAAGGCCACGATTTGTAGTGATCCGACGGTTATCTCTCACCCTGGTATTAACGACACTTGATCTGTGGCTTAACACCCGATTGGTCCATGATCTCTATTTAAAGAGCATGGAGGGTCATTTGTCTGGTAAATTTTTATGAGAGAAACATATGTAACTTTACTTTTTATATCAATAAATTGCCTAAAGTGGTCGTGTTGGCTCAAGTTGTGGACTGTTTCCCTCTTCGAGGGTTTTAACCACGTGATTATACTAGTGTACTGATTTGTGATCTGTTTGTGAGTGGTGACCTTTGGTTCTTGATCTAAGGAACTTACCCTGTAAATTCCTACAAACAGTATCATCATTTTTTACTCCCATTAAATTTGTATGATTTTCCTCTGTTTCTTCAATCACCCCCTCATATTCATCAACATATTTTTCTTGGAAAGGAGGTCTAATTTGCTGATCAGGATCTCTTTGTCTTATTTGAGGGGGGTTCCTTCTAAAGTTTTGGTTTTGGTTTTGGTTTTGGTTTTGATTTCTGTTTTGAGGAGCTATTTGGTTTTCTCTAGAATAATCTATCTCATTTACATTCATCCTCTCCATCATCTTTTCCATGGTTTTGACTAAGTTATCAATCTTTGTATCTGATGTGGAGGGTACTTCTTGTTCCCTATATGTGACTCTTTTTTCATTTTTCATTCTAGCTCTATTAGCAATCAGATTTGCTTCTACACTTACTGCTCCCCTTTGCATGTATTCTAATGTGAGGGGTTCTCTTTCTCTTAGTTGATAAGCCATCTTTGGGTCAAAACCATCAGGGAATTTCATTAGAGCTAGAACTTGTGGAGGTTTCATATGTACAGGTAGGCCATTATATACACTATTGAATCTAGTGCAGTATTATTGGACACCCTCTCCAACATTTCTCTTAATGTTTTAATATTCTAATAAGATTTGGAGAGGGTTCTTCTTGAATTCCCATTTGTTTAAGGATAATTGATGAAAATAAGAGAGGTCATTTATGTTGTTAGGGGTTAAGCCTTTAAACAATTTTCTTACTTCTCCCCCTAAGCTTTGAGAAAACATTTTGATTTTAACAGTTTCATCATCTATTTCTTATCTGTCAAAATAGTCATTCATTCTGTCCATATGTTTTTGAGCAGTAGTAGAACTAATGGCATCATATAAATGGATCTTGGACTGGTAGTCCTGTGGTAGAACAAATAAACTATAATATTCCTAAATTATCTTACAGCTAATAGGAATATTAATTTTTCTTTTAAAATCTAGATGGATGAATAAATGGGCAAGGAGGCTCATAAGTTGCTTAAGTATGAATAAAAATCCCTCATAGTGTGAAAAGGGATCATGAAATAACCAAATCAAGCATCCACATGTATGAACAAGGTCTAAAATATGTGGACAAGGTTAAGTTTGACCAAGTCAACATGATTTATCCTTAAAGATTAGATCCTAAAGAAAGACAACTCAATGTGAATGAAGGTCAATCTAGCTAGTCAAAATGAAGACACCTTGATTGTGGAAGGAGACAAGGCATGAAGACTCAGTCAAGGATGACCTTATCAAGATTGATCCAGTCAAGCTTGACTAAATCAAATGGCACTATAAAAGGATGATCCTCACTAATGAAGACAACTTGAATTTGGGTGGAGAAGCCTTTGCATGGAAGGAACCTCTTAGTGGGGTGGGACCCTTGGTGAGGAAGCTCCTCATCTATATAATGAAGAAATGGCAACCTTATGGGGTTAGATTGGAGATTATATTTTATGTGGTCTTTTTAGACTTACTACATACTTTGGTTTTTTAGCTAAGTTTGTTGCCCTGCTTAGTGCAAGGGTTTTCCTGGGTGGGGATTCCCTACTCTTTCTTGGAGATCTTTTCTAAGAAATCTAAGAGGAGATTTCAAAGCTGCATTTTCCACTACCTGGTGCTATAACAAGCATTTACCTTCAGAAAAAATAGTCCCTTCAGAAAACTGCGTTATTTATTAAGGTGTGCAGTGGAAGGAGTCAAAACCCCATTTTTATGCATATCTTCATCTACACAGCGTGATTCAGCCACAAATCTGCAGCATTTCTTCCTTGTATATCATTTCTGTCAATAAACCCTTGCCGGGTCTTTTTGGATCTGTATAAAAGAGACTAGATCTCTATTTTTATGCCTCATTGAGTAATTTAATAGAATATATGATTCGTCTCTCTATTTTCTGAGTTTTATCTCCATTATATTGTGCAGTCCCTTATGCAACAATTCCTGTGTGTTGCAGTCTTGGGGTTTCGTCAATTTTAAGTTATTTTGAGCATGGGAGGCCTGTTTAACTATGCTAAAGGAATTTATTTCTAAAACTCTTTTACATGCATGTCCTATATTGCATATAATAAGGGGAAAATTTTTTATTTTCCACTGTTATAACCCCATCTTCAGAAAATAACGTTTTTTGGGCCAATATTACTGCTTTTCCCCACTTGGAGACATTGTATGAAGACATATTTTGCTATTGTGATTGTTATTTGATGGCTATGTGTTTTAATACACTATATAAGTTGATTTCTTGCTGCTCTCCAACTTTGGAATACCTTAGGGTATTCTTATTGTTGTAGAAAATCCCTATTTTGGGATATTACAGTGGTATCGAAGCATCAATCTTGGCTTAGCCTGTGAGCTTCAAGAATTATGGAATCTTCTCATGGGGAGGAGGAGATCTGAAAAAGTGATCAAAGAAAACCCTTATTTTATGAAGGAAAGAGGTTCTCAAAGCTTCTCTTTCAAGCTCTGCAGGGTGGAAGTAAAGACAACAAAGAAATGAGGAGGGAAAATTAAAATCCCTCAACAAGATCCACAAGACCTATACATGAGGAAAGTTTTAAGTCCTCATGTTATGGGTATGAGCACTCAGCCATACCATCAAATCTTCAATGTTCTGTCAGTGACTTCTTCATGAAGAGGAAGAAAGGAAGTGTGCTAAAGAAAGAGACTCTTGGAGAGTATTTTCGGGAATATGAAGCTCAATCTAAGGAGTTCAAAGATAACTTGAACTTCCAAGGGTTTTGTAAGATCAAGAAGGATAGAAACACAAAGGGGAAGAAACATGGTGTGGGTAGATTATTTCTATATACTTTTGATGGATCACCTAAATGTCCAGTTAGGGTTTGGGTGGAGGAGTTAGACAACTTTGTGCAACAACATCAAGTTTCAGAAATTGGAGCCATCAAAGTAGCAGCGCTGCATTTTGAAGGTAAAGCAGATGTTGGTGGTTTTTTGAATATTTTTCCTTAAGAAATGCAAGTACACCTACTTATTAAAAGTTTATTAAAAGATTAGTAGAAAGGTTTGAGGAAACTTCATGTGTAACATCTTCTATTGAAACTGTCAAACCATATCAAACAAATCTTTTGCATGAGTTGAAAGGGTCTATAAATCCAACTCCATTTCTGAAAACCATGGAAGAGGGTGTAAGCTTGTTTGATACTTTGCCAAGGGAAATATCTCCATTTGATGAAGGGCTTTCTTCTCAAGAGGAAGGCATGAAGATCCCTCCTTCAATAGAAGACCAAGATCTAAGGTCTCTTATTGATGATGAGGCAGCTTCAACTATTGAAGAGGAGGAAGGAAAGGTAGGAGATGATAATGAAATCATAACAAGAGCACCTCAAGCACCTCATGAAGAGGAGGATGGATCACTTGCTCCAAAAAGAGAAATTCTTGCACTATTGCAAGAGGTTCCAAAGGGTCTCACATATAGATATCATGGCACAACACATGGGCAGCATATACCATCATTGTCAAATGATGAGACCTTGAGGATAGAAGAAGGAAGAGAGGAGGGGATACATCACATGATGAGGAGCATATACCCCCCTCTGTTGGAAGAACAAAGAAGGCAAGAGGACCTATGCAATAAAGGCAAGGACAAATCTGTCCACCTACTTTCACATCCTGCTCTATGCCTTGATGCTTCTTTGCAAGAAGGCATGCCACCAAGAAGACCTCTTGATTGGAGGAAAAATAAAGTGTTCTCTCAACTATTGGCAACATTTGCATACTTGGCTAAGGAAGGAACCTTGGGAGAATCTAGCACAGTGTAGAGAATCTCTCATGAATTCAGAAGAGAGGTAAGCAATTTTCTAAAATGGACATTGCTATCTCCCACTCAATTATCTAGGTTGAGAAAGGAGAAATCAGAAGTCTATGGTGGCATGGACATGAGGGCACATGGCAACTCCATATCTTTGGGGCAGCCCATGGTATCTTCATTCACAAAAGAGATTTCTAAACATGACAAGAGGATGTTAACACTCTTGCATGCATGGGCCAAATTAAGGAAGTATTGGAAGACAAGGACTTTTCAAAGGGAAGTTGATTTATATCTGCTTCAATATTGTCTTGAGCAAGATCAGCTGCAAAATGGGCAATAAAAGGAAGATTACAATGCTCCAACATGTGATTTTGACATCAAGCATGTCAAAGAGGAGAGCCATGATATGACAGGGGCTGCATTTCAGATCTCTACAACAATGTCATTTTTGGGAAGCCTAGATCCTCATTGGGATTCCCAACTCATGATGGAATACTCCAAGGACCTTTTCACATGTGAGGTTCTTGATGGGAAGGTAAGGGATGGGAGGTATAAGGTAGTTGAGGGAGTCATTTATTTTCATGATCATATCTATTTGGTTAGAGGCTCCAAGCTCAAGGAGAAACTACCAAATGAAACCTATGAGATCCTGCTATCCAAACCCACTGGTTTCATTAGAGCATACCATACTATCTTAGATGGACTCATGTGGGAGAGTTTCAAAGAAGAGGTGCACTCTCATATGAATAAGTGCATGGATTATTTGTTAGATAAGGAGGAACATAGCTCCTGGGAAGAGTCATAATTCACACCTCCTTACTCATTGAATGTGAGAGGGAACTCATCTATGAGTTACCTCACTAATGAAAAAAAAGTGTGTGGAAGTGATTGTATCTCTGAATATTATGATGTTATTTCCTATATGCTTGCATTTTTCTAACATTCACTTGCAGGGCTTTGCTCCAAGAGAGAGCACTATTTACGATGGGTGCCATAGGTCACTTAAGGCCATGAACTATATTAATGATGATCATGCCTTGACGAATCTTGGAGAGAAGAAAAACTCTTCAGGGTATGAATCCTTCTCACCTACTATTATGCACCTTCTCCAAGCACGCAAGAAGGAAGGATCAGAAAACAAGTGTTGGGGGAGGCACTTGTCATCTCCTATTCTATGGCAATTAAGGGTAAAACTACGCTGGTTGCACATGAGAAGACATCTTCCTTATCCTTTATCATATATGGCAGCTAGCATTATTCTAATCATGATTCCATATGCTGGAAATGTTCCTACTATTGAGAACATGTTTGGAGGAGAGGCACATTGGTGGAATGTGTCCTTGGGGAAAGAAATTTCCCGCACTTTTTTCACTACATGCTTCAAGGGGAGCATGGGGAAAGATATGACTACCATGGTAAATCACTTTTTTCTCCATGAGGTAGGCCATATGATTGTTTGGAGCACTTGGGACATACCTCTCATGAGTATTTGGGAGGAGCTTTTCTATTAATTACCAATATGGGAGGTAATTCATTTCATTTGGATGATAGCATGGAGGTGGGAGACCTTCATTGATGATGAAATTCCCCATGATTTTCATCACTTCTATCTTGAGGAGGCCACACAAAGGAGGGGGGAGATTTTGCAGCACCCTTGCAGTTTCTTAAGGACAAGTAGCATTTGGGAGGGGGAGACTGTAATATTCCTAAATTATCTTACAACTATGTTACACAGTAATTTGTCACCATCCCTGCAATCCCTGTCCCGCACATTGGAGGGCTCATTTCGTGACCTATGAGCAGTAACATGGCTTGAAACAACTTTCATGACATCCCTCTGAACAAGAGCTTTCATTTCCGTGAAGACATCTCCTTGTGAAAAACCCTAAAAATGGCCCTTTTTGCATTGGCGCGAGTAGGCAGTTCATTACCCGCGCCAATGGGGAAAATACTTCAAAGAGGCCACGCCAGTTGGCGCTCTGTCCCAAAGTCGCACTCACGCCAGCCAATTTAAGGAGTGAAACTTTAAAATAGGCCGTGGAAGTTTAAATCTACGCAGTCAAAGGCCCAAATATCTATCTTGAGTTGGGAGGTTTGGCTCCGGGAGTTCCATGGAAGGGAAGTGGTTTGCCACCTCTCATGGAAGCTTCCTTGAAGATAGGGCCAATCCCATGATTATAGGGATCCCAACTCCCTTCCTCCATCTATAAAAGCTTGCCCATTGCCATTGCAAGCTAGTCTTGAAGTGCCTAAGCTTTGAATCTCCAAATTCCCAAGAGCCTTCATGCTGCAAGAGCCCTCATTCTTCCCTTAAGGCCGACTCAAGAAAGGAGACTATCGTCGAGGCTCAAGAAGTTTTGTCCATCCTTGACGGAGATTTCGAACGTGTTCTGTTGTGTGTGAGAATTGACGTCGAACTATAGTTGTAATTTCCTTTGAATTTGATTGTTAATGAGCGACTATTGGTATATGGTTCCACTCTTGTTGTTATTTATGATGATGAGTTATGTCCTTTTTGACTGACATATAGTTGCATCTACTGGATTTTACGCTTGCATTTGTTTTGTTTCTCGCATGTGCAGGTGTCCTATCATGGAGATCGTGATCTGCCAGGGCTGAGGAACGGGAGCGCCATCTCTTCTACAGCAACAGCGTTGGATTCTAGGTAAGCCTTCATCTTCATTGGTTTGGCCTTTCAGTGGAACTGCACTATAAAGCTTATGTGTGGATGATTATTTGCTGGAGCAGAGTGCAGGCTAGTAGGGATCGCCTCTGTCCGCAGAGGGGATTTACCTCTTCAACAATTTGGCGACTCCACTGGGGAGAGTTAGCTTGTTGTCGTTCGTTTTATAAGCTATAGACGGAGCCTGAAGTTGGCCAGATAGCCTTGAAACACTTTTGCTCTGCAATTGCGAAGTAGATCAAAGCTGCTTCAGTCAATCTCCGGTTTAGTTTGTAAACTGAACCCTTTGAGCATTGTCTTGTCTTTTCGGTTGATTCTTGATCCTCCTTGCTTGATCAGCTCTTTTGGGCTGGTTCTTTCTGTGAATTTGGGTCTTTGACAGCTTGATCATCACTGGTCTGCTTGTTGGATTTTTTTTTTTTTTTTTGACTGAGAAACTCGACTGGCGCACTTTTTAGCTTGACAGTCGCGCCCATTGGCGCATGTTGCTTGTGTATTACCCGCGCCAATTGCTTTCTGGCGCTAGTTACAGCCTCACAGTCGCGCCAATCCTGTGAGGTGCTAGGGTTTGCTCAGTTTGAAGCTTCCTAAGCCTGATCTGTGTGTTTGGTCTTGATTTTTTCATTGTTTGAGTGTTTTGGAGCCTTGATTGACTGACTGTTAACTTCATCCTTTGGTTTTTTGCCCATTTCCATTGATTTTGCATTCTAGCCCTAGGTCATCTAGGTGCTATTGTGTGTCGAGCCTTCCTTGGGAGTTATTCGGTTCCTATCGGTTCATTCAACCCTGTGATTGCTTCTTTGCATTCGTTTGGTGTTTTTCCATTGTCTCATCGCGTTGTTTGAGTGATTTTTCTCTTTTCCATTCAAATTCTGCCTTGTTTCGTTTGGGCCTAGATTACACGGCTCATTTGGAGTCTTTGGGATCCTTTTTCGTTTTGAGGGACTTTTGGTCGATTTGAGGTCTGATTCTCATTTCTATTGAGTGAAATTTGTTTGTTTTTCTCTCTTATCATCATTTCTCAAATCGCTCTTGCATTAGTTTTCATTTTTTAGCGCACTTTGCTCTGAAATATTGAAAATACAAAAAAAAAAATCTCTTTTGCTTTTCATTAGTTAATAAGAATTAGATCTTTTCGGTGTTGGTAGTGATTGGTAACTTTGAACGAAAATATTTTTAGTTTTCATTAGCTGCATTAGAGATATCATTGGTTGTTTTCTGTTCATTTCATTATTGTGTGAAAAGCTCTCAACTCTCTCATAGATAGCTTTCATCGAATGAAATGATATACATTGGCATATAGAGTGCATTTAGGAGCTTTTGAGACTTCACATTCGCTAGGGCCTGAAAACTGAAACGTAATTGAAGATAAACTTTAAAATGTACTCAGTTTACACTAAGGCGGCATTGAAACATTAACAAAATATTTAGAGGTCTAGGCTAGAGACGTGTTCCGGCGTCTTTAAACCTAGTAGCTGTCGTTCGCCTCTTGGCTTTAGACAGCACTAGTACGGACTTGTGCTCCCCGTACCGTCGCGTATATAAAGGAAGACCCCACTAGGTTTCTATCCTTTATCCATAGGAAGCGGGAGTCTGTGCCCTATGCACGTGATACAGGACCACGACGACCAGAAATTCTACAATCGTTAAGTCCTTAGTTGATTTCTCTTTTCATTTTGAAACCAAGGTGTATATTGCAGTTCACGGTTATTTGGTACACCCTTTGCCTAGTATTCCTAAGTAGTCATTTTGATCCTATCTGACTCCCTAAATTTGAAAGGATCACCAAGCGCTTGTCCTTTCACGCTTGTGTCAAATATGAAAGAGATAGAGTCACCTTTTCAACCGTTTCTCGACTCTTAAAACATGAAACAGTGAAGTTTCTAAAGTTTCAATGTGGTAAAAAATTAATCACCCACAATCACACGCCCTGTTAGATTTTGCTTGTTGGTCGTTTGATTGTGTGTCTTGACTCTTTTTCAGCCCGTGTGTGTGTTTGATCTTTTTCTCTTGTCGTTACTACCACAGTGGCGGAACCCTCAGTTTCGTCTACTGGTAGTCCTTATACAGACGATTCATCAAAGGCTTCTGAATCCTCTGCTGAACTTCAGCAACCCATTGTCTCTGAGCAACCCTTTGGGGGACCAGTTGAGTTCAATTGGCCCTTTTCCGACCCTTGGTCTGAATTGAGAGTAGGGGCTCAGTTCCTTTCTCTTACATCGGGTTCGCCTTTTGTAGCTGCTATTTTTCCTCCTAGTCCTCGTCGTCTATTACGAGATCTAGCGGCAGGCTCAAACATGAGTGAATATAGCGAGGAAATCCCCACGTCCGGTAAAGTCAACCTGTGCAGCCTCAGCCGGGGTACCAACCGGGGCTGGTATATGGTCCTAGGGGGCAAGTCCAACCTTCCCAACCCATGCAACCTCAGTATCCTGTTAATCCAAATGTTGCGCACTAGCCAGGACCATATTATGGTCCTGCTATAGGTCAAACCGGTTACCAGCCACCACTTGGCTCCATACCTCCACCAGGCCAACCGGTCTATCCGACACAACCTGGTGTCCTGCCTTCAGGCCAACCGGTTCATCCGATACAACCTAGTGCTTCTCAACAGCCAGGTCAACCTACGCAATCGGCTCAACCTGTCCACCTGGGTCAACCTGTTAACCCAGGGCAACCCCTTCACTCAGATCAGCCTGCTCAACCAGGCCAGCCTGTGCATCCTATTAACCCTGCACAATAGCTGACTTATTCGATGTCACAGCCAAATCAACCGCTGCACCCTAATTATCAGGCTCAGCAGGGTCCCACCTACCAGCAGCCCACTCAACCTTAGGGCGGCTACTATTCTCATGGTCAATACCGACCAAATTATAGCCATCCCCAAGGGTCTAACTATCATCCTCAACAACCCGGTTATACCTATACTCAGCAGCTGAATCCAAATGCTGCTTACATAGGGCCGACTCCTAATCAGGGTCCATACTCTAGTTATCAACCCCCGTACACTGGTTACCAGCAACCGAATCAGGTTGGTTACAACACCTATACCCCCTACGGTCAGAATCCTGCTGGACAGAACCCCTGGGGGCAAGGATATTCCCAACCAACGTGGAGTACAGGTACTGGTCCTTACCCAGGGCCAAGTATGCCGTCTAATCCGCCATTGCCGTTCCTGGATACTTTGGAGTTACAGGATGTTTCAAATTAACAAATGATCCAATACTGCATAATCCTTATTAGCCTTCGGTTCCTACCAAGGTGCCCGGTGATTGCCCCAAGTTTGAGGGTAAAGCTGGGGAGGACCCCCAAGCTCATGTGATGACCTACCATCTTTGGTGTTCGTCCAACTCTTGGGTGGATGATTCAGTTCATCTACGCCTCTTCCAGCGCACTTTGACTGGCGCTGCAGCTAAGTGGTATATTGAATTACCCTGTGGCATATTTCAAGATTTCAATACCTTAGCCATGGCTTTTCTAACTCATTTTTAGTTACCGGTTCGCTATGAAGCCGGGACGCACCTCCTGACTTCTTTGAAGCAGGACAAAGCCACCCACATTTCTGATCACATTCATGAGTGGCGACGTCGTCGTAGGCTGATCAAGTTTCATATACCTAATCAGATACTAACTCATTGGTTCACCACCTCCTTCGTTAACAAAATTGCCCAAGATATTGCTATGGGAGCATGTGTGACTGAAGAACAAGCCATAGCGTGTGCTCAATATCTAGATCTGGTATACTCACAGTCTGGCACGTTGTACGATATCTTGCCTGATGCTCCACGGTCTGGAACCTCTAAATCTCCACCTACTCCAGAGGTTAATGTCATTCAGGCCAATCCTACAAAAAAAGCCTCCAAGGGGAAAAAGAAGGGCAAAGGTAAATCCAAATCCGACGCCCCAAAGCCAGAATCCAAACCTCGCACTGAGGATGGTTCTCAATGTAAACCGAAGTATCCCTGCCTCATTTGTGAAGGAGACCATTATACCAAGGATTGTCCATGACGATATGAAGTTAGTCAACTTCTAAAAGGCTCTAAAGGGACTCCGACAGTTCTTAAAGAACCATTCCCGTATCAGCAGACCCAGATGGTTGAACAGTCGTCACCATCTGCACCATTTGGGTCCCAAGTCTTTATGATGAATGGTACGACACCCATTTCTATTGCTACGCGTTCGAAGGATTACAATGAATCGCGGAAGGCACCTGGGAAGGCAGTTGCGGATGGACCACCTCCCCCACCTGTCTCCGGTTCGTTGGAAATTGAGAAGCCTACCCCTAAACCTGTTGTGAAGGCACCTTCTAAAGGTGTTCTACGAAGATCTTCTTACAATCCGAATGCCCGTGCCGCTCAGCACTATAGTATTGCTAAGGATTTGGCACAGGCGCCTTCTGCTATGTCTGCACTCAAAGTTCTTCAAAGTCGTCCTTCTCAACGGAAGGCTTTGCTGTCTACAATCGGTGGCATTGATCCCGCTGATTCAAGTCTTCTCACCTTTGACTTAGAGAATTTCACCCCCCGACTTCCACATCAAATCGCTCTTGTTATTCAAGTCGGGATCAACAGTCTTAACATCCATAGGGCTGTTGTGGATGAAGGTGCCTCTACCTATTTCATGTCATCCGCTTGCTGGAAGGCCATTGGCTCTCCAGCCCTTTCATCATCTCCCAATGCCCTAGAGGCATTTGATGGTCGGGAATCCAAACCCCTAGGTGTTCTCGAGAGTCTAGCGATCACTTTACAGGGGAAGACAGTCAACGTAGAAGTAGAAGTGGTTGACGCCAAGCTTAACTACAATATACTTCTCGGCCGCAGCTAGACTCATGCCATGCTATGTGTGCCATCCACCCTCTTTTGACTTCTTAAGTTCCCTCACGAGGGAAAAATCGTTACAGTGGATCAGTTGTCTTTCTTCACCTCCACCTCCGAGAACAACGTTCCGTACATGGATCAGATCCAAAACCCCCCTGAAAGTGTAGGGCCCGGTCTCTTCAAATACCCCGTCCTCATGGGTATTTTTCCTGCACCACCACCGCACACCGCTCAAGTTAATATGATCTCTAGGTCTGATGATCCATGGCTCATCCCTTCGCCTGAGCAGGTGGCTGAGTTTGGAGAATCAATGTTTTAACTCCAATAGAGATTAGTTACTGTGAAATCGTTGCTACATCTGATCCTCCTCCTCCTCAGCATGCTCCTTTGAGCATGGCTTTAGATGTCTACTCTCAATCCCCCTGGCTCGGTCAGGCTGATTCGCCTGATCCTCTCAAAGAGATTTTTCCTTCTGATGAAGCCATTGTTGAAATAATGTCTCTGGAGGAGCTGCCATGGAGTGATTGAAATCATCGTTCCTCCTTTATGCCCTGCCTGGGGGCAATGTCAGATTGTCTAGAGCGTTTTTCATCTCAGGTTCCCACTCCCCCTCTCCAAATGCCCATTTTGACGCACGAGGTTCTTTCGGAAGGAAACCTAAGTAATATCACTCAAACCATCCCGATCAACATCTCCGTTAAACCAGGGATCGTTGAGAACATACACGTGGGAGTGACTTGTTCTCCTAATGAGATATAAGTCTATACTAATCTTTTTAAAGAATTCAGAGATGTGTTCGCCTGGTCCTACGAGGAAATGCCTGGGATTCATCCCAATATCGTAGTGCATGAGATTCCAACCTACCCTGGTGCGAAGCCCGTGCGCCAACGCTTACGCCCAGTGCATCCTCGCAAAGCCGCTGCAATTAAGGCAGAAGTTGAAAAACTTCTAAGCGCGGGCTTTATTTATCCCATCCCCCTCACAGAATGGGTTTCCAACATTGTCCCTGTCGATAAAAAGTAGGGTACTATTAGGGTCTGTGTTGATTACCGCGATATTAATCGCGCCTGTCCGAAGGATAACTATCCCACTCCATTCATAGACCAAATCATCGACGAATGTGCCGGAAGTGAGATTTATTCCTTGATGGACAGCTTCTCGGGGTATAATCAGATCAATATTTTACCTAAGGATCAACACAAGACTGCATTCATCTATCCGTGGGGTACTTTCGCTTATAAAAAGCTCCCGTTCGGCTTGAAGAATGCTGGAGCCACTTTCCAGCGTGCGATGTCTTACGCTTTCCATGACATACGCCATATCGTTCAGCCTTATCTGGACGACTTGCCAGCTCATTCGGCTAGGCGAGAGGACCACCCTGAACACCTCCGCCAGATTTTCCTTCGCTGCAGGTGCTACAATATTAGGCTTAATCCTCATAAATGCGTCTTTTGCGTGGATTCTGGCCGTCTTTTGGGATTCATAGTCTCCAAAGACGGGATTCGCCTTGACCCTTTAAAGGTCGAGGCTATCATCAATCTCCCATCACCCTCCTCGTTATTATATCAGTTGCAGAGTCTGCAGGGAAAAGCAAACTTCCTTCGACGCTTTATCCCGAACTATGCCGAGGTGGCCAAAGGGTTCACGTGCCTATTAAAGTAGAACGTTCCCTTCCATTAGGACGAAATTTCTCAACAATCCTTTGAGAAGCTTAAGACATTACTTGTTAATGCTCCTTTGCTTCGTCCTCCGGACTACCACCGTGATTTCACTTTGTATCTCGCCGCCGCGTTTAGCACCATAGCCATGGTTCTGGTGCAGGATGACGATGATGGTAATGAACATGTTGTTTATTATCTATCACGGAACCTTCTCGACACAGAAACGCGTTATGCTCACGTCGAGAAGTTGGCGTTAGCCGCAGTACACGCTGTGCAGCGTTTTCGCCACTACATCCTGTTGCGTACAATAACAGTGGTTTCAGATTGCAACCCCATGACATATATTCTCTCTCGACAATTACTGGGGGGGAAATACTCCAAATGGATCGTTATCCTGTATGATTTTGACTTAGAGTTCACTACTGCTAAGTCAACCAAATCACTCGTTTTCGCGGATCTTATATGCTCACTCCCGACAGACTCCACTCCTTCACACTCCGAGGATCATATCCCGGACGAAACTCTTTTCCTTATCAATACTCGCGACCCTTGGTATGGTGACATAATTGTGTATCTTCATACCTCTACACTTCGGTCTGAGTTGACTAAAGATGCTCGATGTCGAATTCGGCATCAGTCTCAACCCTACCGCATCGTAGGAGATACCTTATACCGCGTTGGAGTAGATTTAATCGTCGCTGTCAACTACTTCACCAAGTGGGCCGAAGCGATGCCTACACTAGCTGTCAACGGTAAGACAGCTGCCCAATTCATCTTCAACCACATCATTGCACATTTCGGGGTCCCTCAGGCCATCGTTACTGACCATGGTACTCATTTCCGAGATTATACGATGGAGCTGACTTCAAGATTGGGTTTACGCCATGATAGCTCAACGCCATATTACCCTCAGGAAAATGGCCAGGTTGAAGCAGTGAACAAGGTTCTGGTCACTATGCTTCAACGAACAGTTGGTATTCACAAATCCAATTGGCATCTCCAACTATTCTTAGCTCTATGGGCATACCGGACGTCTGCAAAGAGTGTAACTGGATTCACACCATTTCAATTGGTGTATGGTCTGGAAGCAACTCTTCCAGTTGAATGCGAGATTCCTTCTTTGAAATTAGCTGTAGAACTTCTACCCGAAACTTCTCCTGAGGAAGAGCATTTTTTATATCTGGAACGATTAGATGAAACCCGCCGTTTGGCTGCTTTAGTCATTGAAGCACAAAAGAAGCGGGTCAAAGCTCACTTTGATCAATCAGTTTCTCCACGTTCCTTTATCGAAGGAGACCTCGTCCTCCTATACGATCAAGCGCATGACAAGCTTGGGGCCGGTAAGTTCCAACCTATGTTGCATGGGCCCTACATAGTAAAACGCGTTTTGAAAAATGGGGATTATGAGCTTATAGATTATGAAGGAGTTCCGCTGGCGCAGCCCAGAAATGGGTTGTACCTCAAAAAATACTACGCCTGAAGTGATTTTTGGTATGGTGTGTGTACATAAGTGTGTATTTTTTCATTTGTGTGCATGTGTGGTGTGGTGTGCGATGTAAACATCTTTCTGCTGATTGGGTCTTCCTGATTGTGCAGATGTCCATCAATCCGTTTGTTGGTTTCGCGGATGGTGCCTCCTGCAGTACCAGGAATATGTCTTCAGCAGCCTGGGTAATCTACGATCCTGCTGGTGAGTTGGTCAACCTGCAAGGTGTGTGTCTGGGACGTGCTACAAATAACATCGCGGAATATAGTGCTGTATTAGAATTATTAACTGAGGCTGTAAACCTTGGTATCCGTGAATTACTTGTGTATCTAGACTCACAACTTGTAGTATTACAGCTTAATGGTCATTATTCAGTCAGAAACCCATCCATTTTACGTCTGTATCTGCGTATTCGTTTACTGGAAAGAAATTTTGACTATATTACATATCAACATATACCCAGGCATATGAATACATTAACAGATGCAGTAGCTAATTTGGTGCTAGATAGACATTTGCGCAATTTGTAAAACAACATCACATGTAAAAAGAAAGATCCATCCAGAAATAGATATGTATATATATAGATATCGAAATGTTTACATAGTGTGCGTCGCATAAGATCAAAAAATATACATGTTCGTCTTAATACATCTAGAGATGACATGTCTCTCAAAAAATATGCATGAAATAAGCCCTAGGTGTCTAATCTGCGTGGTGCTCATGATAAAAAGTCACCGCACGCACTAGCCGTCTCAGGATACGGTGGAGGCGACTAGGCACTCCCACCGTGTGTCTATGGTACGCTAGTGGAACATTTACTAGCTGGGCGTAGTCTGGAATCCCCCGGGAAATTCCCTCGAGGTTCTGGATCAACTCTCCCCCCTCGGCACCCTCCGCCTGAGGGTCAGCTACGGGCTGAGTTCTCCACGAGATAGGAGATATACCGGCAGGTCGCTCTGGGCCAACATCTGCATGCACATAACAACTGTCTTTAGAACGAACATGTGTTACCAAAAAAATCATAAACGCATAAAATCAAAAAGGCGATCTTACCCAACTCCTCGTCCCAATCATCTCCCTTCGGGAGTGGAAGATCTGGATCACCAGTGAAATCGGTTCCTGCATATGGCCAGTCTTTGACTACGATCAACTGACGCCGTAGCCACCTAAAAAACTCCGGCCTCCAGGACATATGTTGGCCCCCTCCCGCTCTGGGCATTACTGCTGCTGAGCGAGCCATTCTCGGCTCTCGTGGTATCGGCTCAGCTACTATG
The DNA here is from genome assembly GCA_034641835.2 of Pinus albicaulis. NCBI lineage: Eukaryota > Viridiplantae > Streptophyta > Pinopsida > Pinales > Pinaceae > Pinus > Pinus albicaulis. The sequence continues at coordinate 1,315,639,362 of CM076579.1, read as the reverse complement.
GCCCCTTGGCCCTGGAAGATTGGTAGTCGTTCCAAGATGAACGATACCAGGATAGAACCGTAGCCAAACTGTTTCAGTTTGGCTTGATTGCATTTTTTCAGCTGCCTCTTCATGTTGACTGTCACTGTTGTGGCCCAATCAAACAGTGTAGGACTCATACACTCAGAGGTGAGTATGAGTTGGGCTTTGGTGGCTTCATGCAGGGCCTGCGCTCGTGCAGCCCGCGTAATGGTGTGTAGCACTACTCTGAGTGCTAGATCCTCGATAATGTGAATGTCTACCTTTCCACTTCCCGATCCGGTTTGTGCCCCTGGGCACACCCTCGCCATTACCTGCTCCATCTTTTCACCTGATGGTCTGCTCCCTGTCAATATGGGAACTGGACCTCTGCGCGATAGTCCGGTTATGAAGTATACGTCAGAAACCTCTAGTTCCAATACTTGATCTCGCAGCTTGAACACTTGTTCATCTGCATCCCAAATACTGATCAGGTACTGTAGAAGCTCAGGTTGAGCTCGTAAGCAAGGTGTTAGGAAGAACTTTTTAAGCCCACAGTTCTTGAGGGCATTCATACAAGCTTCATTTTCCATGGCTAATTCATCCTCTTCCCCGTGCTCCCTCTCTCTCCATTCAATCACCATTTTTCTCAGTTGCCTGCATCAACATGGTCAAAAACCCTTGATTAGATCTCTGTTATGCTTGAAATTTTATATAAATCTCTAGCTATTTGGAAATTTAAATTGGAAAACCGCGCTGCGTCATTGGCACGGCTGTTTCCTTAACAGTCGCGCCAGTTGGCGCAGGCCCTTTGTATGCAAAAGGCCATTGGTGTGGGCCCATGCCCGATACCCGTGCCAATGGGCGGAGCCCTAAAATTACAAAAATCCTCTATAGAAATCTAATGAGCAATGGAAAACTATTAAAAAATGGATTAAAATGGAGTATAGGGAAGCGCCTCTTACCTAGAACGAACGGGGATCTGAATGGTAGCCCGGATCAATCGCAATCGTCGTCAAAAGTTTGCACACCAAACGGACCACTGTTGTTCTCCAATGAGGTAAATAGTAAAAGTAATTTTGTTTTTACCATTTGAGACTTATTTATAAATTTTTGAAATATCATTAGGTTTTAAAAGTCATTTTTTATTAATGTTTTAATATCTTTTGTCAAAAATGGATTTTAACCTTGCCTCTGTGTGCAGCAACAGGTTTTTACGCGACTTAAACGGTGAAACGAGTTGTATTTTATACTTTTTCGGACTCGGTAAAAACACGAAAAAGTCACTTGGGAGTCATCTTTCAGCTCTTTTCTGACTCTCTAAACATGAAAATATTGCCGAGGCCCTTGTCGTTTCGATCTCGTTAAAGTGGACACGAAACGACATCTACCCAGTATACGTTTACCCCTTTTTCGGGCTGGGATAGATTATTTACGAAAAAGGAATACCCTAGCCTATCGCGACTAGGAGGTTTTCTCAGACATAGTTTTCTACCTTTTCGGATTTGAGGAACTATTTACGAAAAGGGACCATTGGAGTTTACTTTTCAGCTGTCTTTTCAAACTCTCTAAACATGAAAAGACGTCGAGTTCTTCCTTTGTCAGACTCATTAAACCCTGATGACATCGGATTCAGTCGTAATGACGCTATTCGAGTTCCTCCTTCCTAGGGCTCGTTAAATGTACTAGGATGAACTTATATCACAAGCATATGCTATCCCCTTCAAGCTTGTTATCAAAAATAATTGGGGTACTCGCCAGAAATGGCAGGGGAAAAATGGAACCAGCATCATTGTCGTGTCGGCAGTATGTCGCTCTTGAACATGGCACTTGTCTGCATTCGTGTCGGGTTGGGGACATCTCATCTTGTTTTTCACTTGCCTCCGTGGGTTTGGGTAATCCCTTTTGACCTCTCATCTTCTCTTTGCCTCGTCACTATGACCTCTGATCTTTTGATGTCAAATACTGCCAAGTCCACTGTCGTGCCGTTCATATGTTCAAGATAAGTTGACCTCTGCAAATATCAACCTCCCTCCGATTCTCATCTGATCGTGATTCACAAAAACATTATGTTCCTCTGTCTCACGTCGATGATGTGGGAAACATTATGGCCCACCTTCGATCAAGGTCACTTCCTGCCGACTTCAGCTCATTATCCGGGAAGCTAATCTAGAGACTTCCTTTTGGTGCCTTGGAGCCAGCATGCCTCAATGGCAGGTTCTTCGCATTCGACGCGAGGTTTGCATTATTGGCCTCCGATCGAGTGATTCTACGGGTGTTCGACGCCAGCTCATTGATTCACATGCCGTAGATTGTACCTGTGGTACCTTGAGGGCCATCGTCATTATTGGTGGTACCTCTCGCGTCTGTTAACAGCTTTCATCATTGGCTGGTAATCAGACGATGTTCTTGCATGTTCGACTTCAGCTCATTTATTCACATGCTTGGACTTGTACTATGTTCGGGTCGAGATGGAGCACAAGACCCTGGATTGTGTCTGTTGTAATCCAGGCTACGATTTTGTGGATTATTATGATTATTTACATGACTCACTTACTGGATGGCTGTGACCATGCCTGAGTCTATTTATCTATCCTCACTGGATGGCTGCGTCCATGCCTTGGATATGGATTATTGTGTACTCTATTATGGATGGTTGCGCCCATACCGCATATATATCATGTATCTGAGATATCAGTTGTACTTCTCTACGCAGGTTTTCCGACGGTGGAGTTTTCAGTTGGACACGTTCTCATAAAGTATTTCACCCCTCTCTCTCTCTCGGGCCTCATGCTTTAGGGGGCATCTGTTACACATTAATTTGTCACCATCCCTGCAATCCCCGTCCCACACATTGGAGGGCTCATTTCGTGACCTGTGAGTAGTAACATGGCTTGAAACCACTTTCATGATATCCCTCTGAACAAGAGCTTTCATTGCCCTGAAGACATCTCCTTGTGAAAAAACATAAAAATGGCCCTTTTTTCATTGGCGCGAGCAGGAAGTTCAGTACCCGCGCCAATGGGGAAAATACTTCAAAGAGGCCACGCCAGTTGGCGCTCTATCCCAGATTCGCACTCGCACCAGCCAATTTAAGGAGTTTTTTTTAAAAATAAATGGCGGAAGTTTCGTCCTAACTGATCCAGGAACTGATATCTATCTTGAGTTGGGAGGTTTGGCTACGGGTTTCCATAGAGAGGAAGTGGTTTGCCCCCTCTCATGGAAGCTTCCTTGAGGATAGGGCCAATCCCATAATTATAGGGATCCCAACTCCCCTTCCTCCATCTATAAAAGCTTGCCCATCTCCATTGCAAGCTAGTCTTCAAGTTCCCAAATTTCCAAGAGCCTTATGCTGCAAGAGCCTCCATAATTCCCTTAAGGCCAATTTCAAGCAAGGAGACTATCGTCAAGATCCGAAGAGAGAGGTTTGTCCCATCCTTGACAGGCTTTTCGAGACATGTTCTGCTGGCGACCCGCCGAAGGAGAATTCAGCGTCAGAACTATGGTTGTAATTTTCCTTTGATTGATTATTAATGAACGACTATTGGTTATGGTTCCACTCTTGTTGTTATTTATGATGATGAGTTATGTCCTTTCTGACTGACATATAGTTGCATCTACTGGATTTTACGCTTATACTGGATTTTACGCTTGCGTTTGTTTTTTTTCTCGCATGTGCAGGTGTCCTATCACGAAGATCGTGGGGATCGTGATCTGCCAGAGCTAAGGAATGGGAGCGCCACCTCTTCTACAAGCAACAACGTTGGATTCCAGGTAAGCCTTCATCGCTAGTCGGTTTATTTGCAATTAGGAACCTGCACTATAGCGTGGATGATTGTTGCTAGACCCGGTCTGGGCTAGTAGGGATCGCCTCTATCCGCAGAGAGGATTTACCTCCACAACAAGCTAATAGGAATATTAATTTTTCTTTTAAATTCTATATGGATGAATAAATGGGCAAGGAGGCTCATAAGTTGCTTAAGTATGAATAAAATTCCCTCATAGTGTGAAAAGGGATCATGAAATAACCAGATCAAGCATCCACATGTGTGAACAAGTTCTAAACTATGTGGCCAAGGTCAAGTTTGACCAATTCAACATGATTTATCCTCAAAGAGTAGATCCTAAATAAAGATATCTCAATGTGGATGAATATCAATCCAGCTAGTCAAAATGAAGACACCTTGAGTGTGGATGGAGACAAGGCATGAAGACTTAGTCAAGGATGACCCTATCAAGATTGATCCAGTCAAGCTTGAATAAATCAAACTGTGTTGTAAAAGGATGCTCCTCAGTAATGAAGACAATGTGATTTTTGTGGAGAAGCCTTTGCAGGGAAGCAACCTCCTGGAAGAAATGGAACCCTTATGGGCTTAGATTGGAGATTATATTTTATGTGGTATGTTTAGACTTCCTGCATACTTTGGCTATTTAGCTAATTTTTCTGCACTGCTTAGTGTAAGGGTTTTCCCGGGTGGGGATCCCCTACTCTTTCTTGGAGATCTTGTCTAAGAAATATAAGAGGAGATTTCAGAGCTACATTTTCCACTACCTGGTGCTGGACCAAGCATTTACCTTCAGAAAAAATGCAATCCCTTTAGAAAACTATGTTATTTCTTAAGGTGTGTAGTGGAAGGGCTCAAAACCCCATTTTTGTGAGCTAGTTTCCCAAGAGAAGGATCAAACTTTTCTCTGAATAGCTAGAGGGAGAGTCTACAGCCATTTATTTGCATATTCAGCCATTTTTATTCAAAGCTTCAGCTACACATTGTGATTCAACCACAGATCTGCAACAGTTCTTCCTTGTATATCATTTCTGTCAAGAAACCCTTGCCCGGTCTTTTTGGATCTGTATAAAAGATACTATAACTCTGTTTTTATGCCTAATTGAGTAATTTAATAGAATATCTGATTTGTTTCTCTATTTTTTGAGTTTGATCTCCATTATACTGTGCAGTATTTTATGTAGCAATTCCTGTGTGTTGCAGTCTTGGGGTTTCATCAATTTTAAGTTGTTTTAAGCATGGGAGGCATGTTTAACTAGGCTAATTGCATTTGTTTCTGAAACTCTTTTGCATGTATGTACTATATTGCATATACTAATTGGCACAACCATTATTTTCCACTATTATAACTCCATATTTAGAAAATAACGTTTTTGGGGCCAATATTACTGCTTTTCCCCACTTGGAGACATTGTATGAAGACATAGTTTGCTGCTGTGATTGTTATTTGATGGATATGTTTTTTAATACACTATATAAGTTGATTTCTCACTGCTCTCCAACTTTGGAATACCTTAGGGTATTATTATTGTTGTATAAAATCCCTATTTTGGGATATTATATAAAGGTAAAGGTAGAACTAGTGGAGCATACCATGTTGCCATGATCTGTGGTGGTCGAAACAATGGAGGGTTAACAAGTGGAGGGTTTACAAAAGGAGGTACAGGGTTAAATGGAGGAAGGTGAAAAGTGGGGGATGAAGTTAGTACAACATAATTATGTTGTAGGGTAGATGGGTCTAAAACTATCTGGGTTATCCAACTCTGAGATCTAGTCCTAGACAAGCTTCATTCTAGGGGTGATTCAGATAGGATATTCTGCAATTATTTAAGGTTTCAGATAGGGAACTTGCTTTGTGGATCAGTATGCTAACAGTTGGGTTTTTAGATCTAGGAGACTTCCTAAGGATGCCTTCAAGATTGTCAACTATTGCAAGAGGGTTTGGGTCAGGATGGGATCTGGTACATATTATTCTAAAAGCCAGACTTGGACCCAAGAATCAGAAAGGTTAAGAGTTTATGACAGTATTGAAGGACAAACCAATATGTGAAAGAAATACTTAATCCACAAAGTACTCTTGACTGGGTTTTGTTGATGTTTTGAACGTAGAATAAGTTTTCCCAGTGGAATCTATGGAAAACCAGTGGAGTCAAAAGGCCTACTGAAAACCAGTGGAGTCACCAGGTGGAGGATTTTTACTTATTTTTATGGCTGGTTGTTGTCCACCATCGACAACCAGGTACCATTCTTGGCTAACACTTGATTCATCTAATTTTAAAATGAGGTTTTTTGAGTTTTTGAGTTTATATTTTGTTATTTATTACACAGGAATCCCCAGTATGGTCGCCACTATGTTGGCTCCCAGTGATTTGCAAGATTGACAATAACAAATGTTGTAGGGAACCACATTAGAACCACTTTGGAATCCTAGGACCTAGCCTTCCTAGATTCAGAGAGGGATCTCCCTATGTGATTGTTTCTAGATGGTATGTCTTTATGATCTTGTTTTGTGATACCACATGATGTTAGAGGCCCATATACATGGGAGGTGGTGAAAGAGGCCACTAAGGACATTGATGTCCATGGGGAGTTGCTCGACATCCCTCCGGATCACGCGGTTAGACATAGAGGTATGATTCCACTAAAAAATTTTAGGAATGTTTATGCAACCCCTTTTATGTGTGACAAATTCATTCAAGCTTGGGGCTAGTTCCCCCACCATGACTAGGTTGCCATTTATTTTTCTAAGCATTTATATCCAGATTTTGTATTACATATGAGGTCGGATTACACTAATACTGGATCTTAATATTATAGACCCGACTTGGGACATACCTATGAGTGTGAAGGGGCTCGTAGGGACCCTAGGCATGTACCACCACCTCTGATATTCTTACCACTACCATCTTGGAGTTTAATATTACCGACAGAGCTAGAGGAATTGTCATAGCTCAGTGGTGAGACCAGGGAGACTGTTGTAGACATCATATGGACGTCATTGGCCAGTGCACATGTTGCATTGGATGAAGATATTAGGAGACCACCACCATTGCCTCATGACTTGATAATGCCCTTATATGATGATGCATTTCTCACGCGTTTACCCTTAACCATATTTGGACATATACATGTATGTATCGTGATGCCATTCGTGAGACTTGGAGGGTGAACGACCTGCATGACACAGACTAGGTACATATACATACGAAACTTTTTAATCTTATTTTCAAATTATGCATAATTATTTATATTAAAATTTCTAGTTCGTATTATATTTCATTTATATTAATAAGTTCTTGATAAAATGTAGACACATCCCATCTACATGAATGATCTTATGAGGTCATCCGTGGTGGAATTTAATCAGCTAGGCCATCCTCAACCAGAGAATTTTTCCATGGATTCTTCTCCACCTCCACCTACACCTCCACCATATATGTTCACTATTGTGGAGGAGAGTTATCATGTACAACCACATGAACCAACAGTTGAGGTAAAAAAAAACATTCCTAACATTTAAACATTTTATTTTTTAAGTTACACATATATGCTAATTAATTTGTAGACTAATTATAATTCTTCCTTGCCATTGTGTGCATAGGTCCATATGCAGAGTGTCGTTGATGTCTTTGTTATGTGGATACATGAGTGGGATGTTGGGTTTATAGGCACTGATGATGTGGGTCAATCAATGCAAGCCCAATCATTGAACCACGTGCAGGGGAGCACCAAACCCAAATTCATGATCAGACCCCCATCCTATTTGACTTGCATTTGGACTCAATTGAAGTTAGTATATTCATGTATATATAGTTAAAAATGTGGTTCAAAATAATTTATTTCCATATTGTTAATTTTGTAGAAATAATGATCTAATTAGTTTGAATTTGAATGTGTTATATTGTAGTACTATCTTATGGACACTTACTTTGCGTAGCAGAAGTCACATAAAAATTTTGGCAGTACTTAGAGTGTCATAGTTTGTATATTTCAGGGTCGTTTCATAGCACACATTCACATGTGTGCTACAACCTTTATATATTTTCATACATGGATAGTTTATGTATGTACATCATGGAAATTATTTTAGTTTATAGATGGTTATTATTTTAGTTTATAGATGTTTATGTGATATTTGTAATTTGTATATATTTTCATATTGATTGTTTATTGATACATGTATTCACTATTTCAGTTTATGGATTTGTATTAATATTTTTATGGGCTCTCATTAATTTTTGAAGTTTATGGATCTGTTAAAATTATTTCGCTAATTAAAAAAAAAAAAATCTATATACTATAACTTTTATTTGTAAAATATATGTTCGATTCTGATTTCTAGTTTCATAGACTAAAAAAATAAGTACAATCTTAATTATGATGCAAGTCACTTTGATACTAAAAATGAACTAAAATATATCATGTATCAATTTAATATTGAACATGGAAAGAATTTCAAGCATACTTCATATTGGCTTGTCGAAAGTGTCTTTTAGTGCAATCAACATGTATGTTATTACAATTCAATTTTAAAAATAAATTATTTGAATTATAAATTCATATATATATTTGTGTGACCAACCCATATACCATTGCATGGAAAACTTTTTTAAGTATTTCAATCAATTTCTTATCCGAGTCAAAGTTCAATTAAAAAACACAAATAGGATTGAAATAAGTTGTATTCAATTTTAAAAGATATCATATAAACAACAAATAGGTTTTATTAGCATTATTTATTTTGATATTATCTACAAGAGCTTAATCATAACATGATATAAGTCATTCGTATTGAAATTTAATATATAGGTCAAAAAATAATATTTGACAACATTTCTATAATTTTATATAATGTTATCAACTTTCATAAATTTACAAGTAGTTATCCAAGTATATCAATCAATTCCTTATGATGGAAATAAGTTTAGTCAATTTTTAAAAACTCAAATATGATTGAAATAAGTTATATATTCAATTTCAAAAGATGTGGAGATGTAAATGTTACAAATACAAGTTTTATTCAATTTTGTTTTGTTTTAGGTTATCTGCAAAATCTTAGTCATGATTCACATCGTCAATAATTTTTTTGTAATTACACTGAAATCAATGCACAATGTTAAACTAATTACCTTGGAATTAATGTACACCATATATCTAGTTACATCAAATTAGAAATCAACATCTTCACTTAAATCAATGCATTTAATGCAAACAATCAAATAGGATGAGAAATCAACATCCACACTAAAATCAATGCATAGATAATGCAAACAATCAAATAGGATTAGAAATCAACATCTATAGTGAAATCAATGCATCTAATGCTACAAGCAATAAAATACAATTAGAAATCAACATCTACATTGAAATAAATGCATCTAGTGCCAGTAATCAAATACGATTAGGAATCAACATCTACACTGAAATCAAAGCATATAATGCAAGCTCAATAAAAAAAGATTATAAATTAACATTTTTAATGAAATTAATACATTGAATGCAAGAAATGAAATAGAATTAGAAATCAACATTTTTACACTGAAATCAAGGCAACTAGTGCAAGATATTTTCTTCCCTTTCTCTCCCCCCTCCATCTATATCTATATCTCCCTCCATCTCTCCTTATTTGTCTCTCTATCTCACCCCCTAGACACTCACGCTCTCTCTCTCTCTCTCTCTTCATATATATCTATCTTTCCCTCCCTCCCTCTATCTCTCTCTTCTTCCCTCTCTCCCCCTTCGATCTATATCTCTATCTCCCTTTATCTCTCCTTATTCATCTCTCTATATCACCCCAAAAACATATGCATTGTTTCTCCATATATTTCTATATATCCCTCCCTCTCCCTCTCTCTCTCTCCTCCCCATCTCTTCCTTTATCTCCCTTTCTATCTCTCTTCCCTCCTACTCTCCTCTCTCCCTCTCTCTCCATATCCTTTGTCACTCCCTCTCTCTCTCAGTATCCCTTGTCACTCCCTCTTTCTCTGAATGTCCCCCTGAATGTCCCTCTTTCTTCTCTCTCTCTTTCTCTATCTCATGTTTTGTTGCCATCCCTCTCCAACTCTCTCTTCCTTTCTCTCCCACCTCCCTCTGTCTCTCCCCCTCGTCGCTCACTCACTATATGTGTGTGTGTGTGTGGAGCTTTGTCCTGCAACTCTGTTGTCTATCTCCCTCCCTCTCTCATTCTCTCTCCCCCTTGTCTCTATTTCTCCTTCATCTTTCTATCTCACCCCCAAATGTACACTCTCTCCCTCCATCTCTCCCTTTTCACTCACTCTCTCCACCTTTCTCTTTTTATATGTCTTGAACTTCTTCCCTCCCTATATTTTCCTCCAAATCCATCTCTCGAGCTCCCTCTCTTCCTCGGAGACTCTCTCCTCCTCTCCCTCTCTCCATATTTGTGTCCCCCCACCCCCCTCTCTCTTACCCTTCTATCCCACTCCCTCTCTCCATATTTGTGTCCTCCCACCCCCCTCTCTCTTACCCTTTTATCCCACTCTCTCTCCTCTATATTTCAAATTTTTTAAAATACTTTGACAATTAAAATATTATCTAAATTTTTCCAAAATATTAATGTTCCGGTTACCTCCAACAAAGATACATAGAGTGCTTCATGTATTCCAATTGAAATTGTTTAGGTTTTATTTATTTAAAGGTATCTTTAGGTTATTATTACTTCATGATTTTAAAAATATTAGATATTTTATTATGTTAGATTTTAAAAAAATAGGTTAAATAAAATTAATATATTGAGTCATTGTGTATGACTATTTTTTTGTTTATAACTCTTTTCTTATCGCTAAATTTTTCCTTAGGTGGTGGAGTTGATCATGTTGAATTCATGAAGGAATGATTTATCTAATAGCAGATGAGTTTGACATTTTCAAATTCATATGATATTTTTCATGTAATTTCTTTTAAGCATAATGCTTGTATTTTTTTTGAACTATTTTAAAGAGGTTGAATAAAAAATTAATATCATAAGCTAAATTTGTCCTTAGGTGGTGGAGTTGATCATGTTGGATTCATGAAGGAATCATTTATCCAATAGCAAATGAGTTTGACATTTTCAAATTCATATGATATATTTCATGTAATTTCTTTTAAACATAATGCTTTTATTTTTTTTTATTGTTTTAAAGAGGTTGAATAAAAAATTAATATCATAAAATATACATAACAAAAAATTTTCAAATTATACCACTATGTTCGTTTATGAGTCCTCTTCAAAAGCATACTCTTTTTTTTTCAATTTATTTAAATAGTTGAAAAAAATCTTATGTGAACACACGACTACAAAATGCAATTGAAATATTACTTCACCAACTTCAAAAAATATAATTTTGCATAAAAAATATTATTTAATATGAAAAAAACTTAGCTCTCTCTATGTAGATCATGCTTATATATATATATATATATATATATATATATCTATATATATATATATATATATTATACTAAGTTATGCTATCATGAACACATACACACCTCTTAAGATATGTGAAAATTTAAAAGGACAAACATTTTATTTGATGGAAATTTGACACAAAATACATCACTAAATATTTTTGAAAAAAATATCATTAGGACAACATAATTCTCTACAATTTGTCAAAATTCATAGTGCTTATATGAATTTTGAGGGATTCAATTAAGTAAAAGAATAAAATCTTGAAATTCCATCGCCACATTTGGCCAAAAAGTGTGATCCATCTTCATGCATTCACCCATATTTATGTAGTCTTCTTGTGAAACAACTTCCAAGCTTGGCATACCCAACTTACACCATTAACAATAAAAACTTGTGGCTCTGATACCAATTGTTAGGATCACCGAACAAAGAGAAGTGGTGATGTCTAAAGACATCGTAACTTGGGATCCCACCATCCCCAAATGGCTAATTTACCTAGAGTTTTTCCACCTTTAAATGGATTACAATAGAGATGAATACCATACAAAGAGAGTGGTGGTGTCTAAAGACATAGTTACTTGGGATCCCACCATCCCTAAATGACTAATTTACCTAGAGTTTTTTCACCTTTAAATAAAGTACATTAGAGATGAATTTCATGGGCAAAACCATGGGTTCTTATAAACCTCAAATTCACTAATTTCTTGACTAAGTAAAATTAACCCAAACCATCTGAACAATTTTTTTAAGGTTCTAAGTGTAAAATGGTTGTATTGAGATATTATTGAAATCTTGCTCTTAAAAAGAGTGACCTATATATTTTCACAAATAATATATTTTTTCTCAAAAGACAAACAAATAATTCTTATTATAACTAAATAATTTTAAATTATTAATCATCCATATAAAGGATTAATACTATTACGATGTTTCTTATTTGATTATCATCAATTAAAAAAGGACATGGTCTAATTAATAAATAAATCAAATAATTTATGCTTTTTACTAGATTAATTTTATTTAAAATTGGGTGGAAATTTTTTATAAGTTTAATTTTTTTAATTTGTAGATTTTGAATGTTACAAATATCTATTTTTATATATTCAAAAACATATTTTAAATAATTCTAATAATGTGATTACTCTGAAAAATATTTATGAATCACAAAAGTTTTAGATCTAACATAATCTTATACTATTATCAAAATTATTATCAAATTCCTAATAAAAAACTAAGCTTTAAAATATGTCATTGTGACATGGATGGATATATGCAAATTTGTTTATTAAAATTTAAGTTGAAAAAAAAAAAATTATAAATAAGTTTTATTAGCATCCATTTAAGATGTAGCTAATTTGGAAGACTGACCAAAAATAGACATCCTTATAGGGATTATAGATTTGGAGAATATCTTAAAATAGAATTCCCATGTTTAATCTAGCTCCTACATTAGATTCCTGAATATTCCAGGAATCAGCAATCAAAGACTTGTATCATTAGAATATATGAATATACCGACGAGAAAGCACGTGAAGCTTATCGAATGATTCATGGCTTTAAAGTACCAGCGCCGTCGCGTCTCTATCTGCAAATGCAGCGATATTGGCACAGGAAGTGCTGTGGAACACAGATTCCATTGAGTTTATTTGTTGTCATTTCCAATGGCGTCAAAATACCTGGCAGTTCGAAAAGCGAAAAGCTCAGTTAGATTTCAGAACACGTGACTGTGCATCTCAAACTGGAGTTTCTCAGTATCAAATCCCTTGGAATTTTCGAAGAGAAGCATTGTGACTTGAATGTGTTTATAACGGCTCCGGGCAATGATGGCGATTACATGAGCATTTCCACAGGTTGGTGAAAAAGATAGAAATTTGCCCTGTGCAACAGACAACACGAGTTGTGTGGGACAAATAAGAAAATAAATGATTTGCAGAGCACAAGATTGAAAGAGCCGACAAACAACACGAAACATGGATGTAGACATTGAGCCAGAGATTAATGGGTAGCGCTCAATCTAGCCAGAGAAAAATGCATACGCAGATAGGTGGTCCACTCTTTGTTTTTAATTATATGTTGGGGAATTTGGATTTAATTATTATAAATAGATATAAATTAAATTAATAGGTAAGAGATGTATTTTTTGGGTAAAAAATTATAAGTTAAATTTCAAAAGAATATAGTATGTATTTTTTTATGGAGTTGTTTTTTACTGCTATTTTTTGGAGTTTTTCGTGGATATATGGTTGGAAACTTTTGTGGTGAAATCTTGATTTGTGTTGTTTAAACTAGTTTTTTGATTACATATATGGATTCAGCACCCTGAAAAACCCCTAGGGCACTTTGATTATGCAAAGTTTACTCATCAAACTTGTGATGTCAATGAATCTCTACCATATTCTAGAAGAATTAGATCAAAATTTTTCTAAAAATGGCACTTAAAGACAACCACTATACTCATGTCAGGAACAACTGGGTTCAAATACAGCTAGACACAAGACCTCTGAATAAGGAAGATATTTAGGCTCCACAACCAACAATCTCCATATTGGAGATTGATTACATTAACTCCATTGCTACTACAAGTTAGACTATGCTTCAACTTTGTACCTCGCTAGTTTCTCATGTTCATCATCATGCTTGAAGACCAACTAACACTGAGCAAAAACTCAAATTCTCCTTGGTTACTGCCTTCATTAACATGTTTGCAAGATTATTTCTAATATGTATGTTTTCCAACTTCATTTGTCCATCTTCCAAAAATGCTCATGGGAAACTTTATCTCAGTTGTATATGCTTAGTATTAGAATGGAAGGTTATACAAAATGAATGACACTCTCGCTATCACTATACAACCTACTATTCTCCTATTTATTTCCCAATTCCTCCATGAACCTCTGTAGCAAAATCATGTCTTTACTAGCCTCTATAGCAACAAAAAACTTTACTTTTGTTATCAAAAAGTACCTATAGAACAATGTTTGAACCTCCAAAGCATAATTATTGAGTATCAATACCTCACAAAGATTTTTCCTATCTTATGTTATGCTCATACCAAGGATTTTCTTTGCAGCACCCAAGTCCTTTATAGAAAATGAACTACTTAATTTTCTTTTGAGCACATATATATTTTTCATGTTATACCCTTCAATTAGCATGCCATCTACATGCAATAACAAGATAATATAGTTGGCAATATCTAACATCTTAAAATAAACACAGTGATCATACTGACATTTACAATAACCTTGTTCTGTTATAAACCTATTAAACTTCAAATACCATTTCCTTAGAGCTTGCTTTAAACCATATAAGCTCTTATTCTAATTGAATACTAATTTTTCCTTCATTTTGACCTCATACCCCCATGGTTATCTCATATAAGTCTCTTCCTCTAAGTCCCCATGGAGAAAATTTGTATTTACATCTAACTCCTCAAGATGTAATCTTCTACTGCCACTAAAAAAATTAAATTAGTTCTAATTGAAGTCATTTTGAATATAAGATAATATTTCATCAAATCTATACATTTCTTTTGTGCAAAACCCTTTCCAACAAGTCTACCCTTGTACCTTTTTTTCCCTCCATATTCTTCTTTCAACCTATAAACTGATTTATTGTCCAATGCTCTTTTACCTATAGGAAACAAGACCAAGTCCCAATTCTAATTATGTACCAAATATTTCATCTCCTTTTTTATGTCTTGGTCCCATTTCTTTCTACCTTCTACCTGTATTTCTTCTTCGTATATTTTTGGCTTACCAAAATCAATCAACAATACATAATATAATGAAGAAAAGTATTGTTTAGGGGGTCTTCTTAACCCAATTAATATTCTAACATCACTTGTAGGATTCTAATATATTTGTTGTTGTTATTGTTGTTGAATATTTTGATCTCTTAACACCTTTGGAATTCCTTTTTGGTGATTTCATCAAGCACTGTGTATTTTGTGTTTTACTTTTCTTATTTCTTTCTCCACAATTGATTTGTGTACATGACCTTCTCAATGAATACCACATCTTTATTCTTAATGATTTTATGATTTCCATAATCTCAAAATATTTATCAAAAATCAGTAACTCCATATCTAATAAAAGTAGACTTCTTGGATTATGCCTCAAGCTTAGTTATATTTTCTCTATCAATATGGACAAATGTTTCACAACCAAAAGTCTTCAGAAATTCGCAATTTACCTTTTCACGTGTCCATGCCTCCTATGGAATGCTACCCTCCAAGGAACTTGAATACCCTCTATTTAAGT
Source organism: Pinus albicaulis (assembly GCA_034641835.2). Taxonomy (NCBI): domain Eukaryota; kingdom Viridiplantae; phylum Streptophyta; class Pinopsida; order Pinales; family Pinaceae; genus Pinus; species Pinus albicaulis. The sequence continues at coordinate 1,315,623,904 of CM076579.1, read as the reverse complement.
AAACCACAATATTCATGGCATATGCTCAAAACTGCAAGGTAAATATTGCATGCAATCTCATACTCCTTGCATGTTCCAGGATTGTCCTTGTCATCCCATTTAACACGCCATTTACTTATGGTGATCCTAAAATTGTCTTCTCTTTATGAATCTCATGGTATGAACAATAACTATCAAATTCCTTGTTGCAATATTTGCCTCCATTATCTTATTTAAGACACTTCATCTTATTTCCAATCTCATTCTCAACCAAAGCTTTCCATTTCTTAAAAGTATCAAAGACATCATATTATTTTTTAATGCAATAAACCCAATTTTTCCTAGTTGCATCATCAATAAACATAACATAGTAGTAAGAGCAAACATACTTGAGCTAATCCTTGAACATTTGTATGCATAAGCTCTAAATTTTCACTCTTCTTTTCCTTTCCAACTCTAAGAAGCTTAACTCTTATATGTTTTCCATAAACACAATTCTCATTGAAGCCTAAATTGACCTGCTTTGAATTTGGAAATAATTTCCTTGAATGGAGAATCTGCATCCCCCTCTCAGTCATGTGCCCTAGCCTATGATGCCACAATGTTGTACTCACTCTTTTATAAGCTAAATAAATAGAAAGGTCAGCGGTACTAGTACATCAATATAATGTATCTACCTTTTCTCTTTTTTCTATCATTAGAGATCCTAAAGTGACCTTCCACAAATTTCTTGTAAATGATATTGTACAACCTTCACTTCATAATTTCCCTATTGAGATTAGATTTTTTTTTAAATCAAGAATGTTACTTACCTATTTCAACAACCATTGGTTTCCATTCTATAATTTTATCCATACCTTACCCTTTCCAACAAATTTACATAGTTCATCATCACCCAAATCAACTTGTCCAAAATCACCTTGAACATAATCTTGAACATATTTCTTATGTGGTGTGGCATAAAATGAAACCCCTTAGCATATCTCTCAATAATCACCAATACTATATACTGAAAGGATTAAATCATCTTGTAACACAACACCCGGTACATTTCATTCCTTATTATTCTCCTGTTATCCATCTCCTTTTTTGAATATTTTAGATACCAACATTTTTTCTTCTTATGTCCTTTCTTACCATACTTCCTAGCATTCTAATCTCCCTTTGGATTTGGCTATACCCTTCTTATAATTTCCATAATTCCCTCAGATCTTTCCTCTTTCCCTTTTTCTTCCCCTATTTTCTACAGTCAAAGAATCACTTGGTGTCACACCAGTGCTTTTTCATTGCATTTCCTCACTAAGGATAGCGCCAACAACATCATCAAATGTTAAAGTGTTTGAACTAGAGATAAAATTACTCACATCCATGACCAAGCCATTCCATATTTCTATTAATGAGCACAAATCAAAAGTTCCCTAACCTTATCATGAAATTTTACTCCTAGAGAACTTGACTGATTGATGACCATGTTAAATTCAGTTAAATGATCAACAAAAAACCAACCTTCTAACATCTTCATATTAAATAAACACTTCATAAGAAATACTTTGTTGGAAGATGAGGGTTTTTCATATAGTTTAGACAATGCCTTCATAAAACCCTCTATTGTATGTCTTTTAAAACGTTGAAGACTATTGATGTTTCCAAGCATAGCCATATTGTTAATAGTGCCCTTCTATCAAGAATATCATATTCTTTGTCTTTCATAGTCATTGACTTATTTATTATTCTTCCCAATGGTAGAAAAATATTTTTCTTATGTAGATAATCTTCCATTTTCATGTTGCATAGCTAGTGTTTTTTTCCATTAAACTCTTGACCCTAAAAAATTCTCCCACCATCGCTCCCACTCAAACCATGTGAGATTTGTTGGCCAAATAAACTTTGGCTCTTATACCAGTTTTTAGGAATGAAACCACAAAACAATAAAAATAAATGCAGAAATAAAATAGAATGAAACAATATAAATGACACACCATTATTTGTGTTTCACTCAAATTGGGCTATGTTTAAGGAGAAATATCCAATCCTTCCTTTTATTCCATCCAGAAAAATGAAGGGATACAAATTGTAGCGCATTAGATACAACCTACTTTTCTCTCTCTCAGAGTCTCCTCTCTCTTAATTACAATGTTGCATCAATAAAACACATTCGCAATACAATTCCCTCATGAAAATAGGGTTTCCTATGGAAAAAAAACCCTAACATAACAATATCGTCATATATGTGACCTAGTGATCAATGGTACAAATTGACTACAAAATTACAATATTTTACAAGGAATTGTTTCCAAAAAAATCCCTTTAGGGGTGTTTCCCCTAAACCCTCACTTAGGGGGGCTCTAAAAAATTGTTGCCACCCCCCTTGGACCCCCTAGCGACAATAGTAGGGGTTCAGTTCCCCCCTAAACACCTCATCGGGAACTGGGATCCAAACACGGCTAAAAACAAAACCCCTAAATCATGAAGATAATCAGGCTCCATAACCAACATAGGGCATAGAAAAATCTCTTTAATTTTGAGATTGTTTATCTTAAAATGATTCTATATTTTCTTTATTTTCCTCCAAGTCTCCCTAGAAATAATACAACTCAAACTTCATAACCATACAAATACATTAGAATAAAAACCATGTTCCTAGAACCATAACTCACATTCTTTACAATCATAATTCAAGACCCAGAAAAAATATTCCCAACCTCAACTAATCCTTCTTTTAACACTACAATTATAGTTTATCTTATGATGGATATTAATTCGAAGATGCTTATAAGAAGGGACATTTTCCAGTTTTTATTTATCAAAAACAATTTTAGGATGCAATGTCACATGCCTAGACTTGATTATCATTATTTTTTTTAATCAATATTCAAAGTCATCCCATAGTTGGCACACAAATATTTAATAATTTTAAGCTGCTTTTTGAAGTTACAAGGATTCCTTTCTAAAATAATAGTTTCATTTACATAAACGAGGAGGAATCTGATAACTAGCCTTGCAAGATGAATGTTTGCACACCTTGATACCTAAAGGAAATTTCCTAACTTGTCTATGTGAATACCAAAAATGTAGGAAAATAAAAACATCCTTACATAGCCCGTATATTACACTTAATTTATTTCAATCAGCCCTCGTTGCTTCTATTTTTTGTAATGATTATCATATAATATTATCATTATATCTCTACACTCGAAGGGTAGCCAAATATATTCTACTCTCTTCCAAAGGTTATTTCAAGGGACTAAATCAAAATATTTTATAATGTCAAAAAAGAAACGTAACATAAAAAAGTGCAGTGGAGTAACTTTTTGGAACGACGTGTAGTAATGGATTGTTGATTTCATTCTTTAGGCCAAGAAAATATTCAACAAATTATCACAGTGAAGAGTTTTCCCAAGTTTACCCTAGGTTAACTATTTCTTGGCCGAGAGTTTTGGTGGATTAATAAATTTCTAAAGCAGGATTTCATTTCCTTAATTGATTATCGAAATTCAATCACACTCTGCAAACTCTCAAAAGAGATTCTCAACCAAGAGTTGAGATTCTCCACAAAAATTCTCAGTTAAGAATATTCCAAACTCTCAAATAGTAATCGAGTAAGCTCGTGGCCAAGAGTTTTCCCAAGTTTACCCTAGGTTAACTATTTCTTGGCCAAGAGTTTTAGTGGATTAATAAATTTCTAAAGCAAGATTTCATTTCCTTAATTGATTATCGAAATTCAACCACACTCTGCAAACTCTCAAAAGAGATTCTCAACCAAGAGTTGAGATTCTCCACAAAAATTCTCAGTTGAGAATCTTCCAAACTCTCAAATATTAGTCGATTAAGCTCTTGGCCAAGCATTTATGTGGTATTAAAAAAATGCCAAAAACTCAATATCGACTCATTTTCCACAAGTATTAATACTTTTTGGGAAGAGATTGACAAGAATGACTCTACAAATAACCTATAGATGCCTCCAACTTGATCTAGAAATTGTTTTTTTTTTCTTATTAGAATTTTTAAAAAATAGAGTTAATTAAAAATTGTAAGTTATTATTCATTAGAAAGAAACATGATGCATTCTCCAAATACAACAAGAGAATTTCATAATATTTGGGAATATGAATCCATACATATGATAAGTTAACATAATAGTAGGCATGCAAGAACCAACTAATTTTGAGACAAAACATAAAGGAAAAATTGTTGGAAAATTAGGGATGTAAGAAGTCCTCAATCCTACCTAATTTTCCTGTTTCTTCTTCTTGACCTCTATTCACCCCAATTAAAGTGTTTCCAATTTAAAAATATGTAATTTAGAAGCTAAATTTCTATATTCATCAAAGATACATGCTCCTTATCAGTTTCAAATTTATTAAACTCGTGAGATCTTGATTCCTCTTCATGTAGCATCCTCCATTTCTTCCATTCCCATGGGAGAAATATCTATATTCCAAACTTCATCTCTAACCTCCATGAGGGAGAGTGTTTTCTTCAAACAACACTTCTATACAAGCATAATTAACCTTATTTGATTTTTTTTATTTTTATTATCCATCCTAGTCATCATCATCAATAGACATCAGTTTCTTAGGAAATTACCAAATAATTGGTTTTTTTTAGTCCCCTTTATCTTTGGAGGATGAGCTCAAACATGGAGGTAAGTATCCTATATATGTCTTTTTTATTGATATATCTATAACCATAATGTTTTATTATCATAATAAGACTTGAGTCTGCCTAAAAAAACATTTTTGAGAACAATTTTGTCTACAAGACCCTTATTTAGGTCTATCTCAACACAAATATGTGCATAAGTGCACAAATCTACCTCAACTCTCTCAATATCTAATTTTTATATAATTTCACAATATATTCCCAATATCCTCCAAAACTAATAAATATTATAAATGTAATGGATAATTTGGGAGTTGAACCCAAACTAGAAATATGGTACCTAAATAAGCCTTAAACTCAAAATCTGTAAACCATAGAATATTAAAATCTCACTCTTCCCCAAAACTAGGGGCCTTATTCAAGCACTTTTTGATCATTAGTTTGACTAAAAAAAAAATCCCTTTAGAACATAGATATATCTCACGTTTATTTGTCCAGGTTGAGTGGATCTACTAGTACAAATATTAACAAGGAGGCCAAGACCTATTAAGTCTACATATGGCTACTTTTGATTTAAATATTAAGTGGAGTTTTGTGACCTTATACACTGACACCTCCACCACTAGTACCTCTTCTAATTTATCCAATATATATGCACTATGCATGGATGGTATTAGTATATATGGAATGGATGATTTCTTTTACACCACACCTTTAAAATAAGGATTGGAGGATAATGATATAAATTAATCCACCACTTCTACATGCATGCATAAACTAGAAAAAGAGTTGAATCCTATGATCCTTCCCTTTTTCCCTTCAAACAAAATTCAATTAATCTACTAATATATTCTTCATGTACTTCATCTTTAGCATTATATCAACCACTATAATATTTGGAGTGCACCCATGGTAATTTGATATGATTTGGAAGCTTTCTTGGTGGGATATTTTTTTTCAAATGCTTGTCCTACAATCAAATCACCATACACTTATCATAGTGCATCATGTAAGCATGATAGTTTGACCTTGTTATGCACAGGAATTATATTAAACACTTCAAACATTTGTTAAACAAAATCTTCCACCATGTAGTTGTTAACAACCTAATCACATCAACCATGCCCTTTAAATAAAATGCCACTATGCCTAATTTGGGTTGACATTAAAAAGAAAAAACCACTCTGTAATCTTCAATTCAAAACATAGTGAATTTTAGAGACATTCCTAACCTAAAAAGGATGTGATGGAATTATATTTTGAAAAAACACATTGAAAATAATAAATATTTGATGAATAATAGTCCACTTCAAAAGGGAAACTCCTTTACAATAAATCCAATACACAATGCAGATATGATGCTTATACAAATGAATCTCCTTTATTAAAAATAGGAAATAAAGTAACACGATGTAACATACTAGTAGTTCGACCTAACCCTAGAAAATAAACTAATAATGAATGCTTATTAGGGCCTTAACATAGGATCCCTATGACCTTAACATAGCCCCCTCTTAAAAATATATATATATCCTCAAAGCTTCTAATTGAGGGTGTTTCTCTATGAATTGTTCATCTTTTCATGTAGCTTCTTCTAGAGGCATTGAGTGATCCAGATTTATGCAAGAAAACAATGAAATAAGTAAATACACATAAAATCAGAGATGCTGCAGAAATAAAACTTTATTTCATTAATAACAAATAACTGAAATATGCTTACACACAGAATGGAAATAAACTAGCTAGGGCACTGGTAGCTTATCTCTGAGAAGAGATGTGGTGGCTACCGGCCTCTGAACTGTGTTAAAATGAGGCTTGAGGGCCTATTTATTATTGAGAAACAATTTTAACCCTAAACATCCAAAAACCTAACCCTAAGAGATGAAGCACCAAAACTATGGGCCACGTTTGGGTAAATTGGTACATCAATCTTCCCGGGGACGTAACTTTGGCATACAATATATGTTTGATGCGCACAATACCTCATAAGAAAGATATATTTGAGGAATACAACTTTTTATGTGAGAAACACTAAAGGAAATTCCATGTTGCTCCTATATTTTCCAAAAAAATGTCATTTAGGGCCTCAAAATGGCTCTAGAATTTCAGGACCCGAAAAACTGCTAAAAATAGTAAATTGTGCTACAATTAAGGAAAATGAAAATTTGAAAGAAACAATGGTGGGGCCACAAGTGGAATAGGTGGGTGGCCACCAATATCCACCCGGATCACTCCTCCACCCTTAGGGAAGAAATGGTCCCCATGGCGTTGAGTTCCTCCACAAGATGAGGAAACTTCTACTGAACTTGGTCCCTGGTGAACCATTTTCCTTGGTGCAGGAGTTGGCCAGCTTTGACAACCCGATACAGTTGGATCTTCTGCTAGCAAGTGTTATTGATTTTCATGTCCATGATACGATCTTTGGTGGCTTGTTCCATGCATTATGGGTTTAACTGTGTTGATGTGAGTTGTTTTGCAATGTCGAAGGTGTCCAGTAGAGTTGGGAAGTAGGGTCGAAGGTGATTCACATTTAACACTAGGTGTAGAAAAAGTAATGGTGGAATACTGAGCTTGAAGGCATTGGACCCTACAGCCTTGGTGATGGTGTATAGCCCATATCGTAGTGGGCGAATCTTGTGGTGGGGTTCATCGAGGCACTCCTTCTGCAAATGTAGCCACACTTTGTCGCCCACCTCGAAGTTGTGTGGCACCTGATGTTGATCATGTCGTTGCTTGTACTTAACATTTTCTCTCTCCAATTTTTCATGAACCTGTTGGAGAATGTGCTGAATGTGCTCAATGAATTTTTTCGCCTTGTCAGCTTTAGACTAGACATGAGCCGAATCGGCCTGAGTAGTCACAAATGGCATGGCTATGTCAATGGGACATAGTGGCTAGAATCCCAAGGCCACCTGAAAGGGGTTGTGGCCGGTTGAGATATGGAAAGCCCGGTTATAACTATGTTTTACATAGGGAAGGCTCACATCCAATGTGCGTGGATTCTTTGAATTGTACATGCGCATAATGTGTATGATCATCCTATTTATGACCTCTGTCTAGCCATCAGTTTGGGGATGGAAAGCTGTGGACTTGGTGAGATTATTATCCAAAATTGACTGGAGACTGGACCAAAATGTGTTGAGGAACCTGTTGTCCCAATTTGAGATGATATACTTTGGGATCCCAAAGTACACCCACACACATTCAAAGAAGAGTTTAGCAGTGGCTTATGTTGTGATATTCTTCTTCCAGGCCGCCATAATGGTCATCTTTGAGAATTTGTTGACGACCTCGAAAACACCATCGTTTCCATGCTTAGTAGAAGGAAGGCCCAACATGTAATCCATGGAGATGGATTTCCAAGGTCGACTAGGGGTAGGTAGCAGAGTATAGATGCCTTTCTTCTTGATGGTCTATTTGGAAATAGCGCAAGCAGTGTAGGATCGGATGTAATTCCCGACATTCTGTTGAAGGTTTGGCCAATAGAAATACTTCTGCAGTACTTCTACTATTTTCTCGACCCAAAAATTGCCAGCGACCTGACTGTAGTGCACTTCCAAAATCATCTTGGCACGCTCGCTTGAAGGAACACAAAGGTGTCCTAGGTGACATAGCAGTGCATCCTAGAGGTGAAAATTTGGAACTTGCGTACCCTCCAAGAGTGTCTTGTATGTGTGGCTAAATTTTGGATCGCTCTTGTAGAGAAGTAGCCAATCATAAGTCTCGTGCCCACGAGAGTTGAGAACGTTGGTTAGCGCCATGATCGGTGGTCAGCTAAGGCAGTCTACAACATTATTGGTGTTTCCCTTCTTGTACTTGAGGTTCAAATGAAATTGATGCAGATATGTGGACCACTTCTGATAGCGATCCTTCTGCAACTTCCCTTTCATCTGTATGAACTGCAGGGGTCAGTGGTGTGTGTGGATGATGATTTCCTTCCCAAAAATGTAATGCTTCCATTGTCAACAAGCCTACTCTATGGAATACATTTCTTTGTCATAATTAGGATACTTGCAGACTATGTCAGCCAGTGTCTCACTCTGATATGCCACTGGATGCCCCTGTTGAGTAATAACCACACTAATAGCATAGTCATAGGCATCTATCTTGATCTCAAATGGTTGTTGCGAGTCTGGTAATGTGAGCATTGGGGTAGATCAGAGGTGATGTTTCAATTCTACGAATGCCTTCTGTTGAGATTCCAACAAAAATAATTTTGCTTTCGCTCCTCCCTTAGAGATTTGACTCAAGGGCCAAGTGATATGAGAGAATCCCAACACGACCCTGCGATAGAAATTAGAAATACCTAGAAAACTGTGACGATTTGTTAGAGTGGTTGGGGTTGGCCAATCCTGAAAGACCTGGATCTTGTTTGGATCCACATGTACCCACCTCTCATCAATAATTTATCCCAGATACTAAACCTCGGTCATGCTAAAAGTGCACTTCTCCAAATTGACACACAACTTGTGTTGTCACAGTGTTTGGAGGACTTGTCAGGTGTGGTGGACGTGCTCTTCCCAAGTCTAGCTTAAGATCAGGATGTCATCCAGGTAAACTACTACAAATGAGTTGGTGAATGGCTACAGGATATTTTCCATCACCCTCATGAAGGTTTCGGAAGCATTCGTCAACAAGAAAGGCATGACTAGCCATACGAAAAGGCCCTCCTTGGATTTGAAGGCAGTCTTCCACACATTGGAGGGTTTGATTGGTACCTGGTGATACTCGGACTTCAAGTCGATCTTGCTTAAATATTTCGCCCCTTTGTGTTGGTCCAGAAGGTCATCAATTCATGGGATCGGGTACATATTCTTGACAATAATCTTGTTCAGCACCCGATAATCAATAAAGAGTCTCCAAGTCCCATCCTTCTTGTGCACCAACACAATCTGACTCCCATAGGGCAATGAAATCGACTGGATGTGAAATTTTTGCAACAACTCCTAAATATACCTCTTGATTTCATCGTTCTCCAGAGAAAAGCGTCAATAGGTCGTTCGATTGGGCAATGGCGCACCTGGGGTCAGATCGATGGGGTGCTTGACCTGACAGTGCAGAGGCACCCTTGTGGGTGAGGTGAATATGTCCCCATCCTCCTCCATGACCTTGTTCATTTTTTTTTGTCATGAAAATGAGCCTTTCTAGAGGTCGTGGCCATGGTCTTCTTCTTGCCCTGAGGGCGGATCATCAGGAAAAAAAATTTCCCGGATTTGGAAATGAGCTTATTGCATTGTTTTGTAGTAACCAAAGAGATAGTAGCAGGCAGTGGTACCTCTGGTATCCTGTAAAAATTATTTCCCAAAGTAACAATAACAGCGTGAGGCTGGGACTCATAGATAGCATGTCACTTCCACAAGTATGGTTGGCCTAATAATAAATCACAAAAATCAAGAGGAGAAATGTCACATAATACCTCATTCATGAAGGGCTTGATGTTGTAGGGAAGGTGGCATTGTTGGCTGACACAAAGATCTCGTCCTTGGTGAAGCCACCCGATGGTGTATGGTTGTGGGTGTGCTATGGCCAACAAGTCCAACCGCTTCACGACCTCTGCTGACATGAGGTTATTTTGGCTCCAACTGTCAACAATGAATTGTAGTGGGGAATCCTTTACCCACATCTGGGAGTGGAAGATATGCTCCTACTCCTCTGGATCTTTCGGTTCCTCCTTCTAGATCTTCGTGGTGGAAACGATGGCATTGGGCTCCACATCGATAATATTATTCCCTCTATCATTCCCCTTGTCGGGTTCTGATTTAGATTTGGAGCATGCATCTGATTCAAAATCCTTCATTTCGGCCACTAGTGACTGCATGGCCTGACACTCACTTGTGTTGTGAGTGGAGCTCTTATGGAAATCACATCACTTTCATGTGTCCTTCTTCGTCTTCATGGTGTTGTTCTTTTCTTGCAGCTTTGGCAAGTTTTCTTACGCTGCCAGGCCTTGGTTGTGTCCTTTTTTCTGCAATTTGGGGGCACCTTTCCCTTGCTTTTGATTCGCAAATACAAAGTCTTGCTTCTTCTGTTTGACTTTCTGCTCAATATTGGCAGCATACTAGTATGCCTTACCAAGAGAGGAGATGTTGAGCAACTCCATTTCCTCCTGAATGTTTATGTGTATGCAACTATGGTACTTCAACACCAAATTTTTCTCTAAATATTTGATACCCTAATTTGTGTACAGGTATGGAGCAGATTTTTCAGCTCATGCACATCTTGATCCCTTTTCTGTCACAGCGTAGTCCATTGTATGTACCTGCCCTCATATCTCCCCACGGTATAATATTGTTCCTTGATGGTGTCTCAGAAATAATTCCAAGTGGGTATGGTCAAGAAGAGAGAGGGTTCCCCCTCGTCCTTTTTCTCACAGTAGGTTTCCCACCAATCCTTGACATCGGGGACAACTTTGAGGAGTGCAAAAATAATCTTCTCCCGGTTGGAAAAGTCATGAACCGAGAAATATCCTTCTAATAGATTCAACCATATATATACAACATTTGCATCTATTTGGCCCTAAAATATGGGAATTTCAAACTTTACTTGTACCTTAAAAGGAGTGGCACCTCCAGAGTGATTGTTGGATGTAGATGCAGCAGTCGTTGAAGGATCTAGGCAAAGTTATCCATCATCGTGATCCTTTGTTTCTTGAGAGGAGAAATATTTTAATAGGATCTCCTACTCCCTCATCTTTCTTTTCTTCCACCATGGGCGGTCTTCGGGGTTTGTGAGGATGATCTTGAAAAGGTTCAACCATATCAAGCCCTAACTCATTATACCCCGATCTTGTTGGGGACACGAAAAGAAGGATCGAGAAAGAGCAGACCACTCTGATACCAGTGATCTAGATTTATGTAATAACACAATGAAATACATAAATACACATAAAATCAAATATGCAGCAGTGTTGAAAATGCAACAAGATGATGGAGCTTAGTGAAAAGAAGTCGCCTTCACTAAGTGGGCCCGCAGGCTATTTTTGGCGCAAAGTCTATTTTTAGACTATGTCTATTTTTAGACATATGGATCATGGTCTATGAGTTGCAAGATGTTATTTATGGATGATTGGTCGAGTTGGTAAAAATATATGGACCTCTATTTTTAGACATTGGGCGGTTTCTATTTTTAGACTGCCGGGCTAAAAATAGAACAGTCAAATATTATTAACCCTTAATAATATTTAGACTATAAACATTATCTTATCCTCTTGGAGCACTTCAGCTTGATGCTTGGATGTGGCACATGCAGCTGACAGAAGGAAATACGCTGTTCCTAAGGGTTAGTTGAGCTATTGCATGGTTGACTTCAGTTAGAACTCATGTGGCAGAGTTTGGTGGAGTTGATGAGACAGTTGGTGGAGTTGTGTTCGGTTTAACTTAGTTGAACTAGTTGTATTTAGTCTAATTGATAAATACACTAGTGATGAGTGGTGTGAATTAATTATTAATTAATTCACTAATTATTAACTCATAAATCAACTAAAGAATACGTCAGTTAGCTGCAATGCATGGACAGTTCAGTGGAAACCAATGTTAGAGGTGGGTGAAAGGGTGAATCTACTATCAGTTGTGACTATAGCTGTGCATGGGATTTGCACACACATTGATTGAGATTTCCAATCAGGATTGCGCAGTACAAGCCATTGGGATTCGAACTTGGATCTCATCATTATTCATCTTGGATTGCGCAGTAGAGGCAGGCAGACTTGTGGAGAAGATTTGAACTTGTGACTTGTTCTATATCTGAGCTAGTTTTGTGTGTAGCATGTGAGATAGTGCTGAGAGCTGTGAGAGCTTTGTGCTATGTATTGTTACATGTTCTCTATCATTATAATATACAGATAGTTTGGGGTTTTCAGCTGTATGCTTTCCCCATTACATACTGTGTTATATGTGTGCTTGATTATGTTTTAATGTGCGCATGCGACTGCTTCTATTTCCGCAAATTGATGATCAATTGTAGAAGAGGTTATGTATTATGCATGAAGCTTAAATAGTGTGTAATCAGGATAATCTCTATGAATAATTCAGATATTATTCAAATTTCTACATGGTATCGGAGTGAAATTGATCATCGGATCTATTACAGTGATTACAATTTATTTCGGTAGACAGAGTCTGTAAGCGGGCCAGGTAGCCTCTGGATCCATCCTTTCTTTGAAAGGTGATATATCCAGTAAATGCCCCTATATTCAATCTCTGTGCTAGAAATACTTTGTTCTCACAGATCAGAAGCGGTTGAGTTTTGAGCTGGTGGAATTCGAATTTGCAGCAGTGTTTTCTTGGTGTCGAAAGTCGAGATGTCTTTCAACGGATTGCGATTGGAGTATGCCCTTGAGGGCAGCTCGAATTATGTTGCATGGAAGGACAGGATGGAGGTGGTGTTAGATGACAATGGGCTGAAGGAGTTCATAGATGTTGAAGTCCCAAAGCCTACTGATGCTGCTCAAGTTGAGGCTTGGCAAAAGAAGACAGCAAAATGTCGAAGGATTCTGTTGGAGGGCATGAAGGATCACATTGTATCCAGCCTGCATGGAAAAGCTTCTCCATACTTGATGTGGAAAGCGTTGACAGATTTATTCCAAAGCAAGAGAGACCAGAGGAAGTTGGCGCTCAAGGATAAACTCAGAAACATAAAGATGGAGAAAGGCGACAGTATACCCAAGTACCTCACAAAGTTCACCCAATGCAGGGATGAGCTGGGAAGTGTGGGGGTGACTGTAGATGAGGAGGACTTGGTGGACTTGGCTCTCCTTGGTCTTCTGAAGAGTTGGCATTCCTATCAGGACTCTGTCAATGGTCGAGAGAAATTGCCAGGATGGGAGCGACTTTGGTCGGATCTCATGCAAGAGGAGATAAGGCGGAGTACCAGGGACAGACCTTCATCAAAGGCATCTGATGAAGAAAATTGCGCTTTGGCTACCAAAGCAAAGAAAGGGAAGAGAAAGAAAGCTTCTCATTCTAGTACGAAAGGCAAGAAGTAGGACATGTCCAAGGTGAAGTACTTCAACTGTCACCAGCACGGACATTATGCCACAAATTGTCCGCAAAAGAAGAAAAATAAGCATGGTGCTGGATTTGCAGCGGGAGAGGCCTTAGCCTCGCAGTTTGAGCTGGATTTTTTGCTGATCGCATGCTTGGTATCAAGTGTGATGGGTTCAGTTTGGTTCTTGGACAGTGGTGCGTCTTTTCACATGACAAGAGATCGAGATTTGTTTTCTGATCTAGATGAGAAAGATCTTGGAGTGCACATCGAGATGGGCGATGATGGTAGATACAGTGCAACCGGTATCGGTACCATTTCCTTTGAGAGGGAGTCTAGTAAACCCTTCAGATTGAAGGAAGTGATGCATGTTCCAAGATTGAAGAAGAATCTTATCTCTGTGGCGATGTTAGAAGACAAGGGATATGATGTTGTCTTTAGCGAGGGAAAGGCTTTCCTGCGCAGTAAGGCAACTGGTGAGACCCGGAGGATAGGGGTTTGAGTTAAGAACCTTTATCAATTGCAGGTAGATGGCTGCGCAGCAATGGCAGGCAAGGCAGAAGGAGTGGTGAGCCGAGATGATGGCGAGTTGTGGCACCGGAGATTGGGCCACCTTCACCATGGAGCTTTGAAGATACTGCAACAGATTTCTACTGGGCTTCCTAAGGGTACTCTTGCGCAGTCAGATCAGTGCAAGGGGTGTACCTTGGGAAAATTTGTGAAAGCCACCTTTCACGAGAAGGATAGTCGCGCCACGATGATCCTTGAGAGAATCCACACAGACGTGTGTGGACCTTTCTCAGTAGCTTCGACAGCAAAGCACAAGTACTATGTGATCTTTGTTGATGATTTTTCTCGGAAGTGCTGGATCTTCTTCATGCAGAAGAAGAGCGAGACATACTCAAAGTTCCGTGAGTTCAAGGCACTAGTTGAGAAAGAATCGAGGAAGCAGGTGAAGGCTCTTAGGAGCGACAATGGTGGTGAATTCATCTCTGGCGAGTTCAAGGACTTTTGCAGCGCAGAAGGAATTCGAAGAGAGCTCATAGCGACCACAACTCATTAAAACGGTGGAAGTACGAGCGAAGAACAAAACGATCGTGGTGCCGCACAAAGTGATAGTCACGGACTGCATCACCATTCTCCTCAGGGCGTACATGCACATCGATTCAATATGTGTGTAATCCATTGTCCCTTGGGTAGTACATACTTGGCATATAAGGCACCGAGGAGGCATTTTCTGGTAAGAGGCCTGATATTTTCCATTTGAGGATTTTTGGTTCACCTGTCTACATGCATGTGACGAAGGATGCCATGAAGAAGCTGGAGCCGACCGCAGAGGTTGGGATATTTGTTGGGTACATTGATACGACCCACAACTATCGTGTGTATTTTCCAGAAAGTCGCAAGACTGTTGTGCGACGGGATATCAAATTTCAGGAGGAGAAAGCCATGAAGTGTTCGCTTGAGAGGGAGCCACACTTGCATGCAAATGAGGAGCTATTAGTTCCTAAGGATGAGCTTCAGGATGTGGATCAGCCACAAGAGGAAGTTCATGGAGTGGAAGAGACCACTCATGCAACACCAACCATCATAGGGCGGAAGCGCACTACAGAAGCTGAGCGACTGGCTCAAGATGCAGAGAAGGTTGTAGGACCACCTACAACACAGTGCAGACAGAGACAGTCACCAGACCGGTACACTGGATACATGGCTCTTGTGAGAAAATGTGTCGTGACAGAGCCATCCTCTTCGAGGAAGTCGTGGAGGATCCCGCATGGCAGATGCCGTGCAGAAGATGAAGATTCGATTGTCGAAACAAATCATGGGGAGATTGTCCCAAGGCCAGAGGGGAAATCAGTGGTGGGTTTGAGATGGATCTACAAAGTGAAGCAGGCAGCTGACGGGAGTGTGGAGAAGTATAAGGCAAGATTTGTTGCCCGAGGCTTTTCACAGATTGAGGGGATCGATTATGAGGAGACCTTTGCACCTGTCGCAAGGTATTCTTCCATACGGACGATTCTTGCTCTCTCAGCACAGATGGGGTGGCACATTCATCAAATGGATGTGAAGACTACGTTCCTCAATGGGGTGATTGAGGAGGAGGTGTACATAGAGGAGCCTGAAGGTTTCGAGATATTCAGCAGTGAGTCGCATGTGTGCCGACTCAAGAGAGCATTGTGCAGGCTGAAGCAAACACCTCGTGCTTGGTACACTCGGATAGACAGCTACTTCATCGGGCTTGGATTCTCCAAGAGTGAGGCGGATCCTAACCTATACCAGATTGTGGTGGAGGGTAAGTTTTTGATCATTGTACTTTATGTAGATGATTTTATTTTGATGGGTGATGAACTGTTGATACTCTCATGCAAGGCTGATCTTGCAAAAGAGTTTGAGATGAAGGACTTGGGCCTCCTTCATTATTTCCTGGGATTGGAAATTTGGTAGCGCAGTGATGGACTGTTTTTTTCTCAGGGTAAGTATGCCCGGGAGATACTGGAGAAGTTCAACATGCATGGATGCAAGCCTTTTGATACTCCTCTTCCTGGAGGTTGGAGGAAGGAGGATGCTACTTCAGCGGAGGTAGTGGATGCCACTGTTTATCGACAGTTGGTGGGGTCGCTTATGTATCTGGTCAATACATGACCCGATATATGCTATGCTGTTAACCAGCTATCACAAGCTATGGTTAAGCCTACCAAGCTCTTCTGGAAGGCAGGCAAGCATGTATTGCGTTATCTTAGAGGCACATCGGGATATGGTTTGTGGTACAGACAGGAGGATGAGGTGAAGCTGTGTGGCTTCACGGATGCAGATTGGGCAGGGAGCCCAACGGACCGAAAGAGAACATCTGGAGGGATCTTCAGTATCGGGTCGACAGCAGTTTCTTGGTACAGCAGGAAGCAGAGATCCGTGGCACTCAGTTCAGCAGAGGCTGAGTATATGGCAGCAAGCTTGGCTGCATGCGAGGCCATATGGATGAGGAAGATTCTGGTTGGATTGTTCGGGTCACACTTGGAGCCTACTGTGATTTATTATGATAACCAGAGTTGCATTAAACTCTCGGCTAATCTAGTATTTCATGATAGATCCAAACACATCGACATCAGGTACCATCATATCAGAGATTGTGTGCAGCGGAGAATCATGTTACTTTCATACATTCCCACAGAGGATCAGGATGCTGATATCTTGACGAAGGCGCTCACCAGGAGCAAATTTGAATACCACAGAGGTAGGATAGGGGTTGCAGATAATCCATATCTTGTTGAGAGGGAGTGTTGAAAATGCAACAAGATGATGGAGCTTAGTGAAATGAAGTCGCCTTCACTAAGTGGGCCAGCAGGCTATTTTTGGCGCAAAGTCTATTTTTAGACTATGTCTATTTTTAGACATAGGGATCATGGTCTATGAGTTACAGGATGCTATTTATGGATGATTGGTCGAGTTGGTAAAAATAGATGGACCTCTATTTTTAGACATTGGGCGGTTTCTATTTTTAGACTGTCGAGCTAAAAATAGAACAGTCAAATATTATTAACCCTTAATAATATTTAGACTATAAACATTATCTTATCCTCTTGGAGCACTTCATTTTGATGCTTGGATGTGGCACATGCAGCTGATAGAAGGAAATATGCTTTTCCTAAGGGTTATTTGAGCTATTGCATGGTTGACTTCAGTTAGAACTCATGTGGCAGAGTTTGGTGGAGTTGATGAGACAGTTGGTGGAGTTTTGTTCGGTTTAACTTAGTTGAACTAGTTGTATTTAGTCTAACTGATAAATACACTAGTGATGAGTGGTGTGAATTAATTATTAATTAATTCACTAATTATTAACTCATAAATCAACTAAAGAATACATCAGTTTACTGCAGTGCATGGACAGTTCAGTGGAGACCAGTGTTAGAGGTGGGTGAAAGGGTGAGTCTACTATCAGTTGTGACTATAGCTGTGCATGAGATTTGCACACACATTGATTGAGATTGCCAATGAGGATTACGCAGTACAAGCCAGTGGGATTCGAACTTGGATCTCATCATTATTCATCTTGGATTGCGCAGTAGAGGCAGGCAGACAGGTGGAAGAGATTTGAACTTGTGACTTGTTCATATCTGAGCTAGTTTGCGTGTAGCATGTGAGATAGTGCTGAGAGATGTGAGGAGCTTTGTGCTATGTATTGTTACATGTTCTCTATCATTATAATATACAAATAGTTGGGTTTTTTCAGTTGTAAGCTTTCCCCACTACATATTGTGTTCTATGTGTGCTTGATTATGTTTTAATGTGCGCATGCGACTGCTTCTATTTTTGCAAATTGATGATCAATTGTAGAAGAGGTTATGTATTATGCATGAAGCTTAAATAGTGTGTAATTAGGATAATATCGGTGAATAATTCATCTATTATTCAAATTTCTTCAAGCAGAAATAAAATCTCATTTCATTAATAACAAATAACTGAAATGTGCTTATAGACAGAATGGAAATAAACTAGCTAGGACGCTAGTAGCTTATCTCTGAGAAGAGATGTGGTAGCTACCAGCCTCTGAATTGTGTTATAATGAGGCTCGAGGGCCTATTTATTATTGATAAACAATGGATAATTGTAAGCATCCAAAAACCTTACAATAGGAGATGAAGCGCCAAAACTATGGGCCTCGTTTGGGTAAATTGGTACATCAATTTTCCCGAGGACGTAAATTTGGCATACGATCTTTGTTTGACACGCACAATACCTCATTAGAAATATATATCTGAGGAATACAACTTTTGATGTGAGAAACATCAAAGGAACTTCCATGTTTCTCTCGGTTTTGCCAAAAAACGTCGTTTAGGGCCTCAAAACGGCTCCAGAAGTTCAAGAATCGAAAAACTGCTAAAAATACTAAACTGTGCTTCAATTAAGGAAACTAAAAAACTGAAAGAATCAATGGTGGTACCCCAAGTGGAAAAAGCGGGTGGCCACCAATATCCACCTGGATCATTGAGTCTTTCACATGATTAGTAACACCATAATAGTTTTATTCCAAAGAGATAGAGGACACTAATATATAACTTTTTCTAGCATAAGAATCAACTTCCCTTCTTCATCTAATTCTGGAATTTATATAAACACTAGCATAGTTTGTCCCAAAATATTTTGAGGCAAGATACATGAGAAACCTTATGAGTGTGAGAAGAAGTAAAATCTAACTCATATGTCACATGTCCAATCCTATGAATAATTTTGTAAGGTCCATAAAATTTTGTATCTAAATTTGTATTTTCTTTTTCTTGAGTGTATATTTCTTATAAGGTTGTAGTCTCAAAAATTCCCAAGGCACCCTCCTCAAATTGTATTTCACTTTAATGTTGATTTCCTTGTTGCTTCATCTTGTTCAGCACCATTTGAAGATTTTCCTTAAGAATTTTCAAAGGCTCTTTAGTCTTCTCTTTATTCTTCTACAAAGGATGTTGCCTATACTTTGTACCGATCTTACAAAACATGTGAGATATTAGGAGTCAGATATCCATAAAGAACACAAAATTGGGACATTTAAGTAGATGCATCATATGCAGTACTATACTAACATTCTTCTAGAGGAAGCCACTTCATTCATTGATATTGATTTTCTTAATAATAACTATTTAGTCAATTTGATATCTCAAATTGCTATCATAAATTATCGACCGAGGTTAGTAATCTGATGAAGTGAGGTGCACTATATGTACTTAGGTAACCTTGTTCTCTTACTTCGTTGTGTATGTTTATGTTTGTTTTAGGGGAATTTTTGTTATCTTATGCCTAAGAAGTGAAATCTGTTAATGCTAATGAGTAGTCAAATCTAATTAAAGAAGGAAGAAAAGGAAATGTTGTTTTTAAAGAAAGAAATTAAATTACAAACTGAATTTGAAATCTATAAGAAGGAAGAAAATAAAATGTTCATTAACTAATCTAAATTGCATAAAAATAAATCAAAATTTGAATGGTGTTAGTAGGACGACAAAATTTCTATGAAAAACATCTAACTAATTAAAATCAAAGCATCATTCTAGGTCTAATTGCATTCAAATGACAAGATGAAAGCAACTCCTATCTCATCTATTGAAGTCTTCTAATATTATGAAAAACATAACATAACTTGATCTAATTATATTCCATGGATTGAAAGCATAAATCCTATCTCTAAGAATTAAAATGAAAGTGCTAAATTAAAATTGAAAGTAAATACAAAGCATGGAACTTTGACTACTGTGTGACCGAATACTCAGATCTTTCCAATTGGAAAATGGAAAAACCACCTTCTTGCAACGTCCTTAGCGAGCACAAGATTACACAGCTAATTGGAAATTTAATCTAAGAAAGCATTCATAAAATTAATCTACAAATCAATAAACAATTTAAACAATTAATTGATAGGAAATTAATATATGAAATCAATGTGAATTTAATTATGAAATTGACAAAATGGTAATGATAATAACAGTAAATGAAATAACGAAATTCAAACTAAAACACTTAACAAAACCTCCTTTCTGTGCAGGGGCCCTCTGCAACAGAATGAGTTGAAAATCTAATTGACTACTTGCACATCAAAGGCTAAAACAAGTCTTCTTATTATCAAAAATATATTTTTAAAGGCACACATTGTATTATTAAAAATTAGGATTGTCTACGGTTTCAAAACGACCGGTATTTAAACAAGTTTTGGATTCAACTGTTTGAGGCATTTCCACTTACAGATAACAATTAGAACTAGATTTTAGAAGCATAAACAAAAACAAATTCTTAGTGGTTGTCTCTCGATTAGCTATGTCAGAGAAAATCGAGAGTATCTTGGTCGTTGATTTCGATCCTTGACCGACCTTTGATCACGAACATAGGCACATTTTATTTTTTATTTTGAACATGTTTATGGGATATGATCCATGTGTTTATCATTCCTGAGATACCCATGTGACCCATTCCCTTATTTTCTTCTTGAAACTTGTCGAAGCATAACAGTAGTTGCGGAAACAACGAGTAGCTGCAAAACTACACACATTTTGTAGCTAGTTACAGAAATTCATTCAAATAACAAGAAACATCACTATATAAAGTAGATATCATTAAATGCTTTCTCTAGCATGGAATATGTTAATTATCATTGATTGGAGTCATGAATTTGTGAAAAAGGAAGGAATATATGATGAAAAAGGGTGTAAAAGTAAGAATAGTTTTGAGGTTCAACATACCCCCAATAAGAAACCATTGCATGTCCTCATACAATCACCAAAAATTTGAGCTTCCCCCTCCTATTGCATTTGTTCTTATACCTCTACTAATACATCCAGCTTTCTCTTCTCCCCTTTCTTTGCAGTGATTGCCATTCTAGGTTTTCTCATAAGGAATTTATACTTGAGGCTGATGAATTACTTGTTCATAGATTTTTTATTTTCCTTCAGCTTCTTATTCTTCTTATACCATAGCCCCAAATGTAGGATGGTGTAATAATGGATGACCTTCTCCAAGAAATTATGTTCTTTCAAATTCTCATTCTCCTATTTAAGGTGACTGTTCAGTATCTCTGGTTCATAAATTTCTTGCTTGAGGGTATTTACCAGAGGTTCTTGTGGACTAACAAGCTACTCCTCTACATTTGGATTTGCTTCTACATGTTTCTTCTCCAATACTCAATATACTCATATATCTCCTGTTGTTCTGGGTCAATTTCCGGAGATTTCCTACTTGGAATATGTACAGTACGTGTGCAAGACTGTGTGCATGACTGTTTGTAGGAGAAATAGTGATGGGTGAAGGTACTTGGGGTTCCTCATCTAAATTGACAAATTCAGTCTCCTATAATGGTGTTTTCTTCAAAGTTTTCCGGTGTCTAGAGCTTCTCCTTGGTTGTGTATAATTTAGGTCTTCTGAAACTTTTCTCTTTTTCTCGCCATTGCCTCTCTTCTTGACTTTGCTCTATCTCTTATTCTTCATTAGTTTTGCAATGGTGATATCTTCCTCTTTTGGTTGAGTTTTAGGTGAGGACTCCTCTTCAATGCATACATCAATCTTCACCTCAATCAGGAGTCTCCTACACTTTTTAAGTGGAATTCAAGAAGTATTTTTACAAGTCTATGATGGTGCATGGTATTATCTATGAATTGGACTCTTTTCTGGACATCTGTTCTGATATTCTCTTTAGAATGTTCAGCAAGAATTAAGGGATGTTTACTTCTCCAACCTGAAGAAAGTTCATCAATAATTGGGCATGATAAAAAAACATGCAGCCAAATATTCCCTCACAAGTAACAAACTTTTGCAAAATTAAGAGCATATTTCTCCATTTACTTTTGAGTGTTGAAATAGGAATTCCTTTCTTGTAAACAGAAGTTTCCAATATACCTTGGTTTTTTAGAAAAACTTTCCATCCTTCACTGTGCATTTCCTTGTTTTTAAACCATCTCTCACCAATTCTCGGGAGTTCTGTAGCTTCGGCCACAAAGGCTTCTATCACTGAGAATTTTCTATCTCCAATCTCGACCTTTGTCCCATCGAAGGATCTTGCAAAAGACTTGGTAACCTCCTTATGGAATCCGTCAAATTTCTTTAGAAATTGGAGACATTGTACTTTCTGCATCATTTCCTTTACTTGAGGATAACCCTCCATGAATTTCACTCCCACAGGTTCAGTTCTCACAATCATACCCATGTCTTTGTCGTGAGGAGTTTCCCCTACAGAAATTGAGTCTTATTTAATCGAATGAATTGAGGTTGCGGATCAGGGTTAAGGATATGAGGGTTTGTAGAAAAGTACAGGTGAAATAGATGTTCGGTGAGGTTTTAAAGGACCATGGATGAGTGGGTTACGGAAGTAGGACATGAATTTTAATCATTAATAGAGAAATGGTTATGAATTATTATAAGATATGATACGTATTTTATGGTCAGATTGTGAATTTTTGATGTGATCTCGAATCAAATCTAACGATGACATATTGAGGCAGCATATGATCACCTACATTATATATGCTAATGCTTTTCATCTTATTATTTAAACAATTTTTTGTAACATACCTTTGGAACTAACCTTTTTTTCCTTTTTCTTCTTTGTGTTGATTCTTCAGGTATCCTTTCATCATTATATTCAATAAATTCCTTTTCTGGTCAGTATGCTTTCTTCAATAGCCTATAGAAAATTTAACAGAGTTGCAAAACGTGACATTAGCTGCAGAATTTCCTGAGAGCTGCATAATGGTAGAAAATTTGTAGCTACTTTTTTATTGTTTTAGATATAGAAAGGGAACATAGAATTTGGGATTTTTTGTAATATTCCCAAATGGGGAAGCAGCAATATATGAACAAAAAACTGGAAATAGCGGTGTAAATCAACACATCAACAATGGAGACCAATATCGAGCCATAAAATTATGTATAATAACAACAAATCAATAAAAAATAGTGAGGCATAAATCATATGAAATGAGGGAACAAGCCTCCCATAGAAAATCACTCCCAAATATGAGTTGCTGCTACAATACAAAATGCCGAAGAGTTGCTACAGCGCAGTCATATTAAGCATAAATACATCTATAGATCATATAATGATATAAAAATACTGATATAAGCCATAATAGATACTACACATACAGATCTGGGCACTAGATCAGCTTTCCAAGACAACCCAAGAGGCTTTCCAGAAAATGCACACAATATGCCAATGTAAGTTGCATCCCTAGGGATGAAGGTATGCTGCAACAATAGAAATGAGATGATATGGTTGAAGATGATGTAGAAACCTACAACTCTTCTCCAATAGATCCTTCGAATGAAAGAATGGCTCCTCCACTGAAGATATCACCTCCCAAAACAACCACTGCAACCACCCCTGCAACTCCTCCCTAAAATAATGCAGATCTAGACTGAAACTACATTGTAGGGGATAAATACTCCTTATATTGATGCAAAATATGCTAATAAATCACAAGGGGCTTCTTTACAATCCTTCCAATGGAAGGAAACCTTCCTCCACTGCAAAACTTGCTCTGAAGTCACCTAATATAATTCTCCACTGCTACACCCTGCAACACAGCACAACTCTAAGTAGAAACTTTGCTAATGAAGAAAGTTGTAGCTTAGCCTTAAGCCTAAGTGTGGAAATGTAGTGCAATACTCCTCCAAGAGGCCTCTCAAGGAAAGAGGTGGGATTCTTGCTCGGGAACACCCTATGCTGAACAGCACTGCAATCTTAGCTAAACAGCTGAAGAGAGCAACAATTCTAAATAGACCATATACAAAATAATAATCCAAAACATAACCCCATATGGCTGCCATCCTCTTCCTTATATAAGTTATGAGATTCCTCACCCTTGGCCCCACTCAATTAGGTCACTACCTCCATGCATTAAATCACCATCCAAAACTGTGTTGTCCCACCATGAATGCCACTCCTTCATAACAACGCTTTTTGATTTGGTCAAATTTGACCCAGTCTTCATGCTCCAGCCCCTTTTCACACCTAAGGGTCTTCAATCCAAATTTTAAGATGGCCTCCATTCACACTAGGAGTGTCTTTTATTCCTAATAAGGATATTTATGGGTCTCCATACCCTCTTATTCCTCTATCTAAGATCAAAATCAAAATTTAATATTTCAATTAGTTGTGTGCTAATTTGGGAATATTACAATCCTCTCCTCCCAAATGTTGTTTGTCCTCAAACAACTTCAAGGATAGAAATAAAGAGTCTCTCCTCTTCCTCCTGTAGCATCCTCATATGATGAGTTCCTCCAAAGTAAAAGATTTTGTCTCATCAATAAGTCTCCAAGTTGCTCCTCCCAAGTATGCAAGTTAGCTTTTGGTGACAATCCCAAATAGCTATCATCATGAAAAAGTGAAATACCCATGGAGGCAAAAATATGCTGTCTAGAGGCCTTCTTGAGGCATGGAATCTGAAATATATTGGGAACCTTCATTCCCATGTGAATCTCCCATCCCCAAGCTATCATCCATACAAAATGAGTCACCCTCCAAAATGGTAACTCATAGAAATACTCCTCCACCTTAGGCTCGTGCAAAGAAGGTGGGCTGCATTGCTAAACTTGATAGACCAAATGGCCTACCCTGCACTGTCTCTCTCTCCACTTATGATAAGTGTAGAGTTGCTGCTGAATTTGGGATGCAATCATGTTGCCTTCATAAAGCAAAAAGGCAATTGGATCCTCAAAGACCCACTCTTTGGTTCTTGCCTAGACCATCCCATATAAAGTGAATATGACATTATCATCATATGGAATCCAAATGAGAGAGGTACTAAAGGTTTTATAAAGTGTGGGAAGGTACCAAAAGTCTCCCAATTAGTTACAGTGTAGTTTTGCTGACTGATGTTTCAAAATATAACATGGCAAGTTGTCTCTCAATAGGTTGCTAGTTGTGCATGTCATCTCATCTACTAGAAAATAGTAAATGGCATTGTTTATTAACTGAGCATACAAAGAATAATATAACACTTGCCCCAAGCTATTGAAGAGATGGCTATCCCTATCATTGATATTGGTCCAAAAATGACCATGAAGCCCAAATTGAGGCTTGCCCTCTTGTGGAGCAATGCACTGTATAGAAATGGCAAGAGATTGAACATATTGTGTTAGATAATCAATAAGTGCAAAAACACAACTCTTACCATGTATTGAGAGTAAGCTGATAATAATATCCATGAATGAGCCCTCCACAGTGGTATGGCATATTTCCGTGAGAAGGAATGAACCATGTGTTGCATGCAAAGCATTCTTCTTATGCTTGGATATCCAAGTCAAGAAGATCATATCATGGTAATAGATGTCTCCATCCACTACTCCATCGCCCTCATCTCCTACTTGTCCATCAAGTGCATCATATGTGAAGTGATCCTGGGAACACTCCATCCACAAACCCAAGCTCCCAAGTGACAACGTTGTTAGCCTTGTAAAAAGGCTCCTATCATCTCATAGCTCCATCCTTTGACATGCCAAATGTCAAATTCATCTACCATAATGCTGCTATATATGGGAGATTCCTTCCAAAGTGGAAGTACCTCCTGATCCTCCAAGGCTAAGGAGTAGTCCCTTTGCATTATGATGGTGTCATCATCTACTCCTGCAACATCATTCAAAGTATGGGAGAAAATCAGCCCATACTCTCCCAAGAGTTTCCAAAGAAACAACAACTCTTGTTGCCTCCCCACACCATCACCATATAAATCATGGAGCAACAACATGATGGTTGACAAGAAATATATCACATCACCCCAATACACCCAAACTCCTTGCTGCCATATGATGGAAGTGCCATTCCAAGTCCCAACCATTAGCAGACCCTTTGGAATAGGATATGCTACATGATGGCCAAACTCTTTCAAGAGTAGCCAACGCATCCTTGCCTCCTGTTGCCCTGTGTCATAGATCTACAAGTGGATTTATAGCCTCTTTCTCATCAACATCACCCATCCAACCAATGGTGAGTGTCTATCATCATGCTTAAAATTGGCATCCCTCCAATGGAGAATACCATCCTCCCAAATCAGATTTCTATCTTTGCATATCATGGGATGTTGAAATTCAATCTCCTGGAGATCTCCAATTGAATACCACTCATCAATGACCAAGTTAACCCCATGAGGATTCAAATAAGATGTATGAAAAAAATTCTCATTGAGCAGTGAAGTGCTCATCAAGAAATATCCATCATAACAATGGAAGATAAGATGTCTCTCATCAACCATCTGCCTATCCAATGTCACACACATATAATGGTCCTCAGAATTCCTTAATAATAGTTGGCCCCCCAACTCATCACTGCTGCTCAATGATAGTGCTGTTGATCTCCATGATGGTGCATCTGCTGTCTCATAATCATGCATAATTTTGAAAATACAGTTCTGCATTGGATTGCCAAGGATAATGTTCATCCTGGGCCTCCAAAATTCTACACTCCAACCCCTAGAGTTGTGTGCAGCTCAACAATGATATAATAGGATGGCTATGTATCTCCTCCATGAACAAATCAAGGTTCCTCAGTGCAGTGATAGTCTGTTGCTCCAAATCAGCAATGTGCTTTGATCCTAGGTCATGCATTTTCTATGATAGCATGTTTTGATAATCCTCCATATGATGTATTGTAATTATAGGAAATGGAAATATGTGCATACCTTGGTAAAGCTTGTGAACATCTTGTACTTCTACAATGGTTCCTTCCTCCAGTGCAATGAATTCCCCAACTACTGATGATGATGGCTACTCCTCTATGGCTGCATCAACACTGGTACAAGTCTCCTCCTCCTCATTCATCTCCAAAATAGTGCATGGGACTCTAAAAGTAAAGAGATCAATACCACTTTGCAAAGGTGCAAGTGTTCTTTTTCTTTATGCAATTTCTCCTGTAGCAAGTGGTGGTGGAAGTTCCTCCCCTTCTGATTTCTTGTTGTCAAAATTCTTGATCAACTTTGAGTAAAATATGCATATGCAGTCACTCTTGCATGACTGAAATGGTTGAATCACCAAATTTTTGCTTCACCCTCAAGGTGCAGTGCTGTGATCTCAACAGCTTCTCTCTCTACTACTGGATGTAGCAAGAAAAATGCATCCAACTTCATTCCCCGAGCTCTTGCTGTACTTGTGGATGCCCCATAAAATGTAGGCAATAGAAATCTATTGTTGCAAGGTCTTATTTCTTCTTTGAGCTGAATGAACTGTGGGAGAGTTAGATTCTCCTTGAAAGCTCTAGGTTGAGACTTGTATTCTGCAAGATACTCACTTAGAATCTCATGATCTAAGTTCCCTCCATCTCCATGCCTATTGTCTTTTCCTTCAAAAGGAAATGGCATAGCATGTTTCGTTGGAGCTCTATGCAATACCAATTCTTCTTTTTTCTGATAGGAAGTACTACGTGGACCTTCCTCATCTTGAAACCCTAGTGTGGTTTCATTGCTTTTCTCCACTTTTCTTTGCTTGAACTCCTTGGTGAGGTCCCTCTTAGATCTGAAAAGAGATGAGATAAAACTCATTTTTTCCATCATTTTGATCTCTTTCTCCTTCTTCTTATTCTCCTGATAGCATAATGGCTGAGATCCACGGGCTAAGCCAAGATTATGCTTTGATACCACTGTAATACTCCCAAATGGGGAAGCAGCAATATATGAACCCAAAACTGGAAATAGTAGTGTAAATCAAAACATCAAAAATGGAGACAAATATGGAGCCATAACATTATGTATAAGAACAGAAACTCAATACAAAATAGTGAGGCATAAATCATATGAAATGAGGGAACAAGCCTCCCATAAACAATCACTCCCAAATATGAGCTACTGCTACAATACAAAATGTCAGAGAGCTACTACAACGCAGTAATATTAAGAATAAATACAGTTGGAGATCATACAATGATATAAAAATACTGATATAGGCCACAATAGATACTACACATACATATTTTGGCATTAGATCAGCTTTCCAAGACAACCCAAGAGGGTTTCCAGAAAATGCACGCAATGTGCCAATGTAAGCTGCAAACCTAGGGCTAAAGGTATGCTGCAACAATAAAAATGAGATGATACGGCTGAAGCTTATGTAGAAACCTACAAATATTCTCCAATATATCCTATGGATGAAAGAATGGCTCCTCCACTGAAGATATCACCTCCCAAAACAACCACTGTAACCACCCCTGCAACTCCTCCCTAAAATAATACGGATCTGGACTGAAACTGCATTGTAGGGGATAAATACTCCTTGGCCTAATGCCAATATGCCAATAAAGCCCAAGGGGCTTCTTTACAGGCCTTCCAATGGAAGGAAACCTTCCTCCACTGCAAAAATTGCTCTGAAGTCACCTAATATAATTCTCCATTGTTGCGCCCTGCAAAACAGCACAACTCTAAGTAGAAACTGCGCTGATGAAGAAAGTTGTAGCTTGGCCTTAAGACTGAGTGTGGAAATGTAGTGAAATACTCCTCCAAGAGGCCTCTCAAGGAAAGAGGTGGGATTCCCGCTCAGGAACACCCTGTCCTGAACAGCACTACAATCTTAGCTAAACAACTGAAGAGAGCAACAATTCTAAACAAACCATATACAAAATAATAATCCAAACATAACCCCATATGGCTACCATCCTCTTCCTTATATAAGTTATGAGCTTCCTCACCCTTGGCCCCACTCAATTAGATCACTACCTCCATGCATTAAATCTCCCTCCAAAATTGCGCTGTCCCACCATGAATGCCACTCCTCCATAACAACGTTGTTTGATTTGGTCAAAGTTGACCCAGTCTTCATGCTCCAGCCCCTTTTCACACCTAAGGGTCTTCAATCTAGATTTTAAGATGGCCTCCATTCACACCAGGAGTTTCTTTTATTCCTACTAAGGAGATTTATGGGTCTCCATACCCTCTTATTCCTCTATCTAAGAGAAAAATCAAAATTTAATATTCCAATTAGCTGTGTGCTAATTTGGGAATATTACATTTTTAGAATGGGGGAAAAATAAGATGTCAGAAATCTAATCTTCATCTTATATTTTTTGTATAAGGATGCCAATCATAGATTGGTTTTCATACTTATACATTTATTATTATTATTATTATTATTAATATATATATATATATATATATATATATATTAAAAAGGAGGAATTTATCAAAAAATTTCAAGATAATACTGATATGAAGTTGGTGAAGAAGAATTTCTCTTCTTCCCCAACTTAGTCTTCTTTCTATTTTCATTTTTAAAAAAAAAAGAGAGAAAAAGAAAAGGAAAAAGAATATATATATATATATATATATATATATATATATATTCTTTTTCCTTTTCTTTTTCTCTCTTTTTTTTTTTAAATGAAAATAGAAAGAAGACGAAGTTGGGGAAGAAGAGAAATTCTTCTTCACCAACTTCATATCAGTATTATCTTGAAAATTTTTGATAAATTCCTCCTTTTTAATTGGCTTATGATATACTTTTAATGGATGTCCATTCATAAGAAGAGGTACCTTTTCTTCATCAATTGTTCTTATCTCGACTGCTCCATTGTCAAAGACTTTTTCGATCTCATAAGGCCCAAGCCAATGAGTTTGAAACTTTCCTTGAAAGTCTTTGAACTTTGAATTGAACAAAAATTCCCAATCCCATACTTGGTAATTTCTTTATTTTGTGTACTTATCATGTCATCTGGACCTTTTTTGCTAGATTAGACTAGTTCTTTGAACTACATCTTGTCTGATCTCATCAAGCTCATTAAGTTTCTCCATTCTGTGCTTTTGAGCTTCTGACAAAGTAATTCCAAATCTGACTGCAGCCTTGAAGGTTTTGATCTGCAATTCTATAGGAAATAGGACTTTCTTCTCATAAACAAGTTCATATGGAATATGTCTTGTTGTATTTCTCCATGTAGTCTGGTAGGCCCATAAGGCTTTAGGAATCCTATCTTCCCAATCCCTCCTATGTAGACGTACAGTCTTTGTGAGGATTTCTATGATCACTTTATTGGTGGAATCCACTTGACCATTTGCTTGTGGACGATAAGGAGTGGATTTTCTATGTTTAACCTTGTATTCATCCACAATCTTTTGCACCATCATTGATGTAAACTGAGATCCCTGATCTATCACAATTTCCCTTGGGACACCAAAACAAGTGAAAATATCTTTAAAGAGAAATGAAACTACAACATATTCAATGGAATTAGAAAGTGTTTTAGCTTCTACCCATTTAGTGGCATAATGAGTGCAAACCATAATGTACCTCTTTTGTCTCGATAGTGGATTGATTGGTCCAACAAAATTCAGGGACCATTTTTCACATGGTTCGATGAGTACCTGAGGATGTAAGGGAATTTCATTTGTAGGAACATCTTTCCCTATTCTTTGACAATTTTCACACCTTTTGACATACTCCTTATCATATTTAAAGATGGATGGCCAATAATATCCTAAATTAAGGATTTTATAGGAATTCCTCTTATCAGCAAAGTGTCCTCCACACGGTTCATCATGGCCTGCCTTCAGAATTTAAGGTATTTCATCTTCTTGAACACACCTTCTGATGATTAGATCTGGACCTATTTTATACAATTCATCATTATTCCATGAGTACAATGAACTTTTTTGAAAAAATCTTCTTTTATCTCTAGGAAACAAGTATGCTGGTAATTTTCATGTAGCCAAATAATTAGCAATATCTGCAAACCATGGGGATTTAGTAGTTATTCCAAAGAGATATTCATCAGGAAAATTATCATCTACTGGAGTATCATTATTTTTGTTTTGAATTCTAGACAAGAAATCAGCAACTATGTTTTGTTTTCCAGGGCGGTCTAGAATGGTGATGTTAAATTCTTACAGGAGTAATAATCATCTTGTGATTCTACTATTGGTGATAGATTTATTCATTAAGTACCTAATTGCAGAATGTTCTGTGTGAATAAAGGTTTCATAGATGGTGATGTAGTGTCTATTTTTGTTGATAGCATGGACAACAACTAGGAATTTTTTTTCAGTTACAGTATAATTTAACTCAGCAGGAGTCAAATTTTTACTTGTGTAATAGATGGCATAGGGAATCAAATATTTTTGTCCTAATACAACTCCTAGAGTTGTATATGAAGCATCTGTTGAAATGTGAAAAGCTATTTTCCAATTTGGACCTCTTAAGATGGGTGCTTCAGAGATTTTTTCTTTTAAGGTTTCAAATGCCAATTGGAAATCAAGATTCCAACTGAATTCACAATATTTGGTAAGCAGTTTGAAGAGTGGAGATGCTATTTTGGTGAAGTTTTCTATAAATCTTCTATAGCATCCTGTAAATCCTATAAAACTTCTAACATATTTTTGACAACTTGGAATTGATAATTTGGAGATGAATTCCACCTTAGATGAGTCTACTTTAATTCCATCTCCTGAAATGTGATGTCCTAAAACAATGCCTTCGATAAACAACATAAACCATTTTTCATAGCTTAATGAAATATTTGATTCTTTGCATATTTTAAGAACCTTTTCCAAGTTTTCAAGAGCTTCTTCAAATGAATTTCCATAAACTATAAAATCATCCATATATACTTCTACACAATCATGTATTAGATCAGAGAAAATTCCTAATATTGCTCTCTGGAATGTTTTAGGTGCATTGCACAATCCAAAGGGAATTACTCAGTAAGCATATCTTCCCCATGGAAAGGTGAATGTGGTTTTGTCTTGGTCTTCAGGTGCTACTTGAATTTGTTTGTAACCACTAAAACCATCCAAAAATGAGAAATATTTTTTTCTTGAAAATGTATCCAATACTTGATCTATGAAGTGAAATGGAAAATCATCTTTTAAAGTGGCCTTATTCAAATCTCGATAATCAATGCATGCCCCCCATTTTCCATTATTTTTAGGTACAATCACTAGGGGAGAAACCCACTAACTATCTGAAATTGGATAGATGAAGTTTACATTCAGTAATTTTTGCAATTCCTCCTTCACAGTTTCCCTACGATTTGGATTCATCCTTATTTGAGGTTGTCTAATAGGTCTAGAGTTTTCCTCAATGTAGATATTATGTATACAAGTCTTGGGACTAATCCCTTTCATGTCAGTGTACTCCCATGCATATGCAGAAGAATGTTTTTGTAATGTTTTGATTAACTCTTCTTGTTGGAATTTTTCCAAGTGTTTGTTTATGTTTAAAGATTTCCCTAGAAATATTTAAAATGTAGAGTTACCAAATTCTTCCATAAAATATAAATACATTTGTCTAGATGCTAAGTATTCAATATTGCATTGTTCTTGAAAATTATAATCACCTTCAAATTTTGAAGATGTTTCAAAATTTTCTATTGAATTTAGGATTTGACTTTCTTCACTAATATGAGAAATAGTAAAGAGAGGTTGAATTTCATTCTCATCATCTATCCATTCTTCATCTCCTATTTCTGTGATTGTTTTTGCTAGAGGATATAGAGTGAATTTCTTTGTTGAGTTTCCATCATAAATAAACATGTCATCGGATCTACAAGCAATGAAATCATTAGTTATAGCTAACCAAGGCCTCCCTAAAATGAGTGGATGTCCTCCTAGGTTGTTCTTGGGAGTTAGGATCATGAAGTCAACTGGATACTCCCAAGAATCTAAGGACACATATATATCTTCTAGTACACCATCTGGCTTGATTACTAATCTGTCTACTAACTGCAATAATGTTGGTATATATTGAACGTTTGGAAGCCTAACTTGTTCCATAGTTTGTTTTCTCATGATGTTGATGGTTGCTCCTAAGTCAATTAATGTGTTTGGAATCTCAATGCCATTAATGTGAGTTTTTACAACTGGACTTCTTGGGTCCAAATATTTTTGTATGGCTATTTTTCCCATCATAATGTCAACAATTTTTCCTACTAACTGAATCTTTTTTATTTCTTATGTTCTTCTTCCTGATTTTTTTATGCTCAACTCTCTTATTGTTTTAGCTAGAATTGGAATCTCTTTAATGGCCTGTAGCAAGGGAATTTTGATACAGACATTTTTCAATTCATCTAGAAAATCATAATTGGGCAACAAATTTTCTTTTTCTATCCCCTATCGATTTGTAATCTTTTAGGAAAAGGAGGTTTAGAAATAGATACTGAAGGTTGCTCAATTATAGGGTTGAGTTTATTAGATCTTTTTCTTTTTCATTTTCAGGATTTTGGTTCTGTTGAAGATATGTCTCTTCTTTAGAACTTTTATTTTAGTGTAGAGAAATTTCTTCATCAAAATCATCTTTTTCTTGAATAACAACATAAGGCTTTCCCCTTTCTAATATTCTACCAGATCTAAGTTGGACATTGTTAATATCTAGTGGGGTAATCATGTAAGCTAGAAAGTTTTGTCCTTTTATGTTATAGGCATTTTGAGAATTTTGTTTGTTTAAGTTTGGTAATGGTTGGGCAAGTATTTGATTTATTCTTTGGGGATATGGTAATGATAGTTGTGGATTCTGATTTTGAATTTGGGGTGGTTGATTTTGTTGTGGAAAATATTGAGGAGGATAATTTGGATAGGATTGTGGATATTGGTGATACTGAGAGTATATTCCATAAGGATTTTTCATCCCTAGTGTCCAAGGTTGAGGCTAGGACCAATGTTGTTTCCATGATGAATTCCAAATGTTTTGTGGAGTTTGATTATACATTTGGTTATTGAAACCTTGATTTTTTGGCCCCTACCATGGTCTTCTAGAGACAAAGCAAAGAGGATCTACTGAAGATGGAGTTGCATCTTCCTCCTAAAAGACAACCTTAAGACCTGGTATAGAAGGAAATTATTTTGTTTCATGATTTTCTGCACAAATAACACAGGCCTCAATAACGTTTACATCAAGAGGACACTATCTCAAAGCATGTTTCTTTCTACATTTAGGAAAGAAAATAGTTAAGGCATCAGTTTCAGCTTTCTGTTTTTTCTGTAATTTCAAGGTGTCTATTTGTTTGCTAAGACTCCCTAAAATATCTATCTTAAATTCATCAAGCATATTTCCAATTTATGCCCTACTCATTGTTCTAGTTGTAGATTTATTTATCTAGAGAGATTAAGATCCCTTGTATTTTTCCCAGTTTTTTATTTTCCTCTTGAGAGATGAATGCATAATTCAGCAATTTTAGCTAATGGTAATTGAGGGATATCTCCTTTTCCCATCATGTTAAGGATATCTATCCATTCATCTCTAATGGCTTTCAGTAAGAGATATTTTAAAGTATCTTGATCTAGATGTTCCATCTTAGCTCTCTTGATATTATAGTTAAATCTCTCCATCAGATCTTCTAAGTTTTCATCCTCCCTCTGCATTATTTTAAATACTTCATCCTTCCTATTAATAGGTGTGAAATAATCCAGGTATCTTAGAAAAAATGCACTTTTCATCTCATCCCATGTCCTAATAGACTGTGTTAGTAAACCCATGAACCATTTTAGAGTTGATCCCTTTAGTGTTGCAGGAAATAGCTTCATTTTTTTAGAATCCTGTAAGTAGTCATAAGATCTACATAAGATTTCAAACTCAAATAAAAATGTTTCAGGATCTTCAGTTCTTAATCCGTGGAAGTTGGGAAGGACAGAAGG
Organism: Pinus albicaulis; assembly: GCA_034641835.2. NCBI lineage: Eukaryota > Viridiplantae > Streptophyta > Pinopsida > Pinales > Pinaceae > Pinus > Pinus albicaulis. The sequence continues at coordinate 1,315,589,276 of CM076579.1, read as the reverse complement.
TGAAATATTTTTCATTATAACATTTGTATCCTCATCAACTATAGGAAATCCAACTGAGTTAGGATCTCCTCTGCCTCTACCTCTTCCTCCACCTCATCCTCTGCCTCGTCCTCTTCCTCCTCTTAAGGTTTCTCCATTGAAAATTTCTCCATGGCCTTTTTCTTCTGCCATTGTAGATTCCTTAGAGCTAATGTAAGGTTCTAACTGTAGAGTTAATTATTCTTCCTTTGGTTCTTTTATCAATGGAATATTGAAGAAATTTTCTTCTTCTTCTTCTTCCTCACTAGGAATTTCTAACTCTTGAGCTAGAATATGTTCTCCTTTAGAGATGAAAAAGGTTACCCCTTATGTTGGAGATATAGGATCTTCTTCTAAGACTGCCTCAGTAAATTAAGTTGGAGAATCTCCTGGTTGGATTTCAGACCTTAAGACTTCAGGAAGTCTATGTCTTGAGGTGAAAAATGGAATATGAGTTTGAGATGGTGGTGTGGCACTACGTGGTCTTGGTGGGTTGAGTGGAGTTGTAGGAATCAAACTTCTACATCTAGCTATGAATATACCCCTAGAGTCTCTTTCTCTACGCATATCATTTTTTTTATATAATTTTTATGTTGTAATAAATAAGGCTTCCTAATTTCACTTCCCCGGCAATGGTGCCAAAATTTTTAGTCAATTTGATATCTCAAATTGCTATCATAAATTATTGACTGAGGTTAGTAATTTGATGAAGTGAGGTGCACTATATGTACTTAGGTAACCTTCTTCTCTTACTTCGTTGTGTATGTTTATGTTTGTTTTTCGGAAATTTTTGTTATCTTATGCCTAAGAAGTGAAATCTCTTACTTCTAATGAGTAGTCAAATCTAATTAAAGAAGGAAGAAAAGGAAATGTTCATTAACTAATCTTAATTTCATAAAAATAAATCAAACTTTGAATGATGTTAGTAGGTCGGAAAAACGTCTATGAAAAACATCTAACTAATTAAAAACAAAGCATCATTCTAGATCTAATTGCATTCAAATGACAAGATGAAATCAATTCCTATCTCATCTATTGAAGGCTTCTAATCTTATGAAAAACAGAGCATACTTGATCTAATTCTATTCCATGGAGTGAAATCATAAATCCTCTCTCTAAGAATTGAAATGAAAGTGTTGAATTAAAATTGAAAGTAGATACAAAGCATGAAACTATGATTGTTGTGTGACCGAATACTCAAATTTGTCCAATTGGAAAATGGAAAAACCACCTTCTTGCGACGTCCTTAGCGAGCACAATATTACATAACTAATTGGAAATTTAATCTAAGAAATCATTCATAAAATTAATCTACAAAGCAGTAAACAATTTAAAATATGAATTGACAGGAAATTAATCTATGAAAGCAATGTGAATTTAACTATGAAATTGACAAAACAGAAATGATAATTAACAGTAAATGAAATAATGAAATTCAAACTAAAACACTTAACAAAACCTCCTTTTTGCACAGGGACCCTCTGCAACAGAATGAGTTGAAAATCTAATTGACTACTTGTGCATCAAAGGCTCGAACTAGTCTTTTTATTATCAAAAGCAAATTTTTAAAGGCATACATTGTATTATCAAAAATTAGGATTGTCTCCAGTTTCAAAACGACCGGTATTTGAACAAGTTTTAGATTCAATTGTCTGAGGTGTTTCCACTTACAGATAAAAATTAGAACCAGATTTTAGAAGGATAAAAAAAAACACATTCTTAGTGGTTATCTCTCAATTTGCTACGCCAAAGCAAATCGAGAGTATCGTGCTCGCTGATTTCGCTCCTTGATTGACCTTTGACCATGAACATAGGCACATTTTGTTTTTTATTTTGAAAGGTGGATGGGATACGATCCATGTGTGGATCATTCCTGAGATACCCATGTTACACATTCCCTTGTTTTATTCTTGAAACCTGTCGAACCATAACAGTAGCTGCAGAAACAACGATTAGCTACAAAATTGCACACATTATGTAGCTTGTTACAGAAATTCATTCAAATAACAAGAAACATCATAATATAAATTAGAGATCATTAAATTCTTTCTCTAGTATGGAATATGTCAATTATCATTGATTGGAATCATGAATTTGTGAAAAAGGAAGGAAGATATGATGAAAAAGGGTGTCAAAGTAAGAGCAGTTTTGAGGTTCAATAATAACATCGTAGATAACCATATAAACATTTATTAACTATTTATGTTTGACCATCCAGTTGTGGATGATATGTTAAACTCATAGCTAGTATTGTTTCACTCATATTCCATAGTTATTTCTAAAACCTTCCTATGAATTTTTTATCTCTATGACTTACTATTGCTTTATAAAAACCATAAAATCTATTAATTTTATTCATGAACACTTATACCACTTGGCTTACAACATATATACTTTGAATTCTGCAAAAATTGCATATTTTTTGGGTCTATCAACAACTACAAAAATGGAATCATTACCTTCATATGGTGGTAACCCTATAACGAATTGCATTGGTATATCTTCCCACATATGATTAGGAATGTGTAATGGTTGAATTAAACCTAGATATTGTATCATCTCTCCTTTATTTATTTGGAAAACCTAATACTCTTAAACTTTTATGAATATTTTTCTTCATTATTTTCCCAAAAGAACTTTTTTGACTCTTTGATATGTTTTAAGGAGCCCTTCATGTCCTGTCATTGGAGAGTCATGAGACTAGTTTAATATTTTTTGCTTCAAATTTGATTGGGGGTGTATTAATATTCTACCCTTGTAATAAATTATTATTAGAATTCAAAATTATACTGAGAGGGGGGTGAATTAGTATAATGATTTTTTTTACTTATTTGATGTCATTCAATCATCATAAAACATCAATATCACAAACTAAACAAGTCACACAAGATATACATGGAAACCCTTATGGGAGAAAACCACTACACTTATTTATATGAAATATGTTATAGGTACCAACCTATAGGAGACACTAATCCCTCATGTCTACAATTGATATGAATATGGAAAAACTAGATTTTTTGTGCTAGCTTCCTCATCAGTATTAAATAAAAGTGCGCTTAAGGATCATTTCAAATAGCCAGTTATGAAAGGGTTTATGTGTCAAGTTTGTGTGTCTTTAATGAGAAATTCATTAAGTAAATAATATTTTTAAAACTCATAAACAACAAGCAAATTGCGGGGAAATAATACACAACAAACACATTACACAGAGATGATAAAGAATTTTACCCCTCCTGGGCTACATTTCCTTGGACCTGCTTCAATGGCTTGGCCCTCTTTGATTAACTGGTCAAAAATATGAATTACAGTCAATTCCTGAGCTCTAATGGCTCTCAAACTTGTTCCAATGGCTCTGGTACACCCCCAATACCCATGTTTTGGTTATGACTGAGTTGAATTATGACTCTGGGAAAAATTTATGCCTCTTTCAGTACCTTTAATTGGCCTCTGTATGAGCTCAAAATGGAAAAATTGTTGTTTACAGTCCTCTATAGCTCCTGAAACCTGCTCAAACATGCTTAGAGCATCCAAAATTTCTAGGATTGACTCTTTCTAAGCCTAATTTGGTCGAAATATGCCAATTTATGGCTTCTTCAGTTTTTCCTAGAAAAGCTCCTCTAAATCTGGAGAAACTCCACGTAACCCGGATAATTCTGGAGCTAGCACCAAATTTAGTGGACTCTACCAATTAGTGATAAACTACAATTAATTTTAATCTAGATATAATTAAGGGTAAGCGCAGTTAAGTGGAGGTAGGTGCGTTAAGCACGATTAACATAATTATGCATTAATAAAGCACATTAGTGCTTAAACCTTGGTTTATGGGATAATTAATCTGTTTTTATACGTTTAAACCTCCGCGCATTTGAATAGGCCTCTACCACGGTCATTGGTGTGAGGTCTCGTGGTAAGGGGCTAACCCTACTTACCCCCACCGCAGCCCTTTGTTAAGCTCAAATGCATGTGAATGGCATTGTATAGTAAGAACCAAATGATAGCGGGAGTGGTAAGGCATAGAGTTTGTGTGGGGGAGGTCACGAGGTTGACCCCGACCTTTTCCCTTCCACCTGTATGAAAAAAATTTTGACCATACAATATGAAATTGAGACCTTACCATAGTCAAAAATTCAGCCCTTGGGAGGGGCACGTGGCGGCCTCCAAGCTAGTCGTGTGTCAGCATCCCATTGGCTAGTTCACAACCAATCAAAAATTTCCATATGCCTAGAAAATCGGGCCAACCACAAATTGACACTTTTCAGCACACTATTGGCTAGAGGAAAACCATAAATTTGACCCCTTTGACCCTGTTTGACCTTTTTTTTTTAAATTCTCCTATTTCGCAAAGCGGGCAGTAGGCTCTAACTTTCTCATACAGACTCAGTTTTGAGTGAAACGAAGTGTGTCGGATTCCTGGCCACAAGACCTATTCGGTCATTTGGGTTTGGAACCATTCTGAGCACTATTAATTTTTAGAAAAAAATTTCCCCTAATTCATTTTCTGATCACTCCTTCCCATTGACAGGCTTTTGGACCCACAAAATTTGGTCATCTGATGAGATTTTAATACTCTTCTCCTTTCCAAGTTATATAAACTTGATTCTACTTTTAAAAATCTCCATGACAACCACTTTGGTTCACTGACATGCCTTGCCTTGCAAATGGCTTGGCGCTTCAACCAATGTCCTCCTTTTTCTGCTGACCCAATCCAACACTTGATGGCTTCTTGCTGACTGATTAATCACCTTGTTGTACCAAAGCAATCCCTCAATACATGGAAAGTTGATTGATGGCCTTCCCACTGAGAATATTTTTCCTCCTTTGCACAAACATGCATTTGATGCAAGCTTCTCCTTGGAAACCACTTTTCCAAGTTAAGCCCGTCTGAGTGAACTACAGCAATGAGTTCCAATATCAGTAATGACAAGAAATGAAATGACCATTCTTTTTACCTCCATGGTTCCAAATTCCACATCTAGAATAATGCATTCGCCATCTCTTTTGCTTCTTGGCGTCAATACATTAAATTGTCTACAATGTTTGTTGTTTTGACTGCAAAATTTTTGGCATCTTGTCCACTTTCCACTTCTTGATTCCATCATCCTCTAGTATTGACATGTTTCTCATGCCATGATTTGAGAATTAAGGCTAATCATGAGCCTCTCGCTCAAGAGTGGGCCTTCCAAAATCCTAAGACATCTTTTCACAAGAACAACCATTAATCTTGAAAAACACATCATGCAAGAAACATAACTTGATGACCTCATCCTTTTCCTCCTTCAAAGAAACAAATTTCACATCTTGTGAACATCACCATGTATTCTTACATCTTGGTGTACAAACAAAATATCTGTGTAATTTGTCGATTGGTTTCAACAAAACATGTGTCTTCAAACCATTGACTCTCAAGTCAAACAAAAGCATGCATAACAACTTGACGATTCTTTTCCCAAAACAACAAGAATTTCACATCTCATGAAACAATTTGTCAACATATCCCTTTCATATTTGGATACAAAATCAACTCTTCCAATTCGATCTAACATACATGTAACACGCAATCGACCAACACAAGTCTACACTCATGCATGTGAAAATGATCAACATTCTCAAATTGACAAACATACATGATAAACAAATCAATCAACCAACATAAGGTAATCACTCATGCATGTTCAAACACAATGAAACTATCAAAAATTCCACTATTCGCACACACAAACTCTCATGCATGTATACAATGCTCAACTCTCCTGCAAGTACAATCACAAGTACAAGAATCCCATTAGTATGTACGAGTACTTAAAGAGCTGAAATGACCAAATTTTTACCCAATTCGAACTTTAGTATTGTTGTAGAAAATTTGGTCAACATACTCCACTTTCAAACACATTCCTGGCATAAACATGCAACATGCATTCTAGAGAAAATACATGCAAATTGCAACTACAAATTGCCATCTTTGCTGCATCTAAGTGAGTCAACATAACTCTAATTTTTCAACATCTTGCTCCATCCAATATGCAACATACTTTCAAGAGAAAATAAATTCATCAATAAGTCAATATTTGCATCAATCATCAAAAGAAATGCAAGGCCTTAATTGGTTAAGAAATCTAACCATCTCTATACAAACCACTTCAATGGAACTCCTTTAAGATGCACTTCATCATGTGAATCATCCTGACCCACATCAATTATGGAATCCTCTTTTCCATTCTTTTCAAGATCTCTTTCCACCTTTTTCAAATTTCATGGATGAATTTCTAGATACAAAGTCCAACACTTGTCTACAAGATGACCCTGGTTATGGAAAGGAGTGCAAAATAATTGCATCTTCTTTTCAACATGGTTTTCTTTGTCCATTGGATCTTTGCCTTTCTGTCTCCTTTGCTTTGAAAATTTCCTGTGTATGGCTATCTTCTTCCAACACCTTGAAACAGTATAGTTATTCAAACCACAAAAGGAACATGTAAATTTTCTCCAAATCTTATGTGAGTATTTACCATGTTTATCATCATCAAAAGCAACTTGATTAAAGGCAGATTTATACCTTGCACATTCACCTTTGTCGCCTTCTTGAGGAGGTGAATTTGATGAGGTAGTGGATCTCTTCGGAATACCAACAATGGCTTCAATGAATTTAGAGCTTTCAACATCCTCTTGTTTGCCATTTCCATAAGTTGCATGCTTATGAGCATCTTCTTGCAAAGTGGGTGTAAAACATTTTCATTCCTCATAAACACAAACTTCACAAGCTTGAGGTAATGAACATGTAATGAAAATCCTTCTTGGAACACCTTCATGTGCCTCCTTGGCTTTGGAGCATTCTCTATCATGTTTTCCATAACCAAGACCCAAATAGCTAGGCCTTTCCTCAACAACAATTGGCTCAACTATGCCCTGTGCATGTTTTCCTAATCCTTTACCTTCATAGCCCATATTCATCAATAATTTGGACCCTATTCCTCTAGTGTGTCTTTCAAAATCATCTACATAATAATTTTTAGAGGAAATTGAAGATAAACTTTATTTTCATACCTCATTTTCATGCACATACTTGGCTAAGGTTTCCTTTGCAATATGGAGCTGAGTCTCCGTCTCATGCATATTTTCAAGAAGCTCTTGCTTCTCTTCTTTCATGGCCATCAACTTCTCACGAAGTATAGTACTCTCCTTCCTATATTCAACCATCTCTTGCACCATATCTCTCATGATGAAGAGCTTCTGCAGCATATCTTCATCAAAGAGTCTTGCTAAGGAATATGGATTAGAAACATTACTTGATGAAGTTGCCATCACACTTGTAATGCATAAAAATCTTATTTTTTGTGATTTGAGTGATGAGTTCTCAATCTTGACCTTCTCCTGAAGAGAGGAGATACACAAACTTTCACACAATTAAATTTTCCTTGCACAAATACAAAACCAATAGCTAATTCTCTAGCTAACCTTGGAAAACCATCTCAGGGCTAAAATGAGCTAAACTATGCTCTGATACCAACTTGATCTGAATATGGAAAAACTATTTTTGTTTTGCTAGCTTCCTCATCAGTATTAAATAAAAGTGTGCTTAAGGATCGTCTCAAATATCTAGTTATGAAAGGGTTTGTGTCAAGTTTTGTGTATTTTATGAGCAATTAATTAAGTAAATTAGATTTTAAAAAATCATAAACAACAAGTAAAGTGCATAGAAATAATACACAGGAAACACATTACACAGAGTTGGTAAAGGAGTTCACCCTTCCTGGGCTACATCTCCTTGGACCTGCTTCAATGGCATGGACTTCTTTGATTAACTAATCAAAAATATGAATTACATTCAATTACCGAGCTCTGATGGCTCTCAAACCTTCTCCAATGGCTCTAGGACACCCCCAATACCCTTGTTTTGGTTATGACTGAGTCGGATTTTGACCCTTGGGAAAAAGTTATGCCTCTTTTAGTACCTTGGCTTGGGCCTCTGTATGAGATAAAAATGTAAATAGTATTGTTTATGGTCCTCTATATCTCTTGAAACCTACTCCAACATGCTCAGAGCATCCAAATTTTCTAGGATTGACTCTTTTTGAGCCTAATTTTGTCGAAATATGCCAAATTTATGCTTTTTCAGTTTTTCCTAGAAAGCTCCTTTAAATCTGGAGAAACTCTAATTAACCCCAACAATTGAGGAGCTAGCGCCAAATTTAGTGGCTTTGACAATTAGTGCTAATCTGCACTTAATGTTAATCTGGATATTAATTAAGGGTAAGCGCATTTTAAGTGGAGGTTAGGTGCATTAAGCATGATTAACATAATTCAGCATTAATAAAACATGTTAGTGCTTAAACCTTGGGTTTGTTGGCATTATGATGTAATATGTTGTCCTTCATTGCAACCTACTAGATGAAGTTGTCCTTGATGGAAACCTACTTGATGAGTTTCCTTTTGATAGCAACCTATTTGTTAAATATGTAAAAATGATGTATCTATAGATCAGTTTAGATGTGATACAGAAAGGAATTCCAGTAAGTGCCAGAGAAATAAAAAAAGGTAATATTTCACAATGTATACGTAGGTTTGATGAAGGAAACCCACGTATATATGCAGGTTTGTATACAGGAAACCCTATACATCTAGAATTAGTATATCCGCAGTTTTTATGAAGATAAGTCGCGCATACACACCGGTACAGAGAGGCCAAGTCACGTATGCATTTTGTGCTCTAAAATTATGATACCACGGGGCATTACCATGGTATTAGCCCATAGTATTGAGCATTGTGTCATCTATTTGATTCTGTCCAAGAATACCATCAGAACTTGTGTGATTTTGGCTCATGGTATTGATAAAGGCTAAAACTATATAAGGAGATGAAGATCATAGTGCAAAGGTGTCCATGTGTTTGGATATTGAATGAATACTTCACTCTGAAGTATATCTGCATGGAATGGGTTACAGTTTATTGATAGATTTGAAATAATAATGCACTTATGAATACAATGATGGATCAAGATCTCTAGACCTGAAATGACTATGTATTTGCTTTATCAGTTTATGAAATGTTTAGATCTGTGATCTGGTGAATTTTTGTTGAAGTGAAGGGTAAGATCTGAGCTGATTATTTATTCTGAAGGGTTGCGCAGTCCTGAAATAGTTGCAGATCTATACGTAGGTTCATCTCTGTAAAAGCGCGTATATACGTGGGTTCAATTAAGCAAAAACGCGTGTGGGATCTAGGGTTTTTTTGAAGTGTGCAGAAGGAAAATTATGATTTTTTTTGTTGTATTACTGTTGTTTGTCAATGATGTCTTCATACAGATCTGGGTTGTTTGAATACTGATTATGCTACTATTTGATTATGATTAAATATCAGTGGTTGTTTGGTTGATTAATGATTAAGAGAATGATTTGATACGGTTATGAGTTTCATTTTGATGTATTTTCTTTGAGATTAAATGTGTGGTGTGGGTTCAGTCTGAAAATATGATGAAAATAGGCCTACAAGTTGTTTTGTGTTGAAGTTGTTTGGATCCAGTGTGAAAATTTATGAAACGTGGTCCGCAATGGTGTTGAGGGTTGAAGCCTTCAGTGAAGGGGTTTGTAGCTCCCTTCTAGTGGTTGCTAGTAAACAAGATCAGGGGATAGTAGCTCCCTTCCAAGAGTGGTTGGTAAACGAGATGTAGGGGTGCATAGCTCCCTTCTAGTGGTAGTTGGTAAATGAGATCAGGGGGTTGGAGATCCCTTCCAGTAGAAGTTGGAGAACGAGAGAAGGTTACAGCCTTCTATAGGTGGGTGCCTACATGTTGGTATGATTCTACGCCAGTACAAGGTTGTAAGTAGTTTTATTTATAATAAATATTGAATACAGATAAGACAGCAGCGGTGGTTTTCTCCCGACTTGGGTTTCCACCTTAAATCCTGGTGTTCATGTGTGTTGCTTATGTGTGATGATTTATTATGTTCTTACTACACATACTTACACATAATAAGATATTTGGACATACGCAATTTTATTTAAAGATAGTCACGTGTATATGTGAGTTGGGTTCATTAAATTCGCATATAGAAATCAGTAAAGAAAAAGTAAAAGTTTGCAGTGAGTTATAAATATTGATTCACCCCCCCCCCTCTTAGTATTTTTCCCAACATGGTTATGGGATAATTAATCTGTTTTAATACATTTAAAACTCCACGCATTTGAATAGGCCTCTACCATGGTCGTTGGTGTCAGGTCTCATGGTAAGGCATTGGCCCCGCTTACCCCTGTCGCAACCCTTTGTTAAACTTAAATACATGTGAATGGAATTGTATAGTAAAAACCAATTGATAGAGAGAGTAGTAAGGCATATATTTTATGTGGGGGAGGTTGGGGGATCCCCAACCTCCACCCTTCCGCCTGTATAAAAAAATTTCCTACCATACAATATGAAATTCTGACCTTAACATAGTAAAAAATTCGGCCTTTTGGAGGAGCACGTGGTGGCCTCTGGGCTAGCCACGTGTTAGTATCACATTGGCTAGTTCACAACCAACCAAAAACTTCCATGTGCCCAAAAACTTGGGCCAACCACAAATTGACACTTTCCAACACACTATTGGCCAGAGGAAAACCATAAATTTGACCCCTTTGACCCTGTTTGAACTTTTTTTTGAAAATTTGCATGTTTGGCAAAGCGGACATTAGGCTCTAACTTTTTCATACGGACTCTATTTTGAGTGAACCAAAGTGCACAAGATTCCTGGAAATGATTCCTATCCGGTCATTCTAGTTTGGAGCGATTCCAAGCACTTTGAATTTTTAGCAAATTTTTGCCCCGAATTCAGTTTCTGAGCAACAATCCTTGAGTAGGGTCGAGAAACTTTAACCTAGAGGTTTATGCAACTAAAAAAAAGAAAAAATAATTAATATGGCCACAATAAAAGAAAGAAAAGAAAATCAAAACATAAAACATGGCAGAGACATAATTAGTGTGTGGAAAAAATCCTACCATGAGATCTACCCTCATCATTAGCCATCATCTCGCTCCTGAGCACTAGATGCTCAATTTCATCAAAAGGAACCCTTGCATGTCCCAACCCTGATGGGCAATGAAATATCTCATTTTAAGGGGTAAAATTAATTCTAGAATGATAAAGAGCAATCTCTAACCCTTGAACTATGAACCATAATACAAAGAATTATCAAGAAAAGGTAAAAGGCATACTATAGGGGTGGAAAAAGAAGTAAAATAAGGATAATGTTGGCATTATGATGCATGTGTTGTCCTTTATGGCAATCCACTTGTAAAATACTAAGTGTATGGTTTCTGGACAAGCTCAGAGGTGACAAAACTTTGGAACGGAATGTCAAAATGATGGGACAGAAGCTTTGCAGATCAAAATCAAAAGATGGATAAAGTACATAATTGAAGAATTATATGCGAGTTAGTAAAGGAAAATTCGTGTATACACATGGGTATGAATAATCAAAGTTGTGTATGATCTAGCGCTCTAATTTTATAATACTAGGGGTGTTTACCATAGTATTAGCCCACAATATTGAGCACAGTAACGGTTATTTGATCCCCTCCAAGAATAACATTGACACTTGTGTAGTTTTGGCTCATGGTATTGGCTAGGGCTCAAACTATATAAGGAGGTGAATATCATAGTGCTAAGTGTGCATGAGTGGGTGAATCGAATGAATACTTCAATATGAAGTATATCTGCATGGAATGGGCTATAATCAATAGATAGATTTGATATTTTGATGCATTCATGGATACAATGATGGATCATGATCTCTAGAACTGAAATGACTATGTATTTGCATTATTTGTTTATGAGTTGTTTAAATTTGTGGTTTGGCACATGTTTGTTGTAGTGAAGGGTATGATCTAAGTAAGTTTCCAGTTTTGAAGTGTTGTGCTATCCTAAATTATTTACAGATCTATACGTGGGTTTGAATCAAGGCATGAGCGTATACATGCAGGTTCGATTCTACAAAGGCGTGTATATATTCAGTAAAAATATTTATATCTATACGCAATTTGGTTTCGAAAAAAGCACATACAGGTGCAGATATGTCTTATGGAAGGTGTGTATGCAAGCCAGGGTTTTTCTAAATAATGTTGAAGGAAATTTCTAATCAGTTTTGTTGTATTTCTGTTGTCTGTCAATGATGTCTTCATATAGATATGAGTTGTTTGAGTATTTTTTATGTTGCCATTTATTATGATTAAAGATCAGTGATTGGTTGAATGAAAAATGATTAATGTTGAAAATTGTATGAGGGTTTTGTAAAACTGAAAAATATGTCAGAATATCTCTGATCCATTCTGAAATCTAAACTTAATATATTGAGATTTATATACAGGTTTCTGCTAAGAAAAGCGTGTATACACGCTGGTTTCCATAAATAAAGTAGCGTATACATTTATCTTATGAATGATCAGGGTTACAGTTGATTTTTTTTGTTGATGCGGAAGTCTGGGTTTAGTTATGTGTTCTGGTTACAGTGACCTCACTGTTCTATTTGAATTGGGTTGATGATCTATAAGTTGTGCTGAATTAAAATTTGTTGGATCCAGTGTGAAAATTTATGAAATGTGATCCGCAGTGGTGCTGAGGGTTGGAGCCTTCAGTAAGGAAGTCGAAGCTTCCTTCCAGTAGGAGCTAGTGTTCATATCAGGGGGTTGTAGCTCCCTTCTAGTAGTGGATGATAAATGAGAGTAGGGGGTCGAAGCTCCCTTCCAGTGGTAGCTCGTAAAAAATATTAGGGGGTTAGAGCTCCCTTCCAATAGCAATTGGAGAACAAGAGAAGGTTGCAGTTTTCTGTAGGTGGGTGCCTGCGTACTGGTTTGAGTATGCACCAGTACAATATTATAAGAAGTTTTATATATAATAAATATTGAAGATAGAGATGACAGCAGTGGTGGTTTTCTCCCACATTGGGTTTCCACCTCAAATCCTGGTGTTCATGTGTGTTTCTTATGTGTGATGATTTATTTTTTTCTTCCTTCTTACTAAATTTCTGATGAATGAATGATGCACTGGTCTAAGTAAAGTTACTAGAGATTTATATGAATAATAATATCATTGGGCATACGCAAGTTTCCTTTAAGAAAGTTGTGTACATGCACTAGTTAGATTAATTACAGTCGTGTGTAGAAATCAGTAAAGAAAATAAAATTTTGTGTGAGTTGTAAATACTGATTCACCCCCCCCCCCCCACCTGCTCAGTATTTTTCCCAACAATTGGTATCTGAGCAGGTCCTTCTAAAGAAGCTTAATCGCTTAAAGGAAGATCTACCAAAATGAGAAATCAAGATGGAACAACATCTATCAGACCACCACTCTTCAATGGAAATAATTTAATCTTTCGGAATACAAGAACAAGATCCCATCTTCAGTCTCTTGGAGAAAATGTTTCAGCAATTTTTGAAGGAGGTTACCAATATCCAACCATAATTCCCACAGATCTAGCAGCAAAGAAGAACTATGAAACCAATAAGAAAGTTTTCAATGCATTATTGGGAAGCTTGACCGAATCAGAATTTGTCAAGGTTATGTAGTTAAATACAGCAAAGTAGATATGGGAACAAATAATTCTAAGCTATGAAGGCGATGCCAAGAAAAAAAGTGATAAACTCCAAACTCTCATAATTCAATATGAAAATATCAGAATGCATAATGATGAAAGTATTGCTAGTTTCTTTTTGCATCTAGATGAGATCGTAAATTGTGTGAGAAATATGGGTGAAGACATAAAAGACACAACTTTATTATAGAAAATATTAAGATCTCTAACACCTAAATTAGATTCAAAAGTGTTAGTTATTGAAGAGAAGCAGGATCTGCAGACTCTTATTGTTGTTCAACTTCATGGGATCCTGACTTCTTTTGAAATTAGGAAAGGAGGTTCGTCTGAAGTTAGAGAAGCTACATTTAAAGCTACTACGAAAGGAAAGGAAAAGGAAGATAAAAACAAATTGGGGTATGTATCAAAAGAAGATGAGGTAAGTTTTTTAAAGAAACTTCAACTTGGCATTGGAAGGTTCATAGGTAATTTCCCCTTCAAATGTTTTTCTTGTGGAAGAGTGGGTCATTATGCTGATAAATTTCCTCATAAGTATAATTATGACAAGGGAAAGCATATAACAAAAGTTAATAGGAGACAATTTGACAATAGGAAAAGTTATTATAATCATGAATATAGTGATGGATTGTCAAATAGTGAAGAAGGAGAATCTGATCAAGATCTTAAACTACTAATGGCATTTTAAAAAGACACTAATGAGTCTAAAGATAATTTTATGGATGCTTTAGAATAAAATGATTTACTTGAAGAAATCACTCAACTCAAAATATTCTTGGAAGAAAACAAAGTAGCCATAGATACTCTAAATAATCAACTCATAGAAAAAGAGAAGCATAATGAGAAGTTAGAGTGTGAAATAGTAAGTCGAAGAAAGGAACTTGAGAAAGTAAAAACTCTAAATCTTAGATTTTCTAAAGGATATGAAACCTTAGATGAAATAATCAAGGTTCAACACTCTCCTCTTATGAAGACTGGTCTTGGATACATTGGTGAATCTTCACAGACATAAAAATCCTCAGCCACAACCAGAAGCTATCTACATGCAGCAAAAACCAGTCAGCAAAGTTTCGTCACTCAGCAGAAGAATAAAGACAATTCACAAGGTAAATCATGTTCATTCTAATTCAAGGATGAACAATAACATAAGCATCAATAAAAAGGTAAACAACACTAGAAGGTTCTATGATCACAGATGTTTCTTCTTTATTGGAGAATTTTTCTCATGTCATAATTTTGGTCGCAAAGCTGCTCAATGTGTTGCATACAAAACCATCATGACTAGAGAAGAAAGAAAACAAAGAAATGAGACAGGAATCAAGAAGAATACTTATAAAAAATTTTCTCATCTTAAAGATAAAATTGAATGTTCGTTTTGAAATAACTTTGGACATGAGTAATATGAATGCGGGAGCAAAATTTAACCAAAAGAACAAATATCCACAAATTCTAAGGTATGGAAAAAGAAGGACTTACAATTAGAAAGTTTCAGCATAACTTTATTTGCAGAAGGAGAAGAAAATCAATGGTACATTGATAGCAGATGCTCAAAACACATGACAGGTGATAAAGATAAAATCATCTCATACAATGTGTTAGAAAAATAAAATAATGTCACTTTTGGAAATGACTCTCCTGTTGTCATTAAGGGTAAAGGATCTATTTTTCTAAAAGAAAAGGTTAAAGCTGGTAATGTTATGTATGTTTATGGATTAAAGCACAACTTTTTGAGTGTTAGCCAAATGTGTGACCAAGGAAATGAATTAGTATTCCGATCAAAATAATGTGTGGTCCATGAACTTGACATGGTAAATACGATAATAAAAGGAACAAGAACACAAAGCAATCTGTATATATTAAAAGGTGGCCAAGAACAATGTTATCTAGGAAAAGCTGCGGAAAAATGATTATGGCATAGAAGGTTGGGACATCTGAGCTTTTCTCAAATAAGAAAATCAAGCAAGCTCAAAGTTGTTCGTGATTTACCCAACATCACCCTACCACAAAGTACCATTTTTAATTCATGTCAATTTGGTAACAAAACCAGAGTTCAATTTAACGCCAAAGCAGGATCAGAAAGTAAGCCTCTTGAAATTAAACATACTAATTTGTGTGGACATGTAAAGAAAAAGTCACCTCGTGGTGAACAATACTATATCTTATTCAATTATGACTTTTATATAATGTGTTGGATTGGTTTATTGAAACACAAAGATGAAGCATTTGAAAAATTTATGGTCTTCAAAGCATTAGTTGAAAATGAATTTGATCTAAAAATCTAGATCTGAACGAGGAGGAGAATACATATTGGATGAATTATTTGATTTCTGTGAACAATATGGCATAAAAATATAATTTTTTGTAGTTGGAACTCCTCAACAAAATGGTGTGACAGAAAGAATGAATAGAATAGTTCAACAAATAGCTCATGTTATGCTTGATGAGTCTAGAACTCCTAACACCTTTTGGGGTGAAGTTGCACATACAACAGTAAATATTCTCAACAAGGCCCATGTTCATGTGAATAGTGATAAAACTTCTTATGAACTCTAGTATGGTAATACTCCCACTATGAATCACTTTAGAGTTTTTGGAAGCAAATGTTTCATCGAAAAAAATGATGAAAAACTTGGTAAGTTTGAAGCTAGAGCAGATGAAGGAATACTTCTTGGTTACTCTTCTAGAAGTAAAGGATACAAATGCTACAATAAGAGACTTCAAAAAATTGTTGATTGTATTGATGTTGTGATTGATGAAGCATGCATAGCTCCAAAAAAGGAAATAACAACAAAAGAGGATGATGATGATGATGATGAATTATTTCCCACATCAAATCATAATGATATAGATGAAGAAATTAATGAAACATTAGAAGAAGACACGTTGAATAAAGAAAATGCTACATCCAGGTATGTTCAAAAGAATAATCTAGAATCTCAAATTTATTGATAAAGGAATGTGGGGTACAAACAAGAAGAACACTCTGAGATATCCTAGTTATCTAGCACTATTATCCACCATTAAACCACAAAATGTAAATCAAGCTAGTAAAGATGAATGTTGGATTAATGCCATGAATGAAGAACTGGATCAAATTGGAAAGAATGATACTTGGGAATCGTGATAAAAATGTTATTGGGACAAAATGGATATTCAAAAATAAGTTAAATGAAAATGGAGATGTAATTAGAAGAAAAGCTAGACTTGTTTGTAAATGTTATGCTCAATAATAAGCTATAGAATTTGAAGAAACATTTGCACCAGTAGCCAGACTTGAAGTCATAAGAATGTTTCTTGCATTTTCAAGTTTTCAACGTTTCAAAGTTTATCAAATGGATGTAAAATCTTCTTTCCTTAATGGAGACCTGGAAGAAGAAGTATATATATATAACAACCAGAAGGATTCATTCTGGGGAATGATGAAAAACTTGTTTGCAAACTCAAAAAGGCTATATATGGGCTATAAAAAGCTCCATGAACATGGTACTATCGTCTTGACAAATATCTTCAACAACAAGGCTTCACAAAAGGATCTACAGATAGTAACATGTACACAAAAATTAAGGATGACAAACTGTTAATTATTGGTGTTTATGTTGATGACATCATTTTTGGGAGTAATGAAGAATCCATGAGTCAAAAATATGCTTCTGTTATGCAGCATGAATTTTAAATTTCTTTACTTGTGGAAATAACGTATTTTCATGGTTTACAAGTGCAACAAGAAAAAGATGGCATCTTTCTCTCACAAACAAAATATCTCAAGCAGATTTTGAAGAAGTATGGGATGGAAGATTGCAAACTTGTGTGTACTCTAATGATGACCGGATGTAACCTCAATTCTCATGATGATTCTTCCATGGTAAACCAACCAGAGTACAGATCTATGATTGGGAGTCTGATTTATCTAATGGGTATTATACCAGCTATCATGCATGTAGTTGGGATTGTTGGACGTTTCCAAGCCAATCCAAAGGAATCATGTCTTTAGGCAGTAAAAAGAATATCCAAATTTCTCCAAGGAACTCAAGACTTTGGTCTATGGTATCCCAAAAATGTTAATCTTACCCTTCATTCTTACACAGATGCAGATTGGACTGGAAATTTTGATGATCGGAAAAGCACTAGTGGAGGTGAATTTTATATGGGGCCTCGATTAGTATCTTGGTTCAACAAGAAACAAAGTTCCATTTATTTATCTACAATAAAAGCAGAATATGTGGCTATTGTATCATGTTGCACACAACTTCTCTGGATGATGCAAACATTACAAGATATTCAAATTAAATGTTCTCCACCCATCTCCATCCTATATGATAATACAAGTGTTATTAGTATCTCAAAAAATCTTGTTATGCACTCCAAAACCATGCATATTCCAATTAATTACCACTTTTTACGAGAAAAAGTGCTTGAGCAAGAGGTTAAATTGTATTATGTTCCCTCCAAAGAACAATTTGCTGACATATTTACTAAACCTCTTCCCAAAGAATCATTTTAATATCTTATACAGAAACAGAGAGTTGTCTCTGCCTCATTATGTTGTTAAACTTATCTAATCTGTTTTTCAGATGAAATTTCAGAAGGATGATTTCAGTACGCATTTTTCTTGACGCATAGTCACGTATATACGCTAGTCTCTTTTCAAACAATCACATATGGATCTCTCTATAATGAAATCAGTAGGTCTGCCTCCAGAAGAGACTTTGTCATATTGCTCACATTTATGATTTGGCTCTATTGATCAGGTGTTGATGGGTACAGTCTACTGATATGGTTTTCAAGTTACATTTTCCTCTTTGATATTTATCTTGTTGATGAAAATGCTTTGATGAATGGGTTGTTGAAAATATTCAAGTTGCACGGTTTTAGGGGGAGCATTAGCCTTGTTGAGCATAATTTAATTTTGGTATTATGTTATGTTCAATGATCTCTCTCTATTGAGGTCCTTTGGTCTTGGTTATAAAATTAATATATGTAATTTGATGTAAAGGTCATGTTGAGACCTATGATGTAAATATTTCCATGTTCTATCATGTATGGACTTTTTCAAATATGTAAACACACTTGGTTGGGTGACTGAGTCAAATATGTAATCCCACGTGGTATGAGTCCTTGGTGATAGGAAAGGTCATACTCAATTGAGTTATAAATTCATGTACTTCATCGAAAATCTATCTGAATATTTAGCATGTGCTCAGGGGGAGCATGGTTAGTATAGTGCAGATCATATCTATCGAGCTAGTGTTTATACAAGGAAAGAGAAACCTTGTTTCAGCATTGGTCTGCCATTTTCCCTTGATGTCAAAGGGGGAGAGTAAATTGGTGTTTGAATAATACTTATGTTGATGTGTCTATCAGGTATCTACAGGTTGTGGTGATCAAACACCATCATGGTTGCCATCAAATCCAAAGGGAGAGATTGTTGGCATTATGATGCATGTGCTATCCTTGATGGCAACCCACTTGTAAAATACCAAGTATATGGTTTCTAGACAAGCTTAGAGGTGAAAAAGATTTGGACCAGAATGTCAGAATGATGGGACAAAAGCTTTTCAAATCAAAATCAGAAGATGGATAAAGTAAATAATTGAATAATTATATGCGAGTTAGTAAAGGAAAATTTGTGTATACACGCTGGTATGAAGAAGCAAAGTCATGTATGATCTAGTGCTATAATTTTATAATACCAAGGGAATTTACCATGGTATTAGCCCACAATATTGAGCGCAGTAACGATTATTTGATCCCGTCCAAGAATACCATTGACACATGTGTAGTTTTAGATCATGTTATTGGCTAAGGCTCAAACTATATAATGAGGTGAAGATCATAGTGCTAAGTTTGCATGAGTATGTCAATTGAATGAATACTTCAATCTGAAGTATAGCTGGATGGAATGGGCTATAATCAATAGATAGATATGATATTATGATACATTCATGAATACAATGATGGATCAGGATCTCTAGACCTAAAATGACTATGTATTTGCATGATATGTTTATGAGTTGTTTAGATCTATGGTCTTGCACATTTTTGATGTAGTGAAGGGTATGATCTAAGTTTGCAGTTTTGAAGTGTTGCGCAATCCTAAATTATTTACAGATCTATACACGGGTTTGACTCAAGGCAGGAGTGTATACACGCAGGTTCATTTCTGCAGAGGCGCGTATATATTCAGCAAAAATACTGATATTTATATGCAATTTGGTTTCGGAAAAAGTGAGTACAGGCGCAGATATGTCTTATGGAAGGCGCGTATGCAAGCCAGGGTTTTACTGAAGAATGTTGAAGGAAATGTTTGATCAATTTTGTTTTTTTTTCTGCTCTCTATCAATGATATCTTCATATATATATGGGTTGTTTGAGTATTGATTATGCTTCTAGTGATTATGATTAAAGATCAGTGATTGGTTGAGTGAAAAATGATTGATGTTGCTAATTGTATGAGGGCTCGGTAAAACTGAAAAAATATGTTAGAATATATTTGATCCATTTTGAAATATAAACTTAATATATTGATATCTATACATAGGTTTCTTCGAAGAAAAGCATGTATACACACGGGTTGTCGTAAATAAAGAAGCATATACATTTGTCTTATGAATGATCAGGGTTGTAGTTGATTTTGTGTGTTGATGCAAAATTCTAGGTTTATTTATGTGTTCTGGTTATAGTGATATCACTATCACTTTTGAATTGGGTTGATGATCTACAAGTTGTGTTGAATTAAAAGTTGTTGGATCCAGTGTGAAAATTTATGAAATGTGGTGCTGATGGTTGGAGCCTTCAGTAAGGAAGTCGAAGCTTCCTACCAGTAGGATCTCGTGTTCAGATGAGGGGGTTGTAGATCCCTTCTAGTAGTGACTGGTAAACAAGAGCAGGGGTTCGAAGCTCCCTTCCGGTGGTAGCTAGTATACGATATCAGGGAGTTGGAGCTCCCTTCCAGTAGAAGTTGGAGAACGAGAGAAGGTTGTAGCCTTCCGCGGGATGGTGTCTGCTTACTGGTATGATTCTACGCCAGTAAAAGATTGTAAGCAGTTTTATGTATAATAAATATTGAAGGCATACACGAAAGTAGCGGTGGTTTTCTCCCACATTGGGTTTCCACCTTAAATCCTGGTGTTCATGTGTGTTTCTTATATATGATGATTTATTCTGCTCTTACTGTTTACTAAATGTTTGATGAATGAATGATGCAGTGGTCTAAGTAAAGTTACTGAAGATTTATCTGAATAGTAAGATCATTGGGCATATGCAAGTTTCCTTAAAGAAAAATGTGTACATACGCTAGTTGGATTAATTACAGTCGCGTATAGAAATTAGTAAATAAAAGAAAAGTTTTTGTGAGTTGTAAACACTGATTCACCCCCCCCCCCCCCCTCTCAGTATTTTTCCCAACAGATAAATCATGCCTCCACAATTTATCCCTTAACTTACATCTATACACTTTTTATGTGGACTCCCCATTGGTTGGTCCCCTTTACCATGGCACTTGACCATGAATCCTTTTCCCCTCCATTACAACTCATATACACTAACACCTATTGATTGAGGGGTTGACCTTCGAAATGTCACTTCCACTTAGGGGTTGGAAGCACCTAACAGGGTTGACCATTAGCCACCCCTATTATGATATGGAACATCTTTATGAGACTTGGTCTAGTTAAATATTAGAAGTTGATCCAAGTTTAAAGTATTAATATTCCCTTAACATACATTTTTGGTCCACTTAGATGCTAATATGATATTAGTCTCTAATTAATGGTTTCTTTCACTTGAGTTCATGTTGTTTTTATTAGGTGGTCCAGAATATCCCAAGCCTCGAGGGCACCCACTCCATAGGTACCCAGGCCTTCTAGAGAGATTCATGACTTAGCAGATGCAGTGTTTCCCACTTACATTGGAGTGTCGACCCTTATGATGATTTGAGCAAATGATGCATGTCCCAGAGAACCCTCAAGACCCAGTACATTGATCTTATTTGTCCCAACACAAAGGATTCTTTATGATTGCACCATTGGACCTAGCATGCCCCTAGGCTAGCCTTAACACAACCCGATGGGAAGGCCATGATTCAGAGCCTAGACGAGGATGGTCTTCCATGATATGACTAGGGAGCGATTGTTGCACCTAATTGAGCTCTAACGCTAAAGAGAGTTGGCTCTATGTTGACCATTGGAGACACATGGAGATGACGTGGTGGAAACCTAGTTGGATTTGCAAACCCTAAGGATGATTTTAAGTGGATTTGAGGGAAACTCCTCAAATGATGGATGATCCTAGAACAAAGAAACATTTTTAGCCTTCATCTTACCTTGGCATGACATTTGGAGTTCAAAAATGGCTTGACTTCAGTATTTATGAGGTTTATGGCTCACACATGTGGGAATTTATGACATGTTTTAGCATTGAGATAGTGTGTTGGCTTGTAAACCAAGTTTTTTTGTCAAACTTGTTTTAAGGGCTTCTTAGGCTAAAATTAGTCGAGGTGGACCTCATATAAATAGAGGTCACCTCACATTTTATCCTCATCATCACTTGTGGATTATTCCAGCCTCCTTTGAGGATTTCATCCTAGTTTTTGTAGCTTGTATTCTTGTGGAGATGTGGTTTTTGTGGATAAATTTTCTCTTAGATACTAGCTCTTATTATGGAGACATCCCACTAGGATAATAAAGAACTTGGTCATGCATAACTTGTGACTATTTTTTTGTTTATTATCTTCTTGATGGTTATTGCATGGAATAATGTTTTCTAGGGTTTCCATTTGGTGTAGTAATTGATAAAAAAATCCTCAGCACTTATTTTATCAATCCAGGGGTCGTAGACTCAGAGGCACTGTAAAGTATATGATGAGACAAGACCCACCAGGGGACTCAAGATCTCATTGTAATCTCTATGAGCACAAGGAATAAAGAAAGGAATTATATGCTTAGCAAAACTTAACCACTAATCAGCGCAGTTGTCATATAGAGTTGACTAATCCTAAAATTTTACCAGGGTTATCTTATTTTCAAACACTAATTAATTATCTAGTTATAAAAATAAATAATACAGCATATGCATAGATTATATCATAACCCTGCTTCAATCATCACAAATTAGTTTCATATATTACCAAGGATTTATTTTTAAAAGAACAAAACAAATTATTAATTATCTTCATATCTCAGATCTGAAGTTATGTTTAATACAGGAAAGCATACAAATATTCACTTATATACAAGAGTGAGAATCGAATAAAATATATAGTGAAATGTATCAAAGTCACATTCTCATCAAAGTGATTCAAAAAAGAAGTGGTACTCCCAACAACATCTAACACAAATGTAAACAAGATTTAATCACATAGTTTTGTTTGAATAAATACTTCGTATTATTAAGTTACGACTGTAAATCGAAACGACTCATATTAAAGTTGCATAATTGTGAATCGAAATATTTCGTGATCCTTCTTTTACCATATCCACTTTACTAGATTGAATCATAACATTGAGTTTATGATAAATCCCTTGTAACTTTCATTCTCAAAAAATCATGTTATTCAAATAAAAATAACCCAAGGAACAAGGTTGAAATATAAAACCATTTGGATTTGATCTATGATCTGAACCACATACACTCTAATAAAATTTTGCATACATTTGATCTTGACATTTAGAGCACATTTCAAAATAAACATTCCAAATAAGATCAACAAGACATCTCCATCGCTTATTAGACTTCAAATATGTGAAACAACAGAAATTATATTCAAGCGTTAGCTAAAAATTGTAAATCTATGCTAAGGACACCCATATCTAATCATAAAAATATTGAAAGCATGAGGAAGAAATGTGTTGGGTTGGTGGTCCCAAGAAAAACAACAATATTTCCTCTCTAGTAAATTAGATCACAGAGAGGAAGCGTAAAAAATGAGTAATGAAACCTAGGCATCAAAATTCATTATTGAAAACTGCATAGAATTTACATCAGAATTAATGAAATGGATCTTGACCCTAGTGGACACCACATTGGATCATCCCACATCCTTGAAATGGTGACAAAATCCCTCCTTCAACAACCCCTCATCCTATTTTTTTCTCATGAATTTGTATGGAAAATATCAGGGGAAAGTTGGAACCAATCCCTCGAAAAATGGTATGCCAGATCATGACTAATATACAAAGGATTGGTTTTGATATATTCTTAGTTGAAGACATAATCATATGGGGTCTATTTGGAATGAAATATTTGGATAATATCTTACTTGGGTTCATTTGTCTAACTAATTGCTTAGTTTGGGGCGTAGCTGGTCAATGTGACAACCATAAACATGTCCTTGAAATAACCAACAATATATCCCATACTATATACTTTCAAGAGGAAATTATTCATTGTAACCTAATTGGGGATGTCTGGAACAAAACCCATGTTTCATTTTTTCCAAATTCTACTCCACTTTCCCATAAATTGTTCCAAAATTTGTTGACGCAATTCTACCTGACACAAGTTATCTTTGTTGTTGACCATTTCATGGAGGCTTCTAGAATTGACCTATATGTGAATTAAGCAACATGGAACCATGTCGTCAATGCTAGGAGCAAAACCCATGTCCAAAAATTTTCCATAGAGTCGCGTAGATATACCAACCTCATAGGTTGGCTATTAGACCTACATATAAGTTATAAGAGCTGACTGGGAAAAACCATCATTAGTAAACTTGAGCGTTATCCTCTTTAATCCATTAAAAATAAAATAAAATGATAATAATGGAATACTTATCATTCTTAAGATAATTATGATACATTCGCGGGAAAACTAGGTAAAAACGCTAGTGAATGAATGATAACATGTGGAAAAATAACCAAGAAAGAGTGCTTTAAGTGGAGAAAATAATGGAAAATTGACAACCCAGCATCTCCTCCACACCTACATATTTGCATGTAAATAGACTAGTAATTTATTTTTCTCCCTATGTTTGGCCCCTTTCTTTCAAGAAGCTTGTTCACCACTGTTATGAAACTAGCTCCAAAAATAATAGAGGAGAGGGATAAACGCCTTATAAATAAGCCACTTCGAGGGGGAAACCTCCTTTACATTACATAAATGAAAAATTATTGGATGATACAAATTAAAAAACCTCCTTCTATATATAAGATTCCATGGGGTCACAATATAATCCTAGCTAACCTAACAATAATAATGTAAGGGCACAATAATAACAATATTGGGGTTATAGGGGTACAACCATAACAATAAGGGGGTTATTCTAACAACAATAAGGGACTATACTAGTAATATAGGGACCTAACATGCCCCTCTCCTTCAAAAATTGTTTTCCTCAACGCTTGAGTAGCTCTGGATGCTTCTGTATAAAGTTCTCATCCTCCCATATAGAATCTTCAGTGGGTAAGTTCTTCCACTTGATGAGATACTCTAAAATTGATCGGTTTCATAGTTGTCAAGTTCTTTTTTCCATGAATACTTTAGGTTCCAATATGATTTTTCCTTCCTCATCAAGTTTTGGAAATATTGTTTGAACTGGAAGTTTGTCCCCTATAACCTTCTTCAAGAATGAAACATGGAAAATTGGATGCACTCACGAAGAAGAAGGAAGCTCCAATTTGTATGCCATAGTACCAATATTTTGCAACACCTTGTAAGGACCATAGTACTTTGGCGATAATTTATTATCCTTCTTAGCTTGCTTGAGGGACATTTGTTTGTATGGTTATAGCCGTAAAAATACCCAGTCTCATACATCAAAACTTCTCTTGCTGTGATGTTGATATGCTTGTTGTTTCATTCGATTTTGTGCCAAATTTAGGTTATCCTTTAAGAGTTGGAGAACTTATTGTTGATGCTCGATGTGATCTTCCACTACTTGAACCTTAGAATTTTCTCTTAAAGAAGATGTAATGGATGGTGGATGGTATCCATAAAGTGCCATAAATGAGGTCATTTTTGCTACAGTATAGAAGGAAGTGTTATACCACCATTCAACGAGAGGTAATCACTTGACCCATTGTGTTTTCTTATCAGATACAAAAAAACGAAGATATCCTTCCAAAACTTTATTCACTATATCAATTTGACCATCGGATTGAGGATGATAAGATGAGTTATGAGCTACTTGAGTACACAAACAAGAAATAATTTTGTCCAAAAATTTACAGTAAAAATGGGATCTCTGTTACTTACAATAATCTTTGGGTTTCCATGTAGCTTTTTAATTATTTCCATAAATGCAGTAGCAACTATACTTGCTTTAAATGGATGAGATAATGCACAAAAGTGTGCATACTTGGTCATTATATCAACTACCACCATGATGACACTCTTTCCTTCAGACTTAGGTAAAGCTGTGATAAAATCCATTGAAATATCCTCCCAACGTTGACTTGGAATGGATAAAGATTGTAGAAAACCCGGGTCTTAATTGTCTCAACTTTATTTTGCTGGCAAACCAAACATTCTGCCACAAACTTTTGAATATTAGATTTATGGCCATCCCAAAAAAAATCTTTCTTCACCCTGTGGTAAGTTTTTAAAAATCCAGAGTGTCCTCCTAAATGAGAAGTGTGCAATTCCAAAATAATCTTTTGTTTTTGTTGGGAATTATTGCAAATATATAAGCGATCTTTGTACCATAAGGAATCATTTTTCCAACTAAATGTATCAGATGTACTAGGATCTTGCTGCAACTTTTGAATGAGTGTCCACCCTTCTTCGTCCTTCTTCCACTCATCCCTTGCTTCAGTTATCCAATCTGGTTGGATAATAGAAATGGCACAAAGAAATGCTTCCACCTATTCATCCTTTCTTGAGAATGCATCTGCAACAACATTTAACTTCCCTTTTTTTTAGATGATTTCAAAGTCATAACCCAACATCTTTGTGACCCATTTTTGCTTCTCTTCTAAAGATATTCTTTGTTCCAAAAAGTGTTTAAGACTATCACAATCAGTTTTTACCTTGAAGTGTCTTCCCATTAGGTAAGGTCGTCATTTCTTTAATGCATGTAGTATTGCCAAAATTTCCTTCTCATAAATAGCTTTCTGTAAATAATTTCCTTTGATTGGATTAATTTCAAAATAAATGGGTCTTCTTACATTAAAACATCACTAATTCCATTTCCTGAGGCATCACATTCCACAATAAAGGTTTATGTGAAATCTGGCATAGTAAGACTGGTGCTAGGCACATTGCCTCTTTAATATGTTCAAAGGCCTTAGTTTCTTCAGGAGTCCATGAAAATGCATTTTTCTTCAATAATGTTGTTATAGGTGTTGTTATTCTCCCATAATTCTTAACAAACTTGCGATAATACCCTGTTAACTTGAGAAATCCTCACAACTAAGTTATGGTTGTGGGGGATTTCCATTCCTTAATGGCTTTAATTTTGTTAGGGTCTACCTTAACACCCTCGTGAGATACAATATGACCCATATATTCCACCTCTTATAATCCAAAGAAACATTTGGATGTTTTTGCATACAATTGTTTCTCCTCCAATAGTTTGAGAACCCTATCAATATGTTGAACATGCTCCTTCCAATACCTGTTGTAGATTAGTATGTCATCAAAAAAAACTAGCACAATTTTTCTAAGGAAGGGGTTAAAAATGGAATTCATCAACCCTTGAAATGTAGAAGGCACATTGGTAAGGCCAAAAGGCATGACCAAAAATTCATAATTACCCTCATGAGTTAAAAATGTTGTTTTCGGAATATCTTGAGTCTTCATTCTAATTTGATGATATCTTGAATGAAGATCCAACTTGGTAAAATAAATTGCTCCATGTAATTCATCCAATAATTCATCAATCATAGGAATGGGAAATTTATCTTTAATAGTGAGCTTATTGAGATCCCTATAATCCGGACACATGCGCCATGATCCATCCTTCTTGTGCACCAATACTACTGGAGCAGAGAAAGAACTTTGAAGAGGTTGAATTATACCAGCCTCTAATATTTCTGTAATCATACATTCAAAATCACTCTTTTGGACATAAGGATATCTGTAAGGCCTGATGTTTAGAGGAACACTTCCTGAAATCAAATGAATAGCATGATCATGATCACGAATAGGTGGGAGTCCTTTGGGAGTTTCAAACACCTTGGAATGATTGTCCAAGACTTTTTGGAGATCTAGAGAAATAGATGATTTTGATGTTGGAACTTCTAGTGAGCATAATTGTGAAATTACGCCTCGTTTTTGTTTCTTCAGAATATTTTTCATGACATTAGAGCTTATTATCTTTTATGGCTTCCCTGTGATACCCCGTAATTCGATTTACTTTCCTTTCGAAAAAAATTTCAAGAAAAGTTCATGAAAATTAAAAGCTACCGTCCCCAAAGATTGTAACCATTGTACTCTTAGTACAACATCAGCACCTCCCGTTGGAATGGAAAGCATTGGACTATTCAATACATATTCCCCCATGGTTAGCTTGATATTATGGCATTTTCCAAAGAAATTTATAATTCCTCCATTTACAACCATCACTTGAAATTTTGGTGCTGGGTATAGGAAACAATTCAATTCCTTGGCTATCTTACAATGAATAAAATTATGGGTACTACCTAAATCAATCAACACTATTAACTTTTTCTTCTTGATATGTCCTTCTATATTGAGAGTTTGAGGAGTGGTAATTCCTGCCAATGCATTACACAATATGGTCGGACTCATTTCTTCTTCTTCTAGGGTTGGTTCCTGGTGTATATCCTCTTCTTTTGAAGTTTCTTGTTCATTTTCTTCCTCATCACAATCTATGTAAAATAATTTTTTCTCAGCACACTTATGACCTTTAGTGTATTTTCTATCACAACTATAGTAAAGCCCTTTTTCACTCTTTTCTTCCAATTTTTTTTGGTTTCAACCTTGTAGCTTGTGGAAGTATAGGGGTAGCAACACTTCCATCTTTATAGATGTGAGTGGTAGGCTTCCTTGTTGCCATAATTTTACACTCAACTTTTCTTGCCAACCTGAATGCCTTCTCCAATGAATCGGGTTCCCAAACGCGAACTTCATGTTGGATGTTATCCTTTAAAGTCCCTATGAAGACATCAATCATGTGTTCCTCTGGACTATCAGTTACCCTTATATTCAATTTTTGGAAGTCCTCAATGTGCTCCACCACTAAACCCCTTTGTTTGAGATTTATCAATTGGCCAAAGAAGGTGTTTCTCTTTATATCCCCATAATGTGCTATCATTTCCTCCGTAAAAATTGACCAATTGACATTTTTTTTACGGGAACAAAGCCATCGATACCATATAAATGTATTTTGTTATAAATGTAAAGTTGAAATGCATATCTTTTGTGTGTTTTGCACATTATTGAGATCAAAATATTGCTCCATCTGTAGTATCCATGTTACTGGATCCTTTCCATCAAAATTCTCATATTCACCTTTCGAATATGGTGGTTCTTCAATCCAACATTGGATTTTGTGAAATCGTGATTAACATTTATTTTTTTCTCATCATGAGTTTCCTCTACTATCTTTTTACCATTACAAATCATTTCTTGTATTAACCTTGTCATCAAACCTTCCATGTCTTCCTTTAGATCATTCTTCATATCTTTCGTGTTGTCTTTCATTTTTTCATCGATCTTAGCTTCCATGTCATCCATCTTAGCTTCCATGCCATCTTCCATGCCATCCATCTTAGCTCCCATGTCATTCTTCAAACCATCCATATTATCTTCCAAGCCTTTCTTCAAACCATCCATCTTATCTTCCACGCCTTTCTTCAAAACTTCCATTTCATTTTTTTTTCTCTTTGCGAGAGCAAAATTTGGTGCACTTGCTCTTGTAATTTTGATATGTCATGTTGTGCTTCTTCCTCTTCATGAGTCATAGTAGAGCCTTCTGAAGGCTTAATGGGTGTTGAATTCTTTTTAGGTGGCATTTTAGAACCCAATACTGATATCTACGCTTCAATATGCCCTTGGAATCACTTCAAACTGATTTTTCACACAAGGCTTATGCAATTCGAGAAAAAAAAATACACACATTTTTCTTGCTTTTGAGGAGCTCGATATTGAAACTAAATTATCTCTGTGATTTCGGATCTTCAATATCTGAAATTAGGCCCTGTAGTAGCCCTCTGAATCTTATTTTGAATGCCATAGGTCTGGCCTAATTTGGATTCTTCAAGGAAAACTTATCCCCAATCTACCACAATGACCTAATTATGGATTGGTTCAGTAGAGCAAACTTGTACGATGTTCCACATGTTACTATTTCATCCTTCGGCTCTGAAATTGATACACAGGAAACTAAAGTTTGTTTACTTGCAGCCATTTTTTACATAATTCCAATCTGATGCTTAGAGAGAGAGTTATGATGAGTTTCCCACGGTCACCTCTTTGAGATGAAATTTGGGTGCCTGAAGAAACCCTAACTTCCCCAGATCATATCTCTAAAAATATTGTGAACCAAGATCTAAACTTTTTACACGACATTCCTCAGGAATTCGGCTTAGCTCTGTAAAAATTTTAGCTTCTGAAACTCTATAGAAAAAAAATCTATAATTAAAATTCTACGATGACCTGTTTAGGTGAAATTTGGGAGCCTGAAAAAACCCTAATTTCCATCGATCATATCTCCGAAAATATTGTGAACCAAGATCTAAATTTTTTACACGATGTTCCTCATGATTCCAGCTCTGTGCTATAAAACTTGGAGCTTTTGAACCTTTGTATAAAAAACTTTTATAGTAAAAATTCGATGATGACCTGTTTGGAGCAGCGAAACCCTAGAATCCAAAGATCTTATACCAAATGTTATGAAACCAGCTCCAAAAATAGTAGAAGAGAGAGATCAACCCCTTAGAAAAATTCCACTTTGAGGGGGAAACCTCCTTTACATTACATAAATGAACAATTCTTGGATGATACAAATGACAAAACCTCCTTCTATATATAGGAGTCCCTGGGGTCACAATATAATCCTAGCCGACCTAACAATAATAATGTAAGGGCACAATAATAACAATATTTGGGTTACAGGGGTACAACCATAACAATAAGGGGGTTACACTAACAAAAATAAGGGACTATACTAGTAATATAGGGACCTAACAACCACCTCCTACCATCCCCCTATTGGTGGGTTTTCATAGTTGTTATGTCTGGCATAGGAGATTTGAACTTGGAAACAATGAAATAATAACTAAGATGCTTTAGGGACCTATGAACTAGCAAAAATGTTTCAGTATCAATATAAATTAATTTTTGACCCACCCCATCAGTCAGTTGTTGCAAATCATGATGATAAAAATAGTATGTATATGTGGTTTAAATATTTCCTTTCCAATTAGGGTGGTAAATGAAAATTCCCACACATGACGCATTCTTTTTTTGAAACCTCATAGTATCATATAAAAAATATCAAGTCCATATACCACAGAAAGAAATGTGAAGCTCATGGTTATTGAACATAAGCAATAATATGTTCTATGAATAATAATGCTCATAAGCTTGCACAAAACTTCAACGTTTTCCTCCTTCAAATGTTGAAATTCACTAGAAATTCTACCACTATATTTTAGCACAAATCCTTCAAAATTGGAGAAATTTATTTTTCAATTTGTCACCACCAAATCTAAACCAAAGCCTAGCAAGGTCTTCTTGTATTATTATTTAATGGAAGTGAAACCAAATCCTACAATACTCAAATAGTTATTTCCAACACTTTTACCTCTGTATATATACCCTGATAATGAACTTTGTGATGAGATTTGTTTTTGTTGTTCCATTTCTAGGAGATTATATGCTTTTTATAAAGGTGAGGCTTCTAATCTAGCATATTTTTGGCAACTCTTCCTCAAATTTCAGAGTTAAATTACACATCAGTGCTTTTTTCTCTAGGTCTCCACATCAACGTAGGTCTCTTTCCTCTTTAAATATTATATCCTATTGTAGGATCCTTGTAAATTCCTTTTCTTTAATATCATATCATTGGAAACATACAATCATATCATTTTGAGCCAAAATTTATCTTGAAATGAGCATAAATATCTCTTCATATTTGTGTTTGTGCAATGTGTAGTAGCATTTCTATCATTTTTCTCCCATCTAGTATTCCAAATTGACAAACATGACACAACCTCAGTAAGGACAAAATTAGGTAGTAAGTAGAAGACTTAAGTTGTACTCCATGTCAGGCTTATCAAAAAAATTCACAGAAAAATGGCAGAGAGACAATATGAGCTTGATAAACTACTCCTCAAGATGCTCATCCTTGTAACAATTTATCCCTTTGAATATTGGAATATCCAAAAAGGTTCTCAGTTATGGTTGAGTAGGGTTCCATCTTACCAAACTTATGATAGCTAATGGTCATCTAGAAAATCAGATTTTAGAATATGAAAATTTGTTGATTGATATATCTCACCATGTATGCCATTGTTTGAGCCTTTAATGGTTGCACATTACACCTTGTGGTTATAAAGTAAGAATACTTTGGATAAAATACTCCTTGCCTTCTATCAAGAATGATTTTATGTTCTTTCGTCCCTTTCTAATCAAAATTTTGTGATACTCTTTACCATCTCCTTATTCCCTTTTAAAAATAAAATTGTATACTAATTTCAATTAAGCATACCCATTATTACACCATAATTTATAATGGATGGTGGCGAAGAAATTGGGAGGAAAAGCCTAAAAAAAATGGAATGGTAGGGTAAGAATGTTGGTAATTTTCTTATCATAATTCCTAAATCCTTAACATAATTAAAGAGTTCACAATGATTTTTACCTTAAGATTTACCTTTCAAAGTTACCAATCATGTTGATGAAGAGAATAGTGCCATTAAGCTTATCCAAGAAAATTTGTTAAGAAGTAAGGTTGACTACTGTTCTAATGGTGTTGACTGCTTGAGGCTGATTTTTGTGTTGATATTGAGACAAAAATTATGAAGGCTATTGTTGAAGGCCTAGGAAATATTGGTGAAGAAACTTAGAGGTGCATGGAAGCTTTAAGTCCTTGTCCTAAAGTTGATTATTGTTGTGTAAATCTTGATTTACAAGGCAAACTAAAAAAAGGAACACTACAGGTCATCTTGAAACCCTTTAGTGATCTTGCAATGAAGTTGAAATATTGTGTGGTGGTTGCAGGAAAACTTGTAAGTGCATGAAAAAAATATTTGAAGCTTCTATCAAATTTTTTGAGGTCAATCACCTTATTTTTGTTTCTTTTGAGATCCCCCAACACTATTAGAACTAAACATTGATGTTGAGGGTGATCACATTGAATAATTAATGTTGGAATGAAATTAAAACCCCATATCATTGCTTTTTATTTTTGGAGAAGAATTAGATAAATACAAATGTTTATTTATGATGGTGGAATATTCTAAAAAAAAGTGTTATAACATTGGTATTTTATTTCCCGAGTTTTCCAATAATTAGTCAGCCCACCCACCCTATTTGCAAACCAAAGGACTGCAACTACTATAAAATGAATGAAAGAGTGCCACTAAACTACTGTAAGAATCATTTTTACCATCCCATGGACTATAGTAGTACTTCCTTCCCTCGAAAACTAAATGGTTTCCCTGCCATCAAAATTTCTACAAAATATCTCATGAGCAACCTTAGTAATTATTCACCTCAATAACCTCATTATAAGTTAAATTTACTCTAATGAAATGGAATTAAAGAGATAAGAGGATATAAAATAGTAAAAAAAGGATGAAAAAAAGATACATCCCTAGGATGACCCAGTTATCTTTATCTCAAAGTCCTATGCTAAGGGTCTCGTTTCCATGAAAACCTCTTTATTTTCTAAAAGATAAAACTTCAAATCATAATACTTCAATGATCTCAAAACCATTCTTTGAAACTTGAGATATGACGTTTATTCTTCCTATATTTGAATTTCATGACAATCATTTCAGAATGTGACTTGGGGCCTTCACTTGGAGTGAGTTATATGTATGCCAATGTGTGTTCTCCATATCTCCTATCAGCATAGCCCCACTATCGGCAGACTTTTTCAGCACCCTCGCTATTTTTCCTTGGTATCATACAAGAATAGCCTTGTTGCTAGCAAGCTTGTTCAAAACTACAATGGGTTTACTTGTACTTCTCGATACTTCATTTTATTATTATTCTTCTTTCTTCACATGAACAATTGTGTGTGTGTGTGTATGTGTGTCACTCAAGAGATTTTAAATAATGTATACTTCTCATTAGTAGTTTCTAGAGTGTAAGAAAGATGAGTGGTACAAGAGTATTCTATATTTGCTAAGCGCATAACTCATTTTTCAAGTTTATCCCACAAGTGACACCATTCACAATACTCTTAAATATCAACTATTTAATGTGTAATGAAATGAATCATCTTGGATAATGACTAAAAGGACCCTCTATTCGATCATGCTAAAGTTTTCGTGAAATATTATTGAGGTTCTATAGAAGTGGTCCACCATGGAAGGTTTTTCAACAATACCCTCTAGAGGAACTTGGAAATATTTCTTTGATAGAAAATTTTTAGTGTGCCTAGACTAATATGATTTATTCACTAGATAGTAGCATTTTTTATTCTTACGACCCTTAAATTTACTCACATCATTTAAGCTTTTGGATAGGAAGTACCAAGCATGACAGTGACAACCCCCCCAACTGACTCAGTGGACGATATTGGTTAGGTGACATGGAGAAGGATCAACTAATAAAAAATCATAGTCACTTTATAGAAAAATGAGGAATCAAGAGTTCAACATACCTAACAAGACTTACCACTTGAGCATTTGATGTAGACACAAACAATAATCAATGAAGATAAATCTGGAGATGATAGTGATAAATTTGTAGAAATTTATTGATACTGATGTATTATCAGATTCTCCTGATCTAACAATATTTATCTTCTTGCTAAATACAAAATCCTTCCACTATTAAACTTCTGGAAATTTAAAACTCAATTGCAAACACATGTGAATAAATTCAATCGCACATAACACGGTTGTTTAATGGGAAAGCTTAAAGCTAAAAACCCCAACTATAATATATTATGTATATCAATGGAATCATGTAATAATCTCATACAAATCTTAGTACATCAAGCTCTTAGTACAATCAACAATCATTTCACACTGTCATGCAGAAATTTGCATATCTATGCACCAATTTCTTGCCTCTTGACAGCTTGCCTCCACTTCATAATCCCTACGGAAGAAGGCCCCTGAATGAATTCGAATTGGCCTTGCATTGACTACTCAATCCTCATTGGAATCTCCAATGTGTGTCAGATGCATTGAATGCATCACTATTGTCACAACGGATAGTCCATCTCACCCTTTCACCTATCTCTCCACTGGGTCTCCACTAGAACTGACATGCAAGCATTTAACTGCTATATTTGTTTAGTTGTTAGTGAGTTATTAGTTTTGAATTAATTCACTAAACTCTCACTAGTGTATCTTTCATTTAGACTAGATACAACTAGCTCAACTGAGTTTAACTCACTTAACTGAGTTAAACTAAATAACAACTCCTGTAACTACTCTTACAACTCTGTCATAACTTTTCCACTTCAGTTCTAATTGAGTCCTCCATGCATGAGCCACCCATAAACCTAGGAATTGTGTAATTCCTTCAGCCCACTGATTTTCCAAATCTGTTCACTGAAATAAAGTGCTTCAAGAGAATAAGTTGATATTTTTTGTCAGATTATTATTAAGGGCTAATAATAATCGACATGCATCTATATTTAGATTGAAAATCTATAAATAGACTTCACCCAATATTCTAAAAATATAATTTCATATATTTTCCACATTTGACCAACCATCTAAAAATAACATCCTACAACTTATAGAATATGCTCACCACGTCTAAAAATAGACATACACCTAAAAATAGCCTGTGGGCCCCACTTAGTGAAGATGCTTACTTTTCACTAAGCTCATCATCTTGTTGAATCTCAACACTCCCTCTCAACAAGATAGGGATTATCCTTCACCCCGATCCTGCCTCTATGGTATTCGAATTTGCTCCTACCGAGCGCCTTTGTCAGAATATCTGCATCCTGATCTTCCGTAGGAATGTACTGAAGCAACATGATCTTCTGCTGCACACAATCTCTGATATGATGATACCGGATATCAATATGTTTAGATCTATCATGAAATGTAGGATTAATCGAAAGTTTAATGCAACTCTGATTATCACAATGTATCATTGTAGGATCTAAATGTGAACTGAACAAACCGACCAGGATCTTCCTCATCCAAATAGTCTCACATGCAGCTTGACTTGCTGCCATGTATTCTAATTCCGCTGAATTGAGTGCCACAGATCTTTGTTTCCTGCTGTACCAAGAAACTATTATAGATCTTATACAGAAAACCCCTTATGATGTGCTCTTTCTGTCTGTTGGGTTTCTTTCCCAATCTACATCCGTGAAGCCATGCAACTTCACCTCATTCATCTGTTTGTACCATAAGCCATACTCATATGTGCCCCTGAGATACCTCAGGACATGCTTGCCTGCCTTCCAAAAGAGCTTGGTAGGCTTAACCATCACTTGTGAAATTTGGTTCACCGCATAGCATATGTCCGGTCTTGTATTAACTAAATACATGAGCAAACCCATCAACTGTCGATAAACAGTGGCATCCACTACCTCTGCCAATGTAGCATCCTCTTTCCTCAAATTTCATGGAAGAGGAGTATCCATGGGCTTGCAGTCCTCCATGTGAAACTTACTAAGTATCTCCTGAGCATACTTGCCTTGAGACACAAACAGTTCACCTTCTCGCTGCCATATTTCCAATCCAAGGAAATAATGAAGGAACCCCAAATCCTTCATCTCAAACTCCTTTGCAAGATCTGCCTTGCATGAGTGTATCAACTGCTCATCACCCATTAGTATTAAATCATCAACATAAATAAAAATGATTAAAAGCTTACCCTCCACCACAATTTGGTATAGGTTTGCATCCGCCTCACTCTTGGTGAAGCCAAGTCCAATGAAATAGTTGTCAATCTGTGTGTACCAAGCACGTGGTGCTTGCTTCAGCCCATACAGCATTATTTTGAGTCTGCACACATGCGGCTCGCTACTAAAGATCTCAAATCCTTTAGGCTACTCAATTTACACCTCTTCCTCAATGATCCCATTAAGGAACACAGCCTTCGCATCCATCTGATGAATGTGCCAACCCATCTGTGCTGAAAGAGCAAGGATGGTCCTTATGGAAGAATATCGTGCGACGGGTGCAAATGTTTCTTCATAATCAATCCCCTTGATCTGTGAGAAGCCTCGAGCAACAGATATTGCCTTATACTTCTCGATGCTCCCATCAGCAGCTTTCTTTACCTTGTATCTATCTTGAACCTACCATTGATTTACCAGCCGACCTTGGAACAATCTTCCAAGCATTGTTTCTAGCAATGGAGTCATACTCCTCCACCATGGCATCTGCCCATGTGGGCTCCTGTGCTGCTTCTTCAAAATAATATGGCTCTGTCACGACACACTTGGTCATAAGAGCCATGCATCCAGTAAATGGGTCAATTGATTGTCTCTTTCTGCACTATGATGTAGGGACTCCTACATTCTCTTCCGCATCAAGCTTCAGTCTCTCAGATTATGTGGTACGCTTTCTGCCAGATCTGATGTTTGGTTTTGCATGCGTGGACTCCTCCACTCCATGAACTTCCTACTGTGGCTGATCCACATCTAGAGGCTCATATTTGGGAACAAGAAGTTCCTCCTCTGCATGCAAGTGTAGCTCCCTCTCAAGCGACAACTTCATGGCTTTCACCTCATTGAATTTTATATCCCGTTGCACCACAGTCATTCGACTGTTTGGAAAATACACACGATAATTATGGGGTGTCTTTGTGTACCCCACAAATATCCCAACTTCTGTAGTTGGCTCCATCTTCTTCCTGGCATCCTTTGTCACATGAATGTAAATAGATGAGCCAAAAATATTTAAATGAGAAATATCAGGCTTCTTACCAGTAAAATCTTCTTCAGGTGTACTCATGCAAAGTACTCTATGAGGACAATGGTTTTTCACATAAACCCTAGTGTTGCATGCTTTCGCCCACAAGTGCATCAGTAAGCCCTGGTCATGCAGCATAGCTCGTGCAACACCCATGATTGTTCTGTTCTTCCTCTCCGCGACCCCATTCTGATGTGGGTTATGAGGTACTATGAGTTCTCTTCGAATTCATTCTTTGCTACAGAAGTCTTTGAATTCATTCGAGATATATTCACCACCATTATCACTCCGCGGAGCCTTCACTTGCTTCCTCAACTCCTTCTCCACCAATGCTTTAAACTCACAAAACTTTGAGAATGTTTCTCTCTTATTTTTCATGAAGAAGATCCAGCATCTACGAGAATAGTCATCAAAAAATATAACATAATACATGTGTTTTGTTGTTGAAGCAACCGAGAAAGGTCCACACATGTTTGTGTGAATTCTCTCCAGGATCACCGAATCACGATTCTCCTTCTCATGAAAGGTGGTCTTCACAAACTTACCCATAGTACATCCCTTACACTGATCTGACTACGCAAGAGTACCCTTGGGAAGTCCAGTATAAATCTGTTGCAAAATCTTCAAGGCACCATGGTGAAGATGGCCCAATCTCCTGTGTCATAATTCGCCCTCATCCTAGCTCACCACTTCTTCTGTTTTGCCCATCATTGTAGTGCAGCCATCTACCTCCAGCTTGTAAATATTCTTAACTCGAATCCCTATCCTCTTGGTTTGAACCGTTTTTTTATATCATAGGAAGGCTTTTCCCTTGCTCAAAACAACGTCATAACCTCTGTCTTCCAACATTGTGACCGAGACCAAGTTCTTCTTCAGACCTGGAACATGCATAACATCTTTCAACAGAAATGGTTTACCTAACTCCCTCTAAAAGGTAATGGTTCCA
Source organism: Pinus albicaulis (assembly GCA_034641835.2). Taxonomy (NCBI): domain Eukaryota; kingdom Viridiplantae; phylum Streptophyta; class Pinopsida; order Pinales; family Pinaceae; genus Pinus; species Pinus albicaulis. The sequence continues at coordinate 1,315,550,788 of CM076579.1, read as the reverse complement.
ATGCCGCTCGCACTGTATCTACCATCATCACCCATCTCTATATGCATTTGGAGATCCTTCTCCTCCAAGTCACTAAACAACTCCTTGTCTCCCATCATATGGAAAGACGCACCACTATCAAGATACCACATCGATCCCATTGTGCTTGAAACCAAGCATACGATCAAAGAGAAATCAAGTTCAAATTACGAGGCTAAGGCCTCTCCAGCTGCAGCTCCAGCAACCTTCTTGTTCTTTTTCTGTGGGCATTTAGTGGCGAGATGCCCATGTTCGTGACAGTGAAAACACTTCACTTTGGACAAATCCAGCTTCTTGCCTTTAGCCTCAGATTTTGGATGGGATTTCTTCCCCTTCCCTTTCCTTGCTTTGGTAGCCAAAGTGAAATTCTCTTCATCATCATTCTTCAATGAAGAGCCATCCCTGGTATTCCGCCTTATCTCCTCCTGCACAAGATCCGACCAAAGTTGCTCCCAATCCGGCAGTTTCTCCCGTCCATTGACAGAGTCTTCTTAGTTGTGCCAACTCTTTAGAAGCCCAAGGAGATCCAGGCTCACCAAGTCATCATTTGCAACTGTAATCCCCACACTTCCCAGTTCATCCCTACATTGAACAAACTTCGTGAGATATTTTGGAATACTATCGCCCTTCTCCATTTTTATTTTTCTGAGCTTATCTTTCAGCGCCAACTTCCTATGGTTGTTGTTGCTTTGGAAAATATCTTTCAAAGCCTTCCACATTGCAAATGGAGTGGCTTTCCCATGAAGTCTTAACACAATATGGTCTTTCACACCTTCCAACAGAATTATTCTTGTCTTTGCTACCTTCTTTTTCCATGAATCAAGTCCTACAGCATCACTAGAAGCAGGCTTAGGAACATCGCTATCGATGAACTCCTTCAGTCCATTATCTTCAAGCACCACCTCCATCCTATCCTTCTAGGCTATGTAATTCGAGCTACCCTCAAGGGCATACTCCAATCGCAAGCCATTGAAAGACATTTCAATGAATACTCAACTGTTGCACCAAGAAATTTCTGCAGCAAATTCAAATTGTCCACCAACACAAAACTCAGCACTTATCCACAATTGCAATCTCCAGTGATCAATACTACTCTGATACCATGTAGAAATTTATTAATACTTATGTATTACCAGATTCTCTTGATCTAACAATAATTATCTTCTTGCTAAATATATAATCCTTCGACTGTTAAACTTGTGGAAATTTAAAACTCAATTGCAAACACATGTGAATAAATTCAATTGCACATAACACAGTTGTTTAACAGGAAAGCTTAAAGCTAAAAACCCCAACTATCATATATTACGTATATCAATGAAATCATGTAATAATCTCATGCAAATCTCAATAAATCAAGCTCTCAGTACAATCAACAATCATTACACACTGTTATGCAGAAATTTGCATATCTATGCACCAGTTTCTTGCCTCCTGACAGCCTGCCTCCACTGCACAATCCCTGCTGAAGAAGACCCCTGAATGAATTTTAATTGGCCTTGCCTTGACTGCGCAATCCTCATTTGCATCTCCAATGTGTGTCAGATGCATTGAATGCATCATTATAGTCACAACGGATATTCTATCTCACCCTTTCACCTATCTCTCCACTAGGTCTCCACTGGAACTGGCATGCAATTATTTAACTGATGTATTTGTTCAGTTGTTAGTGATTTATTAGTTGTGAATTAATTCACTAAACTCTCACTAGTGTATCTTTCATTTAGACTAGATAAAACTAGCTCAACTGAGTTTAACTCACTTAACTGAGTTAAACTAAATAACAACTCCCATAACTACTCTTCCAACTCTGTCATAACTTTGCCACTTCAGTTCTAACTGAGTCCTCCATGCATGAGCCACCAATAACCCTAGGAATTGCGTAATTCCTTCAGCCCACTGATTTGCCAAATATGTTCACTGAAATAAATTGCTCCAAGAGAATAAGTTGATATTTATTGTCAGATTATTATTAAGGGCTAATAATAATCAACATGCATCTATATTTAGATTGACAATCTATGAATAGACTTCGCCCAATATTCTAAAAATAGAATTTCATCTATTTTCCACATTTGACCAACCATCTACAAATAGTATCCTGCAACTTATAGAATATGCTCACCATGTCTAAAAATAGACATACACCTAAAAATAGCCTGCGGGCCCCACTTAGTGAAGGTGCTTACTTTTCACTAAGCTCATCATCTTGTTGAATCTCAACAAAATTATACAATGATGACAATGGTATAAGTAAAAATAGTAAACATAGTGTTGCTACTATGTAAGAAGTTACAACATGTCATATCCAAAAGAAATCGCAGCAGGTGTGTCGTAGGATGTAGCAATTGTGCCTTGGGGTGCAGCGCTTGAATCTTAGGGAGTCACAACTTCAAAAATGATTGATAACTAAGTGTGGGAGTACCCTACTTTACTTTAAGAAAGGAATATTTCTTCAAGTGTGGGAGTACTTCAAGTGAAACCATGGGTTTAATAGATGTAGAAATGCATTCATACTCAGGTTTGAAATATAAAATTTAATGTATATCATAACATGATAAACCGACTACTTTAACTGATATGTTTCCAAGAGATGTTGAATGATGGAGGAATAATGTATGTTGACAATTTTCTGGAACCAAGCTTCAATGTGATGCACATGTCCTTGGTCCTTTGATCCACTAAAAACTATTGGTGTATCTCCCTTTACCATGTTGTACAGATCTTCCACAACTTATGATTTCTCTCTTAAAGGCATGAAGGATATGGTGAGAGGAAAGAGAGAAACTCCTCGATCTTATGCTCCATTATATGCTCTCCATTGATTATTTCTTGTGACTCTTCAGTTTCTTCGAGAGATTGGCAAGGATGATTAAGGAAGGATCTTGGATCTTCTTGATATGTGTAATGAGCCTCTTCTAACATTATATGTGTGTGTGTATCTTTCTAAACTAGATAATGGAAGTCTTTATGATATTGAATTATTACCTACATAGTGTATTTTATATGCAATTGATGTATTATTACTTTGTTTGAATTCCCTGGAGTCTTATTTGTTGAGAACTTCCTTTTAAAGAATCAATATTCAATATCAAGACATTTTCCTTATTTTAAGAATTATATGTATTCTTTTTCTTTTCGAAATTTATATACTAAATTCCAACTTCTTACTGATATAATTATCTTAGCGTTCTCATTAAATCTGGTCTACCAACTTTAGACCCATTTATCACTTAGCTATTATACCTTTTGATAATGTATCATATTTTCTAAATAATTTGGACTATTAAATAAAAGTATGTTTTATTTACTCACTAACATACTTGGGTTATATACAATATTTTTCTCTTTAGTTTTACCAATATTATAATATTGTAACCATCAGCATCGTTTAAAATTTAGTTATACCTTTCATGTCTTAATATTGCATGAGCATGTAACATATGTCAATTACATCAAACATGCCATATATACATATGTTTTGGTTTATAATCCATTTCATTTACCTATTTCGATATTTACACCTCAAAACCATTGTTTCAATGCGGTATTTTGTTTCCACGTGTATATGTGTCATTATTTCGCAAACCAAATAGATGGCTGTGATGTGATCCGTTGAATCCACAATGTTTAAGGCTTTTAGGGTTTTCTTTCAATGTAATGACTACCTCGACTATAACTTACCACGGGTGCTCTATAATTTACCTCTCCGTGACTAAATCTTTCAAGACGCTTTTTGCATGGAAGAAAAAGGTTTTCGTTTCCGTCGTTCACTGTGTCATAAATTATTTCGGATAGACAGTTATGGCATTGATTTATTCACCAAGTTATATCAAAGGTAATCCCTCTACTATTGTACCATTTCTATTGTGCTCAAACTATTCTATTGTTAAAATTGTTGGATTTAACCTCTTTGAAGACTAATCCTCTCGTTATTGTCCTTGTTAGGATCTTACTACTATATCTACAGTGTTTCTTGGTCGAGGATTTGCTTCCAAAATTTGGTCGTTGACCATAAAATTTCTCCAGAGTTCATAATTGCAACATTAAGTACTTTCTCTTTCCCTTCAATAATAATACCTTTCAAGTGAATCTCTGCAACAAATCTTATTAATTCTTATTTTCTTTTATGATTTTTCATATATAAAATTTGGGTTTTTAATATCTCAGGGTTTGGAATCATTTACATTTTCTTTCTATGAGATGTATTTTCATTGGAGAGACCACTAAAGTTTCAGGGTTTCATTCTTCTAACCTCCAGTTAAATGGCTTCCCGAATTCCAAGTAAATTATGTAAAATTCTATTTTGAAAATAATGTTAGGCTTAGAAAATATCATTCTATTATACAAAACAAGCATAACAATAATAAGGCTTTTCTCTTTGTTCTGTTAAGATTATGTTAAAACTTATTGGGGTTTAGAGTTTTCCCTTAACCCTGAGCATGTTATAGACACATATATATATATATTGGACAGCGCAGGAACTAATATTTACCCAAAGTAATTAATCTAGTGATTAATCCAATATATTCTTCTTTTGCACCATTGTTGTAATTGAATTTTAACATTTATATATTTGCTATCAGTATTATTCTTCTTTTGCACCATTGTTGTAATTGAATTTTAACATTTATATATTTGCTTACCTTTGCAGGTAATTATTTTTCATACATAATTGGTTTACTCTTTCGTTCAATGTTTCCAATTCTGGATTTCTCTTCTTCCAATCATAGAAAATTCAGTTTCTTTACCAAATCCAATGCTCCTATACCTAACTCCTTTGTTTGTGACTTTACTGCGAAATTTCTATTATACATTTTATTTTTATAAATTTCATATTCTATTTATAAACTTACACTTATGATTATCGAATATTGTAATCTTTTTGTATTTTATTTATGATAATTCCGTTGAATGCAAAATATAACAGGGTCAATATTTTCGATCCAAAATGCTACTTAACAGTCCTTCCATTTAATAACTTTGCATATATTTGTTTTGAATGAAAAACCTGTATTTTATTTATGATAATTCCTTTGAATGCAAAATATAACAGGGTCAATATTTTCGATCCAAAATGCTACTTAACAGTCCTTCCATTTAATAACTTTGCATATATTTGTTTTGAATGAAAAACCTGGAAATAACTTTGTATAAAACATTTTATATTTATAATAATACTAGTATATATTATGGTAACATTTAGTGTGTTACAGTGTTTCGATTATAGTTACTTTAATAATTTCTCCCTTCGCAACTAATTTTTATTATTATCTATTTAGAATTTCTAGTTGTACAATTTCTTTATATATATATAAGAATTTTCAGTGTTAACATCACTTTAGGATACTCTCTCTTTAAACATATTTTTACTAGCTACCGAATTTACATTTTGTTTTGACATTTTTTTCTCACAAATAGTATACCTATGTAATGTAACTATCTATTTGCAACAATTGAAATTCTATCTTCAGTTCTGTGTACATAGATACTTGCAATTTGATTTATTTTCACAAAAATAACTTACAATACTTCTACTAATGTTTCTTGAAATTCTATCTTCAGTTCTATGTGTGTACATAGATACTTGTAATTTGATTTATTTTCACAAAAATAACTTGAAAATACTTCTACTAATGTTTCCCTTCTCAACCCATTATGTATGAAAAAGGAGCACATGTAGAGGTAGGCAAATATATAAACATTAATTTTAACAGTCAATTTACAACAATGGTATACTTGACTCCTCCCAACCTTAATATTTTTTTCCAGAAGTTATCCCCCACAACATAGGTCTACAAATCCATTGTTTGTCCTATTTACTAGGAAAATATATAAACATTAATTTTAACAGTCAATTTACAACAATGGTATACTTGACTCCTCCCAACCTTGATATTTTTTCCAGAAGTTATCCCCCACAGCATAGGTCTACAAATCCATTATTTGTCATATTTACTTGTTATTTTCACAGTCTCTCGAGACAACTTGAGTCTCTCCGCAAGAAGGCAAAAGAAAAATTATATCCTTCCATTACCCATATACCACTCAATTTGGTAGTTGGTAACTACCTCTACCTCACCAATAGGTGGTAGGTAGTTACTAAATCATTAATGAGCTTTTTTTCCCAACTCCTAAAGATGGCATCTTGTTTTTTAGGGAAACACTAAATTGGCCAATTCCATAATTCACAATAAATTGTATCATCCAGATTAGATTCCTAGGACTTATTATTGGGTCATTAACATTCACCATCAATTTGCATCCTTATCTTTTTCATCCAAGTGTATTCCAACATTAATTTTCCATGCCTCTTTATTCATTATAAACATCTTAAATGCATATTTACAATTATTCATTATCAGTAATAAAGTATTGATAGTTCAATTATGCATGTCTTTCAAACTTTAAACATTCAAAAAGGAAAAACACATATATATATACAATTATTTACATAAAAACATCAAGTTATGGGATGTCACATCCTGCCCCAGTTGAATTTGACATTGTCCCTGTGTATGGTCATAGTTTTTTGCAATACATTCCAGCTTGATAAAAAAGTGAAGGATATGCTTCTTTAAAAGCATCCACCAACTCCCAAGTTGCCTCTTCCAGACTGAAATTTTTCCATTGAACCTTTAGTTGAGCGATGTCTTTATTCTTGAACATGACTACCCTCCGAGAATACGTAGTGGTTCTCCCTGTAACTCTCCCTATGGTTCTGCCAGTACAATGTTCCAACCGATTATATGAGATGGGTCATGTACATATTTATTTAACAAAGATACATGAAAAACATTGTAAAATTTTATGTTTGCTGGAAGGGCGAGCTAATAAGAAATTGGTCCAATTCTAGCTAAAACTTCAAAAGGTTTATAATATCTAGGTGATAACTTGACACAATTGTCAAGTCTAAGAGTGTTTTTCTTCAGTTTCACTTTTAATAAACATTATCTCCCACATTGAATTCATTTTGAACTCTTTTCAAATATTCTTAACTCTTTTGTCAATCTTGTGTTTTTTTAATTATATCTAACATGTTTAACCTCTTCCTCCATCTCCTTTAACATATTTGGTATGAACGCTAACCGATCTTCAAGATGGCCCTAGCTTAGTGGTACTTTGCATGTTTTTCCTTACAGTACTTCTATGTTGCACGGGAACCCGTCCCCGCCATAATTTCATGTCGTTCCCTCCGTTTTGGCATTCCGGGGACTTTGGAACTCATCGGAAAAGTTCCGGATTTGATGGGGACTCCATCGGGGACTTCAAGGTCGTCCCCTAGCCATCCCTTGAAAATTCAGAGACTTTTTGGGGACTTCCAAAACGTCCCTCAATAAATCGGGGACCTCTCGACGTCCCAAATAAAATTTCAAATCATGAGTTTAAAAAATATTAAAATATTTCATTTTTATTAAAAAAAAATTAAAACAAATTTTAATAAAATTCAAAATTTTAAATTAAAAAAATGTAAATTCCTAAATTACATTTACCCTAACCTAAAGGTTAACGCATATATCTATCAAACTTAAAACATTTACGGTTTACTGTTTTACCATTTGGCAGCTACACTAGTGACTATATTATTTTTAAATTTTATTTTTTGTCATTTTGGTTCTTGGACTATAGTCTATGACTATAATTTATAAATTTATAATCCACGGTTTTCTACTTCTAGACTCTTAATTTGAGATATATATTTAAATTTTAATGAATTGTTCATGTTTACATCTTTATTAAATTTTAGTACTATTTACTTTTACGTTTTAGCTGCTATTTAAATTTTGAAATGATTCATCATGCATCAATGATCATAGAATGACTATGTAGATATTAAACAGTAGTAGATTGTAGGTTGTAAGTTGTATGAAACTAATAGTACTTAAGTTATGCAATGATGACGAAATTTTTTTTTTGTGATGCATAATTCTCAATGACGATTAGATACTATTAGACTATTAGTATTAGTCTTTAGATTTATCATTTTAGTATTTTATTTATTTTGATTCATGTTTAATTTATTTTAATTTTAATTTTTTAATAAATAATAAATATAATAAATAGTTGCCGCACTTGCCGTCCCCAACCCGCCGTCCCCTGAAAATTTGGGAGTGCGCTCTAGCCGTTCCGGAAACTCGTCCCCCCGTCCCCCCGTCCCCACAACCAGTGCACTCAGCTACATAGTTGATTTCAAAGGCTTTTGGAGTTTATTTTCTCCAAAATGTTATAGAGGGTAAATCAAGGGCCATGAGAATCAAGCCATAATCCCATTGCAAACTTGAATGCTACTCATTCTTTAGATGAGGATAAGGAGGATGATCATGATGATGATTTTGATGATGATTAATGATTTGATCATTGATTTGTTGTACTTGTAGGTTGTAGTATAATACTATGATCTATGATGTTATTTTGGACTATAAAGGCATTTTATAGCCTGCTTCTTGATGTTTGTAACATTTTTGGTTCAACGATGTTTTGCACTAAGCGTTATTTTGGTTATATGCACTATTACTTTCTATATAAATGAGAAATTTTGCATATTTGTGTATAAATGGTTTGGATTCATATGGATGCACATGAATATATTTTTTTTATTTCAAATATGAATATTTTATGTGTTTTTGGTAAACTGGTTTTTTCCCGGTTTTTTCTAGTTTCGGTCTGGTTCCGACTGGTTCCCGATCCACAAGGTTTTCTAGTTCGATGACTGGCTTGGTTCTGATAACGTTGTTCTTAACATATCTTCTAAGATATGATTAATTTTTTCTATTTGACCATTGGTTTACGGTTGATAGGTTGTACTAAATTTTAACTTTGTCCCCATTCCTTCCTTACAAGAAAATGTCTATACCACAAAATTTTTATTAGGATAAGCTACCTTCAGGATTGGAGTAGTGGTTAACAACTTCTTTAATCTCTTAAAATTGTTCGAACACTTCTAACTCCACTCAAATTTTGTCCCCTTCTTTTGTAAAGAAGTAATAGGATATGCCAATTTAGAGAAACCCTCTATAAACCTTTTGTAATAGTTTGTAATTACCATAAATGACTTGACATCAGCTACATCTCTAGGTATTGGCCACTTAGTAATAGCTCTAATATTTTTCAAAACCATAACAATTCCTTCCTTAGACACTACATGTCCCAAATACTAAATTTGTTCTTGGTAAAATATTCATTTGCTAAACTTAGCATATAGCTCATTCTCTCTAGGTGTTTGGAGAAAAATATGCAAGTACTTATCATTTTCTTCCTTACTCTTTGAGTAAACTAGAATATCCTTTATGAATACTATGAAGAAAAATTCAACAAAAGGACTTAACACATTATTCAGCAAGCACATGAAACTTGTTCGTGTGAGTCCAAATGTCAACATCACAAATTCATAGTGTCCATATCTTGTTATGAATTGTGTTTTATTTAAATCTTCATCCTTGATCCTAATTTGATGATATCCATACCTTAGACCTATTTTTGAAAAGATTGAATTTCCTTGGACTTGATAAAACTAGTAATCAATTCAAGGTAAAGGATATATTTTTTTTAAATGGTCATCTTGTTTAGTTTTCTATACTTAATACAAAGCCTAAGTTTCCCATATTTCTTCTTGACAAATATAATTGGTGAACTACGGGGAGAAAAACTAGGTCTTATGTACTTCATATCTAGAAGCTCTTGCAATTGAATCTTCAACTCCATTAACTCAGGAATACTCATCCTATATGGAGTTTTAGACACTAGAATTTCTCCAGGAATGAGATCAATGATAAAATCTATATCTATCCTTCGAGGAATTATTGGTATCTCTTTAGGAAATACAGCTTTATATTGTTGCAAAACAGGGTATTCATCTAAAGACAACTTATGTTTTTTATCTGACAAATTTTCAACTTGAACGGCAAACATTTAGAAACCTTTACAAGCAAAATTCTTTAACTGTAAGGTATAAATATGCCTCACATAAATAGCTATTGGGACTCCTTTAACTACACAGTCCTCTCCCTCATCATTCATACAATTGAAAGAGTTTTTGAGACAATTCATAATTTCATTATGAGATTCTAACTAGTCCATCCCAATGAGAACATCACATGACCCCAAATGTAAAAAATTTAGGCTTGTTTGAGTGTTTGTTCCATTAAAATTTAATAAACGACCTTTGATTATTTTTGTCACTTTCCTTTTTTTTCATGTGGCTAGTTGTAATAATAAGGTTCTATTATGTTTTTCCTTTTTAAGTTCACAATTTTCAACTACATCAGGGGAAATGTAACTTAAAGTAAATCCAAGGTCTATCAATGCATAAACATATTTCTTGTCAATTTTACCATGAACTTCCACGATAGTGGATTGGTGGTTTTCTTGTATTCCATCTAATGTTGAATTTATTCTTGAAATTTTACAGGAAATATCATTAATTATATAGGCTTCTTGCAAGTTATTTACTATTCCCTTTTTTTTTACTATATTTTGTGTACATTCTCTTCAAAAAATCTCACTGCAACCTCGGCATTTAATCGATGGTTTGGTTGCTTCTGCAAAATCTATATTTCCTGCTCCAACCCCTTATCCAATTGTCGGTGTTAAATTTCTTGGTTGGTTCACAATTCTACTATAATTCCCTCCTTGATTATTTTTAAAGTAGTTGCAAAAGCAGGTTTCTTAAAACCCTTTTTATTAGTGTTGAAATTATCATGCTTCTTCGCCATCCAACTTTTAGAGTTGCCACTTTTCTTACAGTTCTGATTAAAACACAATTTCGCCTTCTTTAGAGTATCATCCATGGTCTTTGGATTATCAAACTCAATCCTCTCCCTATATGAAAAAGGTAAAAAACTAATGAACCATTGTATTTTGACTTTCTCCTCCTTCATATATGGTACATATCACATCAACCTCATAAACTTACTTACAATTCATCCATCGCATATTGTCCCAACCTTAACTCATGGAACTCTCGGGCCTTCTCATCAAAATACCTTTCAGATATATATTTGTTTTTAAATTATTTTCTAAATAGTTTCTAGGTCATATTTTTACTTTTGATTCTTTTTATAGCTTTGTTCTCCTCCCACCATAAGTCTGCTTTACCAGTCAACTAGTAAGTTGCCAATTTGTCCTTCAAATTGCTTGGATAATTGTAAAGTTTGAAATACTTAGACATATTAAGAAGCCATGCTTCTACTTCCTCTTTGGATTCACCATTAAAATTTGGAGACCTAATCTTTTTTAATTCACCCTCCAATTGAGATGTAATTCTCTTCTTCTTGGACACAAAAGAACTACTTTCTGATTTATACACTTCTCCCTCTTCAAATTCCTGGGTCTTACTTTCACTAGAAGTTATGGAGTCAGTTGTACCATTTGATTCTCTCCTAGTTCTCTTTTTATGTGTTTCTATAGTTTTCTTGTTACCTCTATATTCTTCTAGTTTTCTCAGCAACTAGCCATTAATCTCCTCATGCTCTTCTTTAGCTTTAAACAGTGTTTCTTGATTGGCTTTCATATTTTCTAAATATGCCTTCAAGTTACGGATTACTTGCAATATCTCAAATTCTTGATTTTATGTATTACTAGTTCCTCCACCCATCATTCCAATTTCAATAACAGGTTCTTCACCACTCATAAGTGATCTTATGGAAGTCTTCCTATTGTACTCTCCAGCCATACTTCAAACTCTTCTAACAATTCTTTGATTTTTTAATCATAGCATGCACAAGAATAATTGTTTCAATTTAAGACCCATAAAAGGCACAATGTTAAAAATTAGCTCAATACGACTTGTAATGAATCTCTTCTAGGTTATATATATATATATATATATATATATATATATATATATATATATATATATATATATATATATATATATATAAGGAAATCAATTAACTGTTCAGGTAACATAAATTTATTTCTCCTATGATAGTTTCCTTCTAATAAATCTCTACTTTAATAGGTTTTGTGTGTGTGTGTGTGTGTGTGTGTGTATAGAGAGAGAGAGGTCTTTCTAAAATCGATCATATAAGTCTTTATGATATCAAATTATTACCTAAAAGGGTAAAGACTTATTGCACCTATGTTCCTTTTTTAAGTGCTTATCCATCGTACCCCACGCTGGTATCATTTCTCTGCAATCCTTGTATTATCAACTTGTTTGAATTCCCTAAACTCTTATTATTGAGAATCTTATTTTAAGACATTGATATTCTATACCAAGATATTTTCCTTCTTTAGAGAATTATATGTATTCTTTGTCTTTTAGAAACTTATTTACTAATTTCCTTCTTACTAATATAATTATCTTAGTGTTTTCATTGAATATGGTCTACCAAATTTAAACCCATTTATCACTTACCTATTAGACCTTTTGATAATGTATCGTATTATATAAATAATTTGGTATATTAAATAAAAGTATATTATATAAATAATTTGGTATATTAAATAAAAGTATGTTTTATTTGCTCATTAACATACTTGGATTATATACAATACTATTATATTTTACTCTTACCAAGATTATAATAATGTAGCCATTGGCTTTGTTTAAACTTCAGTTAGAACTTTCGTGCCTTAATCATGCATGAGTGTATAACATATGTCAATTAAATCGAACATGCCATATATACATATGTTTTGGTTTATAACCCATTGCATTTACCTATATCAATATTTACACCTTGAAATCTTCGTTTCAATGTGGTATTTTTTTCCAAGGTTCTATGCATCAAATTTGGTATAGTTTATAGAGTTCTATATGAATTATCTCTATATCCTTCCATGTGTATACATGTCATTCTTTTCCCCTCCACAAATTTTTCTTTAGATGTACAAAATCAAAGTTTGTGATGTGATCTATAGAATTAGCGATGTTGTAAGGTTTTTAGGGTTTTCTTACAATGTAATGACTACACGAACAATTCTTGTCTATTCATTCATTTTCTCACGACACTATGTAACTTGCCACTCTGCGACTAAATTTCTCGAGCATATTTTGGCATGGAAGATGGTTATACATTGATTTTTTCACCAGGTTACATCAGGGGTAATTTCTCTACTATTGTGCTCAAACTATTCTCTTGTTAAAATTGTTAGGATTTAATCTCTTTAAGGACCAATTCTCTCGTTATCATCCTTATTAGGATCTTACTAATATATCTATGGTATTTATCTATTGAGGATTTGCTTCAAAACTTTATGTCGGCCATAAAAGTTCAGAGTTCATAATTGCAACATTAATATTTTTCTCTTTGCCTTCGAACGAAAATACCTTTGAGGTGAATCTTTGGGAAAAAATATTAGTAGTTCTGGTTTCTTTTACGATTTTTCATTTATCAAATTTGGTTTTTTAATATCCGAGGGTTTGGAATCATTTACAGTCTCTCTCCCTCAGATGTATTTTCGTTTGAGATACCATCAAAGTTCCAGGTTTTCGTTCTTCTAACCTCCAATTAAACGGCTTCTCGAATTCTGAGTAAAATATTTAAAATTCCCTTTTGAATATATTTGCCATGATTTTTCAAATCCTATGTTGCAGTTTTCCTTTGTTAGTGATCATTTTCTATGTAATTTCCTTTTAGGGTATATACGCAATTCATTTCTGAATTCATCTAATCTCGGGGTTATAAATTATCATTCTATTATACAGAATAAGAATAATAATATTAAAGCTTCTCTCTTCATTTTGTTATTATGTTAAAATTTATTAGGGTTTAGATTTTTCCCTTGACCCTTGGCATGTTATAGCCAAATACAGGCCTTGGCTCTGTTTTTTGTAAATGGGTTTGATTGTGTGTGAGAGAGAGATTCAAATTTATAGTGTAAGTTCTACCTGGATGTTAATAATTAAGGTTTATTCTCTCGGCCATACTCTTTTCGTTATGTAATGGAAACATGCTTGTCCTATTTCATTTCTATGTAGGGTTATATATAAGTTTTTTTCACCATAAACAAAGTTCAAATTCTCTCTTTGTATATTTCTTTTCATATCATTTCAGATTTTCAGTGCCTATATTTCTTATTATTAATCTCCGTAATTTAATATAATTGTACATCTTCTTCTTTTGATAAAATTATAAATTTTCTCATGTCTGTATTGATTTGTTTTAATTATTTTTTTAAAAGATGTCATTGGAAACGGGGATTCACCCTAATTAATTTAGTGGGGATTCACCCAAGGTAATTAATTTAATTATTACTCCAATATCTTCTTCTTTATACCAATATTATTCTTCTTTTGCACCATCGTTGTAAATTGAATGTTAAAATTATTGTTTATGTACTTGTATACCTCTATAGGTACTCCTTTTTCATACAAAATGGGTTTTCTCTTTTCTTCAATGTTTCCAATTTTGGTGCTTCTCTTCTTTGACTCACATAACATTCAGTCCCTTTACCAGGTTGAATGCTTATGTACCTGGCTATTGTTTCCATTACTTCACTGCTAGAGTTCTTTTACACATTTTTTTAATGTATTTATAAACTTACACTTCTGGTTATGGAATATTGTAATATTTCAAGTTCTTATGATGGAATTTGTATTTTATTTATGATAATTCATTTTAATGCAAAATATATTAGGGTCAATATTTTCGACCCAAACTGTTGCATTGTTATTCTTCTAATTTAAAAAATTTGCATATATTTGTTTTGAATAAAAAACATGGAGATAGAAAAAAAAAAAAAATTATATATTGGTACATCTTTTGTCAGTATTTACTGGGTTATATTATTTTGATTCCTGTTACTTTAATCATTTCTCCCTTTGCAATTGATGTTCATTAGTATATATTTAAAATTTCTAGTTGTATAATTTCTTTAGATTTTGTTATATTTAATTAAGAATTCTAGATGTTAACATCTCTTAAGGAAACTCTATCTTTTAATGTATATAAATGAGCTACCGAATTTACATTATGTTTTAACATTTTTTCTTCACAAATATTATACATGTATAATGTAACTATATACTTGCAACAATTGAAATTATATCTTCGGTTAAGTATGTGTACATAGATACTTGTGATTTGATTTATTTTCATAAAAGAACTTGACAATACTTCTACTAATTTTTTCCCTAGGTTTTAGCCAAAGTCCCATGCAGATGAGCCTATGGGAGTGGTTGGACGTTGGCAGAGCAGCCTTTGAGAACAGTTATAGACTCAATCACACAGAGATAGTGTTATAGGAGCGACTGAGGGATTTGATGATATTTTCTCTGCATTCCTCTTGGAAGAAAATTGGCTTGGAAATTCCCAGAGGCTTCCAAAGAAAGTGAAAAATGTCGTAAATTTTTTGAAAAGGTCCTCTCATAAATTATTTTACCACCAAATAAATAACATAACTTATGTCTATGCTCCTTATTTCGTATATGAGTCAAAGTCATTAATAACTTGATCAATATTCTACAGCATCTTAACTTCTTTCACAGATATATACTATTAGCCATCTATAAATTCTGTTATATCTCATGATGGCTAATTATCCCTTCAGCTTTCAAGAAACATTTTTTTATGAAAAGCTTCTGTTTTCTTGAAAACCCACTCTGTTCATTATTTTTCAAAGAATCACTCCACTGAAATCTTCATTAAAACCCTTCAATCCGCCCTGTTGTTATCATAAGAAGACTGCTTTCAGACCTTTTTCCATCATTTTTTACCTTCACAATTTTCTCCCTCATTTTCCCTCCATTTCCCTTAAAAGCCCTTTTAAAACTTTATGAAAAATCCCTTATATGGTTTAAACCCTCTTTAAAATACCTATCGGAATATCAAAAAAGGCTAAAAAACCCACTTTTTACGCCTATTTCCAACCTCTTATCAAAATCAAGATTTAAGCCCTTGAGGGCTTAATTCCTCAGCCCCTCTTCTTCATGTGACCCGATGGCATGACCGCACCGCGCCTCCCCTTAAGCCCCCTTCATTTCTTATTTCATCCCCTGCCATCATCTTTTTTTTCTGAGATCATCTCAGCCATTGACCATATAGATCTAATGGTGATCGGGTGCCCTTTCAATCTCCGACATTCCTCGAACCCCTTTACTCATTCATCTCCTGAAGTAATCTCTACCATCGATCACAGTCGATCCAATGGCCATTGCACTCTCGCCTTTTTCATCCCGCTCCCAACCATTCGCCTCTACCCACCTTTCTCCAATATCATCTCCACCATTGATCTACCTGATCCAAAATCCATCGCACTCTCACCTTTTTCATCCCACTCCCAACCATTCCCCTCTACCCACCTTTCTCTGATATCATCTCCACCGTTGATCTACCCGATCCAACGGCCATCGCACTCTCGCCTTTTTCATCCCGCTCCCAACCATTCCCCTCTACCCACCTTTCTCCGATATCATCTCCACCGTTGATCTACCCGATCCAACGGCCATCGCACTCTCGTCTTTTTTATCCCGCTCCCGACCATTTTTTTTTTTTTTTGCGCAAACCTGCAATCAGATCTGGACCGTGGATCCCCTAGATCTGATGACCCACGATCCATTTCACGCCCAATCCTCCTCAAAGGTTTAAATGCCCCATTTATGCACGAACTGAATGGTTTCGCCCTGGACAGGTGTCGCCTGATGTATGGTATCGTGTTAAAAAGAACCAAAACCACTTACCGCTTAGCCTTCGCGCAAATACCACCCTGGTATTCCTCAAAACCACCCTTCTCCATTCGCGCCATTATTCAAAATTGTTCCTGTTTCTTCACAATTCCGCCATGGAACCTTTCCCCTCTGTGCATTCTCCCTCCTCTGCATCGTTCCTCTGCCCTCACTTAGCCTCTGAAGCAGTTTATCCACAAGCGCAGGTTTTATTAACATTTTTATGATTTAGTGCAGGATTAATGGCAGCCTATAAATGTACAGGCCCTCCCACAGCCAAATATCAGTGGCTTGAAAGCCTAGGATGACGATCCTCAGGGTAAAAACAAGCAAAAAGGGATATTCAGGGTTTATTCCAGTATTTATCAATGTTTCATGGACATTGGTTGACCAGCAAAAACCCTCCAACGCGGGAAACAAGCCACCTGTACGTAGAAACATCAGAAGATTAGTGAAGAACAGTGAAGAAAAGAATCAAACATAAAGGTTAAGGAATAATTCAGAAGATCAAAGACTTAATCAAGCAGAATAAGGATAAAGACACAGTTTGAAGACAAATTAATTTAAAAGGATAAACAAAGACAGAAGATGATTAAAGTAAAGGCCCAAAAGCCAAAATCAAAGACCTGATCAGAGTTTAAAGGTATAAACATGACAGGACAGCAGAAGAAGAGCTTCGAATGCCGTATCCATAGAAGCAATTACTCCTCCAAAGGACTAAAATGCCGCCTACAGGCCTATTTTCCCCTAAAGATACACGAAGTTATTACAAAACAGAGATATTTTGTAAAGACAGCTCAGAAGTTATTACAAGCCTACCTGAAAAGCCTAAAAGTCAAAAAAAGCAACCAAGTAGTGCAGAAAGTTAATATAAACACAGAGTTAGACTTAAATACATTTTTCCTTGGGCCTTGCATGGCCTCAAAGGTCAAAAAAATTAAACTCTGTCATTTATGAACCATTAGAGATCCCCTATTTCACTCCACCTCCTCATTTATCTATAAATATTGTATGAGGAGTTCATTGTGATTGTTGGTTGGATTATCATTGAGGTGTAAGATAGTTGCTGAAGTTGTTGAAGTGTTGTTGAGTAGCTGAAGAACACTAGTCTGAGAAGAGAAGTTTTTAAGCTGTAAAGACCTGTTGGACTTGAAGTATGTAACTGGTTTGAACATCAATAATACAAGTTTTTTCATGGGATCCTGGTCTATGTTAATGGTGATGTTATCCCTCACTGTTTTTGTCTTTTCTTATGTTTGACATGTTGTCCATTTTCTCTGATAAAGAACAGAAAATTTAGAGTAGGATTTACTGAAAAGTACCCTATTTTTTCTTGAAAGCTTTATCTTTATGATTTCTTCTGCTAAGGTATGTTTAGAGGATTCTTAATTTCCCTCTAGGTTTATCCAGCTTGTTGTTTTAAGAATGATTCAATAGAGTATAACCCGAAAGAAATGTTTGTGAGCCCATGTCTTTTTTAGTACAACTTGAAATACTGTTTTTGAATGTTCTTTTCAAGGTTTTCTAAGTAGAGTTAACCCAAAAAAATCTATGGTTTTCCCTTTCCTCTGGCTATTCTTTAACAATTGCTTTGAAAGATCCCTTGAGAGTATGCCAAAAGTAGGCTCGATTCACAGTTTCTGTCTAATCTTAGGCTATTTTCCTTGTTCTCTTATATGTTTTCTCCTTTCTGAAAGTAGTCTTAGGATTACTGAATTGTTGTCTAAAAAGTTTTCTTTAATAAAAGTTTGTCCAAATAAATCTATGGTTTGCCCTGTCCTTTGGCTCGCTTCAAATAGTTACTTTGAAAGGCTTTTCTTTTCTTAGTGAAGTTCGACTCTTAATTGGTTTTAGCTTTGCTTCTCTCACAACATTTTAATGTTTCATATCACAATTTAATCTAAAAGATCTTTTGATATATATGACTTGCCCTATGGAAACTCTTGAAGAATTGTTGTACAATTAAATCCTTTTGTGACTCCATATCCCAATGGGTTAATATTATTTCATAACCTATCTTTTCAGCTAAAACATTCTTCAATCTGCTCTCACCTTCACCCTTTAGTTAACTTCTTCAGTTAATGATATCCATCCCAACCAAACAAACAAGTTCTCTGAGCTTCATAACTAGCCTAATATCATAAACAAAGTATAAATATGTATCCTTTAAAAACACTTAATAGAGAGATCCCTCTCTGAATCCAGGAAGGCTAGGTCCTAGGATTCCAAAACAGTTCTGATGTGGCCCCCTGCAGCATTTATTCTTTCCAATATTGTGAATCACAAGGCGCCAACATAGTGGCGACCATACTGGGGAATATACTGAGTAATATATAACTTCACAACTCAGAAAATCCCATTCTTAAAATGAATCAAGTGTCTGCCAAGATTGGTTCCTGGTTGTTGATGGTGGACAACAATCAGTCCTAAAAAACAAGTAAAAATCTTCCACTTGGTGACTCCACTGGTTTTCAATAGGACTGCTGATTCCCCTTGGTTTTCCATAGACTCCATTAGGAAACTTATTTCATCATAAAAAACATCATTAAAACCCAGTTAAGAGAACTTTGAGTATTAAGTTTTCTTGCACAGATTAGTTGCCTTCAAAAAACTGTCATACTTGGCTAAAATTTTCTTATATTTGGGTCTAAATCCTAGCTTCTAAAATAATCCATACTAGATCCGATCATGATCCAAATCCTCCTTCAATAGTTGATAATCCAGAAAGCATTCTTAGGAAATATCCTACATCCAAGAACCCAACTATTGTCAAACCAATTTACAGAGCAAGTTCAGTTCCTGAAAATATTACAACTCTGCAAGATACCCAATTTGACTTACCTTTCATAAGGAACCCATATAGAACCAAGTCACTTAGTGGTATAGATCAGATAGACTTTGAGCCTGAAAATTCACAACATAACAGCAGCAGAGAAACCTCCCCATCCACTCCACTTGATCTTCATTTCATTCATAAATTTGGTTTCTCTCATCCCAAATATGCTCAACAGTCTCTTGCTGATCCAAGTACTTTTGTTACACCCACTTATACATCCACTGTTCAAACCACTCCACTTCATCACCTTCCTCCACTTGTAAATCTTCCATTTATCCCACAACTTTGTATCATGGCAACACGGTATGCTCCTCTAGTCCTTCCTTTACCTTTACCTGTTCTGCCACCGGACTATCAGTCCAATATTCCATTATACGATGCTAGTAGTTTTACTATGGCTCAACAACATGTGGATAGAATGAATGATTACTTTGATAGACAGGAAATCAATGATGTAACTATAAAACTTAGGATGTTTGCTCAAAGTTTAGGGGGAGAAGCAAGAAAATGGTTCAAAAGCTTAACCCCTAACAGTATCAATGACCTCCCCTCTTTCCATCAATTATTCCTAAACAAATGGGAACTCAAAAGAAACCCCCCTCAAATCCTATCAGAATACAATGATCTTAAAAGAAATGCTGGATAGAGTGTCAAAGATTATTGCACTAGATTCAATATTGCTTATAATGCACTCCCTCCACAAATGAAACCCCCACAAGGCTTAGCCTTAATAAAGTTTCCCGAAGGATTTGACCCAGACATGTGTTATCAATTAAGAGAGAGAGAACCCCTTACATTAGAAGACATGCAGAAAGGGGCAGTAAGTGTAGAAGCTAACGTTAATGCCATAAGGGCTAGATTGAAAGTAGAGAAAAAGGTTACCTACAAAGATGAAGCTGGACCTTCCACATCAGAATCCCAAATTGATAATTTGGTCCGAACCATGGAGATGATGATGGAAAGAATAAACATGAATGAGAGAGCATATCCTAAAGAAAACCAAACAACTCCTCAAAATAAAAATCAAAATCAGAATCAGAACTTTAGAAGGAATCCCCCTCAAATTAGACAAAGAGGTCCTGATCAACAAGTCAGACCTCCTTTTCAACATAATTACGTTGATGAAGAGGGGGAAGCAATGGAATAAATAGAGGAAAATCACATGAACATGTCGGGATTAAATAATGAGGATACTCTTTTTCTCAATGAAGAAGAGCAAGTCACATACATACCTGATGAGGAAGAAAGCCTGGAATCATAAGACTACAAACTAGTCTTTGAAAATGCCATAATCCAAATACAAAAACAGTATGACTTGAGAAGTAGAAATAACCAAGACACTCCCAAGAAAAATACCTCTGAAACCTCTGCTGAAAACAGCCCTGTAAATACTTTTAACAAGACAGCTGAAAACAAAAACATAGTGGCTGAAAGTTCTGATCAAAACAAGAAAAAAAACACCCAAATTCATGACAAACACAGTGGTGACCCTAGTAGCGCTAGCACTTCAGCTAATGCTCCTGAAAAAACCATTTTAACTACTGTAAATAACAAAAACCAGCAAGTTGATTTTGCTGAGAAAACAGTGACTAAAAAGGTTGAATTAAACATTTCCAAAAATCAAACTCCTTTCAGCATAGAGAGTGAAATTACCAAGATAAAAATCTCCATCCCTCTCACTGAGTTAGTCACTCAAGATATATATAGGTCCCAATTGTTAAAGGCTTTGAACATAGGAGATCACAATGACTCTGTTAACTTAAATGATGACAAACCTGAGCTTCTGTTTAGACCAGAAGTAGAAGGAATATTTCAAGAAGGAGCAGTTACTCCATTCTATGTCATCTTAAACATCCATGATGAAATTTTACACAATGCCATGCTTGATTCAGGAGCATCACATAACCTAATGCCCAAAGTGATTATGGAAATATTAGGCCTTGAGGTAACCAGATCTTATAAAGATTTATAGTCCTTTTATTCCAACAAAGTTAAATGCCTAGGTCTAATAAAGGATCTCTGTGTCAATTTAGCACAAATCCCGGCCAAAAGCTTAGTGATGGACATTGTTGTGGCTGATATACCCCCCAAATATGGCATGCTTCTTTCAAGATCTTGGGGTGCTAAATTGCAAGGCACAATGCAAATGGATATGACTTATGTCACCATCCTTGTCTTCAGTCAACCTAGAAGACTTTATAGGGAAACACACATGAAATACATGGTGAGTAGCCAAGAAAGACCAGAAAACTCCCCTCTTTATTCTATACACACTGACCTTGACTCATTCATTTTGTAAAATGATGAGATTCCTAATGAGCAAGGATTAGAGAATGAAAAATCAGCCAACATAGTGGCAGCCATAGAACAAGAGGAAGGGAAAGAAAATCATCAAAACAGTTTGCTATTTCAGAAAAACACAGCAAACAAATTAAAGGTCTTGAACTACAAAACAATCATCAACATAGTGCCAATCATAAAAGTCAAAGAAAAATTCCTCAACACATTGAAAATATTGAGGAACAAGACACAAACAAACATAGTACAAACGCTCAAAAAGAGCATAGGGGCATTCGAAATAAACAAAATAGAGAGGACAAAGAGGAAATTGATGAAAAATCTGAAAACAGTCCTCTTTGGAGCATGAGTTTTGATGGGTTTTGTACTAAAACTGGTGCAGAGGCAGGCATATGGGTACACAACACCGAGAGAAATCATGTTGAAGGTCATTCCTATAGACTGAACTTTCAGTGCACCAACAACATAGCAGAATATGAAGCACTCCTCTTAGGACTACATTTATTGAAAAAACTAGGAGCCAAGAGGATTATAACAGTTCATGGGGATTCAGAATTGATAATTAGGCAAGTAAATGGGGAATATACTGCCAAACATCCCAGACTAAGAGCCTATAGAGATGATGCCATGGACCTATTAAAATCATTTGTTGAATTCCAACTTAATTTTGTCCCTAGAAACCAAAATATTCTTGCCAATGGGTTAGCCTTTGCTGCTAGTACATGTCTGAAACCTTAAGAAAGAAAACAATATACAATCCAAGTCAAATATAGACCAGCAGTCCCAGACAATGAAAAATGATGGCAAGTTTTTGAAGGAGATAAACAAATAGAAGACTTCCTACAGTCCAGAAATGAATTTGAAATGCCAAGTTCAGATTCCGAGTATGAAGAAGACTGTCCCACTAAGGAAAAACCACCTTTTAAAGAAGAATAATCTCCTGAGATTGCTGATATAAATCTGTTAACCAAAGGACCCAAACATAAAACAGAAAAACACCCAGATTTAGAAAAAGAAGATCTAGAAGTGTTGCAATCCAAAACTGAAAGTTTTCCAAAAGGATTGGTACCCGTAGAATAATTGTTTGACTTCAATGATGTTGTAAAAAAGTCAAAAATAGAACCTAATGAAGCTGAAGTAGAAGAGTGCAATATAGGCAGTAAAGAAAAGTCTAAAATGATTAAATTATCCAAGACACTGCTAGCTCACATTAAACTGAAATACCTTGAGTTGTTTACAAAATTTTCTAATTTGTTTGCATGGAGCTATCAAGATTTAAAATCATATGATACAGAAATAATTCAGCATAAGATACCCCTCAAAGAAAACCAGAAGCCTTATAGAGAAAAATTGTGCAGAATAAACCCTGTTCAATTACCTCTGGTTGAGAAAGAAATTAGAAAAATGTATGATGCTAGAATTATAGTCCATGGGAGATACTCAGAATGAGTATCTAATCTTGTATCAGTTAGGAAGAAAATAGGAGAAATAAGGCTTTGTATTGATTTCAGAAATTTAAATAAAGCCTCCTTAAAGGACAACTATCCCTTGCCCAAAATGGATCATATTTTACAAAGGGTGGTAGGTTCTAGAAGAATTTCTTTGCTAGATGGATTCTTCGGATATAACCAAGTATTGGTACATCATGATGATCAAATTAAAATAGCCTTTACTACATCGTGGGGCACTTTCATGTATGTGAAAATGCCTTTCGGTTTAATGAACGCTGGTGCCACATTCCAGAGAGCCATGGATATTGCATTTTTAGAAGAAGTAGGATACTTAATTGTGATTTACTTAAATGACATCACTCTCTATTCCAAAACAAATGAAGAACACCTAATACACCTAAGAAAAGTCTTTGAGAAGTGCAGAAAATATGGTTTATCCTTAAATCCCAAGAAAACATTGTTTGGTCTTCAAGAAGGTAAACTTCTTGGACATATCATATCTGAAGAGGGAATAAAGATAGACCCAAAAAGGATCGAAGGTATATTGCAAATAAATCATCCTAGAAACATCAAGGAACTTCAATCTTTCATTGTAAAGATTAATTTCTTAAGAAGGTTCATAACCAACCTAGCTGAACTCCTTAGAAACATGAAAAATATGCTTAAAAGAGAAGAAGGAGTTAAGTGGACCTTAGAAGCAAAGAAATCCATTGAGCTGGTAAAACAAGCACTTACTCAAACACCAGTTCTCATTATTCCTAATTTTACAAAGGATTTCTTCATATTTTCATTTGCATCATAACACACAATGGTTGTTGTCCTCCTATAGAAAAACATGAAAGAACAAGAGCAGCCTATTGCATTTTTCAGCAAGGCATTAAGAGATGCACCTTTGAAGTATAATATAATGGAAAAACAAGCCTTTTCCTTGGTCAAAGCCTTAAAGGACTTCAGAGTTTACATTTTACACTCACACATTATAGCATTTGTGCCTCATTCAGTGGTAAAAGACATCTTGACACAAGATCCTGATGGAAAAAGAGGAAAGTGGATTGTTGTAATACTAGAATACGACTTAGAAATCAAGCCCACTAAGCTCATCAAAGGCCAAGTACTAGAAAAACTTATGGCTGAATCCAACTTTCAAGCTCTTGATATAAACATGTTTAATGCATTAGATGAACAAGAGGAGTTGGTGTTAGGATATTTACCGGCGGAAATAATAAATAATTTACTGAGAGAAATAAACATAAAGAACCCAGCAACGAATCACATAAACATGAACACAATGTTTATCCGGGAAAACCCCAAATCCGGGGAAAAACCCAACCAATGAAATTTCATTAACCATTGGCCAAAACCCTGGCCAATCCAGCCAAGTGAGCCTTCACCGCTCACCTCCAGGCCTACATTACAATGAAGTCTTTCCAGCCCTTTTATAGGCTCCATCACATGCAATACCATGGGTCAAACCCATGGGTGCACAAAACCATGTGCCCCAAAACCACCACTGTTTACCCTAGTCCACATTGACTCTACCCCGAGTCATGTTTACCTAACAATTCCCCCCTTAAACTTGACTTGGGGCTTCTTGACTAAATCCAGCCAAACCTGCTAAGTGAGACAACCCCGCTCACTCTAGCTCTTCCCCTCTCAAATTTTTACCCAGGGTAATTGTTAATTTGGCATTCCCCCTATCACCTAGGTCTAACCCAGACTTTACCAGTGATTACCCAGGGGTACGCATGCCATACCAGGTCTTACAGCAGTATGCCCATTTACATGTAATAAAATTAACTCCATTATAAATTTTTTTTTTTTTTTTCATTGTTGTTGTCTTTGCACATATGAAATAAATGTCCATATAAATAGAATCCATCTACTGGAATACATGGGTCACCAGCCTCTGTAACCGCCAGTCCTCTAGGAATTCTCTTCAGATACATGGTTCATCAATTAATTAATCCATGTGCAAATATCCTCTCTCATTTTCTACATGATGTCCTCTCCAAAGAGAACATCATAGTTGTACATAAATCTGCCCTCTACGCTTTTGCTGGTCCATTTTAATTATCTGCTTGGTTGCTTGGCGAAGCTGCTCTTTTCCACCATCGATCACGATTTTGACATGGCCCTCACGAAACCTGATAATAAAAAACTCTTTTTCAAAGCTCACAATTTGCACAGATTTAAGCAGGCCTGCAGCCCAAAAAAATGCGAGAGAACGAGCCTTTTATAGCCTCGGCACACCATGCACCAACTCGACGTTTTCCATCTCTGGTTCTCCAACAATCGGAGTCCATCCATCTTTGCAAATGAGAACCATGGTGTTTATGATACGACCCATCCACGTAGGAAATAGATCGAGTGTTACACATCACTCACTGCTGTGGATTTAATTTTGTGCTCTACAACCACGACATTCCACAGCTGCCCCACTGCTATATTGCCTCGACCACCGGTGCTCTCTTCAGGACCCCAACCTCGGTCGACTCCAAAATTGCCTCCGCCGCCATATATGTTGCTCTCAGTATTGTATTCACCGCTCTCAAAGCGGCTGCCATATGGCAACGCGTAAGACTGTATCCCTGTAATTATTGGAAAACAGAAAGCGATCGTTTTCCTAGATCCAGTCTGAGCACATGCCATCAAATTCCGACTCGCAAGCGAAATAGGTATAGCGTACTTCTAGACAGGAGTGGGTTTCGTTGTCAATGCGACTTAGAACGCAGACAAATTCAGACCAGTGCAACATCCAGCGCTTCATGTTGCACTATGGAACACACCCATTTAACTTTCATGTGAGCTTCTTTTCACTAGTTTTTGTCGCACGCAGACTTTTATGCCTGCCAGACCTGAATACTTGTAACATTTAATCCTGCTAATAATCCAATCAGCAAGTTGTTTTCAGTGAAAAGCTACAAAAGCCATTTCTCTATTATGTAGGGGCCATTCAAACTAGTTTCCTGCACTTCTTCACCACAGTAGACACCGCCAGGCATGAGATAGCATCGGCGTGCTCTATCCAGAGACGTCGATGACACCTCTGAGTCTGCATGTAGTTATTCTAACTCATCGCATCGACCATGCATTCCTTCATAGTCAGCATCATGGTCGCCAGTTTAAACACCGTGGCTCCGCCTTTAGAGCGCTTCCAGACCCTGATCCACTGGTTCTGATGCGCGCTCACCACCTTGTCTCCCACTGTCATGAGCCCCTTCACGGCACTGTAGCCGCATCCAAAAAACTGGCACACTGGTGTAGATCCGGTTGCTGCCACGCCCTGGTGTCAGTGCCATACGAGGAGCCGAGAAGAGGCTTGCCCGACGTGACCAGACACAACACAGAGTCCACGTGGCCCGCGAGTGTGGCCAGACAGCGATTGAATCAGCTCTCAAAGCCTCCGTGTTCTCATCCGTCAGAGTGCTGCTACTCCTGGAATGACCGTTGCTCTATTCTTCAATCTCGTTGCTCCATTCTTCGGCCACAAAGGCGTCCCTCTAAAACCCAAATGACCATAGCTCTGATACCAGTTGTTACGATATTTACTGGCGGAAATAATAAATAATTTACTGAGAGAAATAAACATAAAGAACCCAGCAATGAATCACATAAACATGAACACAATTTTTATCCGGGAAAACCCCAAATCCGAGGAAAAACCCAACCAATGAAATTTCATTAACCATTGCCCAAAACCCTGGCCAATCCAGCCAAGTGAGCCTTCACCGCTCACCTCCAGGCCTACATTACAATGAAGTATTTCCAGCCCTTTTATAGGCTCCATCACATGCAATACCATGGGTCAAAACCATGGGTGCACAAAACCATGTGCCCCAAAACCACCACTGTTTACCCTAGTCCACATTGACTCTACCCCGAGTCATGTTTACCTAACAATTCCCCCCTTAAACTTGACTTGGGGCTTCTTGACTAAATCCAGCCAAACCTGCTAAATTTCAATTTTGTGCTGATAGGTTAGTGAAAACAGATTTGTCAAACAGTGTAATCTTGGCTTATCAGTAGAATAGATTAGGATAGAAAAGAAATGGTTCTAACAAACTCAAAATCTGAACCAAGAAAAGAAAAGAGAAATGGCTCCAAAAGGATAAAAACTTGAGCCAAAGTAGAAAAGAAGGACGCTTAGAAAATTTCAGATCTTAAGCCTTCACAAGTTTTGTTTTATATTTTCTGCAAATAAAGTCTATGTGGAGCTTATACATAATTCCATAGCCCCATAGCAAATCAGACTGTCTAATCCTGATTTGACTGTGTTTTAAATTTCCTGTTTTAGAAAATAGAGAATAAAATATGTCAAACAGTCTAATATTGACAGATAGTTAGAATAGGTAGAGAAAAAATGAGTTCAACTGTCTAATCTGAGCTCATGAAAGATATAAGGGTAGAAATAGATTAGTTTCATGCTTTCAAATAGAATACTAAAATGATGTTGAAAGGGTTTGCAAGTCCAAATGCACCCATTGAAGAAAAAAATGTTATGATAAGTAGGTTGTGTAGGTAGAAGTTTGGGAGAAAAATCATCTTGTTATAGTTCTGCCAATCATCTTTTAAAGCAGCATGATCAAAGAAGGAAGAGGTAGTCAAAGTGCAGTAAAACACAAGCTACTGGTCTACTTTCCAGAGATTTATCTCTAAGGTTCTTGACACCTCCAAGGAGCTACCCTCCCCAAGTGGAGCCACTGTTAGCCATCTATAAATTCTATTATATCTCATGATGGCTAAATATCCCTTCAGTTTTCAAGAAACATTTTTTTATGAAAATCTTGTGTTTTCTTGAAAACCCACTCTGTTCATTAGTTTTCAAAGAATCATTCCACTGAAATCTTCATTAAAACCCTTCAAGCCACCCTGTTGTTATCACAAGAAGACTGTTTTCAAACCTTTTTCCATCATTTTTTACCTTCACAATTTTCTCCCTCATTTGCCCTCCATTTCACTTAAAATCCCTTTTAAAACTTTATGAAAAATCCTTTATATGGTTTAAACCCTCTTTTAAATACCTATCAGAATATCAAAAAAGGCTAAAAAAACCCACTTTTTAGGCTTACTTCTGACCTTTTATCAAAAGCAGGCTTTAAGCCCTTGAGGGCTTAATTCCTCAGCCCCTCTTCTTCATGAGACCCGACGGCATGACCGCACCATGCTTCCCCTTAAGCCCCCTTCATTTATTATTTCATCCCCCGCCATCATCTTTTTTCCGAGATCATCTCAGTTGTTGACTGTATAGATCTAACGGTGATCGGGTGCCCTTTCAATCTCTGACATTCCCCAAACCCCTTTACTCATTCATCTCCCGAAGTAATCTCTAGCGTTGATCACATTCGATCCAACAGCCATCGCACTCTCACCTTTTTCATCCCGCTCTCAACCATTCCCCTCTACCCACCTTTCTCTGATATCATCTCCACCGTTGATCTACCCGATCCAACGGCCATCGCACTCTCACATTTTTCATCCTGCTCCCAACCATTCCCCTCTACCCACCTTTCTCTGATATCATCTCCACCGTTGATCTACCTGATCCAATGACCATCGCACTCTCACCTTTTCTATCCCGCTCCCGACCATTTTTTTTATTTTGCGCAAACCTGCAATCAAATCTAGACCGTGGATCCCCCAGATCTGACGACCCATGATCCATTTCGCGCCCAATCCTCCTCAAAGGTTTAAATGCCCCATTTCTGCACGAACTGAACGGTTTCACCCTAGACAAGTGTCGCTTGATGTATCGTATCGCGTTCGAAAGAACCAAAACCACTTATTGCTTAGCCCTCGCGTGAATACCACCCCGGTATTCCTCAAAACCACCCTTCTCCATTTGCACCATTATTCAAAATTGTTCCTTTTTCTTCACAATTCCTCCATGGAACCTTTCCCCTCTGTGCATTCTCCCTCCTCTGCATCGCTCCTTCACCCTCACTAAGCCTTTGAAGCAGTTTATCCACAAGTGTAGGTTTTATTAACATTTTTATGATTTAGTGCAGGATTAATGGCAGCCTATAAATGTACAGGCCCTCCCATAGCCAAATATCAGTGGCTTGAAAGCCCAGGATGACGATCCTTAGGGTAAAAACAAGAAAAAAGGGAGATTCAGGGTTTATTCCAGTATTTATCAATGTTTCATGGACATTGGTTGACCAGTAAAAACCCTCCAGCACAGAAAAAAAGCCACCTATACACAGAAAAATCAGAAGATTAGTGAAGAACATTGAAGATAGGAATCAAACAGAAAGTTTAAGGAATAATTCAGAAGATCAAAGACTTAATCAAGCAAACTAAGGATAAAGACACAATTTGAAGACAAATTAATTTAAAAGGATAAACAAAGACAGAAGATGATTAAAGTAAAGGCCCAAAAGCCAAAATCAAAGGCCTGATTGGAGTTTAAAGGTATAAACATGACAGGACAGTAGAAGAAGAGCTTTGAATGCCATATCCACAGAAGAAATTACTCCTCCAAAGGACTAAAATGCCACCTACAGGCCTATTTTCCCCTAAAGATACACGAAGTTATTACAAAACAGAGATATTTTGTAAAGACAGCTCAGAAGTTATTACAAGCCTACCTAAAAAGCCTAAAAGTCAAAAAAAGCTACCAAGTAGTGCAGAAAGTTAATATAAACACAGAGTTAGACTTAAATACATTTTTCCTTGGGCCTTGCATGGCCTCAAAGGTCAAAAACATTAAACTTTGTCATTTATGAACCATTAGAGACCCCCTCTTTCACTCCACCTCCTCATTTATCTATAAATACTGTATGAGGAGTTCATTTTGATTGTTGGTTGGATTATCATTGAGTTGTAAGATAGTTGTTGAAGCTGTTGAAGTGTTGTTGAGTAGCTGAAGAACACTAGGCTGAGAAGAGAAGTTTTTGAGCTATAAAGACCTGTTGGACTTGAAGTATGTAACTGGTTTGAACATCAATAATACAAGCTGATTCATGGGATCCTGGTCTATGTTAATGGTGATGTTATCCCTCACTTTTTTTGTCTTTTCTCATGTTTGACATGTTGTCCATTTTCTCTGATAAAGAACAGAAAATTTAGAGTAGGATTTACTAAAAAGTACCTATTTCTACCTGAAAGCTTTATCTTTATGTTTTCTTCAGCTAAGGTATGTTTAGAGGATTATTAATTTCCCTCTAGTTTTATCCAACTTGTTTTTTTAAGAATGATTCAATAGAGCATAACCAGGAAGAAATGCTGGTGAGCCCATGTCTTTCTTAGTACAACTTGAGATATTGTTTTTTAATGTCTTTTCAAGGTTTACTAAGTAGAGTTAACCTAGATAAGTCTATGGTTTTCCTTGTCCTCTGGCTAGTCTTTAACAGTTGCTTTGAAATATCCCTTGAGAGTATGCTAAAAGTAGGCTCGATTCACAGTTTCTGTCTAATCTTAGGCTATTTTCCTTGTTCTCTTATATGTTTTCTCCTTTCTGAAAGTAGTCTTAGGATTACTGGATTGTTGTCTGAAAAGTTTGCTTTAATAAAAGTTTTTCCAAATAATTCTATGGTTTGCCCTGTCCTTTGGCTTGCTTCAAACAGTTACTTTGAAAGGCTTTTCTTTTCTTAGTGAAGTTAGACTCTTAATTGTTTTTAGCTTTGCTTCTCTCACAACATTTTAATGTTTCATATCACAATTTAATCTAAAATATCCTTTGATATAGATGACTTTCCCTATGGAAACTCTTGAAGAATTGTTGTACAATTAAATCCTTTTGTGACTCCATAGCCCAATGGGTTAATACTGTTTCATAACCTATCTTTTCAGCTGAAACATTCTTCAATCTGCTCTCACCTTCACCCTTTAGTTAACTTCTTCAATTAATGATATCCATCCCAACCAAACAAACAAGTTCTCTGAGCTTCATAACTAACCTAATATCATAAACAAATTATAAAGATATATCCTTTAAAAACACTTAATAGAGAGATCTCTCTCTGAATCCAGGAAGGCTAGGTCCTAGGATTCCAAAGCGGTTCTGATGTGGTCCCCTGCAACATTTATTCTTGCCAATCTTGTAAATCACAGGGCGCCAACATATACAACTTAATACCTCATTGCAATTCTCTTTTTCTACTCTTTCATAATCCTATAAATAAATAAATTAAAAGACAACCATTGTGAACTCTTCTATTCATCATGAATGTTTAACTCTACCACTTAAAAATACACATTACGAAATTTAAAATAAATCGTAAATACTTCTTTTCTTTTATAAATAACATAGTAGGTAAGAATACAAAGTTGAATTTGGTTTTCTAGAAAATTAGTATTTGAGTACTTGACTCCTCCCAACCTTAATACTTCTTCTATAAATTATCGCCCTGAGCACAGGTCTGCAAATCCTTTGTTTGTCTTATTCATTTTTTATTCTCACGGTCTCTCCAAGACAATGTGACTCTTTCAGTGAGAAGAAAAAAAAGTTACATCCTTCCATTAACCATCTACCACTAAATTTGATAGTTGGTAACTACCTCCACCTCACCAACAGGTGGCAAGTTGTTACCAGCCCATTAATGAGATTTTGTTTCCCACTACCAAAGACAACATCTCGTCTTTTAGGGAAACAACAAATTGGCCAATTCCATAAATTCACAATAAACATTAACATATATATTATATGCCTAGGACTTATTACTGGGTAATTAACATTCATCATCAATTTGAAACCTTATCTCTTTCATCCAAGTATATTCCAACATAAATTTTCCAAACCTCTTTATTCATTATAAACATCTTAAATAGTAATTTACAATCATTCATTATCAGTAAAAAGTATTGATGATTAAATTCTTCATATGTCTTTCAAACTTTGAACATTCAAAAAGGAAAAACACATATATACAATTATTTACATAAAAACCTCAAGAGGGTAATGTCACAATAAGATTCTACTTTTGGATATTTCTTGTGAATATATTTCCCTTATCTTTCTCTTTGAGATGAAATTGCATTCATGATAGCTATCAATATTTCCTCTTTTTTAGATGCAGATATGCCTTAGCTTAGGATCCGAGAGATTTCTTGGAGTAGCATTTTCGTTCATTTATTTCTATAACTTTTCCTTTACCAGTTGGTAGATACTATCAACACATAGATTAGCATATGAAGGGTTCTTACAACACCCTGAAAATGAAAACCCTTTAAATAAAATATGGAGAAAGGGAACAAATTCAAGGATAGATCTATCATGTACTTAGAGTATCTCACACTATTAAGACTTTGATAACATGAGTTAGCTTATCCTTTCCAAAAATTAAAATAACATGAAACAAAAAATTTGCAGGAAAACAAGGTAAAGAAAAAAACCAGACCATTGTCTCATGGCAATATTAACTCAGTAGTTGTTGGAATATAGTGTTGGCACTAATGTCAATAAGTTCATGGTCATGGTCATACTTTTCATATGCATGTGTGATGGATGGTATATTTTATCTTCTTTCTTTTTCAGAAAAGAAACTGAGTATTGATGGTAAGAAGCAAGAATTGAAGAAAGATAACAACAACACTAAAGCAACAACATGCAAATTAAAGAGAGAGATAAGAGAATTGGTCTAGTGGTGCCTCTAGAGTCGATATCCCACATAAGAGACACACATAGAGATTGATGGTCAAGACTTCAGAGTTGGTGAATTCACTTGCCATGCCTTGGCAACACAATGATAATGTTTTGAAGTGATGAAACAATATTTCATGTGTAAATTGTACTCCAACCAATATTAAGTTGGAAACTAATATTGTAATACTTGATATTTTATATAATATAATTTATGTGGTTGAAATTATTTAAAGTTTCACTTGATATTATTTAGTTTTGTAATTAACATATGTAACTTTGCGTTTTGCGTTTTCATATTATATGAACATGTACATTATATGCCAGTTTTTTTAATTTAGTTGCAAAATCATACTAAATAATTTATGTTGATTTATAATGAACAAATAAAATCAATATAAAACTACTAAATTAGTAGTTTATGTTTATTAATGAACACAAATAAAATGAATATACAACTAAATTAATTTCTTATAATAATTGTTAATGAAAGTAAATGAAAAGAATATAAACTACTAAAGTAGTCATTAATATACTGAGTATGAAACTACCAAAAAAATATAAATGACTACTACAAATGACAAAAAAATTATTACAAATGATAGCTTAATTTTTTTATATATACTTCTATTAGTAGCTAATTTACAGTATCTTATAACAGACCAAAATTTAGTCATATTTCTTTGGTCATTAATTGGTTTCAAACGATGACTAAAATTTGCATATATGTGACTATTAGTAGCTAATTTACAGTATCTTATAACACGACCAAAATTTAATCATATTTCTTTAGTCATTAATTGGTTTCAAACAATGACTAAAATTTGCATATATATCACTATTAGTAGCCAATTTACAATATCTTATAACACGACCAACATTTTGGTCATATTTCTTTGGTCATTAAATGGTTTTCTAGGGTGATCATTTAGTAATATATTTGGTCATTAATTGTGACAATTAATGACTAAATTAATGACCAAATTTATGACTAAATATAATACTAGACATAAAGTTGAGGCAACTAATTAATGATTAAGCTAAAAACGACTAAAAGTTGGTCGCATTATAAGATACTATAAATTAGCTACTATAAGTCACCGACCGAAAAATAGTCATTTATATGCAAATTTTAATTATTTTTTTAGTAACTAATTAGCCATTTTGTACTAGTGTTATCTTGGTGGTCCTAGTGGTTAGCATTGATGTTGGTCTTATGATGATGGCACACTCATGATGGTCAGTGATGGCATTGGTTTGGTTCATTTTGCTTCTACAAATACATGATGCAGATCAACATGTGATGGTAATGGTTGATGGCACAATAGTTGAGTTGTCAACTAGGTCTTCATCTAGGCATTCATGCTTATGCTTCATGGAGATGACTTGTTGCAGTGTGATGGCTTCATGATGATGATTTTGATGTTGCATAGGTGCTAAAAATGTTTGCAGGTATGTTCAGATGTGTTGCAGCTTGTTCATAGCTCTTATGGAGAGCGGAGGACTTGTTGGTACATTTTTCAACCTTGTTTGACGTTGTCCCTTGTAGTTCAACTCGGCATTCACTTAGGAAGCACTTGTCGACATTTCAAATCTCCACGGAGATTCATCTTCAGGACAATTGAATGAAGGATTGAAAGAAGGAATTATTTCAAATTTATAGAGAAAGGAAAGGAAATTTATAAAAAGAGCCGACAAACATTAATTTCTAGGAATTAATCAATTTATTTTTATTTTTTATTTAGATTAAAATAAAATAAAATTAATTTATTTATTAATTAATTACTTATATTCAATAAATTATATTAATAATGATATATGTATATAATAATATCTAATAATAAAATAATAATATTTTTATTATTATTTTAGAAATTTTTTATTTTATTTTTTTTAATAATTATTTTATTTACTTTATGATTAAATTTAAAATATATATATATATATATATATATATATATATATATATATATATATATATATATATATATATATATATATTTTAATTTATAATTCCTATTCTTTTATTTTTTCTTAATATGGATTAGAATTAATTAATATTTATTTAATAACTATACCTATTACTGACCAAGGTCTCATGTTGGAGCAATGGAGAGCACTGGCGATTTTTTCTTTGCCCTAGGTTTTCTTGCTACCAAAAATGTTGTTG